>CM053585.1:487441943-487466551 GCA_028646515.1 Pseudochirops corinnae | reverse complement strand
CCCAAAGAAGGAATCAAGGGTTTGGGAGCTGTTCTTACTTAGCTTCTTATGCTTATTCTTACTCATGGTTGTTCAGACCGTGATTTTTTTTTTTAAATCTCTGTGGGGCTCTGCTTCCAGAAGGGAAAGCTCGTTCCCAAATCGCTGGGGTCCTCCTGTCTGCCATAGCTCTCAGGAAGATGCTGGGACTCTTCCTAATTACTTCTGGCTGACTGGATAATGAAGACTCCAAGACCGAGGCCCAAGATGGCGATTGGGATCCAGGCCGCTCAACGCGAGAGCACTGGCCTGAGAATAATTGCTAAGTCCCCCTGCTGTCTGCAGGCCGTGGCTGGGAAGCTACAACGTGGAGGCAGGTGCAAAACCTCTGCCTTTCGCTTTTCCACCCTGGAGGCCTTTCGGCCGGACTGCTTATCTCCCCCTTTCGCAATCCCCACTCACAGCTGCTGCTAATTCGCTCACCTGAGAGGTTCCTCCGCTCCTCCCGCCCAGCCGCCCCCGGGGCACAGCTGCGGCTTCAGGCCAGGCTAGCTGCGGTTCACAGTGCTGATATGGTTCCTCATAGCCGAGCTGACTTTAGTGGGAAGTATCTTTGTGTGCGTTTTGGAGTTCTAGGATTGGTTTAGAGTCCTATTTTATGGGTATTTGGGGGTGGCTATGTGAGAGCTGCAATATGTTGCTGCTGCTACGCCGCCATCTTGGCTCCGCCCCCTAAAAACCAGAACTTTGACTATCTAGAATTGACAAACTTAGGGAACAAATATATTTTATATAAGAATTTTCAGAATGGAGTACATGATCTTAGATAGACACCTTAACAATGTAACATTAGACTCATCTTTTAGGCATCACCTTTGGTATTTCCCACAACAACAGAAGATTTCTAGAGTAATGAACCCTTGGGGGCTGTGAGGAATAGAACAGCCAGTACAAGAAATGAAATATTGCTGCAAAGGTATGACCAAACAGTAGGTACAGGTGACTGTCCCTAGCAGATACGATGCCTAACTTGCCATGAAAGTGACACCATTTTAAATCACTTCTCAAAAAACATTTTAAATCTCGATATCTCTCTTTCTCTCTCTCTCTCTCTCTCTCTCTCTCTCTCTCTCTCTCTCTCTCTGTCTCTCTCTCTCTCAATATCTCTCTGACTGCTTAATGAAAGTCATTGTGAAGAAAAGATTCATTTTCTAGAAATTCAGATGATAAAAAGATTGGTTCGAACATACCAGGTAAGCAGAGGAAGAGACAGTCACCATTTCCCCTTACTGCTATACTGACCACAGGAGTAGTTATTTGCATCTACTCAACATAGGCAGGTAATTGACTCTAAACTCCTCAACATTGTCCAAGCTTATGGGTTTACTGCTACTGCTGAGTCTAGAGAAGGGGCATGGTAGCCCTGGCCTTTAATAAACATTGGTATGTATATATTGCAATGAAGGTGAGGAAATGAGTGGGCTCTGTTATACTGAAATATGAGAGGAACAGCAGGGGTCAGACCGTCAGTTCCCAAACTACATTCTGTGAGTCCTGACTTCAGTATTGAGAAGTTAGTAATAGAATTGTTCTTCTGCAATTGTTTTCTCATTTTCTTCTCTAGCCCTTGGATTTTATTTTTATTGAAGAAATGTTGATCATGACTGGTCCAGCCTGGCTTGGATTCTGCTTCTGACTCTTCCCCATTCCTTAAGCAGAATTGTTTTCCCCTGCCTTCATATTCCTGTGTTGGGGTGAGATATTAGATCCAGTACCAAACTCTAACTATGCATAATCTTTCAGATCAATTTAATCTATTTGGTTTTTAGGCCATAACAACCACAGGATAAATTTGACTTCATTAATGTGGAAGGGGAGGGGGAAGGGAAGCTTTCATATAGTACCTGCTATGTATCAGGCCCTTTGCTAAATGCTTTAGAAATATTATCTCATTTAATAGCTTTTAGAGGCCCCTGTTCTTTTAAGAACATTCAACAAATATTCAATAATAATACAGAAATCACTTCTGATGCCCATTCTGTGAACTTTAATTAATTTTAGTTCCTAGCTAGGAAGTCTAAAGATAGGAGCTTGTTAAGTCAGTTAGTTACTTCTCTTGCTATAAAATCTATATTCTCCTTTATGAAAAAGGCAATTTTCTCTGCAAAATCCTTTCCCATGAGACCTAGAAAAATAATTATTGAACAGAAAATATTTTCAAAAAATTGTCCTTTCAACGTGTAGAAAAGTTTCTGGTACTCCAATTCCTAAATGTATGGCACATCATAATTTAATTGACTATTTATACAATTAAGAAATCTTTGTGTTCAGAATTTCTCTCTAAGGAATAAAACAAAAAACCAAAGGTGAGACATGAGATTTTACTTTAAACACAATATTAAGAACATAATGTGTTTGTGTGTGTGTGTATGTGTGTGTGTGTGTGTGTGTGTGTGTGTGTGTACATGTATGCATATACAGGGGAGGGAGGAATAGAAGGAAGAAGAGGAAGGAAGGGGAAGGCAAAGTTTCCCAAGTCCTTTTCAGCTTTGTTTTTTTCTTCAGTAATAATGATAGTCTAAAAAAGAAGTACATCGCCAAGAGACTAACAATAGTGAAAGTATGGAAGAAAGGAATTTAGAGATTAGTGTTTCTAGAAGACAACAAATTTTACTTGAAAGAGTACTGAACTTGGTATCAGAAATCTTCGATTCAAGTCTTGGTTCTACTACTTCCAATTGTGATTTTAGGAAAGTCACTGAATTTTTCTGGTTCTGTTTTTCTCACCTATCAAATGATAAGGTTGGACTAGTCAGATTCTTAATCTTTCATGCATCTTCTGACTATCTGGTGAGCCCAAGGAACACTTCTCAGAATAGTGGTTTTAAAAAAAACAGAATATACATGATTACAAAGTAAGCCAATGAAATTGAAATATACAAGACTTTAAAAAGTTCAGAAATTCCAGTTTTAGAATTCCTGGACTAGATGATGCCCAAGGTCTTCTTTAGTCTAATATTTTATGATTGTTTAATTTTAATGCACTTGAAAAACAATTCATTTTTTTCCTGTTATATTGCCCTTCCCAGTCATTCTCTTCCTTTCAAATGACAAAGCTGTGAAGATGTGGGGGACCCTTTCCACTTTTCTGGAGATAGAAATATGTTTGTACTTTACACAAAGTCCAATTCTGGAAGATTTGGAGGGCCCTAGTCTTGATACTCTTTTAGAAGTGTGTGCTGTTGGGGTTATATTCACTTCAGTAAGAGTTGTTACTGGGTCTGAAGCGAATTCAACTGTGGGACATCATGGGAGCTGCTTATTCTCAGCGGCAGGAGGGGACAGCGAGGCAGTTACATCCTGCTCTCCTCAATCGTTCTCCCCCATGTGGATAATTAAAATAAGGCTCTTTTTGACGCCAGTGTTATTTCATTCTTAGCAATGGCCTCCACTCAATTGTTATTATTCTTAGTGTGGTTGGAGGTGACAAACCCAACTAGAAAGTCAAGGAGGAATGCAGTGTTTTCTGTCTCTTAAGTCAGTGCTGGCAGGACACAGGGAGATTAATAACTTATTCTGAAAGTAAAGAAGTGGGGTGTGTGTGTGTGTGTGTGTGTGTGTGTGTGTGTGTGTGTGTGTGTATGTGCACTACAGGTGTGCATATACAGGATATGAGGGGGAAGGCTGACTCCAGAGAACCCTCCTCTGTGCTCTTTTTCCAGAAGCAGATCATCTGGTTAATGAGAGAACTTGTTTCACTTACGAATTTTTTTTGTCGTTAGACAGATGGATGAGCATCAGCTCCTGCAATTAACTGCCAGTAATAGGCTCATCTAAAGGAGCAAAATTCTTCAAAAAAGGTGCTGGAATTCTTTACATTAAAACACAAACATCCAACTCTCTTCCTAATTAAATGATTCACCTTCATAATCTTTCCCTGCCATTTTACCTACTTACTTTTCTTAACACCTCCCAACCCTGACCTCTCCATCCCCCCACCCCTCATCCTGTTCATCCAACAGGTGTTTGCTGTGTCTGTGCAAGGCACTGCGTTAGGCTATGTTAAATGTGATGAGAAAAATGAATACCAGGACAAATGTTTGCAAAAATTCTCACAAAACCATTAGTTTTGTTACTGTTATTATAAAGTTAGAAGTAACAGTGTTTTGCTGATATGTCTTTTAGGTATCTAGATAACGTTAGAACAGGGGCCTCTTAAATTGCCTTATGTTTGTGGATAGATTCCAGGGGGTCTGTGGACTTGAGGGGAAAAAATTACATCTTCATTTGAAAAAAAATTAACCTCTAACTAAATTTACTATTTCCTTTAATTATGGATATAGGGAACTGTATCAGCAAGCACCCTAGCATACCCAGGATGGTTGCTAGCACAGGTTCTTAGATTTGCTTTTCTAAAGGAAAGCAACTCAAAATGGGTTAACAATCTTACTTTAATCAATCAAACATATATCATTTACTTAGTTCAAGGGGAAAAGTCAACACCCTGAACTTCAGAGAATACAAACAGAAGTTACAAGCAGACAAAGAAACAGATCTGCAGACAGACTTCCAACTGTCTAACCATTACATCCATATCTAGTCAGTTGCCAGAGAGGGAAGCACGAACATCTGGATTTTCAAAGCCAGGGGGCTCAACGGTTGCCCAGAGTCTTGTCTGGCCAAATCACACAACTGTTTCCAAAGTGAGCCCCAAAGCAAAAACTCACATCAGGGAATATATAGCCTTCTCCTGGATCAGAGAATGTCATAATCCTCTTGACCAACTTCCCAATCACAAAGTAATAAGGCACGGGCATTCCTGAAAAACAAGCTTCCCACCACAGGCTCCATGTGACCACATTCATCCTATTAGGGAGAAGAGTATATTTTCAAATCAGGGAAGGTTCTCAGAGTCACTTAAGCCTATCAAAGGGCCTAGGGGCAGGGAAGATCTTCAGATTTCCATAAAAGAACCAACATTATTTTGAGAATGCAACTGTATCTTCACTAGACTAGAGGTCTAAGACTCACCAGAAACCATGCAAAACAAACTCAAAAAACCTCTGTGGAACCTGGAGACATAACATAGCCTGATGGCATTCTAAGAAAAGGCTCTCAACTTGTGATGTTGAGAAGATTTTAGGTTTATTTGTTCTGAGAATGCTAGAATAAAAAAAGTCAAAATCAGACTTGAAAGTCATAATTCCTATCAACAAAAAAACTTATTTCTTCTAAAAGTCCTAAGTTAGAATTTGTGATGACTTGGGAGAGCTGAGTTGAGCCACAATCCATGAAGAGTATGGTGTGTAAATTTGCTATGCAAATTAAGTATTGATAAAATTGGTAGGGTCATTAAACTGTGTTCCAGAACTTCATAAACATATGTTCTTGATTACATTAAGTTGAAAAGTTTTTGTACAAACAAAGCCAATGAATGTAACCAAGATTAGGAGGGAAGTGGAAAACTGGGAAAGAATTTTTACAAGCAGTATCTCTGATAAAGATCTCATTTCTAAAATATACAGAGAACTGAGTCAAATATATAAAGAAAACAAGTCATTCCCCAATTGATAAATGGTCAAAGGATATGAACATGGCAGATTTTCTTTCTCCTTTCCTCCCTTCAGGGCTACACTCCACCTTGACTGAACCATATTGGAAATGTTGTCTCCAATTTTCTCCTTTACCATTTTCTTTTTTGTTGTGAACTTAACAATTATCAATAAACACAAATGTATCACTAAATTTTGAAAGATTATTGATAATCTGGAGGACATGCAGAGGAGAATGACCAGAACATTAAAGGCCTCAAGCCCCTGCCATGTGAAGATTGGTTGAAGGAACTGGAATTCTTTCCTGAGGAAGAGAAGGTTCAGAAGGTACATAGTTTTCTAAGTACTTGAATGGTTGTCAAATAGAAAAGAAATTGCAAGTGTTCCTATTGTCTCTAAAGAGTAGAACTAGGAGCAGTGGGTACAAGTTGTAAAGAGACAAACTGAGGTTTTGTGGTGGGCAAGAAACAAACTTCTTAAAGCTACCTAGAAGGATGCTGATAAATGTGTTAAAGATTGACTTTTAAAAAGCCCTTAAAAAAACCCAAAGCCCACCTTGACACACTTTTAATCTCCTGAGTAA
Source organism: Pseudochirops corinnae (assembly GCA_028646515.1). Classification (NCBI taxonomy): domain Eukaryota; kingdom Metazoa; phylum Chordata; class Mammalia; order Diprotodontia; family Pseudocheiridae; genus Pseudochirops; species Pseudochirops corinnae. Next base: position 487,460,437 of record CM053585.1, on the reverse strand, counting down.
TATTTTTTCCATTACTTTTTTGACTAGACAATCATCATAACGATAAATTGAGCCCTTAAATGTTCACACTGAAAGTTTAACAATTGGATCTCATGATATGGTTTGAGCTGGCTCCATTACATTCCTGACTGCACCAAAGTAGAATGGGTTATTTTGGGAGATTTAGGGTTCCCTCTTAATGGAAATCTTCAGACAAAGGCTCCAAAATGGTTTGTCAGGTAGCCTGCTGTCCCAGGGGTTCCTTCCAAGGATGAATTGGACTAGTTGGCTACTGAAACCTCTTTTCAACTCCAAAATTCCATGATTCCAAGGACAACCAATTCTGCAACCATGGAATAATGAACCATCTTGTGAAACAGTAGAAAAAGAGTCCAGGTCTTTCCCTCCTTTTGTCTGTTTACTGGAAATAGCTTTAGTGAAGGAAAAAAGTGGGAGGTACCGTGCTTAGAGCTATGGGCAATATCAGCTGTGTCACTACCTCCATAACTCAATTACCCTGACTTTTTTTTATCATGGTAAGAGGAAAGTTTATTTAGTTGCATGTATAATCACATATCCTTCTTTGTGTGTGGAGGAAGCATTCCTTTTGTTAAAAAAAAGTTTTTTTTTTTTTAAATTGAATTCAGAGAAATAAAAGAACTATTCCATTTTCATGTATGTCATGGAATGTTTTATATGTCAGCTCCATTATAGACCACATACCTTTCAGAGACTATAGCTTAATTTCCTGGTGATATAAAATTTAAATGATTAATTATAAGTGTTTGAGCAGAATAATAGTTTGATTCTGGGCATAGCTGGGCTTCCAGATGGGGGAGGATTAGAATAGTAAAGAAGGGAAAGCATGTGGCCCAGGGAACAATTGCAGCATCACTTGCCTGGTTTCTTTAGCTTTTGTGGCTTCCTCAGCTAACCTGTTTCTGAGATGGTGCTCTTATTTTTAAGCAAAATGAATTTCTCAGAATGGCGTCAGGCCGGGGCTGTTATCGTTAAAGCTCTGTCAGCATTTCCATTACAAATGCTTAATTCAAGAGTTTATGGGCAGTTGCATTTTTGCTGACCTAGTAATATTTTATCCTGGGGATTCAGATGCATGAGCTTAATGCATGAACCAAACCTTTTACTTAAAGGTAATGTTAAGTTGGAATTTAATTGAGTTAGTTATAAAGTGTCATTTTGATAAATAGTACCCCCAACTCATTTGGGAAAATAAGGTATTTTTTCTTAGGGTAAGATATTGGAAAGCCATTATATTTTCCCCAAATTAGAATTTCTGATGTATAAATATGTATATATATATATATATATATATATATATATACACACACACACACATATATATGTATATATGTGTATTTAGGTTGATATTATGTTTAGACCTATGATTTTCCTAGGAAGGTGAACTTTTGATAAGGAAATACCTTCAGTCACTCTTTTGTGACTTATAAAAAGTTATCTGTAGTATTGAGAGGGTCAGAGATTAGGTGAAAAGACCATTGACTCAGGAGTCAGAGGACATGGGTTCAAATTACACCGCTGAGACTCTACCTCTGTAACATTGGGCAAGTCATTGAACCTCTTTGGCCTTGGTGGCCTTGATGTCCCTTTCAGTTCTGGATCTATGAATTCTATTATTCCGTGATCACAGAATTTTAGAAAAAGGGAAGGATATTAGTGTCAGGCTTACTACTTCATTTTGTGGAAGAGAAAATGAGACCAAGAGAGATTAACGATGTGAAGGACTAAAAAATGTCACTTGATGCAAAAATATTATAATTTCACTTTAAAATAAAACTTTTCATCCTACTGTCTTTGTTTCTTTTGCTTTTGCCTTATAAATAAAAAATCAAATTCACTTAATCAATTGGTCCTTTAAAGTATTCTTAAATTCTGATCTTTCTGGTAATTGACTTCTTCAAGGTCACATCCCAAGTGACATAACCAGGATTTAAAGCCTTCTGGCTCCAAACCTAGGGTTTTAAAGAAATGGATTCCTGCAAGTTCACTAGATAGCGCAGTGAAGTGCTTTCAGCGGCTTTTCTCCAACGACCTGGAGAAAAGCAGGCGATGGACTGGGTTTTCCTTGGTAAGTTGGCGGTCCTTTGATTTGCTGAAAACTGGTGAGCTTTCCTCAGTTCTTCAGGGGTTTTTCTTTTCTTTTGCATGGATGGTGAATAAACATCATCTCACCTTTCCTGGCATCTGGCTGATTGAATAAATACTTTTCGTCCCAGAGTCTTAAAGCATAAAACCCCTTATTAATGGCTTTGTGGAATGCCCTTAGAAGCATATTTAAGCATTGCTTCAAAACATTATGTTTTCTTTCTTTTTCTGGACATAATTTGTCTATTTAGGATTCAGTAGTCTGTGCTTTGCCATCGTTTGGCCTTTCCAAGTGGGGATCAGGAATTTGGACCTCGGGGATTTGGAATGACACTTAAATCTGAGGGAGAGAAAGTGCCAGACATTTGGCACACTGTGTTTTCATCCACTTGGGGCTACCATGTTCTATTTGCACCAGGCAATCGTGATCAATGACACTGGGGAGTAGGAGCAACCGGAGGGCTTCCTTTTTTTTTTTGTGCCTCCATTACTCTATCATCAGTAGCATAAATCAAGCATTGATCCTCAAAATTTAAGAGCTGTAACTGTACTCTATGTCCTAGCTAGTCAAACTGTTTTATACCTGTTACTTCCCAACCTTAATCCTGTCGAATATGTCGCACCTCTGTGCCTTTACTCAGGCTATCTCTTCTGCTAGGAATATACTTCTTTTCCTTGGCCACCACTTACAAACCTTGCTCATGTCTCTCCTCATCCCCCAAAGGAAGCTTTCCATGATTCCCCTAATTACTAGCGTTCTCTCCTTCCTCCTCAAATTAAGATGAATATACTTCTCTGTTTACCAGTAGGTAAATGCCTCCTTAGTAGAATTCTGTCTCTGTAAATCCCGGAAATAGTTTTTTTAGGGTTATAGGGAAAGGTTGGTATCTCTGCCTACCACCTAGCACTGGGCCTTGTTCATAGTAAGTGCTTGCTGACTCTTTGTTGGATTGGATTTCATCTAGTTCAAGTTCCTCATTTCATAGATGAGGCCCCAAGAGGGTCACACAACCAGTTAGTGAGGGACCTACTGGGAGAACAGGCTCTGCTGGGGAGGACCAAGGGATGAGGAAGAGGGAGGGACAGACTGAGTTTTCCCTGGTATGAGACATGAATTACAAGCCTGATCTTTTGACTTGCTGAATGTTGTTGAGCTGGTTGTTCTTGACTCTTCCATTGGACTTCTTTGTTGTGTTACATGGCTTTATAGACGTTTCCAGGTACTACCTTTCTCAACAGAGGGCCAGTGCTTTGGAATTTTTTGTTCAGTCATTTCAGTCGTGTCTGACTCTTTGTGACCTCATTTGGGGTTTTCTTGGCAAAAATACTGGCGTGGTTTGCCATTTCCTTCTCTAGCTCATTTTACAGATGAGGAAACTGAGGCAGAGTCAAGTGACTTTCCCAGGATCACACAGCTAGGAAGTATCTGAGGCTGGATTTGAACTCAGGAAGATGAATCTTCCTAACTCCAGGACCTGTGCTCTATCCTCTCTGCCACCTAGCTGCCTTGGTGGTATAAAAATCACTGCTCTAATGAGATGAATCTTATTTAATTTCTCTGGGTCTCAGTTTCCTCACATGTAAAATGGACTGGATCATCTCTAAGGACCCTCCTAGCCTGAACATTCTGTGAAAATTTTCTGATTCCTTTTCTTAAGCTTCAGAACATATCTCATCATGTATTCTCCTGGACAAGTTACCAGGGGCATTTCACTCTCCAGGTGGTTTCTTAAATTGTTGTCCTAGGGGAACATTGCTTACTGATGTAACCATCTTCTGAACATGCTAGTGGAGATGAGATTGGGGAGTCCTTAGGGTGTGGGGAGGAGTATCAGACAGGGGAGTCTAGCTGACAACTTCTTTTTTTGTTGCTGCTCTGGCAGGGTCCTGCCCAAAGTTAAGCAAACCCAAGTCCAAGAGCTCACAGGGGGCTTTAAATCTACTAAGTCTTTGGGACTCAGGTGTAGTGTGGTTGCTTAGAAAAGGGCAAGTCTGATATGAATGCATGATTACCCCCTCAGTGGGGCCCAGCCCAGTGTCCCCATCCACCTTGGTTAGCAGTCTAACTCAGTTCCACTAAACACAGAGGCCTCAGGGGGGTTGTTTCTCTTTTAGGTTCCTGACTTGCTTCATAAATGCAGGAACCCAGGAGGATGATAAGCTGGCTAATCACCTGTGCAGGTGGTTTTTGTTTACTGGAGAGGCATGGAAGAGGCACATTAATAGATGAAAAGTGAGCCAGGAGGGTCCCAGCTTCATTAGGCTGCAGTGAGTGCACCTGCTGGCCCTGAAACATTCCATCCGCTGATTTACATACAAGTCCAGATACCAAGGCGAGGCCCTAGGGAAGAGGGTGTGTGTGTGTGTGTGTGTGTGTGGGGGTGTGTGTGTGTGTGTGTGTGTGTGTGTGTGTGTGTGGGGGTGTGTGTGTGTGTGTGTGTGTGTGTGTGTGTTTTAAAAAATTCTATTTTTTGCTCTCAGGCTGAGCAGTTGGTTGGCACCTAGCAGGCCAGGTTTTGTCATCATGTCATTATTAAAATGCATTTTCCTGCAGCTGTATTTTTCTTTTGGTGCCAAAGAATCCCGTTTGGGGAATTTATTCAACCAATTAACCATTTAGCCTGAGACAATTAATGACTAGAATACAAAAGTTAGCTAAAACATTAGCTGAAAATCTTATATCATCACATTTACTTAAGGTTGGATGCCACTGGAGATGATTTAAAATTTACCCAAGGAGCCTGGAAGAGGTCACTCAGCCAGTGCTATCTCCTGGGGAAAAAAAATCACAGGGCAGAATTATGGAGGACTGATTCTTCTGCAACATTTTGGCCTAATATTTTCATCTTAATTTCACAAATCAGCTGTTCAAAAAGCATTTATTAAGCACCTTCTGTTGGCAAAGCATCGTGCTAGAGGCCAGCACGAAAGGAAGTCTTTGTAGCCCTCAGGGAATTTATGTTCTATTTATGGACACAACATGTGCACTGTCATTTAAATATGTGATAATCTGAAGTAAGATGGGGCATTATTAACTGGTGGAGGTTGGGTTTAGGAAAGTTTTGTGTAGTAGGTAGCACTTGAACTGGAAAAAGCTGTGGTTCCTATGAGGTAGAGGGATAAGACAAGGCATGCACTGGACATGGTATCAGCAAAGGCTGGATATTAGAAGTGAAACATCAAGCTCAGGGAACAGAGAGGAGGCATGTTTGGTTGTAATATGCATTGCATGGAATGGGATGAATCCTGGCATGATGTTTAACTTAATATTTGATGAAGACTTTCTCTACCCTATTTGGATTCTTCTCTGCTATTTATAATCTTAGGTGCCTGGAGATTCCGAAAAGCAAAGTGACAAGCATCTAAGGTCACATACCTAGCCAATCAAATGTGGGGACTTGAACCTAGGTCTTCTGGAAACCAAGCACAGCTTTCTATTCATTATGCCACTCTGTCTTTGTAACTCTAGAATATATTAACAGTATTAACAGGATTAAGGTCATTGAGAAAATCAGACTGTGGAGGGTTTCAAATGTCCGGTGGAAGGCTGAGAAATTTGCATTTTGTTTTAGAGATAATAGAAAGCCATTGAAGACTTTAAGAGGAAGGAAATGACCTGGTCAGATCTGTATCTTAGGAAGAGCGTTTCATCAGCCGTCTGGACAAATCTGAATAAAGGTGAAAGGCAACAGATTGGAAACAGTCAGACCAACTAGGAAGCTATTGTAATAGTTCAAAATGAGAAATTAGGGTGGTCAGAGGTAGGGTGGTAATCATATGAGCAGAGGAAGGGAATGGATTCAGGAGATGTTATAAAAGTAGAATGAAGACAACTTAGTGATGCCCTAGATTTAGGGGGTGTTGGATATGGAAGAGTGAAGGATAAACTTTGACATTTGTCATCTTGTGACTGGAAGAATGGTGATGCCATCAGCACAAACTAGGTAGTTTAGAAGAGGGATGAATTTAAGGGAAGATGATAAATTTTCTTTTGGACCTGTTGGACTTGCAGGTGGAGATGTCCAGCAACTAGTTTATAATGTGGCACTAAGTTCACAAGAGAGATTAGGTCTGATCATACAGATTTGGAGATTATCTGCAGAGAGATGATATTGGAATCCATAGGAGCAGATAATTTACAAAAGAGAGAATGCAAAGTGAGAGAAGTGCTCATGACGGAGCTTTTAGGAATTTATATTCCTTAAGGAAGCAAGAGATGGGTGTCAAATTAGCAAAGGATACTGAGAAAGAACAGTCAGATAGGAGGAGGAAGAAGAGAGAAAATTGTCTTGAGAGCCAAAGAAAGAAAAGGTTTTTAAGAAAAGGAGGTGGTCAATAGAGTCAAAAGGTAAAGAGAAGTTAAGTAGACTGTGGACTGAAAAAAAACACTATTGAACTTAGCAGTTAGGGAATCATGGGTAACCCTAAGAAGACAGCAGTTCCTAGAGCTGGGGAGTCAGAAACTCAGTGTCAAGTTATTGATAAATGAGTGAGCTGTAAGGAATTGAAGCTACACAGCATAGGTGACATATTTGTAGGAAACCAGTAGTGAAGGAGAATTTGAAGATCAAAGAGGGGATAAGAATAATCAAAGGGGTGAGCTTCAGAAGGAGTTTAGATGGAAGGAGAGAAGTAGAGATATTAATCTTGGTGAAGAGGGGGACCAGTTCTCCAGAGATTGGAGAAAAGTGTAATATTATTATGGATAATGAGCAAAGGATAAGAAAATCAGTGGAATTTTGAGGAGTGGAATATGAGAGAAGAGAAGATTCAGGGTGGAGTATTCCAACTGTGTTATATATGAGGTGAAGTCCTCTTTAAAAAAGCCTATGGAAGACTCCATTTAGGGAGAGAAAGAGAGAGCTGCTACTGCAGAGAGCTTGGCACTCCTTCAGGGAAGAAAAAGGATTGCTGGATAACCTTAGTTAAGATTAGATAACATGTATTTTCTGTGGATTCATATGGCAAAGTTGCATGACTTTGGCTACTAGTGTTCACTAGAAATTAGAGGTGTATGAGATTGGTTGGGAAGTTCAGGGCTGGGATTATGGTATGGCGAGGTAAGAACAATTATGGGATGAAGAGCAAGGAATTCAAGGGCAGAGGGCAGTGAATAGAGTTGAACTAGTAAGTTATAGATTGTAAAGGGAGAAGAGTGGGATCTCATTAGGGTGATGGACTGGAAGAAAAAGGAAAGTAAGAGGAGCCAGAGGTCGTGAAGAGAACCAAGAATATAAAGGCAGGAAAAGAATCAAAGGTTAAGGAGGCTGTGGCCAGAAAGGGGAACCTCAGCATTCTGGTTCACAGAGGCAGGACAGTTATAAGTGATGGTGAAACATATAACATAACTGACCCTGTGGGTACCTATGTTGGAGTGAAAGATACAGACCTTGTGTGCTGAGGAGACTGGGAAACTCAGAGGCCAGTATGTTTGAGAGGACATCAAAATATATATTGAAGTCTCTAAGTGGGAGCTCATGATTTGGGGTGGAAGAAAAGACTGTACTCTGAAAAAGGACCAAGAGTCTTCTGGAGCCCAATAGATGTCTAAGATCAGGATGGAATGCTGAACCTTAAAGGAGGGGTGATTAGTCAGTGATGGCAGTGGAGGAAGGGTCTGGAAGTTGCAGTGAGTATCCAGGAGTATGCCTACTCCTCCTCTTAGCCCTGAGTTGAGGAGTTTGAAAGGAGTATCCAGTAACGGCATTAGGTGGCCAGGGATGCCATGTCTTCCAGAAAGAGTCTAGTTTCTGTTTGTTCTAGGAGATCACAAGACCATGTATTTTTAGAGATGAAGCGAATACCTCAGAGGCCATCTCTATCATTTTACAGATCAGGAAATTGAGGCTTAAGGAAACCAAAAGCCTTGCTTGAAGTCACCCAGTTGGTAGTAGCAGAATCTAGATTTGAAACCATGTCCTCTGACTCCAGAGTTATTCTTTCTACTATATAATTCTGCTTCCCCTTTGGGAATCATGCAGCAGGAAAATGTCTTAAGGACATTTGTTAAAGACAGAATGGGAATTCCAGAGGGCGTGAAGGACATGGGTGACAGAGAATGATATTGACTGGGTGAGTTAGGATTGAGTTGGACTTTGATGAGAGACAAGGAATTAGTATCAGGGGGAGGGACTTTTTATTGCAGTAGACAGACTCTGACCCATAAGGATTAACAGAACAGGAGGTAGATAGTGATCACCTATCTTTTGCACTAGACTTAGAGTTGTAGATTTAGAGTTAGAAGGGACCTTACAAGTCATCTATCCCAAACTCCTCATTTTTCAGGTGAGAAAACTAAGGTCTAAATATAATCTGGTCAAAGGTCACTCAGGTAAAAATGGTATAGCCAGAATGTAAAAACAGGTCCTCAGGATCCTTAAAACTGGTATGTTCTAATGCCATTGTACTGCCTAACTTCTCTGGGCTTCTGATGATCTAAGGTGTTTTTTTTTTTCCAAAAGTAAAATCTTCTTTCAAAGGAAAAATTTTTTGACACATCAGAGAATATTAGGGGAAAAAAACCTCTTAGGTTCTAAAAGTCATTCCAAAGAAGTGCTAGAAATTATAGGTGTGTAACACATATGTAACACATACGTTATATCCATATATAAAATTTATTACATGTTTACTACATGCTATATACTATGTATATATACTATATATATATTCTTTACTATATGCTATATACTATATATCTATATCTATATCTATATGTATCTATCTATCTATCTATCTATCTATCTATCTATCTATCTATCCATCTATATATACTATAGTATACTACTATGCTAAGCACCAGGTATACAAATAAAAGTAAAAAAGATAGTCTCTATTCTCCAGGTGCTTACATTTTAATGGGGGAAAGGTAATGCCTAAAAGGGAGCTGGAAAGTAGGTGGGGGACAGGGTACCTGTCAGGACAAGGATCTCCTCCAAGGTAAGCAGGTAGAAAAGTGAGAGGAACTTTGAGTGGAGTGACCAGGGAATGGGGTTCTTATGGGGCAATCTGGGTCAGGGAGCCATTAATCAAAAGAGAAGTCCACTTTGTAGAAGCATCTCCCAAATGAGGAGAGGAGATTTAGGAGGTACACTGTTTGAATAAGTGTATATCTAACCACGAAGAATATTTTAAATGGGACAACTCACACTTAGATATACAAATTCTGATACATTCCTTCAGAAATTGGTTGTATCCCATCATCTCCCCTCTATTCTTGCTCACAAGTAGGGTAGGTGATTAAAGCTGCTGAACAATTGCTTGAAGCTTTATTCTGTCCTAACTGTAGCTTGAGTCTTACAGCAAGAGAAACAATTAAGGCAGATTGCAGAATTCCATATTGTATATCAGCAGGCTATGAACACAGAATCTTGAACACTGCTTGTCTACAGACTGCTGCCTTGGAGTCTACAATCAGACAGGCAGCCTCACCTGGAAACAATTTGATCAGAACATGGAACCACTGAGAATTCCTGCCAATGTTCAGAAACCATCATGATTCCTGTCCCAGTCAATCACTGTTGTGGAAATGAAAGCCAAGGACTATTCTAATTTCCATACGACTTCACACAGTCTTTTACAGACTAGACAATATAGTCCCACAGAGGAGCAGCTCAGAAAAGCAGTGGGGAGAAAAATAGACATGCTTTTTGGAATCTTGCAGGGGACCTTGCCAGCAAAGCTCTTCTCTGTGTTGATAAGGCTCCTCAAGTGGAGCTTAGCAAGGGGGCTCACTTGACTGTCAAACATTTTCCTGGAAAATTTTTCCAGGCCTGCTGAGTGATTTCACAAAGATCCCTGAGATAATCTTGCATAAATTATGCAAAGCTATTTATCTCAAAGGTATTTTCAGGTATTCTAATCCAGTCTCCCACTCTTTACAGGAATTTCCTTTGAAACTCATTCCCCCAAGTGTAACCCTGTCAGGTGATGGGAATGGATTCAGTGCCCAACAAGATATCCCATTCTTTAGACAGAATCAGTTAGAATTACAATGTCCTTCGTTATCTTGGGCTGAAATCTGCCTCCTTGTAACTTCCATTCATTGGTCCTACTTCTTGTCTCTTAAAATGTAAAGTGCACATCTAATTTATCTTTGGAATGATAGTCATACAAATATTTAAGATATCTATCCCTTGGGTTGGCTAGGTGGCACAGTGAATAGAGCACCAGCCCTGGAGTCAGGAGGACCTGAGTTCAAATGTGACCTCAGACACTTAACACAAAAACTAGCCATGTGATCTTGGGCAAGTCACTTAACCGCAATTGCCCTCCAAAAAAAAAAAGCAAAAAAAAAAAAAGATATCTATCCTTCAAGTCTCCCTCCTTCCTTGAGCAATATATAATGTGGTCTCTTTGCTATCTTGAACATTTTCCTTTGAGAAAAGTCCATTTTGTAAAATTTCCTCTTAAGTTGTGATGCACAGAATTGAATGTGGCCCTCCATATGTGACCTGATGAGTGCAGAGCATGATAGCACTATTAACTTATTTGTTCTAAATGTTATGTTTTCATTAATGTAGTCTACACTTGCATCACTCTTCTGTCTGCCATAGTGACAAAAAAAATTTACTGTCTCATTATACTATTGACTTGTATTTGATTAAACCCCCTAAATATTTTTTCCACAGAGATTTATCACAGTTCATAGTACAGCACAGTCTTTGGGCTCATTCTCCCAATCTATACTCAGACTAGCAGGTTGAATCCTCAGAGCATTACTCTTATTCCCCTTGAGATTGTAGGGGCAATCCTGATGGGCTATGATTTTTCCAATACTATTGTTAATGAGACCCCATCTAGTATGTTCCTTCTAATATCAACCTACCAGATAATATTCATCAAATATCAATTAATCATTAATATCAATTAGCTTTTAAAATGGATATTTGCCAAATAGGTATAGCAAGGACTGAAGTACAACTATATCCTATTGAACTGGGGTTCACTCTCCCTTTTATACACCTCCTCAGTCCTTGGAAAGAGTAGACTGAAGCTTAAGTTACTACAGAATATCCTCCCCACTAAGTTTACTTCTGGTTGTAGCAGAGCCAATAGAAAAGTCACTCAATTGCTTACAGGATATGATTCCTCAGTTGCTGGGTCTGTCCTTCCGGCCTTGGTAAGCAGGTCTTTCCTCAGGACTGGCTCCTTACTGGACTTGGCTACTCTTGTTACTGGCTCTGGTTCCCGAGGGCACCTTTGATAGTTTGTCTGACTTTTCAGACCTTACATTTTTGGTAGCCTAGTCCATTCTGTATCTAATACTCACTCATTTAAGATCAGGAAAGAATAAACACAGGGACAAAAAAAGAGGTTCCTTGTATCCACAACTCAACGACTAGGTGGTAAGAACTCCCTCTCCTCTTACCTGGAGACCCACAGGAATTATTGCCTCTTGACACCAAGGAAGAGAGTTTATCTGTTTGAACCTTTTGTGTACATATACAGTTTCAGCACAGCAGCCATTTAAAAGTAAATTTTTTTGTCATTATGGCAGACAGAAAAGCCAGAGTAGATAGTCTCTCCCTCCATGCCTCATTTCAGGAAGCAGGCTCACTAAAACTCCTTGTGGAATGGCAGCAGATCGAGACTGTTTGTACATGGTCTAAAGACTAGGTCCTCATTAGTCAGGTTCCTCATCACAATGGGATCATAGAAATGGAGTTCTAAGTAATCTTAGAAATCATTAACTCCAATCCCTATATTTTTACAGATGAGAAAACTAAGCTTTCAGAAGCCAAGCAATTTGTCCAAAGCTACACAAGCAGTGAAATAATAGGGTCAAGATCTGAACCCAGGTACTTTGACTTCAAATCCTCTGTTCATTACCTGTATCCTTCACAATGTGACTTTGTTTACTAAGTTCTGAAAACTACCTTTAAAAGAGAGTTTCTTAATTTGGAGTGCACAGACCCTCAAAGGGTGGATAAGTTTAAGGGAGGTCTGTGGTTTTAAAAAATATATAAATATTTATATAATTTACTATTATAACTTAAATATAATTGATTCCCTTCATACTATTACATATTTAATTTTATGAGTTTAAGAACATTATTCTGAGTGGTGGCCTATGGGCTTCACCAGATTGTCAAAGGGGTCTACGACACATACTAAAAAATTAAGAGTCCATATTTTAGGGTAATGAGTTTGGGATGAATGAGTGGAACACAATGCTCTTATAACTTATGGATTAATGGAGTAACAATATTTGATTTGCTAGAACAGATATTACCTTCATCCCTGGGTCAGTGATAGCAGCTACTGCCACCTTTTTGTCCCCCAACTATGAAGTACATCCTTGTTCTGTCCCCATATCTAAGTGGCCCATCCACAGGGTGATACTCTGTTAGAAGTTATTTTAAAGCAATGATTTCATTCTGCATAATTCCTCATGAAAAGAGACATTTAATCTGTGCTTCTGGATGGTAGAAGTGACCATTTCTCTTCTCAGTGCTTATTTAAATTGCAGGGCATAGTCACATTAGAGAGAGCATTGAATCCAGCTTCCAGTGACTTACCTGAAGTCATACCATTGGTTAGTAATAGATATGAGATAATTAATAGATAATTAGATATCTATTAATAATAGATGTGGGATTTGACATAGATAATTAATATTAAGGTATCTTTTTTTTTAGTATGAGATTATCTGCTCTACTGCTTCTGAGATCATAAAGTTAGTGAATCATAGATTTAGTTAATCAGTAAACCTACTACATGCTGTGTACAATGCTAAAAGTGGAGAATACCAAAAAAATGTAAAGATGGGTCATTGCTCTCAAGGAGCTCACAGTCTAATTGTGGAGACAACATTTATACAGCAATGTATAAACAAAAAATGTTCAGGATAAACTGGAGATAGAAAGAGAAAGCATTAGCATTAAGGGGAATTGGGAAAGAAATTGAAGCATTGCAAGGTGTAACAGCCATCAACTGAGTGATTGAGTGACTGAAGAAGCATGACCAGCATAAGACTTTATTTGTTTCCTGGCCTGGCTGATCCTTGAGTTCCTGGCAACAGAAGTGGTGAAGGGTTTGAGACGTGCTGGACCCTGTGAACTTCAGTGTGTTCCAGGAATTGCCCTGAGGATTGGACAAGGACCTGGGAGCTGTCTACCTCTGAGGACTGGATGAGAACCTGGGAGCTGTCTGCCTCTGTATCTAGGTGACTGGTGGATTCAGGTAGCAGCTGGGACCATGGAAGGGGATCCAGGGAATCAGAGAGACCACGCCAAGTCAAGATGATGAAAAGGCCTCCCCTTGGATGAAATTGAGGTTTGCTGGACGCTGAGGGGTGGAGGATTTGTGTGGTTTTCTAATGATTGTATTTAGTGACTGATTGCTAGATAAATGACTATTTGAGTTGATCTGTCATTGTCCCATGAATGGAAGATTGATTATTGTATTATGAATTGATTGAATGATTAAGTATTGATTATTATATTGTGAATTGATTGAATAATTAAGTAATAATGGAATAAATGGATTGTTCACTATATTGTGCAATCCGAACCTTAAAAGCTGTTCGCAGTAGCATTCTTTTGGGAATCTGCTTGTGCATGGTGTTATACAAGGCTAAACTGAGACACTCTAGGACCTGGTCCTCCAGAACACAGAACTGCCACCTCCAAATCCAGTGATCTTTCCATGATACCAAGAAACATCCCTATGTTATCTGAAGATGAGAATCAGTAGATTAATGGAGGAGTGGATCAAAGTGAGCCCCCTTTTTGTTTTTAAATTCTATTTTATCTAATTTTAAGGAAATCTTAAAAGGGGAAGTACTATAAATCATCTTTTGCTTCCTGTGGAACAAAGACCATTCAGAGGATGTTAGTTGGAAAGTAGGTAAAACTTGAGAAGGGGGAGCCTTGATGCAAATTTGTAGATTTTTATTAGTGGGATTTGACATATATATGGATTTGGAGAGCAGGGAGACATGATTTAGGTGAGGAAGAATAACCACTCTTCTTTTTCATCTCCAAATCATAAAGATAGCTCTTTCAAACAGAGGTATTAGTGATTTCATGTGTTACACTTCCCAGGACTATTTGCCTTAAAAGAGAATTGAAAGGAATGAATCTTTAATGGTAAGAGTTTAAGTTTCAGAAACAGACCTTAAGGGGAATTTGAGATTGGTAGGTTGGAGGGCCATCCTTTCCCCTCTGTCTTCAGCTCTGTCTTCAAGGTTGAGGTCAAAGAGGAATTCCACTTTAGAAGAACTCAGATTATTGCCATATAGGAACAGAGCATGTGAAAAGTAAATTGATGAAGTTTTTGGGTTTTTTTTATACTGTAGGAAGGATCTCCTTATAAACATTGTCTCATTCTATTTTAGAAGGTCACTGTTCCTGTACTGAAATGTTGGCTTGGTGGCAACCACAGGGGAATATTTTCAATTCAGGGCTCAGTACTCTTAACTGACATCCTCCTAATGTCCTTCCACATTGGAAAACAATTTGTTCTCCTTGAAGTTTGGTTTGTTTCTCTGTATCTGTGAGCTACTGTGACTGTGTCCCTGCCTCCTGAAGTCCAAGTAGTTGACTGTTACATGTTAACAAAGGGCTTTGAGAAACCTAGATATAGTGCCAAATCAGTGATTTAAAAGAAATAAAATAAGAGGTACAAGTGTAGAAAAGATCCCTAAAAGCTAGAGTAGTCAGAGGAGGCTTCATTGACATAATCTTGAGTTGGGCATCAAAGGACAAGTAGGATTTGAAAAGGCAGAGAAGAGAGGGGAAAAGACTGAAGAGACAGGGAAGAAGAAAAGAGGGGGAAATAGAGGAATGAGAGAAGTAAAGGTATGCAGAAGCCTGATGTTTTTGTTTCACAATAAGAACATCCTGTCTTAAATGGAAGGTGACAATATGCCTCATAAACCCCATTCCCTTCAAACCTAGAAATAAAATCTTGCCTCACAGAGGACTGTGCTATTGTGATCAAAATATCTATGCCATCTTGGTTCCTATCAATCTATGTCCTGGTTTGGTCTATTTTTAGTTGCATCCTCGTTATCAGGAGTCTATCATTTTATAATTGTCTTTAGTAGGTCATTGATACATTCCACATAGTGGCTTGCAAGCAGAACCTTTGGTTAGTCACTGATGTTGACAATAATACCTTGTTTGTAGAGGGCTTTATGCTTTCAAAGTACTTTCAGGTGTTAAGAGCACAGGGCTTGGAGTCAGAGGGACATGGGTTTGAATCCTCATCTATTATTTACCTTTTGTATGCCCTCAGGTAAGTCATTTCTCCTGTTGGGGATAGCTTTAAAATTGACTAGATGGTGTCTAAGGACCTGCTCAGATCTCGGTCTTTTATCCTGTGATTCCATAGTCTTATTTCCTCTCTACAAAAATCATGTGAAGCAGATAGAGGAGCCAGCACCCACATTTTAGGAAACATTTTAGCCTTGTATAGTGGTAGAGTTAGGCTTATATCTCTAGAGTCAAAGCCCTTTCTCCGTCAGACTTGGAATTTTCTTCTTCTTCTTCATCATCATCAACACCATCATCATCATCATGATGCCAGCAATTACGTAGTTCTTTAGTTCTTTATGGTTTACATATTAGCTCATTTAATCCTCATAACAATCTTGGGAGATAGGTAGTATTATTATCCCCATTTTATAGATCTGGAAAGAGGCTTAGAGAAGATGCTTAAAGATCATTAGAGAAGGATCACAAAGGTAAGGAGGTTTCTGCAGTGTCTGAGGAAGAATTTGAAATCAGGTCTTCCTGACTCCAGTTCTGGTACTTTATCTGAGATACTATTTAGTTGCTAGTTACATGATGGAAATAAGCTATGATTAATACACTGAGTTCAAATGGTAATGGACACCATGTTTCCATGACGGCTGCTTCTACATAATGGAAGAGTTATTAAACAGCTCACATTGGTTGATTTTATTAAATCAATGAGAGGCAGCATGTCTTAGTGCATAGAAGATAGAGTCAGGCTTAAAACCAAGAATACTTGAGTTCAAGTCCCACTTCTGCCTCATGATAAACCATATGATTGACTTTGGGCAAATCACTTAACTTCTCACTGCTCTAAGTAAGTATGATTACAAATTGCACAGCTGGTGCCTTCCTGATTTAGTAGAGGGAACCCTAAGATGTGAGAATGAGGAATTGCTTATTCTAGGTATCGTAAGGAGGATTGTTAAATTACCGCCAAATTCTGAAAGGAAAATGAATTCCTCTTAAATTTAATACCACATAGTAGTTTCCTGTTGTTTGTTATTATATTTTGGAGGGGGGAGGTGGGAGTGGGGCATAGATGAGGGGAGAAAAGAAGGGAAGATAGCCCAATGGTCACTCATTTGGAGAGTAAAGAGCCTCATTAATGAGATCAACATCTGTAGAATAAAATGGATATACCTCTGTTTATATTCTATTGGATAATATATTGGGATATAATGGGTGTGAATTTTTTTAAACTGTAGCCATTAATCTAAATTTAGAACTGGAAACAATTAAGAGAATCTGCCAATATATGGAGAAAGGAAAAGGGAGCAAAGACATGAATAGGTTAGTGGAGGAGGAACATAGGCAACACAGTGAGGAGGAAGAAGAAGAGGAGTAGGGGGATATAGATTCAAGGGATGGCAGTGTTCCCAGAAATTAGAGTAAGATATTCTTTGCAGGTTTCCAGTATTCTCCAAACAGCTTCACTCCTGGGACTACTCTTGCGACCTTATGAAAAAAAACCACCCGACAAACCAACCTCCCCACCCCCCAACTTCTCTATGCCTACACACCAAGTGTTTCTCAGAAGCAGTAATCATTAATGCTTAATTAAACAGAGTATATACCACACTTGCAAAGCATGATGATAATTCTGCTGAATGGGGGTTCCCCAGGGGGCTCCAGGACACAGAGGTGTCCAGTTTGTGGTGATGTGTGCCCTTCTATTGAGCTCTGGTCTCACAAAAGTCATGCTACTTCCTTCTAGGAGAAGTCTTGTAATAATTTGTATTATCATTGAGATAAATAACAAAGTAATAGCTTAGTTTTATTGAAACATTTTATATAATTTAATTAAATACTAATCAGTTTAATTATGGACCTAAAATTCCAGGAGTACCACCATAGTCAACTCTGCCAAAAAGTTGACTTGAGAATGGTTTTCAATCTTGTGTATTTTTAGACGGAATTGTCCGTGGACTTGACCTGTCTCACAAGGTGAATGGAAATCTAATGGATTGTCTAGCTTCTGAATCATCTGAATTCTGCAAATGAGGCTTTGCATATTTCCTAGTCTACAGCTGGCCAATGAGCTTAAGTCGTTATATCTTGACAATAACTAACTGGTTTTGGAGGGAGGAGCTCATATATTCTCTCTGCATGTATGTGTGTGTGTGTACATATACACACATGTATATATACACATATATACACACAAATTGTATAAGTGAACTATGTACTATATCTGTGTATACTATATATACACTATAAACATATACACATATATACATACATAAATTCAATATAGTCAGTATATATACTCATGTGTATATGCATATATGTATACATATAATCTCCATATACACATGTATCTATGTGTATATACATATATACATATTCTAATACATATGTGATACATATACCATATATAAAATATATTATTTGTATTTTTATACACATACACCAACAGAACTAGTACACATTAAGCAAACTTTATTTCCTTAGGAGTGAAATTTTCAGCTTAATTAAACAAGTAATTATTTAGTGCCTATTGTATGCAAAGTTGGGCAGGTAGGTGGCTGGATAGAGTGTTAGGCCTAGAGTCAGGAAGACTCATCTTTCCGAGTTCATATTTGGTCTCAGAAACTTATTAGCTGTGTGGGCAAGTCACTTAACCCTGTTTGCCTCAGTTTCATCATCTGTAAAATTACCTTGAGAAGGAAATGGCAAACCATTCCAGTATCTCTGTCAAGATAACCCTAAATGGGGTCCTGAAGAGTTGTACACAACTGAAAAAAAAGACTCAACAACAAAACAACAGGCAAAGTACTGTGCTAGGTATGGTCTGAGATACAAAGAAGCAGAGGGTCCTACCTGTGCCCAAATAGCTTTTGTTCATTCTGTGAAGATGAGTCATAAGCACAAGACATTTAAATTATGTATATGTGTATGTATATGTATATGTATATGTATATATATATGTATATGTATATGTGTGTGTGTATCATTCCTAACAAAAATGAGTGATATTGACTATAAGTTGCTTATAGGGTTATTATGGGAATCTAAAGATCTTCCCTGCCCCTAGGCCCTTTGCTAAAGTGGCTATGTGACTCTGAGAACCTTCCCAGATTTGAAAGTATACTCTGTTCCCTAATAGGCTCAATGTGGTCACGTGGAGCCTGTGGCGCCAGGCTTGTTTTT
>CM053585.1:487418994-487441443 GCA_028646515.1 Pseudochirops corinnae | reverse complement strand
CTAGGTGGGGCTTTTACCTCTTGATTTTTTTGTGTGTCATGGAGGGGGATGAGAGCCCCTAGATTTCATTCCTCCATCCCAACTTCTGAAAGTCGGGGCATGTAGCTTCAAAAATCCAGGCCGCGGGTTGCTAGCCCCAGGAAAAACCACTGACCCTGCTATGCACCCTGCATTCCCTCCTACCCAGTTCTGTTGGTCCTCACCTCGGCTGTGAGAGGGCTGCAGAAGCCTCCAGCTGGGTGAGTCTGCTGGGTGGGGCTTCCCAGTCTGCCGCACTCTGCTCTCAGTGATGCCACTCCTGTGTGCTCCATTCTCCCTGCATCAACCTGATGGCACCTCTCTGGGCTGGGAATCTGTCACTCTCTGTCTCCCAATGGGTTCTGTCACTCTTAAATCCACTCAAATTTACTTTTTAGCTCCCAAGGACGAAATTCTTGGGGAGCTTGGAGAAGTCACTGCTTGCTTTCCGCCATCTTAGCTCTGCCCCAGGTCAAAAAACATTTATTATGTGCCTACTATGTAACAATCAATCAACATTTATTAAGTGCCTTTGTTGTTGTTGTACAGTCTCTTCAGTCATATCTGACTCTTTGTAATGAATGCCCTTTGGGGCAAAGATACTGGAGTGATTTGCCATTTCTTTCTCCAGTTCATCATACAGATGGGGAAACTGGGGCAAATAAGGTGAAGTGACTTGCCCAGGGTCACCCAGCTAGTAAGCGTCTGAGGCCAGGTTTGAATTCTAGTCTTCCTGACTTCAGTCGAATCTCTCTATCCACTTTACCTCTATTAGGTGCCTACTGTTTGCCAACCAACATTTATTAAGTGCCTACTGTGTGCCAACCAACATTTATTAAGTTCCTACTATGTACCAGGTGCTGTGCTAAGCACTAGGAATATAAGAAGAGGCAAAAGGCAGTATCTACCCTCAAGGAGCTTACAATTTAATGGGGTAGATAACTTGAAAACAGGCTAATACGCAGCAAACTATAAATAGGATCAATGGGAAATGATTAACAGAGGCAAGGCACCAAAATTAAGAGGGGTTGGGTAAAGTTTTTAGTAAAAGATGGCATTTTAGTTTAAGACTCATCTTTCTTATACTTGTGATAGCAACCTTTTATTTTATTTTTGCTTTTTTGGACGGGGGAAGGCTGGGCAATTGGGGGTGAGTGACTTGCCCAAGGTCACATGACTAGTAAGTGTTAAGTGTCTGAGGTCAGACTTGAACTCAAGTCCTTCTGACTCCAGGGCCAGTGCTCTGTTCACTGTACCACCCAGCTATGCCCCTAACTTTTTATTTTAAACTGTCTGGATGGGAAGCTGTTTTGTTAGAGGAAGCCCATCATGGCAGATGTCACAGAAATTTATTTCCCGACTACACATAATTTCCTAATTTAATATGTACCCATATATTTATGTGTCAATACATGTAATGATTTACCTAAATTTGACTAGAGGTCCATTTAGAGAAGGTTCTGAAGGAAAGTCAGTTCTCTTAATCAGTCTTCCTCTCTGGCAGATATGGACGTGGTCTCTCTGAATGAAGTGCCGTTCACTCAGGCATCCAGAGTTAATGTGTTATAATTACAGTGTTTAAGAGCAATGAAAAGTTAATCATCAGTGTTTCTGAAAACGATGTCACCCTTTGCTCTTTCAATAAATTCTTTTACAGCACAGTTGGAATCAATACGACCTCATGTTTTATCAGACTTTTTGGGTGTTTGCTTAATAAAGCCCAAAGATGAAGTAAGGCATGGACATGCAGTGCAATACCATAGGTTTTGTATTTCAACTTGGTGTAAGTTTCAAGGCCTTGTTTGTGTATTTACAAATGTTTTTTAATATGGATGTCTACAAGAGAACATCTGGGGTGTGTGTGTGTGTGTGTGTGTGTGTGTGTAAAATCTAACAACAGTTCTTGGCATAAATTATGTACATAATAATGATAAAAGATGCCCAGGAAAGTAGTTCTGGTGCATCTTGTCCTGGACACTTAGAGACCTGTATGGATCTGTAATCTCCCTGCACATCACAGATTACTCCTTCGCCTGTGTTTCAGAGAAGATAACCCATCCATGGCTTTTTTTAAAATTCTGTGTGACTTGAAGCTAGGCCCTTCTACAAATCCTCCAAGCAATTATTCACTTAATATTTATTAGGTCTGTGTGCCAGGCACTGTGCTAATCTCCATAGAAAATCCAATGAATCAATCTTCCAGCATATATAAAGTGCTTATTATGTACCAGGCACTGTGATAAACAATAGAGATACAAAGAAAAAGAAAAAAAAGTAGCCCTGTCCTCAAGGAGCTTATATTCTAATGGGGGAGTCCGCATGTATATAAATAGGTATGTACAGGACACACACAGAGTTGATACAAGGAGGGCAGTAGGGGCAGAAATGGCATCCTCCAGAAGATGGTTTTGAAAGAAATCAGGAATTCTTGAGGTGGGGGCAAGGATGAAGGCTGCTCTGGGTATGGCGTATAGGCAGCCCTTGCAAAGGCATCAGGTGGGAGATGAGACCTTGTGTATGAGGAACAGCAAGAGGCTTGTACTGACTGTACTTAGATGGTTGTGTGGGGAGGGGGTAATGGTAAGTGGATTGGAAAGATAGAAAGATATCAGGTTTTGGAGAGGTTTAAGTGCCAGACAGAGGAGTTTTTATTTTAGTCTATAGGTGATAAATAGGAAGTCACTGGAGTTTATTGAGGAGGGGGTGGCATGGTCACACCTGAACTTTATGAAAAAACATTTTGTCAGCTGTGAAAATGACGGTTCATAGAGGAATGAGGCTTGAGGTAGAGTGGCCACCTAATGAGCAGGGATTTTCTTTTGGCATTTAACCATTTTCTATTATTCTCATGACATAACTGACCCATGTCCTACTTTGGTGAGATATGACCTTGACTGTAACATTAAAGAAGTCACTAAGACTTTTAATTTATTATATTTAATTTAATTTAATATACATTTATTTAGAAATTTGGGCAAAGTTGCACAACTTTGTGTTTGTGCACGCTTGTGCAAGGCACCATGTTAGAAGGGTTTGTAAAATATTTGAGAATAACCTAGTTGAGGATTCCAGAGTAAATGACTAGCAGTAACTAGGTGGGGAAATGGACAGAAGGTTGAACTTGGGAGTCAGAGTTCAAATGCTATGCTAGACTCTTACCAGCTAAGTAACCCTAGTCAAGGCATTTTCACATCTTTCAGCCTCACTTTCCTTGCCTGTAAAATGGAGATAATAATAGCACACAGCTTACAAGGTTGTCAGGAGGATAAAATGAGATAGCCTATTGTAAAATTATTTTTCAACCTTAAAGACCTGTTTCAATTCTGGCTATTAAGACTCAAGAGAGGTATGCAGATATTAGAGTAGGAACATGTGTAGATCTTTTCCTGGTTTCATTAACCCATGAAAGACTGAGTTTCTGAGATGGATAATGAGAGCCTTACTGTCAGTTTTAGCATAGGCATATCCCAGAATCATTGGTGAGGGCAAAGGACAGCTGTGGGGAGAGTTGAGAACAGCAATAATGGATGTAGAGCCACCAGTGTAAGCCCAGGTGTGGAAGGAGACTGAGGAGATCTGGGGTCAGCAACAGAGTAGGTCAGTGTGAATAGCAGCAGAAGAGGGGCTATACACAAGGACTAGTTGGTCCCTGTCACTCATCAAATCCAAAATTCCCTTTCCTGGTCATCCCTCCTCTATGTGTTGTCCTCTGAATTAGAAAGTAAGCTCCTTGAGGGAAAGGACTTGCCGTTCCTTTGTATTTGTATCTCCGGAGCCCAGTGCAGTGCCTGATATATAGATGCAAAATAAATGATTTTTCATTAAAACTATTCATTTATTCACACAAGTAGTAAGTGACAGAGCCAGAATTCCAGTGATATTTAAAAGTCTTTTGTAGTAAATTTTTAAGGGGAGCGATGCTTCTTATCCTTAGACCTAGCAAGGTGCTTTGTATATAAATGAATATCCTTAAAATAAAATGGAATGGAGAAACATGCAAGAAGCCATTAATTTATTTCACGGACATGATCCCAATAATAGTGGGGTTTCTTTGCTGTCTTGAATTCTATCTAAAAAAATTAGCAATAGTAATATTCAATTATTTGTCTTTAATTATTTGTGAAAAGACATGATACCCACCTTGTTCAAACAAAGCTTATGGAAGACAGGTACCCTTTCTTATTACTTCTTAGTTCCTCTAGCACATACTCAATAAATGGTTCCAGTGATCAAAGCCTCACAGAATCTTGTGCTGACAACTGCCTTTTTACGAGGTAGGTGCTTGATTGACACTGCCTTCCACCCCCAACCTAGTCTCAAAAACATTTTTTTATATGCATTTCAGTCATCATTTGTTGAGGCAAAAGGCTGTTTGTCTGTTCTTAGCAGAACAATGACTAGAAACAAGAAACAAAACCTGTCCACAGGAACATAGTGCTGATGTAGGGTCCTGAACCACTGAGCTGCCCCATCTCCCTTCTCACTTTTTCTTCTTAGTGGGGTCTGAAAGGTCTGGGTTTGAACTCATTCTCAAGACTCTTACTGGCTGTGTGAGCAAGGCAGCAGTGCCTACTATGAGTCTGTAATGATGCTTTGGTGGAGTGAAGACCTCCTATGAGTCTGTAATGCCGCTTTGGTGGAGTGAAGACTTCTCCACTCTTCCTCTGCATCCACATTTTGTGATTCAGAAAATTGGATTATTTGAACTGACATTAATGGGATTTGTAATTGTTTCTTCATGAACCTATTCCAAGTCTTTTAATCTCTCTCAGTTTAATTTTCCTTATCTGAATAATGGGGATAATAAGAGCACCTACTTCATAGTTGTGAGGATCAGATGGGATAGCTTGCAAAGTTCTTCACAAATCTTGCAGCACTATATTAATACTATTTATTATTACTTGCATATTCTTATGTCCTATTCAGAAGTACAAATATGCTAAACATATGCAAAATGCTCTTCATAATGAAGCCCCTTCCTATCTTTCCAGTCTTCTTTTAAAAAAAATTTCTTTTTTGCTTTTTTTGGAGAGCAGAGCAATTGGGGTTAAGTGACTTGCCCAAGGTCACACAGCTAGTAAGTGTTAAGTGTCTGAGGCTGGATTTGAACTCAGGTCCTCCTGACTTCAGGGCTAGTGCTTTATTCACTGCGCTATCCAGACACCCCTTTCCAGTCTTCTTGCACCTTGTTCTCCAACATGTACTCTTTGATCCACTGAAACTGGCCTCCTGGCTGTTTTTCAAACAAGACACTCCATCTCTAGGCTTCAGGAATTTTTTTTCTCACTGTCCCTCATTTTTTCTTTCCTCTTTCCTTTTGACTACTGACCTTCCTGGCTTCCTTTAAATACCCACTAAAATCTTACTTCTATGGGAAGCTGTAGTGCCAACACAACATTCACAGTGCTGATGGTGACTGTAATATGCCGGAACAGTGCTCAATTGCAAAATATAACTGACTCTCCACATAGAAGACAGAAGCAAAACACTTATTCAGACACCAGGAAACTGAATCTGTCATAGCAACAAAGAAGTTAATATACCACAGTGTAGCACAGAGCCACACCATCATTTAGCCTTCCCACAAATGTTGTTCATTTGAGCTGAAATGAATTCAGTCTGTTCCTAAAGCCCCACTCCCTTTACTACTCACAAACCTAATTGCCTGCCTGCTCTTTCCTCCCTTTCTCTGGCTGCACTGACTCCCATCTTCCTGTGGGCTCTGCTCTACCCTTCAGCAAACTCCTCCTACCATAGGTTCTATGTGATTACATTCAGCCTACTAGGGGGCAGGGAAAATCTTCAAATCAGGGAAGGTCTTCAAATCCCCTGATGCTTATTAAGGGATAGGGGAGATCTTCAAATTCCCATTACCATTTCATAAGCCTTCTCTAACCCTTCTAAATTCCAATGTTTTCCTTCTATTACTTTTTCCCTATTTATCCTCTTTCTAGCTTGTATTGCATATATCTGTTTTCATGTTGGCTCTCCATTTAAATTGTAAGCTCCTTGAGGTCAGTGACTGTCTCTTGCCTCTTTGTATTGCCAGTGCTTAACACAGTGCCTAACACACAGTAAATGTTTATTGATTGATTGATTCATATATTCCTTTCCAACTTGCCATCTTATCTCCTATAACCAATCCTTTCTCCTATCCTTCTCAACCTGTTTCCCCTATTTTCCCCCTTCCTTCCTTTCATACCACCAACCTCACTGAGAGGAAGCTAAAAGAGCAAGTTTTTGTTGGCCATGGATGGGTGAATAGTAAAGGGAGTGGGGCTTCTGTTCAACTGAACAAGCATTTATGTACCTATCAGGTGACATGCCTCTGACGCTGTTAGCTGGATGACCCAATGCAACTTACCCTCTCTGTGTTCCAGGCACTGATCTAAGATGATTACTTTGTAGCATTGGTAGAAGAAATTCTTGATAAAATTGCTGGCTCCCTCCCTATCCTTGTCCTTAAGGAGCACCCAAAGGCAGAAAGGAAAGAACCCATCTCCAAACAAGAATCAGTCCCTTCACTGAAGGATCTTGCATTCTTCTTATTTCAGGAACTTTCCTTCTTCAATATCCCTATGTCTGTTTCCTTTCTCTCCTGGTGAAACACTTGTCTTTAATGTCACTTATTGGGCATGGAAGGCTTACTGATTGGCTAAAATTGGCACCTAGTCAGACACTGGAGCCATAGTCTGAGTAGTTTAAGAACTCCCTCTCCCAGTGTGGATCCACATCTTATCTGTACCATGATCATAGAGCAGAGGATCCTGACTTGGGGTACAAATACCCCTAGTGATAATGGGGCATGGTGAATGTTTGGTAAATATATTACACTGTTTAAATTAACTGGTCTTGGTATTTTGCTTTTCATGTGCATGTGCTTGGTAAGCTCTAGAATTCGTTTTGTTTCATGCTGAACATGGGGTATGGGAAGCCAGGGGCACAAGGATGGGAAAATATGCATAGCCCCTGCTTTGAGCTATTTCAGTCTCATCCAACTCTCTTGTGATCCTATTTGTGTTTTTCTTGGCAAAGATACTGGAGTGCTTTGCCATTTCTTTCTCCAGCTCATTTTACAGATGAGGAAACTGAGATAAAAAGAGTTAAGTGACTTGCCCAGGGTCACACAGCTAGTCAGTGTCTGAAGCCAGGTCTGAACTCCTGAAGATGAATTTTCCTGACCTCAGACCTGACACTTTATCCACTTCACCTAATTCTCTGCCTTAGGGAATTAATTACTTGAGGCACAGACAATTTAAGTGACTTGGCCAGTGTCAATCTATGTCAGCCTTGAAACTTGACCTAGGTCTCCCTGCCTCAGGCAGCTTTCTTCACCACTCCATACTGCCTCTGGCTTACGAGAGGCCAGTGTAGAGGAGTATGTATTTACCCAGGTTCTCAGGTTCTATGGCCAGATACAGAAGAGATAGGATTGGGGAGCTGAGTGGGAAATCTCTACCTTTAATGAGCTGATAATATTTGCTGATAACAGAGAACACTTGATCAAACACCAACAAGCAAAAAAAAAATGCTATTTTTTATTTATTCTTATTTTTTTATTATTCTGTATTATTTTTATTATTAGTTTTTATTTTATCATTACATATTATTAATTTTTTATATTAATTATAATATATTAATATAATTTATATATTTTCTTATATATTAATTATATATTATTAATTATCAATGACTATTATATTGTTATTTATTTATCCTTGATCCTTCAGTCTTTTTAATGGACCTGTGTTATAGACTAAAGAGAGATGGACCTAAAGAGAGGCCTTTTAAGATACCAGAGTCAGGCAGGACACCTGGGTCTGATTCCTGACTCTGGGCCTCAGCTTCCTTCTCTGGAAAGTGATTGAATTGTGCTCCCTGACTTCTGAGGTTCTGTTGAGCCCTGAATCTATGATCCTATGAACAATTCTGTGAGTGGGTTGAGTAGGCACCCACTTCACATGATTTGAGCATTGTCAGAAAGGTTTCACTTTCCTCACTTTCTTTTCCATCGCATTAGACATACCTCCCTTTGGAGCTGGAAGACTTTGAGGTCTTTCAGCATCCTCTACATTAGAGGTGTTAAGTACAGGGCCTATGGCTGTTATTGCTTCTGTCGGACCAGATTTAAATTTGCTTGGGAAATATTCAACAAAATAAATAAAAATAGAATTGAGCGCAAATGATGTTGATATGGGTTTTCTGAGTTAATATGCAGCCCTCAGTGATTCACATGTATGGTTGTTGACCCCCTTTTCTATTTGAGTTTGATACTCCTGCCCTAAACACACCTGGGAGCAGGAGTACTGCCTCATGTCCATCATTTTCTGAAGGCTGAGGCTTGCTTTCTAACTGAGATAATTCATTTAAGAGAGTGAAGCCTTTGCTGTCTTTCCATGGCAAAGGTGGGAGGTGAAAGTTCTCCAATCAAACCCTCCCCCACATCATTATTGTGCCCAAGACAGCCTTGAAAAGGACAGAAGGACACACTTATTATAATTTCTTCATCAGCCTTTTAAAATCCAGCCTCTTTGCTAAACACTTGGAGAGATTTGATCTCCTGTGTGGCCAACTCTCGTGAGGCCAAGGCTTCGGTCTTAGATACTGTTTTTATAGCAAAAGTGTCAATGAGATGAATTCGCATTTTAAACAGGCTAAATCAGAGTAGTCACTTGAACCGATTCTTCACACATACCTCTTCAACACCGCAGTTTTTACCCTTGGATCCAAAGAATCTAAACCCTTAAAAATATTGCTTTTGGTTCTCTATCCTTCTGCAACACACCCACACACAAAAGCCCCTTCAGCTCATTCGTTGTCTTGGGAGCAACAAATTATTTTATCTTAATTGTGAAGTCTCTTCTTCAGCAACACTGAATGTACACATAAAAATCCAAATAGATAGCAAGCAAAAGGGCCTGCTTGAGCTGGCTGGATTCAGTTCAGCACTCTTTATTCAGGGCTGTGGTAGGCACATGCAGGTCTGAATTTCTAATCACAGGGCTGGGGCATTGAGGGCCCTCTGCTCGCAGCATCTCAAATTGCGTCTGTGGCTTCATGCAGTGTAGCAAGCTCCCCCCACCCCCTTTTCCTTTCATTTTTTTTTTTAAAGACAGGCAGCAGTGAATGCTGTGCATCAGAAATGAGAATCTGGCGGAGCACAGAATTCTCAGCCCTTCTTCTGCATCCAGATTTGTGATTCAGAAAATCAGATGGTATTTTGAGAGCTGCCATTGATGGAATTTGTTGACGTCCCTTCATGGGCCCATTCCAATTTTCCCTAAAACCAACGAGCATCCAGAAGGAGGAACTTGTGCCTTTCCTTTGTTTATGAGGCAGTACAGTGGAAAGGCATCTTTCCCAGTTTCAAAGCTAAACTTGGATTTCACACCCTGTACCAGTTTCCAATATGATGTGAGCTTCTCTTTGGTTGCCTTTTTTTTTTTTTCCTTCACAGACCTTCTCATTTGTAATGTGTTCTTGCCCAACTTCTACTGAATCCCTTCTAACAAAATCCCATTTAGATGTGTCCTTTCCATCCCTGGTCATTTAATTATGGGTTCTCTTATATTTTGGTGAGAAGAAACCTGATCTCTAATGACCATCCAGCTTCTTTGACCAGCTTGGCATCCTGCTGTCAGTTTCCTGTTGCTTCAATTTCACGTGATGGTTCTAAAATTTCCAGGAGAATAGCACAAGTGTCTGGAATTCACAGCAACCACCTAACCTTCCCTTAACCTTTGTTTAAAAGTTGTTTGCAAAGCATTTCATAGCTCCGATGGAAATTTAGTCCTAAAGTCTAGGAGAGATCGTTTCTCTCGCTTGTTTGATTCTTCAAGCCTTCTTAGGTATAGCTGATGGAGCATATGGTATCCCAAGCTACAGAGGACATATTGGGGGAGAAAAGCAATGATTTACACTGCTATTTGGATTCATTTTTCTTCCCCTTTCATGGGAACCATAAGATTGTTTTGGTGTTTCTGATCAAACATGTTTTTGAGCAAAGAGTACATTACCCAGCTGTCCTAAAAACCATTACTTATCCCTGTTCAGATTTAATCCAAGCCATCTGCTACATTTCTTTTTCCTTTTTTATTTTTTGAGGCAGATCACAGTAAAGCTGTTTCTTGAAATATCTCACCCAGAGAAAGTACAAGAAGGAAAACATGTCAAAAATTTAGATGTCGTTTTCAATAGCATTTTTGTGTCAAGGATTAAATGTGACATTCCAGGGAGAGTTCAAAGCCCCCATCCTGGCAGCTCTTATCAGAAAGTCCAAAAAAAAGTGTGTGTGTGTGGGGGGGGGGGGGTGGGGTGGGACAAAAAACACAAGGAATTTAAAACTGAATCTTGTACAACTCATATTTTTAAGTGGAAGAAAATCAATAATCTACAGCAGGTTAAAGGCTTCATTTTGACTGTTCAATTCTGTCAGGTAATTAGAACATATCTTTTATCTGATGAATTGAGGCTTCCAGATTGGTTTTTTTTTGTATGTTCTGTATCATTATGAATGAATATGTCTTAGAGATTTTGCCTTTGAAGCTCCATGATGGAGAGCTGTGCCATACAAGTATGGGATATTATCAGATTTGTTACTGCTGGAAGGTGTGGTTGACTCTTTTTTAGTGAGGGCTTCTGGGAATATTCTTGATCTAAAAGGATTGAATCAAAACTCATGGTACAGTGGAAAGATCCCTAACTGTCCATGGATTCAGAAGACCTGGGAGGCATTTACTCTCACTTTTTCACCTGTACAGGGAAGGGATTGGACTAGTTGGCCAGAGAGGTTCCTAAATCTCTAATCATTGGCATTTTAATCTGAGCTAAGGATGATATTAGAAAGCTAGTCTGGGTGTGCTTCTTTGAAAAATAAAGGTTTCACAAATCTACATTGAAATTTACAGTGAAATTATGATTAGAATTACATACATCTGGTTTCAATTCAATCTAGTAGGAATTTATTAACTGCATCCTTTGTGCCAGTCTCTTAGACACTTTGAATACAAAGATAAAAACAAAACATGCTCTTTCAATGAGCTTATATTCTCTTTAGTGCTGGGGAATAACATTTACATATATAAGTAAGTACAAAACATGCACAATAAGCACAATTCAGTTTCATCATATGGGGGCCATATTACAAATTAGGGCATACAAGGGATAGGCAGAAATCACTGCACCAAAGTCAACTAACTCCCTTGTAAATCAGTAAGGGTAACATGAAAAAAGTTTTAATAAGAATGCAGAGGAAGATATTAATCCAAGTTAACTCTGTACCATGGTAGTAGAACTTGAGAGGCAGAGTGACTTGATGTTGAAAGATCTGGATTCAAAATCTATTCCCCATAGTAGATGTGTCTCCATGGATAAATCACTTAACCTTTGTAAGCCTCAGTTTCTTAATATGAAAAATAAGTCAATTCCTGAAGTTACGTGAGGTACAAATGAAATCATGTAGATAATACACGTGGACAACTTTGAAGCGCTTTATAAATGTTGGTGATTTTCATTATATGTTGTGATATATTTATCACCTGTCTGTTGTTTTACAAAGTATCTTCTTTTGCTCTATCATCTATGGACTTTGTAATAGAGTATAAATTCATTTCAAGTACAAACTAATAAAGCATATGCTTCTGATCCTGGCTCCTCCACAACCTGGCTTCACTCAACCTGTGTTTCCAGCCCCATTTTTTAAAGAAATATTTTCCTTCTGTTACCCTATATTCTAATTACACTGGACTTGATCTTTTCATTTCTACTTCCCATATTACTGTCCATTTCTGGGATGGACTCCTTATCCTGTATAAATGGACTCTGTCCAATATAAATCAACTCAGTTACATACCTTCTTTTTTTGGAGAATACACATTTTAGGGGTCTACCAGTTTGGCAACCAACCTGCCCATTTACTCAGAATACATTCTATTTCAAGCAATAATAGTCTTCAAATCCTTTCCCTTGCCTTCCTGTTCTCCTTTCTCTAACCCATTCTTTTCATAGTTACCAAGACAGTCCTTCTAACACACTTGTCTGACCATGTCACCCCCTGTCCAACAACCTTCTGTGCCTCCCTACTGCCTATAGAACTAAATATTAGCACTAGCTATTATCATGATATATGTCGTTCCACAGTTATGGCTCTGCCCTATGACCCCAGGCATATTTTACCTTCCAAATAACCTTGTACTTTGTTCCAGTCAAACTGGAGCACACAGCTATTTCTCAGTCTCCTCCTACTCTTGTGTGCTTCTGTGTTGCTTGATCAAACATTTTTCTTCCTTCATGTTCAAGTTGGGACTTCATCTTCATTAAGTTTCCTTTGACCTCTATAGAAGAAAATGAGCATTCCATACTTAGATTTTTCTAGACTACTTTGTCTCATATTCTTCTTTGTTAGATTCTAGCTTGAATTATACTTTTTTTGTATATGTATTGTGTTTTCCTTATTCGATTTTAAGCTCCTTGAGGTCAGTAACTATGTCATTTTTCATAGCAAAGTGCTTCTTACATCGTAGATACTTAATACGTATTTGCTGGATTGAATTGATACCAATAGAATTGAAAACTGAGTTGTCATCCCCTGATGGCAGGGACTTTCACTTTGCCGTTACTTCCTTGGCCCCTATGTATAGTTCATGGAACTTAATAACTTATTGTTAATTGTTTGCTTCCATTTGCATACACTCACCCTCTTCCCCCCCCCCCTTCTCTGAAGGATGTTGTCTTACTCTGGTATCAAATATGAGTTAAAAGGACTCAGTCTTTATCTGAGAAGCCCAGATCAAGAATGACAAAGGAGAGCAATGGATATTTTATCCCAACTGCAGTGTGCTTATCCAAGATCTAATTTGCAGAAACTGTTCATTGGTATCTCTTGGTAGTGATTTTGCATGTCCTGTTTCCCTCTAGTGGTCAACCTGCTTGAAATTGCAGTTCTAATCTCTCAGCTCTGAAATTGTGACCACTAGAGGGGTAGACAGTCTTTACAAAGAGATACCAACTAACTCCTGGACAGTAGATTTTCTCCAAATGAGACTGGAAAAGTCATAGTAATTGCCTGCTTGATAATTAGAAAACTTAACTGACCCCTTTCAGACTGTGACTCCCACAATCCTTCTGACTTATAAGGGACCCGCTGGAAATGTCATCCATCAAATTATTCATTGTAGGTCTCATACTGTATACCCTGGAGAGCCCAATATAGTAAACATTTAATAAGTACCTGTGTGCCAGGCACTGTGCTAATAAATTAATCAAAAGAAAGATAGTCCCTGCTCCCAAGGAGCATACAGTTTGATGGGGGATGGGAGGAGACCACACGTAAAAGGAGACAGGAAAATAAGGGGAGATTCCCAAGGGGTACCCAGCATGAGCCATCTTGTTCTATGGAATTGTAACCAAGGTGAGCAGCAGATGCAAAGTAGTAGATGAGCTAAGAGTCCAGTCTCTGCCCTTTATAAAGGAAGGCATTGGGAGGAGTTTGGTGTTCCACCCTCCAGCACTCCAATCAGAGTGGAGAGGAGGCTGAGGGACATGGTGTCAATCAAGGCTCCAGTTAACAGCCATTGGCAAGTGAGGAGATTCAAAGAGATAAGCTTAATCTGGGAGGGGCATTTTATGGTGTTTAAACCAGAACACCATATGCAAAGTAGAATCCTTACAATAGGTTCCATGAGTGAAAAAGAATATTTTCTTCTATTCTTGTTCATGTTCTAAGAAGGTATTTGAATGCAAATAGAATACTTAGCCAAGCTAACAGTACTTTTTCCAGGGATTTGGCAGTACTGTGGGCCAAATAACATCTACCAAAGGCAATGTGGGGCAGTAAAAATGACGTTAGCCTTGGCATCCAAAGATAAGGGTTGGAGTACAAGTTCTGCTACTAATCGGTTTTGAATTACAATTGTATGAATAATTAGGATTCTTTTTCACTGTATGGGAGTCCTTCAACAGGGATATATGAGTTAAAACCCAATTCCAAGGCTGAGGACATACTGTGGAGGACTTTGAATGTTCCCTGGGACCAATTATTTAGAATTTACTTATAAGGCAACGAAGTGCCACTAAGTAGGAATTCTAAACCTGGGGTCCATAGGAAGATTTCAGAGTCTATGAACTTGGATAGGGAAATAATTACATCATCGTCATCATCATCTTAGTAATAATTATAACTACCATATAGTGCTTACTATGTCCTGAGGCTTTTTGTAATCCTATATATTTTATTCTTTTTCTTCAGTCATTGTTCAGTCATGGCTGCTTCTTTGTGACCCTGTTTGAGGTTTTCTTGGGAAAGAATCACTGGAGTGATTTGCCAATTCCTTCTCCAGTTCATTTTACAGTTGAGGAAACTGAGGCAAACAGGGTTAAGTGACTTGCCTAGGGTCACAGCTAGTAAGCATCTGAGGCTGGATTTGAACTCAGGTCTTTTTTACTCTAGGCCCAGTCCTCAATCTACTATACCACCTAGCTGCCCATTTTATTTTACTCATTTAAAAATATCATTCTGAGAAGAGCTGAGATTAGGTTTTACCAGACTGCTAAAGTTAGGGGGCTGGTCTATGTGACACAAAAGGTTAAGAACTCCTGTGCTAAAGGCTTTTGAGTAGAGGAATAACCTGAATGGATTAGTATTTTGGGGAAGAATGCTTAAATGATTGGGTTAAAGACAAGAGAGACTGGCACCAAAAGGAGGAGTTAGGAAGTCTTGACAGCAGTCTGGGTGAGAAGAGATGAGGGTCTGAGCAAGGGCGGTCATTCTGGGAGTTTTTAGAGGAGGCACATATAGGGGAGATAGATAGACCTGACAGAAGCAGGATTTATAAGACATCAGCAACTGATAGGATTTATGTCTTGAGAGTGAAGGAGAAATCAAAGGTGGTCAAAGTTTTGCTAGTCCTAGCTCTGTTTTTGTCTTTTGGAGGGATCTCTCCAGATTCACCATAGCATGAGAACTCTCATTTTCTGATTTGTGGGTATTGATTTGTAGGTGATATTCTGATTCATGTGCCCTGCAGGTGAAAGTTGGATTAGATCCCTTCTGAGATCCTTGCTGAGAACTAAAGAAACGTTGAGGCATCTACAGAAATAGAGTGCTTTTGGTAACCATGGGACTTTTTTTAGTTGTGGTTATTGGTATATTAAATAGTAAATTTTATTTCAAGAGGTATTTCTTCAGTACTCAGTGGAGTTATTAGTCATTACCAGGGCAAGTGAATGATTTTTAGCTCTCTGTGTGTGTGTGTGTATGGATAGATGTGTGTTGCACTCTCCAGCAAAAATCTGCTCTGTGATGCCTTATTATGTGAAGGTGACCCTGGGTTCTTGAAGGCCATCCTGCAGTAGCACAAGCCAAGCTGCCTCCCTGGATTCAGCTGAAATGACTTTAAACATGTCCAGCAATAGGATATATACATCTGTTGTTTGAGGATCAGCCTAGCTAAGTTTGGAGAGGTCTTCTTTTTGACTTTGCTACTGAGTGATTAATTCTTTAGCTACAGGATCTCCTCCATGCCTGACTGCTCTTCTTCCTCACCTGTGCCTCTTAGAGTCCCTGGCCTCCTAGACTCATTTCACATGTGACATATAGCAAGAGGCCTTTCCTTGTCCCTCCAGTTGCCATTGCTGTGCCTCCCTCCCCAAGCCAGCTCCTTTCTCCTCTGTATATGAGGATTTCTACATACATTGTCTTCCCATTTAGAATGTGAGCTCCTTGTTTTAACCTTTCTTTGCCTCTGTGTACTAAGCAGTCTGCCTGATACATAATAAGCACTTAATAAATGATCATTGATTAGTAAGGCTTAGAAGGGGTACAATCTGTTGGTGGAGGCTGTTCCTGAATTCATGACAAATCTGAACTAATAAGATTTGGGTCATCATGTTGCTGACCTGCATTCTATGATGAAACAGAAGTGATGGGACAACTAGGTGGCATAGTGAATAGAGCACCAGCCCTGGAGTCAGGAGGACCTGAGTTCAAATCTGGCCTCAGACACTTAACACACACACACACACACACACACACACACACACACACACACACCTAGCCATGTGACTTTGGGCAAGTCACAACCCCAATTGCCCTACCTTCCCCCATTCCCCCAAAAAAGCAAAGCAAAATTAAAATAATAAAAAAAAAGAAACAGAAGTGGTAAAAGTCTGTGAATCAGTATCAGTCCTCGAGGAATTCTGGCTAGCAACCAATAGCTCATCTGACCTTCCACCTTAACAACATTTTTGTGAAATAATGAGTATTTGAGAATCGTTAGAACTCCCTATTGCTCTTGATATATGCAGTGCATCTTCCCAAGTATGTGATCAGCAATTAAAGTAATAAAGGGATGTTTGCTTGTTATGGAGTGTGTAACATTTGCTAATGACATTATTATTACCCCTTTCCTGCCGTTTCCACATGCAGAAATGACTTCAGATTGAAAACTGGTTTTGCGGCAGCTTGGGAGAGGAGAATCCTTGAACAGTTGGATTAAATGACCTCTGAGATCCTTCTAACTCTGAGTCTATGTCTTTGAGGTGACACAAGCATCATGCCTGAGAAACAATAAACATTTGTAGCATGTATTTGTTTAGTTTGGTGATTTAGTACAGGTCTGGTGTGCCTGGGATCACAGGCTCTGTGTGTTGGTACACCCTGGGAAACCATTCCCATTGGCCTTTTCCTTTTCCATCAAGCAGTGCAAGGGCTAATGGGAATGTTCCTGAAGGGCGTGCTATCACAATCTGCTTACAACTGTATGCATGTGGGAATAGAGATAAGAACCATCACTATTTCATTTCAACTTAACAGAAAGTTTAAATAAATGAGGTTGAATACATAAAGGATAATAATGATAAAATCATTTGTGATAAAGCGATTCTCTGTATTAGGAGCCATGTATGAAGGTAGAAATTTAGCTGTAGACCTGTCCTATTCTGTCCCTTGGTCTATCTTGTGAACATCTAAATTATGCAAATTTATTCTCATTTTGAAGATCTCTAGGGATGGAGGCACCACAACCTCCCATAGGAACTTCTGGGTTTGAAGTTATCTCTTAGCCTTCTTTTTATCTCTAGGTTACATGATTCCATTTCTTTTAACTTTTCCTCATAAAGCCTACTTTCATTTGGTTTGGTCATTTACTCTCTCACCTCTGCTGAGAAAGAGCAAATTCAGGGGCAAGAAAAGCAGGGTTGGTTGGGTAGTCTTTGTTGAGGGCCTTCTTTAGTGAAGAGGTTAGTCTGAGTCTAAGGGGTTTTGTAGAGGTGAGCACTTACTAGAGAGAAAGATAATCTTAGTAGTGAGTTGTGGAGAAATAAGCACTATGTGATCTGTTAGGTGGACAGCCTGGTATGGAAAGTATCACCCGGTACAGCTGAAACCCAGGCTTTTCTGGGTAACTCCTTGACAAGAAAGGGGACTTTTTACTGTCCAGCTAACCTCTGGGGATCATCCTTTTGGAAAGATTTCCTTTAGGGTTTTTATTTGCTTTAAATTCACTTCAAGTTTCTAGTTATTGACCAGTAGGATTGAGTCACACGGTGGTAACTAGAGGGGGTGGCAAGGTAGACAAATTGGAAATTTTGAAGCTAAAGGTACAAGTTATGGCTGTAAAATAGGTCAGAAAAGTAAACTAATTTGATCATTATTTAACTGCTTAGCTTCTGTTAAATAAAATTATGACAAGAGGAGTGCCATTAATTTCATTGCTTGGCTTCGAGTAGAGCAGCAGAGAAACGTCCTTTCTCTCCCCATTCTCCACCTCCACCATATGGATGAATAATAACATTCCCTTCCAACAAGTTGGTTCATTCAATTACAAAGATGGATTTGGTTAGGTTGGAAAAGACACTGAAAGGTAAGACTAATAGAAATGTCTCCTCTCTTTCCCTCTCCTACTCCCTCTTTTTTTTCCTCCTCTTTCTCTTTCTTCCCCTCCTCCTTCTTCTCTTCTTTCCTTCCCTTCTCTCTCTGTTTTCCTCCCTTCTCTCCCTTCTCCTCTTTTTCTTTCCTCCTCCCCCCTTTCCTTATCCTTTTCTCCCCTTTTCTCTCTTCTCACCCCTCTTCTTTTCTTCCCCTTTCCTTCTCCATCTTCCTTCTGGTCCATCTATCTTTGTCCCTAATTCTTCTCTCCCTTCTCCCCTATCTCCTTGTCCCTGACTTTTGTCTCCCTTCTCTAATTTATCTCCCCCACTCCCTCACCTTCTCTCTCTCCCCTTTTTCCTCCTCCTCTCTCTCCTCCCTCCCAGGAGCCTGTCCACACTGCATTGAGCACTATATGGGGCTCAAGAAATTAACTATATTGATGTGGCATTGGCAAGAGGAAGGGGACAATAGGAAACTATTACATCGGATTTAGGACCTTGCTGAAGCCTTTGTGGGGCAATAAAAGTGCAGGGCTGCTTCCAGCTTGCATTCACAGCACAGCCTGAGCCGGCTTATTCTTAATGGGAATTCTCAGTGGGTGGCTCTGATATATTACTTACATCTGAGGCAGGGCGAATGCCTAATTTCTCTTGCGTTCTCACTCTCACAGATGCAATTACCATGCTGAAATGTGGTCCAGGAGGATGGGATGGAGTTCTATTTTTTAGGTGATTTCTCTCCTTCTTGGCCAGAGAGTTTTCCCAGTGAATAGTCCTTGTTAAATGTCCTGATTCCCTCTTTGATCTAGCCCTTGGGCTCAGTGCTGGAGCTTCTCACTTCTGCTATTTAATTCTTTATTGGTAGAAGGCTTATTCTGATTTTCTTTGTTTTATTTATCCTCTGAGCCTGTGGATGTAAGATCAAGGTTTGGGCTCATTTGCCCTTCATATTAGGAGAAGGAGAAAGCACCCAGTGAGGGTCTTAATTGTAAGCCATAGATCTGGTTTTTCCACCTGGGAATTTTTTACTTGTATATACAAAGACAATTAGAGCTGGAAGGCATTTCACAGATCACGGAGTCCAACCATCTCATTTCACAGATGAAGAAACTAAAATACTAGTGAGAATTTTAGTGACTTGCCCAGGGTCACACAGCTGATATTAGAGAATTCAGGACTAAACCAGACTTCCTGACTCCAAGTGGAGGATTTTTTCTGTTATTCCATGGTACCATTTCCATTCACATTAATATGGGAGATCCCTGATTTTCTATGGTGAGCCCCTATTCATGCTGAATAGGTTCCATTCTACCATATGCCAAAATAGAAAGTAAATATTTGATATTCAAAGCAATTTTAAAACAGATTTTTCTACCTACTATTTAGAATCTCATCACTCATTCAACCTCAACAACCTCAAAAGTGATTCCCTATTCTGCTGCGATACAGTTATGTATCTTCAACTCTCTCTTGGACATCTTAAATTGGATATTCCACAGGCATCTTAAATTCAACACATCCAAATTAGAACTCAGTTCTCTCTCTCTCTTCTCTGTCTCTGTTTCTGTCTCTCTCTGTCTCTGTCTCTGTCTCTCTGTCTCTGTCTCTCTTTCTCTCTCTGTTTCTTTCTCTCTCTCTCTCTCTCTCTCTCTCTCTCTTTCTCTTCTGTCTGTCTCTCTTTTTCTCTCTCCTGTCTTTCAAAATTACCTATGATGGTCAAGGGCACCACCATCTTTCCCAGTTCCCCAAGCCCACAGCCTCTGTATCATCCTTGACCTCTTACTTTCATTAGCCCCATATAACCAATCCATTCCTGAATTGTGTTTCCACCTTCACAATGTCTCTCATGTATATGTCTCCTCGTATAGCCACAACCCTAATTTGGGTTCTTATCACCTCTTGTTGAGATTGCTGGTAGTTATCAAACTATTCTTCCTTCATTAAGTTTTTCTTCATTACAATCCAGCTCCACTTGGGTAATTTTTCAAAAGCACGAGCTTTTGAAAACTGCACACTGTTTCCCTGTTCTCTGGACTCCAGTGGGTCTCTATTACTTCCAGGATCAATAAAGGTTTCCCAAAAGTCTTAGTATAGCTAAGTGTAGCTAATGAAGTTGGATGACAACTAGTTTTCTGAATTTTGGTCTTTGTTTTAACTTGCTACTTTTGATTCTCTGTTGTTTATAGTCACCTTGGTGTAAATAAGAATTTTTTTCTACATCTTTCATTTTCATTGACTTTGTCTTGTTATTAAATCCATATTCTTAGCTGGCACAAATATAGAAAAAGTACTTAGTAGATGTATGTTGATTGATGGATTGGTTGATTATGTTCCTCCTGATGACTGGCCATAATGTTTGAGCAAAGTTACGGGAGGTTAAGTTTAAGAACTTAGAGGTTAAGTTCTTTATGCCGGGATCTCTTTATTCTATCAGGTGATGTTTAGTAAGTGTTGCATAGCGTTGAGTTTGTCATTTAAAACCCTCTAAATCTGGCCCCTTTGTATCCACTTACTTTGTGATCTAGCTTCACTGCTCTATTTACAGTTCCTTGAACGTGACACTCTGTCTCTATGCTTTTGCACTTGCTGCCTCCCATGCCTGCAGAGCTTTGCTCCCTCACCTCATTCCTGTCTTTTTGAAGAGGCTTTTCCTGGTTCCTCCAGAATTTCCCTCTTTTTTAGATTACCTTTATTTATGCTGTATATATCCATTTCTATCTATCTCTATATATCTGTACACACACACACACATATATCATTACTTGTGCGTTGTCTCACCAATTAGAATGTAAATTCCTCCAGGGGGCAGAGACTATGTTAATTTTTTGGTGATGATAATGGGATTTCTTTGTATTCTCAGTGCTTAGTTTGGTGCCTGGCATGTAGAAAGCACCTAATAAATTCTTTTCTCCTGTCTGAGGGACTCTCATTCAAACTACCCTTCATTGGTCTCCCCAACTCCAGTTTCTCCCCCTTATAATCCATCCTCATTATATAGCTGCCAAATTGGTATTCCTAAAGTACAGATGCAACCATGTCATCCCCCTACTCAAAAGTCCTCAGCAGCCCCCTATTTCCCTTACATGGCATCTTAATCTGTTAATATATAACTCCCCCTGACTTTTCTAGTCTCGTTTCATGTTATGTCCTTTAATTTATCATCTCTTGCCCATAAATTGACCTTGCCCATAAATTGACCCATAAATATACTCTGTACATGGCAGACCTTCTCTCACCTGTTTGCCTTTGCACAAATGGTTTTCCATGTATGGAATCCCTCCTTCCCTCACCTCCATCTGTGGAATCCCTAGTTTTCTCCAAAGCACCACTCAGATCTGCCACCACCAACCCGAAGCTCTTCTTACTGTCCCTAATCATTAGCTCCCCCTTGAATTAATCTTCATTACTTTGTATATTTTCTTTACTTTGTAATTTTTATGCCTCCTCAGTAGAGCATAAAGTCCATAAGGGCAGGGCCTATTTGATTTTTGTTTCTGTAACCCCAGGTCTAGCACAAGACCTTTGAGAAAGTTGTCCTTTAATGCTTGTGAAGTGAATATTTTTCTATTAGCTATAAGGCTTTGTGACAGTAGGGACACTACCTTATTTATTTTGTCACTCCCAGCCCCCAGTGAAGTATTCTCACAACACAAATGATGCTTAATAAGTATTGCATTTCACTGAGTTGAAGTCTTATGGCTAACACATTTGGAAGTCTGGGGTCAAAGTCGCCTGTTTTTGAATGACATGACTAGTTTTCAGATCCCTGGTCTTATTTCCTTATTTCCTTATAGTCACCTTCATGTAAGTATGGGTTTTCGTGTTCTCTTCTTTTATTTTCATTGGCTTTATCTTGTGATGAAATCCATGTTCATAGCTGGTATGAATGTAGAAAATATACTTGTCCTGATGAATGCCATAATGCTTGAATAAAGTGATGGGAATCTTAAGACTAAGTTAATTGAAATCCAGATCTCTTTTCCAGACTTTCAGCATCTATGCTGCTAGATGGAATTTAGTTTTCTACAACATTGACCTTATATGTGCAAAGACCTTGAGTGGTTCAGAAGTCTAAAATCCTATGCTTGATTTCATGTCTTTCACATAGCAATCTAGGCAACTCTTTAAAGACTGTAAATTGCTGATAAAGAGCTGATCACTGGTAGAAAGAATCTCCTCACATTCTATCATATGTATATATATATATATATATATATATATACATATATAACATATATATAATAAACATAAACATATATGCACATAGAAGTTCAAATAGCTTAAAACATATAAATGATTACAAAATTATAAAAAATCATTTGAAACCTTAATGACTTTTGTTTCATTTTGACTTATTTAGTTTTATGAATTTTGAATAACATTTTCAATTTTTAAAAAGACAAGGTAATTTGTCATTGTGGGACTTATGATTGTTATTTTTTTGTGTTACACTTTCTTAGACTGGTGGATCAGTAGAAGAGAACCTCTTGCCGGGCCACCTCAGTCACTTGATCTATCTCTGTTAGACCTTTTCTTTTGGAGTCACATCTAAACTATTATATATAT
>CM053585.1:487395660-487418494 GCA_028646515.1 Pseudochirops corinnae | reverse complement strand
CAGCTGAGGAAAGATTTTACAAACTTTGAAAATTGACTAGAATGATATATAGAACAAGATTGTTATTATACTGACTTTTAGTAAGAAATTAGTATTTTAAGAATTTATATAATTAACTTTTCAAATGTTTTTTAAGCGTTATGCCACTCATATTTCTAGCATTACTGAAGCTTAAAACTGCATTAAGATATTTGGGACTTCTATAGTGTTTTAAGGTTTACAGAGTTCTCTCGCTTAAATTATATCATTTGGAACTTACAGCAAACCCATCAAGTAGACTTTAGATATTTTTAAGTCCATTTTGCAGACAAGGGAACAGATTGAGGCTTTGTTATTTGCTATGATCACACAGCAAGTGACAATATTAATATAGCTGGTAAGAGAATCCAAATCTCTCTTGATTCCCAAGGCCATGCTCTAACCACTACAAGATACTGTCTTTCTAGACCCTACATAATCTGGGCCCACTCTATCTCATCAAATTCCACTTTCCCCTATTCTGTAGCATATGCTCACTGTGCTCTGCATGGGAAATGTATATTCCCACTTTGGTGCCTTTGCTCCTTTGGTTACTACTGCCCAAAACTGCCTAGAACATCATTCAAGGTTTAGCTATTCCAAGAAGTCTTCTTTGACTGCTCATTTACTAATTCCTGCTTTCTCTGAGGCACCATAGTTCCAGAGGGTCCTAGCATGCTAATTAGCACCCACTTATTTTCTGATTGTTATGGGTATATTTTTCTTTTGGCAACAAATATGTAAGGACAGGGACGGCTTCCTTGCATTTCCTTTGCATCTAGGCAAATCGTTGGCGCCCAGTCAATGCCTGTTAAATGACTGATTTCTCTAGTTCATGGTCAGACAGCCACTAAACTCACTTCTGTGTGTGTTTAGGTCTTTAATGAATACCTTGCCATGATGATAAGCCTCTCTGCAATGACCTGGTACTGATGAAAGGATAATCATGTCTAATGGGGTGTGATGGGAGGGAGTGGACTTCAGAGGGAGGACAGCATTGCCCCTTCCTGGCTGCTGCTGGAAAGGATCTTACCAAAGGCTTGGATTAAAGGGAGAATGAGTTGTGGGAATTTGTCTAAGGGATTGGAAATTTTAGGACTTGAGAAAAACAAAGATGTGGTGGGGTAGGTCCCCAAGGCCACCCAAACTCAAATGAACTAAGATTACCTCCTGGGACACTAAAGGGAAGTATTTTCTGTAAATCAGAGGGATCTAGGAGAGACTCCTTTATGATGCAAATGAAATCCTTGAGCCCTGTAGGGACAAAGTGCTGCTTGTTGAGATTAAATAAATCCATAAGAGTGAGTAGGAGCTGCATGCCCATCTTTCAAATATTTCCAAGTTTTCAGAAAACTTTGGAAAGCAAAGTCATGGAATTTACTTTACAAAACAACAGCTTTTCTCAGGCTTTTTGACAGGTGGTGTCAACACATTTTTCCCCTGCTCTTTACTTCAATTCCCAAAATATGTATCAGATTCTGAAAAAATATTCCAAATGCATGAATTTTCTATAAGGGTACCTATTTTCCCAGAGCCTTGGAGCTAGAAGGAACCTTGATAAATAATCTGGTCCAGTCCTCTGCCTTTAGGCAGATAAAAGTTGAAATTGTTTCAGACAGATGGTAGCCTATTCCTAGAGACCTGTAGGGAGGCATCTTAACCTCAATCTGTAGTCCAGTCTAGTGACTTGTTGTTTAGGTGGTTCAGACACTTTTTCTTCTGTCCTTTTAGAACAATCTCTCTTTTTGAAATCTAAATTCCGTTCACCCTCCTACCCCACATACACACACACAACTTGACATTCCCATGAAAAATTTAATTGATCCTTTGATTGCAATTAAACTATTCTTTCTCCAACTTATGAAAAAAATCATGGAATTTTAGGTCTGGAAGGAAATTTAGAGATCATATAATCAAGTTACATCCTTCTGCACATGAGAACAAAGGCCTGGAGAGGCCACACAGTTGGGACTAGAACCTAGGTCTCCCCACTCTCATGATGCTATTATTTCTAATTTTTTATATGATTTGTTTATAGGGCCTATTTTCTCTCTCTTCCACTTGGAGACCCTTAAATCTCTTTGTATTACTTAGGGAATTGCTTATAAACAACCTGGCACATTCTTAACATGCTTTAAAGCAGGGATTCTTAAATTGCAATGCATTTCTTTTCAAACATTAGAGGCCACCAGATGTCAGTCTAACCTAAAGAATGGAACCCTATAGTTTCCCATGTAATGAACTGATCATTCCCTTGGTTCAAACATTACTCCCCTGTTCTTATTTCTCGGGCATGGATCTAAATGGTTGTTTTAAGAACTTACGTGTAGGATATCTCAGAGAGTATTTGGGAATTGATGAATGCACTATAAGTCCTTTCCCCTCCTCCTCTCTTTATGACTTCCAAGCATGATGGACACGTTGTATATCTGTAGATAGCT
Source organism: Pseudochirops corinnae (assembly GCA_028646515.1). NCBI lineage: Eukaryota > Metazoa > Chordata > Mammalia > Diprotodontia > Pseudocheiridae > Pseudochirops > Pseudochirops corinnae. Next base: position 487,416,035 of record CM053585.1, on the reverse strand, counting down.
CCCTCTTCTCTGAGATCACCATTAACTGTATTATGTTTCCATAATCATGCTCCCTATAGCAAGAAATGTTTTTGTGTACTGACTCTGGGCTTTATCCATTTCTTTCGGTCGCTGGGGTTTGGTGGTCATTCTTCCACCTTTATGGAAGTTTCAGGGGGTTGAAGGGAGTTTTCCACAGTAGTGGTGGGAGGGGAGAGAAGGCTGTCTTTCATGCACAAGGTACAGAGGCCCCTTGGGTGGAGTGGTTTCAGTCTTGGAAAACTTCACCAGGCCATTATTTCATGAAGCTCTTTGCTTTGCTTAATCAGCACCTTGCTCCAATCTTATACACACTGGATGCCACTTTGAGGCGTTCTGTTGCTTCCCTGAATCCAGGAATGATTTAAACCTGTGATAACAAGGTATTTTTTTTGGAATGAATTCCTTTGGAAAATAGCTCTGTGTGTGCCCAGACACTATTAGTGTGTGGTACAATGGAGAGAACACTGACTTGAGATTCGGAGGACCTAGGTCCATATATCTGCCCTTTTTTCTCTCTGTTGACCTGGGGCAAATTGTTGAACCTCTCTGGGCTTCAGTTTCCTCTTACTTAAAATGGGCCTCTAAATTCCTTCTTAAGAGGAGCTGGGAGGTCTAAATCATACTCCTACAATCCAATTCAATCTTCAAATGTCCTTTGTTGTTTTGTTGAATAGTCATGTCTGACCTTTTATAATCCCATTTGGGGTTTTCTTGGCAAAGATACTGGAGTGGTTTGCTATTTCCTTCTTCAGCTCATTTTACAGATGAGGAAACTGAGGCAAACAGGGTGAAGTGACTTGCCCAGGGTCACACAGCCAGTAAATTTCTGAGGTCGGATTGGAGCTCATATCCTCCTGAGTCCAGGTCCAGTACTCTATCCTCTGTGTCACCCAGCTGCTCCAAATGTTACAGATGAGTAAACTGAGGCTCGCAGAAGAAGAAATAACAAAAAAAGGAAACTAGAATTTATTAAATGTCTGCTATATGCCAGACACTGTGCTACAGGCTTTTCAAATCTCATTTGATGCTCTTGGTGACTCTCTGCTATTATTATCTCCTTTTTACAGCTGAGTGAGTCAGGTAGAAGTTAAATGACTTGCCCAAGACCACGCAGCCAGTGTCAGAGGCCAGATTCCAGCTCAGTCTAGGCCCAGCTTCCTGTCTATTGCATCACCTAGCTGCCTAGTTAGATAGGAAGAGATTTTTCCAACGTCACACAATAATTCCATGGCCGAATTGGAACTAGAACCAGTCCTCTCTCCACTAAGCCATGTGGTGTTTTCCTTTGGTTCAAATGGCTCTGTAAATGGCCTTAGTCATTTAAAAAATTCCGTCTACTTATCTTGAAGGGAAATCTAACCATAGAAGGTTAGCTGTCTAAGGCCAAGGGCTTAGTATGGAATTACTTCTTTGAGTATAGTTTCCTTCCTACAATGGTGGAAGAAAATGAATTCCTACAAGAGTTGTTTGCTTACATGAACTTGAAATGACCCAGGAGAAATGAGTCGCTCTATGCCTTGTATTTTGGACCCTTCCCAAGGTTGTGGAAGTTAAAAGAAACCTATTAACACTGTAAATCTGTGATTATATTATCTTGTTTATCTGGCACTAACAGAAGACAAGATGTTTGTTACACATAAGTGAATCTTCCAAATTGTTGAACCAGTGACCTCTATAAGTACCAACTGAACTATTTAACCATTTTAAAGGAAGACTTTTAAAAACATGCTCTGTGCTCTCTTATCTTCTTCAACAGAGGATACTGAACATAATTTAAATATTCTGTGATGATCAAAGTCAGAGTTATGTGAGGAATGATCTGAAAAAGTCAGTTAAATATCTTTGCTCTGTGTCATTCCAGGTTGGAATGTATGTAACCTTTCTGTTTTGATCTTGGAGAGGTTTTACACACAGATAAAAATTGAGGCTACTTTTCATAGCTATGTAAAGAAACATGATTAAAAACAAAACAGAGGCAGATAAAGACACTGAGAGAGACAGAAAGACAGAAAGGAGGAGAGGAGGGACGATGAGACCGAGACTATCCTTGTTCAATTTTGCTAAACAAATGCCCAATCCTGGAGTGAGAGGGGTGACGTGGGATTCTTAGAGTATTATGTCCAGGGACAGTTAGACAGTACAGTGGATAGAGCACCAGGCCTAGAGTCAGGAAGACCTGAGTTCAAATCCATCCTCAGATACTTACTAACTGGGTGACCCCGGGCAAGTCATTTAACTCCATTTGCCTCAGTTTCCTCATCTGTAAAATGAACCAGAGAAATAAATTGGCAAACCACTCCAGTATCTTTGCCAAGAAAACCCCAAATGAGATTGCAAAGCATTGGATACAACTGAAATGACTAAACAAAAATGGAATATCCAGGGGAGCTCAGTCTAACAATACTTTGAGTGAGGGCCAGCAATGGACTGTATGTTTGTTATTGAAGCTCTAGCTGGGCTAATCTTGGAGAGATTCGTTACCAAAGGGTTGGTCACCACTAAATCATGAACTGGTCTGTGACATGTATGTGCGCGTCCCTGTGTGTATGTGTGTGTGTGTGTGTGTGTGTGTGTTGGATTGCCATCTGCATCTGTGCCAGTGATGAAACTATGAAGTGGTGAAATATTAAAGCTATCAACTAACCTTTTTTCCATTCACTGATCCTGTACTATGTAGACACAGCTCTGTGCATAGTAAATTTAAAAAATTTCCTATTATGCTGGCAATTATTGAACTTTAATATCAGATGTTGGCAGTTGTCTTTTGGTCTCCCTTGTTAGGCATCAGTTCAAGGCATGCTTTTCCCCCAGAGCACTGTTTGTGAAAGGTAAGCTTTTTAGAAACTTTAATTAGGAAGATCTTGTTCCTCCTGGACAAAAATGTGGTTTGGAGCCAAAGTCAAAACATTTTGAGAGAGAGAGAGAGAGAGGGGGAGAGAGAGAGAGAGAGAGAGAGAGAGAGAGAGAGAGAGAGAGAGAGAGAGAGAGAGAGTTTAATGTTAGCAAGGCTGCCTTTCCCTGACTGTCTTTTTCTTTTGTTGTGTGTCCATGTGTGGTACTATTAAAGAACTGATCAACAGTGCAGTGGTTTACATTGTTGTCTTTGTCAGCTAAGTCTGAGCCGTTTGGGAGGTGGAAAAGATGGAAAGAAAAGCATGCACAGGGTGCATGGAGAAGCTAGCAGACCCTCCAGGCTCTCTCCATTGTTCTCCTGAGGCAGCCCTGGAGAACCTGGGTATTGTTGAAATGAGCTGAAGAGGTCCATTTGAAGGAAGGGGAAGCTAAATTAAGGAGCGAAGGAGGGCCAGATGATGACTTCAGTGGTGTGCTCTGGGGAGGTTGGTGAAACTCCCTTGCCAGGAAAGCTTTTGTCTTGGTGACAGCAGGAACGATGTCTCCATTAGAGACCTGGAGAGCTTTGATAATTTGAGGCCTGCTACACTGGGCCCAATCGTAAGGCTGAAAAAGAAAATACTGGTCTTATAGCTTGCAAAGGTGCTAGCATCCCATAAAAATGATTGGCAGCCCCTATATTTTCTCTATGCCCCACTTAAAAAAAGATCCATTAGTTTCTGAACAGAACCTGCCCTTGTCTCCTCTAGGCACTATTTGCCAAGAAAATCCCAAATTAGGTCATGAAGAATCAAATATGACAGAAAAATGACTGAACAACAACAAAAGACTTGTCACTGATGTTTGAGTAATCCCTGAATCAGCTGTTTATGTACTGTCAAACCACCAACTCAGGAAGAGTTAAGATTAGAATTAGTTAAATAAAAAGAAAGAATAACAATGAGAAATAGTTATGGCATAAAATTAGAGTACCTTAACTTTGAACTATTTAAATAAATAATTGAAAATTTAAAAAAAATGAGACATAGATGACAATAATGACATTGGTATGGACTATAAGCATGTAAAACAATGTAAATTAATGGCTACAAAATGAATACCAAAAGAGCCCAGAGTGTGCTAGGTAGGCAGAATCATTCTAAAGGGATGGACCTTGGTTTCCTCATCTATAAAATGACTCTTGTTGGACTTGATGGAATTGAAGGTCCCTTCCAATTATAAATCTATATAATTATATGATTTTATGACCTGGGTTCAAATTTTGGTTTTGTTACTTGCTATCTCTGTGAAATTGGATAATCACTTCACCTCAGTTTCCTCATCCTGTTGGATGAGATGGTGTAATGCCAATGCTATACCCATAGTAGCTGCTATGAATGGACATGCATATTTATAGGACAGATTCACAAAAAAATATATTAAGTTCTCTTCCTCAAAGGCAAAACTGAAACATTTATTTGTAACATCATTAGGACACCAGGAGGTAAGATTTAACAAGGTACTCATCCCAAATCTAGAGAGAGACCAACATCTCAACACTTATTTCTGTTATGCCTCCCCACAAACAAGTTCCCCTAGGCAAATTCCTCCCTCCACTCATTCACAGCTTGCTTCTCTCTCTTCTCTGCCTCTCTCTACCTTTCTGTCCTTACTCTCTGTTCTTGTGCTTTCTTTTTCTTTCTTTCTTTCTTTCTTTCTTTCTTTCTTTCTTTCTTTCTTTCTTTCCTCTCTCCCTCTCTCTCTCTGTCCCTCTCTCTCTCTGTCTCTGTCTCTCTCTCTGTCTCTGTCTCTGTCTCTGTCTGTCTCCCTCTTTCTCTCCCCCCTCCTTGGGCAAGTTCCTCCCACACACTGAGCTCCATGTGACTCAGGTTCCATGTCACTCAGACTGTGAGCTGGGCCACAGTTTGAAGCAGGCCACATAGGCTTATTAATGAGTGGAGATCTTCCTATTCTATTAACATTACAGATAGCTTCCTACGTCCCTTCCAGTTCTAAATCTAAGATGCTTTGTGGTATTGTTTTGACTCATCTGTTTAGACATATTTGTTAGTTGATTCTCCAACTAGTTTAGAGCTCATTAGATGATTTTAAAAAAAATTTTGAAAAAAAATCAGTGCACCCACCATACTTTTGATTAAGCTACAGAATACATTGACTCTTATATTCAAGGTAATAAGCAAAAAGGTCCACACTTTCAAGGAGTTTTCATTCAACTGGAATGAAAAATGTTCAGAGAAGAGTAAATAGGGAATAATTTGAGAAGGGAAAGAACATTGGTGATTGGATAAATCTGGGAAGGCTTCCTAGAAGAAGCTGGGCCTGAATGAAGCCTTTAAGGGAGTTAAGGATTTTGAGAATTGATGCTGAAGAAAGGGGTGAATATACTCCACAGAATTTAGAACTGGTAGGGCCCCTAGAGGTCATGTTGTCTAACAATTTATTTTTATAGATGAGGAAATTGCAGCCTAGGAAAGTGGAATAATTTTCCCAAGTTTACACAAAGGGCAAATGGTAAACTCAGGATTTGAACCCTAGTTTTCAGACTCCAAGTCTAATCCTTTTTTTCCATGGGCCACATAAACATTACCTGACTGGGAGACTTTTTGAAAATTCCCACAAAGTTTACTCTTTTGAATGAAATGAGCCCAGTAAAATAGGGTCTCTTGGTAGGACCAGCTCAACACATGAGCAGAATCCAGAGACATCTATGTGTCATGGTGTGAGAGATGCTGAAAGTGTCCCTTGACTCATGCAGGGGATCTTCCTTTTCCTCATGGCCTACCTTAGTGCCTGAAAATCTCAAGTTAGTCTTTTCTTTGGTAAAGGCTTTGAAATGTCTTGTAGAAATGCCAGTGATTTAAGTTCCTCTGTAGTCTTAATCCTGCCTACCTTTAAAGTCTTATTTTTATGTTATTACCCTTTATGCAATTGATAATCTTACCATGACTGGACTGCTGGCTGGTCTCTGACTCCCACAATCCCTGTTTCAATTTTGTCCACTGGCATAGGTCCTCTCTGGTGGTGGGAATGTACTTTCTTCTTACCCTCACCTTTTAGAATCTTTATCTTTCTTCAGGGTTTAGCTCATATCCCTGCTCCTTCATGACACCTTCTATGATCCCCCAATTGCCAACCACTGTCATTCATTCTTTCTCTTCAAATAATCTAGTATTTTCTTATCTTTGTGCATATTCTATTCTCAAGAGAGGCAGCAATTGAGGTAGCTGGTGGAGAGAATGCTGGGAGACCTGAGCTCAAGTGTGACCTCAGACATTGATTGGGGAAATCACTCAGCCTCTGTTTACTTTAGTTTCCTCAAGCATAAAATGTGGATAATAAGAACATCCACCAATCAGGGTGGTTGTGAGGGTCAAATGAGGTGATAGTTGTAAAGCACTCAATGCAGTGTAGATGCTAGTTTTTATCATCATCATCATCATCATCATCATCATCATCATCATCATCATCAGGATCTTATTATCAGCAGTGTTAGAATATTTTGTTGGTGTATCTACAACTGGTCGTGGTGTCATAACATTTAAGCCAGTAAGACCTCAATTCAAGTTCTGCCTCTGACAGATGCTGACTTTGTGACCTTGGGCAGGACATCTGACCTTTCTGGGCCACATGTTCTTCACTTGTAAGATGAGGAGATGATAAACTAATGCTTTAAAGCATAGATCTCAAAAAGATCCAGAGAGTTATGTGACCAAAAAGAAGAGTTCATATTAAAACAACAACGAAACGACCACCAACAAAGCCCAGGAGGGAACAGAAGACAATCCCTTTCCTGACTATGGCTAGGGTAAAAATTCTCAGCCAAACCAGAAATAGGGGGACTTTAAAGATAAAATGTACAGTTTGAAGCACATAAAATTTTTTAACAAATCATTTAGCTACAGGGTGATCCCTTGACTCCGAGTCTTTACATCTTCATGCTAGGCTATCATTGCAGTCACCTAATGAAGCCTTGAGGGAAAGGCACTTATTAACAGGTAAATTTAGGAGCTTAAAAAAGGTTTATTGATTTATTTGTATTGATTTTAAACTCCCCTTGCATGCCTACTATGTGCCAAGAACTATGCCAAGCACTGTGCTAAGTTCTGGAAGGGCATAGCAAAGGGAGATGAGAAAGTATTGAATGAAGACTAGCAAGCTGACCAGTTTTTTGTCATAATGTGCATGAAAAGGAGTAATGTGCAGTAAGGCTGGAAAAGTTCTTTGGGGCCAGGTGGTAAAGGTTAAAATGATAAGCAGAATTCATATTTGGTACTAGAAATTATAGGCGTCTCCTAGAGTTTGAGTTTGGGGGCAGGAGGGTGGTGACATGGTCAGACTTGACTTGCACATTAGGAAAATCCTTTTGTTCACTATTTGGAGCATAAGAGGCATGTGGAGGGATGTGAGACAGGGAGACTAATTAGGAAGCTGTTGTAACAATCCAAGTAAGACCTGATAAGAACCTGAAGTAACTAGGTAAATGGAAAGAAGTGATTGGATTCGTGAGATATCATGGAGGTAGAAACAAAAAGATAAGTCAACTGTTGGGCTGTTTAGGGCCAGTGAGAGTGAGGTATCATTGAAAGAGGGAAGTGTCCATAGTCAAGAGATACAAGAGACACTCAACTCTAAATTCTCAAGAAAGTTCTCCAGAGGCCTCTCTAATAAGACTCTCCTTCTTCTAGTGTTTGGAACCCTGCTTAACTCCTTTTAGGCTGCATAGCAACCAGTCATGTACAATGTGAGCAGTAGAATTTCCAATGTCATAATATAGTTTGGTGGAACTCTACCTGTAAGCTTTTATTTCCTTGTTTTGTTTTTTTTTAACACCACTACAAATGGGAATGTGCACACAATTGTGAGTTTTCTACCTGCAGGGCTCGAACACTTGCCACACAAGGAACATCACCCATCTACATCCTTGCACGCATCTTCTTGATAGATGGCAATGAAGGGTGGGAAGGGGGTATGTTTCCTATTTCCTTTTGTAATTATCTTTCTGCTTCAGATGACATTCCAGCAGCTGTCACTGATAGTGCTGAATACATTTGGAAGGTTGAGGTTGATTGAAATGAACAAGGGGGCCTGTCATGATAACCTCTTGGAACGCCTCTTGGAATGGAGAATGCGGCTAAGTAATTGAGTTGGAGAAGGAGAATAAAGTTTATATGCCTATCTGCAATAATTATGGAACTAGTCAGATGTGGCAAGAATTCAGAGGTGGATAAACCACCTCATCCTTTTAATCTGCAGTTTGTTCGAATGACTTGAAAGTTTTGCAGTGAGAAACTCCAGTGGTGCTTTATCCTCCATAGACATCCTGAGAGACCACCAAATGCATTTTAGCCAAAATATGTCAAAGTTAAAGACCAGATCATCAATTTACTATGCTCTAAAGGGCTCTCTTTTACAGATACAGAGATTTTTTGAACCAAAATTTTCTCTTTTGGGGGGACAATTTGTCAGACAGCTTGGTTTTAGCCAGAAAATAATGCAGTTACTTGTAAGTGTATGTTAAAAGAATAGGCTCTAACATTGGGCTGCAGATTCCATATTCATTCCCATTTTGGGTCTGCTGAAAAATGTTTACTTATTACCTTAGATAAGAACTTACATTTGGATCATCACTTGAATTACTATTTAAAAAAAAATACTGACTCATCCTGTTACAAAATGTAAGAATGAAATGTGTGAATATTTGTGAAATTCCAGTTTTTTGTAATTGGTTGAAGGCACTTATGATGCCCATAAGGTGATCTAGTTGCCCAGAAGAAATTATGAAGAGGGCCTTAACATGTGAATTTCTTGCTGTAATGTGCATCTATTAAGTCTGAAACAGAATGAAGTCTTTAGTCTATGGCCCATATGTGGAAATTTTCCCACTATGCTGCCTATCTGCAAATGAGTTTATTAGTCCTGTTCCAGTACAAAAACAGACAAACAAAGTCATGGAAGACAATTAAAAATCAATTCAATACCCAACGTGTTTAGAAAATGACAAACTATGTTTGACTTAGGATAAACATAATAAAGAAAACTCTGAACCTCTTGATAAGTTCTGTTTTTATCATGATTTAATTTCAAGTTTGAGGGCATTGTTTTGATTACTCTGAGAAGCAGCAAAATAATTTTCATTTGGGGAGGAAACTTTTTAAATTTACTCATTTCAGATTCCAGGTAGACATGATCATGGTTCAGGTGCTCCTGAATTCTTTTATACTTATAAATTAATACTTAAGCCATCTGAGATGTTACCAATATAGACACAAACTTCAACCATACCCATTTACTCCTCCATTTGTGTACTTCTTTTTTAATAACTGTCCATAAATTTTCCAAAGAGGATCTTCTCAAATTATTGGAAGCTTTTTCTCATTCTGTAGCTATCTGTACAGCACTGAGGCTGTGCATTTATTACTCCTTACTTATACTTCATAGCTGACCCACCTCCTTTTCCTATCACATTTTCTGAAATTGGTTTTTATGCCACTTACTTCCCACAAATGATTATTGGTTGTATGCATCCTGCTTAAATCTTCTACATGTATCTCTATTGTCTTTTGGGTCATACTCGATTTGGCTTATTTATAGATTGTGCTGTTCCATGCTTCATAGCCTTGTAACATCAGAATGGGAATATTGGTGTTAAAAAGATGGATTTTTGTGTCAGAGGGTAGCTTGGGAAAACTGAGAATGCTATGTATTTTTCTAAATTCAAAAAAATTAATAGCTAATATTTATATAACATTTTAAGGTTTGCAGAGAGCTTTACAAATATTATCTAATTTTATGCTTACAGCAACCTGAGGACATAGCTACTATTATTTCCCATTTTACAGCTAAGGAAACTGAGGCAAGAAGAGGCTAAGCAATTTGCCCATAGTCATTGAGCTAGTAAGTGTCTGAGGCTGAATTTGAACTGAAGTGTTCTTGACTCCAAGATCTAGTGATCTATCCATTGTGCCCCCTAGATGCCTCCAGCTCTCTCTTTTCCTTTTCATCAGTTCGGCTCCTTGTTCTTCTGCAGTGCTTTTCCAAAATAGATGTACTGTTGGATTAACTCATTCATTACCTACATATGAATGGAAACATAAGGATATAAGGAGAGAGAAAGAGAATACCTTGTTAACAGACACAGTACCAAGGTAGAGCTCTCCATGGCAGGTCATCTCTGGGATACAAGATGACATATTGACTGTATCAGAAAAGTAGAAGAGTTATCAATAAATGGAACTATGGGTTGAAACAGCTCCAGATCAACCAGTGTCTTGAGGGGTTGAGAGGAGACTGGTACTGAAAGTCCATTGGAAGTCACCAAATAACACTGGAAAAAGGCTTGACCTAAATCAGCATCCAGGTGTAAACCAGCTGGTCATTCACAAAGAGAAGAGAAGAGCATTTCTGTGACTAAATGCGAGGAACACTGAGTTCCTCATTGATGCCTCATTCACTTGTCAAAACAAGTCCAACCCTTTGGAAATGGTGGCCTGATCCAGTCATTGCTTCTCCATCCTGAGCTGCAGCTGCTGCCATGGGCACTAGTTGATGGAGAGCAGACAATTATTTTGTGTTACTGGTCAAAATCCAACTCAGTCAACGGGAAATGCATGTTCTGGAATGAAATATTATCTATTATACATTTAGAATCTTTATCTCTCTCTCTTTTTTAGAGACAGATTTCTAAACACAGCAATACAACTTAGGTTTGTGAAATGCCTTATGAAAGAACAACATTTTGCTTTTAATCCCATTAGTTTGGTAAAAGAAAATTAATAATATGTGATCCTCAATAATAACAAATTATCCCCCTCTGCTCAGCCTATCATTTTCCACGAAGGGTTTTGGTGGAGAATAGTTTTTGATGTTTTTAAATATTCCTTCAGGACCTTCTTTCTTGGTTTGCCAAATGATATAACTCTCTTAGGATTGCCTGGAAATAGAGAGAGATGAGGTTACAGATGAAGCCCCCTGAATCCGCAGTTTATCAAGAGACTCAAGTAGGCCTCCTTTCATTTGAAAGGTTGAACCTCAAAGGCACTAAAAGTCAGACTAAAACAATGGACACTTTCCTTCTCCCCTTACCTGCCTCATGCTCCAACATGATATGTTCTTCAAGAACCAACCGTGTCAGTTGGTGAAGGATACTTTTATAGCTGTTAGGGATTGCAACTCTTATAAGTCACAATTGACTTTTGTTGGAATTTGCTGTAATGGGGGAAAAACTGATTGTACCCAATGGCCAGTCTTCTGGTAAATTTAGCTAGAGTGGTCCTCATTTGGCTGCCTTAAAGTCCGTCACTGGTTTTTCTATTCAAAGCCTTTACCTTGGTAGGATACAGAGTTGACACTTTGCTGGTGTAGCAGTTAGGATCCCAGGGTCACCTCCAGACCAACATAAAGCACCAAAAAGGCATTTCAGTGGTAGGAAGCAGATATTAATTTCTACAAATATGACACACTGAGACCAATGCTAAAACTTAGTTCCCAAGTACATGGGAGCTAATGGAAATGTTACATGATTCTTTTTTGAGTTCCATATGTCCTTGGAGTTAAAATGCTCCATATGTCCTTGGAGTTAAAATGCAGAACTACAGAATTGTAGAGCCAGCTTTAAAGGCGGGGGCTATCAGTTAATTATTTTTGTATATTTTTCATGGAAACACAGGCTCCTATGCTTAGAACTAACTGAAGGAGACAAAGAGATTGTCTACTTCAATTTCTTCCTTTTACAGATGAAGAAAGTGAACGTTAGAGAAAGAAAGTGACTCACTTGAGGTTAAACAGGTAGAATTTATCAGGGCTGGGATTGAAAGCCAGATTCCTTTATTCCAAATCTAGAATTATCTTCCCTACTCTGGAAAAAAAAATTTTTTTTTAGATTGGATTTGTGGTTTAATGGCTACAGTGAACTTCCAGTGTGGAAATTCCTTCTATCAATATACCATCAGAGTCATATGTCTTAACACTTTTAGAGAGTTCTTTAGAGCCAGGTTCACATAGTCAGTGTGCATTAGAGGCAGCCAGACAGCCAATAAACTAACATCGATTAAGCACTTACTGTATACCAGCACTGTGCTAAGGTCTTCACCCTAGGTCTTTGTGACTTTGAGACTGGCTCTCTCCACTGTACTGTACTGTCCTAACTAGGATAGCTTAATAGTCATTAATTGAATTTGTTGAAGTCACTTGACCAGGGTCACACATCTAAAACGCTTTCTACTTGTTGCTGGTATGTATAGTTTTTCCTTGAACTTTTTTTAAAAAATCTGAGAAACACACAATGGTTGTAGGTATATCAAGGACAAGTTTTAGATACTCTTGGCTGACTGAGGTATTGTTGTCTTTCAAGACTTTTAGCCCTAACTTAAACTGAAAGATCAATGTTTCTTTTAAGGAGTGTCTTAGAATGTTAAAACTGGGAGAACTTTAGCCATCTAAATTTAGTCTAGTGCCTTTCTCATGAGAAAGCATTAACAGTGTCTAATTGCCTTGCCCAAAGCCACACAGTTAAATTAGAAGAATTGGAATGAGAACTTAGGTATCCTTATTCCTGAGCCACAGCCCATTTCATGATACTATGAAGCTTCCTCTTTTTAGCTGTATAGTATCCTTTCTCTGCTTGTTTATGAGAATAGGACATACCTGCATGCTAAGAAAGTCAAATGTATGCATTGGAGAGATGCTCCAATAAGTCATCTTTATCAATGCTCTCATGGTCCAAACTGCCAACATTGTACATCACAAGATGCAGAGAGACCCAATCCTTATGGTTCTCCATAGTGGAGAAAGAGACTTCCCCATAGGAATTTTGTGTTTTGATGAATTAGACAGATCCCTGATGGTCATTAGGTTTGATTGGAGGCCAGTGGGACCACCATTCTGTCACAAACTGGATTGCCTCCTGTAAACAACATCAAATAGAGCAAGATGACCATTTCTGTGGTGAGGCAACATATGGCTTACCTGTCCAAGAAATATAGGGCAAGAAACAGCCTGCCTGAGGTTCCCCAGTCCCTTAGGCTGCCCAGTGGCGGTAACTCTGGCAGTCCTTGTCTGAAGGGAGCCATCTTCAAGTATCATACTGAGGCATCCTGCTAATGTGTGGAGAAGGAAGGGGGTCCCTTTTGTCAGAGTGGAGGTAAAATTCCAAGATATGCCTGTATGGGCTTGGAACAACCTGTGCCCCAAGGACTTGCCTGCTACCTTCAAGTCAGTGACAGATGTGAACTTTACCTGTGAAACTTCAGAGTTTCTAATTTGCAAGTTGTTGAACCAGACACTCACACAAATAGACATAAAAAAGGATGAAACTCTAAGAAGAGAAAGAGGTTTGAAACTCTGAGCCAGAAACTCATCTATGGACTTGTCTCTATCCTTAGCCTGTCCCCACCAAGGGGGGATTTTCTATCTGTTTCTCATGACATTGTAAATTGTATATTATACTCTAAAGCATCCTAGACTCCTAATACACTGGATTCTTCTCTCTGTTTTAGACTATGGAGAGTGTTGGTATTTTGAGTTATGTACATGGTGCCAGAGACAGCACCCATTTTGAATGCCCATTTAATCCTAGATATTTGCTTTCTTTGAATGAAGAAACATGGGATGACCCTGCATAGGCGAAGAAGGTGGTTGCCCATACTGCACTATCTGGCTTGACTCTGGTTATCTCCCCTACCAGCCTACATGAGTTTAAGGAGAGTGCTTTTAGAAAGCCATTCCTTTGAGTTAAAACACTGTTGACCCATATACTGATCGCTTAGCTTGAGGTTAATTTGTGAGAGTAACTAGCCTCACAGCATGAATCTGAGAACTGGATGGGCAAATTTGGGTGGGTGGAGGGAAAAGGGGGAAAATGAAGGTGAAAGTCCATGTTGCAACTCACTGTGTAGAGGTTTCAAGTGCTGGTTAGGTGCCACAATGTGGAGGGCCTGGGAAACTGGGAGGACATGAATTAAAAGAGGAGTCAGTGAGTAATGGATGATGCCATTTTGTGGGTTTGTTCTTTGTTTTTTTGCCAAAGGCTGACCTGGGAAGAGGAGATAGTGGGCAGGCAACAAGAAAAAAGCATCAAAATTAAGCTTTTGCCATATGTCAGGTACTGGAGATATAAAGATGCTCAAAAAAGAAACATGGTTTTTGATCTCAGTGAGCTTGCACCCAAATAAGAGGGAAAGACAAAACATTGAAGGGAAATGAGAAACTGAGGGGGGGAACCCATTATCTCCAGAATCCATCCATTTTACTTTTGCACTTAAACTTTTCAGAATTTTTTCCTTATTGTTATTATTATAGATATTAGTTATTATTAACTAATATTGCTAGCATATTATTATTGGTATATAACTAGTATACTAATATATGTATATAATTAGTATATTACTACTTGTATAAAGCAGTTAATAATAATAGCTAGCATTTATATAACACTGGGAGATTAACAAAGCACTTTACAAAATTTTATCCTCACAATAACCCTATTATTATCCTAATTTTTCAAATTAGGAAATTAAGGCAGAGAAAAGTTAAGGTCCAGGGTCATGTAGCTAGTAAATATCTGAGGCAGGATTTGAACTCAGATCTTCCAGATTCCAGGCCTGGTGCTCGATCCACTGCAGCCCTAGTTATTATTGCCGAATCCATAGATTATGTCCAGATTTGTCTCTCTGCAACTTCCAGACATCACTTCTAGTTCTGCCTTCTGGGACCAAGCAAAGTAAGATAAATTCCTCTTCTTTGAGACAGCCCTTAAAAGAGATGAAGATAGCTTTTGTGTCCTTTCTCAGGGTAAGCATCATCGGTTCTTTCAAATGATCCTTATATGGCTTGAACTCAAAATCCTTCAGTTCCCTAGGATGGAGCAAGGGTGGCCCAAGCAGTGGGACCCTTAAATAGTGGGAGCCAGAGACTTCAATCCATATCTAATATATGATTAAAAGGAATTCACATTTAACCTGTGATTGAAATCACTTGGAATCTCCCAACTATCCTCTGATATTTTGGTTTACATGTGTCTTTACTCACTGAATGTCCCCTAAGAGGAGTGTGAACCTCCTTAAGCTATGACAACAGTTGAAATGAGGCCAAGCTCCTGGGGAGTGTGATGCCATCTGCCATGTTTGAGAATCAGTATTCTGACCCTCTTTCCAGCTCCTGCCTGTTGAGGTTTAGAGTTCTTCCAGATATCCATAGAAAGTTGCAGTCAGCCATTGTGAAACCAGATTGTGCGTTATTGAGCCCTCCTCTGGGTGTCCTCTGTCAGCCCAAAGCCCAGGCTTCTGAAAGTCATTCACTGGGTGTGTTTTTGTTATCATCTAATAGCCATCGTTTTTATTCATGGATTGCCATGGCCATCTGCTTTGCTTCAGGAATATATTCTGAAGTGTCCCAGAGAAGGCTCTTTCTTTTCTTCCTTTCTTTGGCTTACCCCTGCCTCATCTCCTCTACTAACTGCTAATTCTTTTTTCTCAGATATTTTGGTTGAATTTGCCATTTGTCAATGCAAGCAAAATGCAGACCTTACATAGTCTTACAGTGGTTCCCCTATTCTAAGGAGAAACTACTACTCCCCCTCAGTCTTTGGCAAACTCCAAATAGGATCTGGGTAGCTAAATAGTCTGTGATAGCCTTCCTTGTTAACGCATCCTAGAAGTTACAAATCACTTAGCATCTGGGATCTCGGTTGTTCTCACTACAGTGTTGTGGACAGTGGAAGACCATTACCGTCCCCACTTATAGATGAGAATACAGATACTCAGAAAGATGAGATGTCTTTCCCTATGTCATGCAGCTAGCAAATAGCTAAACCACATCAGTCCAGGACCTCCAAACTCTAAAACCAGAGTTCTTTTAGGTTTTCTTTTCATTGTATTGAACTAAGCTGAATCAAAACATTTTGAACAACTTTAATCTGAGTTATTTATCTAAAAGACCTTGTGAAAAGTTTTATTGTAAATGTCCTCACCCTGAATCCCATCGAGTTTACAATTATATCCTCAGAGTTTGGACGTTATATTCAATATTATTTGGAAAACTAAAAAAATGAAATTATTTGAGGGAAGGAGAAGGAAGAAGGAGAAAATATAAAAGAGACCTACCACTTATAATCAACATCCAACTTTCAAACTGATTGTATTCCAAAAGTACCATCGTAGGTTTGCAATTTGTATTGTATTTTGCGTAACATTCTTAGAAGCACGGAGACATGGTGGTTAGGATGTTGATCTTTGTGTTTGGGAGACTTGGGCTCATAGCCTTCCTTGAACACTTGTTGGCTTTGAGATCCTGAGAAAGTGCTTTGTTTCTATCAGCCCCAATTTTCCCATCTGTAAAATGGGATAAGCATAGCACCTACCTTACAAAGTTGTTGTGAGGCTCAAATGAAATAATGCCTATGAAGTGTTTTTGCAAACCTCAAAATGCTATATAAATACTAGCTGCTGTATTATTTTTTCTTTTGCAAAGACAAATATTGTATGCAGTGATTAGATCACTTGACCGCCCCACAAAAATCAATTTACTTATTTACTTACTTGAAGTATAAGACAAATAGGACCAGGGCATGTAACCTCTCTACTTAACAGTGTTTCTGTGGTCAGAGCATTTCAACTTGAGAATAGCATTGGGTGAGGTGAAACAAGGGGCTTAAGGCAGACTCCAGGGTCTCAAAGGATGAGGACTTAACTGGGGGGTCAAGTCTCATTTCCAGTAAATTCTCTGAGACTGAGAAAACTTCTCTGTGTAGAGAAAGAATGGTTGAAAAGTTCACACAGTATACAGATGTTGAACTATCTGTAAGAATTTTTTTCTTTTGAAATCCTTGCTCTTACTGGGATATCTCATAGTGTGTTAGGGACAGGGACTAGAGCTGGTCTGGAGAACTCCCTGTACCAATATGGACTGACCTCTAATCTGCTACTGAAACTCTTATAGAGAACTTTCCAGAGCAGTGAGAGGTTTGATGATGTGCCCAGGATCACATAGCCAGCCAGCATGTGTCAGAGGCTCAAACCCAGGACCTCCTCAGTCTCTGACCACTATGTTCATGGTTTCCAAACCATGCAATGTATAACAAACTCAATAGGGATTTTCTGGGAGGTATTGTGAGTCTTTCAGAGAAACTGTCACACTTGATATCTCTCAAACATACCTAGGCAAACAACAAATGAGGTATTTTGTAGATTCAACATCAGCTTGTGGTAAATTCAGTTTTGTGATGTTCTCAAGTGTTTGAGATGTTTTTGGTTACTTGTGCTTTGGGCTTCCCAGATACCTTCTCAAATATTCTTCTTTGTGCTGTTCTGTCTTGTTGAAGTTGGATTTGGCCCATTGCTGTGATCAAAGACAAGCTCTACTCAAAAGTCACTGAGGAACAGGAACTGATGAATAGGTACCGATGTCCAATCTGATTCCAAGATCTGAGCAGTTGTGTAGTGCCCAGCAGTCATAAATCTTAGTAAACAATTGGGGTTAAGAATGAAACAAAACTATTATTTTTCCTTTCAATTTATCTATGTAGCAGTGACTACTCTGGCTTCCACTGCCTGAAGGCCATGGATGTTATATTTTCTCCTTCTGCGTTCCCTCCCTTTCTGTGGTACCCTTAAGGGGATTTGGATACCTAGATACCTAGGCTCTCTCCCATTGACTTCGACCAACAACAGAGGCATTCACCCAATTTTAGGGGGTCCATGAACTCTAATTATATTATCATTTATAAAGGAATACTTTGTAATAAATATATGAATATACTCCCCAAAATGAAATGTAGGGCCCCCTGTAAAAGACACCTGTCTCTGGAGAGTAGAAGGGTATGAGGTACACCATTTAATTCAGTTCCTATATAGCCCAGTCTCAAGTTCTAAGTCCAAAGTCCTTCTGGGCTTGATTCCCTAGCACCCTGGCTTCTTAGAGTTTCCCTGTTGGGTTCTGGCTTCCACATCTAGTCTAGGATCCTGGCTCCAAGGTCACCATGGCTCTATCACTTCTGGGTTTAGTGGAGATCCCACCCCCTATATTTGAAAAGGACAAATGGAATAGACCAAATTGAAGTACCCCAAACCATTTGTCAGGGCCAAAGGGTAAAAATGGAGAGCAGGGGAAGGTAGCCTTTACCTCCCTCACCTATTCCATTCAAAGTATTCACATTGTACATAAACTCAGACAGACCTTCATTCATTCTCTTTTGGCCAAATAAAATGAGTCTGCTCCTTCTTTGGTGTAACATGTAGTTGAAAATACCAGCTAAACTTACCCAGTTCTTTTAGTCAGTCCTCACCTGACATGCACTCAAGGCCTTTTGCCATCTGGATTGCATTTCTCTAGACATTGTCAAGCTTATCAATATTCTTTTTAACCAGTAATGCTCACAACTTATCACAATACTATACAGAAGGTCTAACAAAGATAGAAATAGAAGTGGAAAGAATCACCTCTCTAATCCTGGAGGTCATGGCATTCTCAATGCACTCCCAAATCTTGTTAGCTTTTTTGGCTGACACATCACACTGTTGGCTCGTATTGAGGTTTGCAGTCCACTAAAACCCCCAGAACTTAAAAAAAAAAATGAATGTTTATGACTCTTGAGCACTGCACAATTAACTGCTTAGACCTTGGAATCAGATTGTACATTGGCACCTGTTCATCATTTATTGTTCCTCAATGACTTTTGAGTAGAGCTTGTCTTTGATCACAGCAACTGGCTAAAATCCAACTTCAAAAAGACAGAACAACACAAAGAAGAATAAAAACTCTCTGATTATACCTCCTATATCTTATATTTGTGAATTTGATTTCTTATACCCAAATGTGAGAGTTTACATTTATTCCTATTTAATTTAATCTTACTTGATTACCCCAGCTCAAGTTCCTTAGTCTGGCGTTCATAGACTTGGACCACTCTGCCTTTATAACTTTTCTCGTTCCCCTTTTACGGACATTCAAGGTGTTTGAGTAAAGCAGTGACATGACCAGATAAAGAAGATTAATCTGAAAGTTGCACATGGGATATGTTGGAGTGGGGCAAAAGGAGATAGGAAACAAACAATTGCTGACAAAGTATTACAATAGTGTAGGAGAGAAATAATGAATATAAAAGCATTTATTTAACCCTTAACACATGCAAAGCACTGTGCTAAGAGCTAGGGAGACAAATAGAGAATCAAGGCATTCACTGCACTGGAGGAGCTTGCATTCTAATTAGGGATATAGCATATGAAAGTAATTTGAGTAGTAAAACAAATGTAAAGATCCCATGGTCCTTATGGGGCAATAGTCAAGCAGAGAGTGATAAGTTTCTTTACTGTTATTTCTACTACCAAAATTATGTCCACTTCTGGTACTGAACCATTCAGAAACATCAAGGACATCAGTGAGGAAAACTTTCTTTTCTAGCCCTTCAGTAGTTGTAGCTTCTAAAGAGGCAGGGGTTGATTCCTCTGGTGATGGCTACAAGGCTTGGGCTGGAAGCAGGACTTTGGAGGGAGCTCATGGGGTCAAGGTCCTATGTCATCTCCATCAAAGTCAGAGGAGACCGATGGTCATAGTGGTTTGACTTATCTAGCATGTACCATATCTGTCTCTCCCCAGGGTGCCTTGCTGCTTTAGCTAGATTGGCTCGCCTGTCCTGTACATGGTGGCAGGTCTGTCTTCTCTGCAGGGGTTGCTCCTTTGGAAGATGTCTCTAGAGGCTAGTCAGGAAATAGGGTTGGTGGTCTATTGTGTGTTTCTATTCCAGTAGCTTTTGGAAATGAATCATTTATGAATGAATAAAATAATGAAGACATGTCCTAGGATTGTGGCTATAGAAATAAAGTGGAGGAAATGTCTATAGGAGATACTGGAAAGGTAGAACTAAGAAGGAATGTCTATAAGAAATTTAAAAGGTAAAATTAACAAGACTTCATAAATGTTTATGAAAGTAGAGTCAGGAGTCCAATAGAATACAACACAATGAGGAGGAAAGAAGGTTGAACATGGGAGTTAAACTTGTTTTGGAATCCTCCAGCATTTATTATTTATGTGATTTGGGACAAGTCACTGGATCTTTCTGAGGCTCTGATGCCTCATACATAAAATACCGGCCATACCTATATGATCTCTCTCAGCACTGTTTTGATGGAAAGCACTTTACATACGTTAAATGGTGGTGGTGGTATGATTATGCCATTAAGGTTCTGAATGTGACTGATTGTGTGAATAAGCAGAGACTTATAGGATGCTATAGTCCAAAATCATAACATAAACCATTCACCATTAATCAAAGTTAAAAATTCTGTCACCATATCCCTGAACACTATTTTACTCCGACCAACAATAGCAACTAGAAAAATCTCCATTTGGGGGTTAGCTCGTGTTTGGATGATAGATGTCTGGGAATCTTGTCATAACTCACAGAAGCCAACAGTAAGCCCAGAGTGAACCTACACGAATCTATAAATTTATTGCCAGAGCCTTTTGAGGTCATAAAGTTAGAGCTGACTTTGGTATTTAATGTCATCTTA
>CM053585.1:487383151-487395560 GCA_028646515.1 Pseudochirops corinnae | reverse complement strand
CTCCCCAAATATTTTCCCTCACACTTACCTTGTTCTGCCTGAAATTCCTTCAGTTTAGATATTCATTTGAGTGAATTATCATTTTCATTTAAAAATGTTAATAACTATGTTAAGGTTAATTCATTTGCCACTCACATGCTAGTATGAATTAATTCCATCAGATTGCTTTTATTCTATTATCTAGTTGAGGTCAGCAATACTGAGGAGTAGGAGAGGGATACAAAAAAAGAACTGGAAGGATATAACAGAAAAACTTCATCTAATTAAATTTTTTCATGGAAGGGAATATGATTCAGGAAATGGAGAAGAATCTTTTCCTCTTCTCCTTCTTGTATTATATAAGCCTAGTCTCCTAGTACTTGGGACTCAATTAGCAATATGGTTGTACATTATGATCATTTCTTTATAAGTTTATGGAGGCCAGACTGGAATCCTATTTGTTATAACATAAATTCTAGGGGAAAATGCATTCTGAGTTTCAAATGCATTCAGTTTGCTAATGGACTTTATGAATAAAACTTGCTCCTAGGTTAAAAGATGAGTATATCTGCTAATCTATTTTACAACCTGCACCCCTATCTAATTAGGAAAATTTCACATCCACAATCGAGTCTTCAGTTGGATTCAGAAGACCTTCCTTTCTGTACAACCCTGGGCAAGTTATTCACCCTCTCTGGGCTTTATCAGTAAAATGAAGAAATTGGAGTAGATGTTCTCAGTTAGTATTTGGTGGTACATGTTTACCACTGAGGTCCATCAGAACAACAATAATTACAACACATGGCTATCAAGCACTAAGTGCAAAGCACTACAGGTGAAGGTTGAGAATTATAGATAGATCCCAGCACTGAAGCTTACAATCCTTTTCCAAAAATAATACCTAAACATGTAAGAAATTAATCAACTCTACAAGATTTCAATAAGAGTTCAAGCTAACCAATGAAGAGCCATCCTTTGACTATAGCAGTTATCGAATCACAGTATTTCAGGGTTGGAACACGTTTTAGAGGGATCAGGAACAATCCCAGATCTGAGCAAGAATACCTGGAGAAATGACTGTTAAGTTTCCATGCCAAGATATGCAGTAATTATGAACCTGCTTCTTTCTAAGACAACTCATTTTGTCTATTGGGTCACTCTGATTGTCAGGAAGCTTCAATTTTCCTCTTTACAATTTTCACTCATTGCAAGTAGAGTCTATGCCCAATTCCTACAGATATTTTAAACAACCATTATATTTTCTCCAGAATAAATATTTTTCCTTAGGTTATTAAGGTTTACAGTCCACTAAGACTCCAGATCTTCTTTCAGACAAGCTTTTGTTATGCCTTCCCTATTCCCTACTTATTAATAAAATTGTTTTAGCCTGAGTTCAAAACTGAACATGTATCCCCTCGGATTTCATCTCCCAAAGTTTTAGTCTGTCAAGATGGTTTTCAGATGCAGACTCTCAGTCATTTTGTAGCCATTCCTCACTGGTTTGTATCATCTGCAAACTTGGTAAGCTTGCCTTCTCAAAGTGTCTTTTTTTAAGTCACTAGTAAAAATGTTAACAGCACAGAGCCAAGAACAGATCCCTAGGGTGCTCCACTGGAGGTGTCTGACCAAGTTGACATTATATTCAAAATCCTTCTTGACTGGGCTCTCATGGACATTCTCCAAGTCATCATCCTTCCTAAAATGTGGTGCTGAGAACTAGCTGCCATACTTCCTTTGTGGTATGACCATGCCAGAGAGTGGTACATGCTTAATTAATTGGCAAATAAATTATAATAAGTATAATGTACCACTGAAGTTGGAAAACACATATTGGGATGGAAAAGTAGTCGTTTTTATAGCTGTGCCTGCAGACAAGTGAGAAGAGCTTTGGGACTCTGGTGCACAGACAATTCTGATTGGTGTTCATCCATATTGTCCGTTAGCTATCTGAGAAGCAGAAGATTCAAGAGAGGATTATTTCTGCATCTGTCTTGGACAGATCAAAACAACAGTAGGAACTGTATTTGCATATTGCAAGCAATGAAACTTTTATGAAGTACCTGTTCCAGGTTCTAGGAGTGCAAAGATAAAAATGTCATAGTCCTTAGTCTCAGACAAGATAATGTGGTGTGGTAGATAGAATGTCAACTCTCCAATTAAATCACCTGGATCTGAATACTCACCTCTAATGCTATTTCTTGTGAGACCTGAGGCACACCAAGCTTTCATGTGTCTCAGTTTCCTTATCTATAAAATAAGAGTTGGATGGGGAACCTGCAGCCTCCAGGCCACATTGGCCCTCTAGGTCCTCAAGTGCAGCCCTTTGCCTGAATCTCAACTTCCCGGTATAGTGCAACTTCATAGAAGTTTGGATTCAGTCAAAGGGCTGCACTTGAGGACCCAGAGGGCCACATGTGGTCTCAAGGCTGCAGGTTCCCCACTCCTGGATTGGATGCACTCTGAAGGCCCTTCTAGTTCTATGTTCTATTCTCCAATACAAAATGAGATCCTAGCATTCTAAATCTGTGGCTGTAATATCTCGTTATTTTAGGTCATTTTCATGTGGTTTCTTGTATGTAGTGGAAAGAGAAAAACAGCTGAGACTGAACCTTGAAAAACATTCATACTTAGAGTGGAGGAGGAGAAGAAAAATCCAGCAAAGGAGACTCAGGTGGAGGCTTTAGATTGTTTTTGGTTAAATGAGGGGAGAAGGGTAAGGGAATAAGCATTTATTAAGTGCCTACTGTATGCTAGGCACTGTGCTAAACACTTTACAAATATTTCCCTAGACCCTCACAACAACTCTGTGAGGTGAATGCTATTATTATCATCCCCAAATTACAACTGAGGAAACTGAGGCAGACAGCAATGAAATGACTTGCCCAGGATCACACAGCTAGTTAAGTGTCTGAAGTCAGATCTGTATTTGGTTTCCCGAGTCTAGGCCCAGTTCTCTATTTGCAATGGGCCGCTTAGCTGCCCCATCCAGCTAGTTAAGTATAGTCCTAAAACTACAGATTCAAATATTGAAGTTTTAAGTTTTCAGGGCTTTTAAGACAACTTTTCCCCTTCATCATAGATCCTTTTATGATCAAGTAGCCTGGAAATCGATGCATCTAACCCTGGGGATTTCTCAGTAAAGGATAAGACAAGGAAACACATAACTAACTGTAGCATGATACAAAGCTGAACATGCTTCACAATAGAGATGCAAACAGTGTATCTAGAGGAGGAGTTCTTCACCTTGATGGTGTCATTGACCCTCTAACTGACTGTTTAAGCCTATAAACCCTTTCTCACAGTGATATTTTTAAATGCCTAAAATAAAATACACAGGATGGTGAAAGAAAACAATTCTATTGAAATTGTTATAAAAATATGAAACTCATGAACTCCAGGTTAAGAATGCCTATTTTGATTTTTTTTTCCCTCTAAACCAATTTTTTAAAACTTTAAATTAAAATTTAATCTCATATAATATAAATTAATTTAATTTTTTCTATGTCCTCTATAATAAATTGAATCAAACGTAATCAAAACATTGAACTGGAAATCAAGTGCTTAGCATAGTGCCTGGCACATAATGGTAGTTGTAGTGGTGATTGTGGTTTGTCCTTTGTTTTTGAAGAGGACCATGACATCAGGGAGATGATACATGACTTTCATTGAATTGAATTTGAGTGAAAGAGGTCTGTGCAAAGTCACCAGCCTCACTTTCTCCTCCACAGCCATCTGAGTCCAGTGGCCAGATATCAGGATGACTGGAGATGGCCCAGGATGCAGTGGGAGACCGTGGCCTTTTTAAGCTAAGGTCTTTCCAAGTTCTCACTTTGAGTGAGGCAACAGCCATTCAGTGACTTTAATTTTAAAAAATCAAACTGGGAGGGGAAGACCATCAGGCTTGCTCAATAAGGTCATGCATCTGGTTCATGGTAGATTCAGAACCTAGAACCCAGCTCTCCTAACCCCAAGTCCAATGTCCACTCCCATGCAGCACATTTTATTGATTGGGATAGGAGACCCATCCATTTTAAGTGAAATTATTAATCATAGGAACATCAAATAATACAAAGAATTAGAAGAGAATAAGTAAAACAGCAGTACTAGTAAAAGATGGTAATTAGATGATGATCAGTTGAATTAGCCCAAGAAACATTGGTATTCAGCTGCCAGTCTTCTAATTCAGAAACTCGGCACTTGAATAAACTGTAATTATAAAATAGGCTAGACTTTTTTTTTCTTCTGAAGTAGAGTGAGACTAAGTAGTCACAGTGAACAAGTAGCATGGGGAGAAATAATAATTGCTGTTTTATATGGGTCAGCCCTGACATTTTTTGTCAGTTACTTGGCTAAGGATGAGTTGTTAGGATAACAAGGGACACTGGGTGTGAGGAGTGGTCTGCACTCTGAAAGGGAGGCTTAGCTTTCAAAATAACTCTTTTAAATTGTGGAAGTATTTGGAGGAGAATGTGAGACTGGTGGCTTTGCGCAGCCCTCCCTGGCACATAGTAGTCATTTAATGAATGCATCTTGACTTGACTTTCATAAATCTCAGCTCTTTTTACTTACCTATGTAAGACTGCATAAACCTTCTGAACCTTGTCTATAAAATGTAGTGAATACTGCCTGCAGTGTCTACCTCCCAGGGACGTTATGAGGAAATCACCTTGAAAACCTTAATGAGCTAAACAAATCATTTATTATTATTATTTTTACTTTATGAAAGTAAGGAAGTGATAAAACTTGGTCTATGTTAAGGTTGTCACTAAGGTGAACAAACTTTATCTGTAGATGCATATGCTCATAGATGATTCAGGGTTGGAAGAGATTTTAGAGGTCCTCTAGTTGAATTTTCTCATTTTACAGATGAGAAACAGAGAGGGGAAGTGACTTGCCCAGGGTCATACAGATTAACAAAACTAGATATCAAATCTAGACTCTGAATCCAGTGGTAACTTTTCCACTGCATTGCCAAGGTTTCATCAGAAGCTAGAGGGAGATTGTTGCTTCTGTTGGTGGGTCTGAGTGGGATGGTATTAGTTTTTGTGGAGCAGCTATGGAGAAAGAGAAGGGAGGGATTCTGAGAAGCCACTCTGAGAGGAATGACATTCAATCATCCCTCAATTTTGTCTTAATTGGAACCAGAGACCTAGAGGCTAATATGGCCCCATTTTTTATATTATTATTAGATTTGCATTGATTTGACCTGTGCCACATTGCAAGGTCAAGACTGTTTTGACTCTTGGAGAAATTTATTTTAGTGATTATAAAGTGATTCCCATTGATTTTTATGGTAGTTGCTTTGTGGTCAGCTTACTGAAGAGGGAGATGGCTGATTATCACTCAACAGGAAAATATGTACATAAATAAGATGCATAAAAAGACTTTGCCAGAATGAGATTACTGCTCTGTTTTGAGAAAATAGCATATTTTGTTGCCATATGAAGCAGCCCATGGCCTCATAACCCAGTCAGAAAGTATGTCAGACTTAAGGAGAATCAGGTGCCAGGCCCCCGATGAAATCTGTGCAAGCCAAGTCTTTGCCCTCAGTAAAATTCCATGGAAATTTGGTAGGCTGCCTGTGAAAAGATCTATCTAAAGCTAGAGTTCAGGTGAAGGTTCATAAAAGGGAAGAAAGGCTAACAAATGCATGAATCATATTCCTGCTTTGTCTTCCAGTTCTCAGGCTAATGATTTAAGTCAAGGGGTTTGCCTTGATCAGAGCTGTAGGCACCATGAAAGGCTCTACCTTTCTACCTTGTGTTTATAGGAGCGCAGACCTAGAACAGTATGACTTGTGTTGGAGGTCTTCTAGCCCTTGTTATTCAGAGTTTTCAGGCCTTTTCATTTTCAGTCCAACTCCTCATTTTGGGTTTCATTTGCCAAGATACTGGAGTGGTTTACCATTTCCTTCTTCAGCTCATTTCACAGATGAGGAAACTGAAGCAAACAGGGTTGAGTGACTTGCCCAGGGTCACATAGCTAGTAAGTGTCTGAGGCTAGATTTGAACTCAGGAAGATGAGTCTTTTTGATTCCAGGTCCAGTACTCTATCCACTATCCCCACCTAGTTGCCCTACCTCTTCCTTTTACATATGAGGAAACCAATAAGATAAGGTAAGCAAGGTGAAGTGTCTTTTCCCAGAGTCAGAGTTAGGCTTTGAACTTAAGTCCTGTGACTCTAAGATCAATGTTCTTTCATCTGTACCATTCAGGACACGAGCTACCAAGCCATATTCAGCGTAGACACATTTTATGTTCCTATGGGCTACTATCAAATATGTCTTTATTTCAATGATTAACCTTGACGATAAACGACTACACAGAAGCACCAAATGTTCATGTTCTATTTGTCCATTGCCTCAACCAATGCTTTTGTTTCCCTAACTTGAGACAGGAAGAATCATCAATTTGTAAGTGCAAATTAGAAAGATATAAAGATAAAGAGACAAAAGAAATAGTCTCTTCCCTCAATGAACTTACATTACATCAGGAGGAAACAGTATGTATGTATGTATGTAAGTAGGTTGAAAATATATTCAAGGTAAATGGAAGATAAAAATAGTTGTTGTTGAGCAGCCTACAAATGGAGAAGCACATGTTGATGAGCACTCTAATTAGTGGGTGAACTCTACAGAGATAATGCTGGAAAGGTGTAGGACTAGCAAGATTTAGGTGTTACTTGTCATCAAACTTCTTTCCCAATACTGTGATGTAGATGGAGGATAGGGTACTTACCCAGTTTACCTTACAGTTACGCTGGTTCTGCAAGAGAGCCTTTGTTCTTTAATGATGGCAATGAACTTATGGTCTTTCCTATTGGATTTAGGCAATTATCTCTGTCAATTCACCATATCTAAGTTTTCCCAGAACATACCTCGCATCCCATTCAGCCATCCACAATGTATCATATTCTATCTAGCATGGGTATCTTGCCACTTTCCTGGATTTACTCTTAAGTACTTTAGTAGATCTGTATGCAACCTCATCAGCATGACCTTTCCCTTCATTGGTACTAATAACATCACCTCATCCAATGAGGTCCTTGTTCACATTCTTTCATAAGTCCTCCACAGAGGAGCCAGTCAAAATACCAGGGGACTTCTAAGCTGCTGTTGTTGTTTTATTAAAGTTTGTGAGTACCAATGAAGCACTTGGGCTGTCCATCTGTTTGATTTTTTTCTAGCAACATGACTGACCCATTTCCACCCTTTATGCCATAAATTGTGAGTATGTCATTGATATCCCCCATGATTCTCTCTTTTGAATTATGGGTCAGCAGCTGCTATGATTCTGTGAAGGCTTTACTGTTTCAGGATTTACAATTGCTATACTAAACCAAAGAAATATAACCTCCCCTACCTTTTCCAAGACCTGTCAGGTATCTATCAGTGGATATCTCCAGTATAATGATACTCTTAAGAAGGCACTAATTTTCACTGTTAGCTCTCTCCTCTTAGCCCTCTTCTCCTAATCCCCATGGAATCAGTTTCCTCAACTCTAAAATGGGAATGATAATATTATCTAATTCATAGGGTTGATATGAAAAAGTACATTATAAACCAAACAGTACTATAGCAATGTGAGTTTTTGAAATGCCCCTCACAACAATCCTGTGAGGTAGGTACTATTATTATCCCCCATTTTAAGAATAAAGAAACTTAGGCTAGAAGAGGATAAGTGACTTGCCCAGGGTTACACAGTCAGTAAGTGTCTGAGGCAGGATTCAACATGATTAGCTCATTTCTTTTCCTACTCATATGTAAAGTTAGGGGTGAGATTTGAACCCAGGTTTTTTCTGACTCTAGGTCCAGGGTTCTTTCTGCTACCCTATTATACTTTGCTTCCTCTACTATGTAAACACTTGACCATTTTTATTCAATTATACTCTATTCTATATATGGGTATCTGCTTAAGTGGAGTATATATGCAAGAGAAGCTCTTAGCATAAGAATGTCTATCGTAGATCATAAGGGAACTAGGTCCGGGTAATTTGTCTTTGTACCACACCAGGTGCAATTAGGTGCTTAATAAAAGCTTTTTAATGAGGCTGAGAATGACTGACTTACTCAGTAACCTTATGATATCCATTTGTTGCCAAGGAAGTTACTGGAAAAACCCCAGCCCTATTTATAAAAACAACTGTTCAACCAATTAACTCTTGAATGAATGGTTGCACACGAGGGCCATGCGCTCAGAGAGGAACCGAAATGAAAATGTCTGTTAGAGTTTGGGGAGAAGTAGATTGCACAATGGCAAGTGACAGCTGAATACATTAGAACTGCTCTAGCTACAGCCTCCCATGGGCCAACATGGAGGGAAGATTTTGCATCTTAAGAAGCTCTCTTCTTATGAACATTTTCTTGAATGCAGGAGAGATTTCCTTTCCTGCAGTCAGATGCCTTGGGAAGTTAATTAGTTTTTAGGTGAAGAAAGATACCTATTTACAGTCTAAGGCTTCATTCACCACCATAATGAGAAAGCCCATCCTCTCCTCTGTAATCACATCAAAGGGTGCTGTAGCTGCTTAAATAGTGTGGTCAAACTCTCACTGGTGGGTTTTCATAAACCTCAGAATCTGCCTCATTGATTATGAACAGCTTTAATTTTTGTGATTCAAGGTCTCTGATATTTGATCCTTCCCATAGGACTTATATAGATTTCTCCTCAGTGTTCCTAATGATAGTTGGTCCATCCTTACTTCTTCTAATTTTAACCTCTCCTGTCCCTGTCCCTCTTTGCTTTTTTCACTCATGACTTTTTTTTTCCTAAAATAAAACAGTGGAAAACATGGCCTGTTGTTGCATCGTGCCTGGTTCTGATAGATGTGAGCATAACAATATAATAATTATCTCTAATTCTTAAGTGCACCTTTGATTTCATCCATATGGGTTTTCTGTCTATCCATGATAATCACAAACTGTTCATGCTTTTTCCCTCTCTGGTGACTCTTAGGTGTGATCTGTAATAAGACAATGATGGAGCATCATGAGATATGCTGGAGTCCTTCTTCTGCTCCTCTTGATAGGGCACAAATAGTAGATGGAATATGCAGGGTATCTCTTGATTTATCCATGAGTCTTATCATATAAAATACCTACATTTTTCTCTGATCAAATATCTCTGTTACTATCCAGCACTTATTTTGCACAATTTTTTATGAGTATTATGTTGAGGCCTATCGATCCCCACCATGTATCTGTCCATTGCTCTTTCAGTGATCTTCAATTTTAATGTAGCTCCTCCTTTGCTATTCAGTCTCTCTCCTGTATGGAGTGACCAACTTTTGTCTTGTCCAGTGAACAGAGAGAGAAGAATGTGTAAAAGAAAGTAACAAGATGGGGAAGCAAAGAAGAGAGGTACAGTGAGGAACTCTAAGTTGGAGTTGCCACAGGGGAAGGAGGCAGCAAGCATTTCCTTATTGGGATTAGCCAAATTTATTTAATCCATCCTCCTTGCACCATGAGTAATGAGCTAACCATAGGGAGAAGCAGCAATTGTAGGAAGCTTAATCTGTCTTGGATCCTGAGTCCTGAGTCCATGTCCATGATTCAAGAAAGAGAAATGGGTCCAGAATTTCTAAGTCTTCATTTAAACATTGATCCCAGTGAAAGTATGATTCAAATATCACTTGGTATCAACACCCCTCTGTATTGTGTTTCCCAGACTCCTTTTTGTCTATGTACTTTCTAGGGGCTTTATGGGTATAGAAAATGTTGCAGAACTGCTCTCATGTGGTTGATGTTTTATAGGAACTGTTTATTTTTTTTTTTAAATGAATTTGGTGCATAGAAGGAAACACTTCATATAGTTAAGCAGATTCTGCCTGCTCCCATGGGGAAGTGACTTCATTATGCCAAGGTTATGTGACCAGGGCTCTAAAATAAATTAAAGAGAGAAGTGAGTTTTTATCAGACGGTGGTAGTTCCCATATTATTTTTAATTGGGTAGTTACATGCTAATCATGTCCTCTATCCTTACAACATATCCTGGTTACCTAGAGAGATAAAGAGCTGGAGGATAGAACGTTATCTGCTTTCTGAGAATAACAGTAAATTCATCATTTCCCCTAGCACTTTTCCTCAGTGGTCTAGAGCATATGACATCTAGATTAAGGGCACAACTTTGCAGTTTGCAATTCTTTTGGTGTCTGAAATCACCTTAGTGGTTAGCAGCACCACCTAGTGGTTAAAATAATGATGATACCTTAAGTTTATATCGTACTTTACATTTTCAAGGAACACTCTTATATTTTGTCTTATATGAGCTTCACAATGCTGTGATGTTGGTAGTACAAGTAGTATTATTTCTGTATTACAGAGAGGAAACTGAAGCTTGGGGACTTAAATTGACTTGTTTAAGTTTACATATGTCTACATACTGTACAAGCGAAGAGGCAAAAGTGTTTTACTAAAGGGCTATAGATGTATCACTGAATGATAAAGACATCAGGAGTTATTAGTATTTTATTATTTCTTCTATTTAACCTCTAGACCCTATAGATTTTCTGCTGAGCCCAGGAGAAAAGAGGAAAGAAACAGGATAGTGGGGATAAGGTCATAGTATCTTTGCTGCAGCCCCTTTTGATCTATTCCACTCATTTCATGGCACACTTGTGGCTATTTGAGAGTTAATTGGTGCTAAGTGTGCCAAGTGACACTATGGTGTAGTGGAGAGGACGCTGTCCTTGATCCTGAGACCTAGGCAGGGGCGGGGGACCTGCAGCCTTGAGGCCACATGTGGCCTTTGACTGAATTCAAACCTCATACAACAAATCCTTTAAATAAAAGGATTTGTTCTGTAAAACTTGCACTCAGTCAAAAGGCTGCACCCAAGGACCTAGAAGGCCACATGTGGCCAGTAAGCTGCAGATTTTCCTGTCTCTGGTAGCCACTAGTCTACCACTGACCAGTTATATAACCATGATCAAGTCACCTAACATCACAGTCCCAGTTTTCCTGGGATATTATACACATGTATTATACACATGCTTCAGGAGGTGGTTGTGAAGCAAGTGCTTTGAAATTCCTAAAGGGCTATATAAATGTGAGCTATTGTTATTTTTGTAACTATGACTACTATTAACAGCACAATCTAATTATATCATTGTATTACTCAGTAAAGGCTGCTACTTCCCTCCTGCCCCAAACCCACCCACCCACTCATTGGTCTTAGAGTAGATGCCCCAGTGGACAGCTACAGGCACTCTTGGGTCTAAAATCTTAAAACAATAGAGTACAAGACCCCAATGCTAAGCTTATGTTTAAAGTCAGCCAGTGGACTCTAGCTCAAAACAAAGGAATGTATTAAGATGATACAATAGAAAGAGAGACCACAAATTCAGAGCACACTAGGAATGAGGTACATACATAGGAAACACATTTGGTTAAGGCAACTCGTGGTTTTTAGGTACCATAGGGCCCTAATGTCCTTTCTCTTTTCCATGATGCCTTCATGCTGTTCCTTCCTACACACACCATCTTTCCTGGGTGGGTCATTCAGCTTGACTCCTCATATCTACTCCTCTCCACAGCTCTACTTCTGATTGCCAGGGTTAGTTCTCTTTTGAATTCATAGTTGGCTCTCTTCCATGCCGCCAGATGTCACTCCTGGAAGCTGCTTCTTACTGGTAAGTAGTTATTCTGTGAGATACCATTCCAAACAGGGGAGGGAGAGAGAGAAGTACCTTGTTCCCTGCTGCCTTCTGGTAGTGGAATAGAAGTTGCTTTCCACAAAGCTGTTTCTGGACTTGACTGTTTTTATAACCTACAAGGTTAGCATTTTAAAAGCACCCAAGACCTATGGTCCTCTACCCTTCCCACTTCATTCACACCTAGGAGAATCTGGATATGTTTTGTATTTATTTGTCTATTGTTTTCTGGGATTACATCACAGGTAATGAATTATCACAAAACTTTCTGTCTGAACTCTAGTGAATATAAGATTAGAAGAATGATTTCCTGAGGCTTTACTGTTAACTCTCTCTGCAGGACTTTCCCTTCTCTGCAGGGGAGCCTTATCTGTTTCCCTCTGCACCCCTCTTTTCTTCTCCCTTTTGTGCATTGCCTTTCCTTGTTCTTGTGGGCAGGGACTGTCTTTCTCTCTGCTTATTTTTCCATTACAGTGTTTAGGCCAGTGCACGGCACATAGTAATCACTTACTAAATGCTGGTTAACTTGACTCGAGGTAGTGATAATGGTAATTCCCCCAAACAATATCTTTGTCACTTGCTACTAATTATTACTCCAGATCATTCTAACTCTCTAGTCTGAATAGAGAGATGAAGGGATGAGGTTGATATTAAATATGTTCTCACCCCTGTAAGTAATTCAAGAATAGAATCCATCTCACTCCACATCCAGGGTCTATGCCCAGTAATACATATACATATACATATACATATACATATACATATACATATACATATACAT
>CM053585.1:487343335-487382651 GCA_028646515.1 Pseudochirops corinnae | reverse complement strand
AGAGGGCAAAATAGAACTTGAAAGAATCTACCGATCACCTCTTGAAAAAGATCCCCAAAAGAAAACTCCTAGAAATATAGCCAGGTTCCAGAATCCCCAGACCAAGGAGAAGATATTGCAAGCTGCCAGGAAGAAACAATTTAAATATTGTGGAAACGCAATTAGGATAACCCAGGATCTAGCAACTTCTACGCTAAGGGATCAAAGGGGCTGGAATATGATATTCTGGAGATCGAGGGAGCTAGGATTAAAACCAAGAATCACCTAACCAGAAAAATTGAGTATAGTATTCCAAGGGAAAATATGGTCATTCATTGAGGTTGGAGGACTTTCAAACATTCTTGCTGAAAAAACCAGAACTGAAAAGAAGGTATTTCTCTAACTCTTTCTCTACGAAGCACAAAAACAAAATATGTGTTTATGCAGTCATGATGATCTTATTAATGTTGTGTATTAAAAAACAAAAATAAGCAAAGAAATTCATTGTGAAACACTGCAAAAAAAGAGTGAGTTGTATTCTGAGCTGGGCATAGGAAAGACCAGAGTTCAAGTGCCACCTTGGATCCTTGCTGGCTGTGTAACTGTGGAAAAATCAGTTAACCTCTCTCAGCCTATGTTGCTACATATGAAAAATGAGGATAACTATGAATTCTCTCTCACAGTGTTGTTGTGAAGATCAAAGGGGAAATAATGAATAATATATATAATATATCATATAATCTAATATGTGGCTTTATAAACCTTTGAGTACTATACAAATGCTCCCTCTTATTAGTAAAGCTCCTTTCTCTTTATAAAGTCCTAATATTTCGATACATACTTTTACCTAGGAAAACTGAGAGAACACAAAACAAAACAAATATTTGGGCCTTATGCATTTTCAGCAGGCACCTGCAGCCCTTGTCAACTTCCTAACAACAGTTCAATTCAGAAATGGCCAAATGCATTGAACTAACAAGTTTTTTTTTCCTATAAAAACTAACACTGTTTGCTGGGGACGGTGAAAGTTAATGGCTTGAATCTCTCCTAAAGAGCTCCAAATGCTCTATTGAGCTTAACTCATTAATCACAAACTCTATTTGCTGGGTAAATGGGAAGTTAAGAGGTTTTTTTTGTGCTGTTTTGTTTTTAAACAAATGTACTTAGAATCATAGGTGAGTTAGGTGAGGAAAGTCATTTAGTGTATCTATAGCATTCCTAGTAACAACAGTACTCACCAATGCTTGCATAGTAATTAAAAGTTTGAAAAGTATTTTAGAAAGATTATTCCAGCAATACTGTTTGATTCAGAGACTTTACTCCTCAACATCTACCCCTAGGGAGTTAAAAAAAAAAAAAGAGAAATATCCATATAGACATTTTTTTTTCCTGGGTGCCAAAAAGATAAAAACAAAGTACACACCCATGAATTGGGAAAGTGACCAAACAAATTATTATTTATGACTATAATGGCATATCATTGTGCTCTATGAAGCAATGAATATGAGAATTTAGAAAAAATGTGGGAAGATTTGTATGGGCTGACGCAGAGTGAAGAAAGAAGAACCAGGAGAACAATATGCACAATGACCGAACAAATGAAAATGAAGCTAACAGAGAGTAACTGTGGTGGTCCACGTTGGGAAAGACCTCAGAAGGAGATTATGGTAAACCATGAGATGCGGGCGAGGGATCAGCTACTTTGGCCTAATTGTTTTTCTTCTTTGTTATGAGGGAAGCTTTTGGGGAGTAGGGTGTTAGGGCTGTGAAGATTTATATTGTAAATAGCTGTGATATAAATTGAAAAAGCATAAAAATACACATTTAAAAATGAAATCATCCATCTACAGAGTCAAGCTTTCCCTGTGTTTACTTTTAATATGAAAACATTGCAAGAAATTAAAACTTGCCCAAGTTTACTTAACTAGTAAGTGTCTGAGTCCATCCAACACTCTCACATTTGTATATGTGTTCAGACTGATTAACTTAAAAAATATTCTAAATTAGTGATTTCATTGGTGTAGGGAACTATTGGTGAGGAAACTTCTTTAGGCAATTGCTCCGCAATCTTTTGGTCTTATAGGATTTCTGGGAGCTCCAAGAAGATGAGTGACTTGCTAAGTCAGCAGTGTCAGGGGCTGGATCTGAACCCAGGTCTTCCTGATTCTGAGGTTTTCTCTCTCCATACTACAATGCAACACCTATTTCTCAAATATAAGGTGGTATTATTAATAAGGTTTTTTTTGGGGAGAGTATAGGGTCTGGATTTTTAATTTCCTCAATGTAGAAGACTTTTGGTTCAGAAGCTCCTTTAACCAATGTGGGAATCATAGTCTGAGAGAATTTCCTAGGGAAGGGGAAGAGGGAATAATCATTTGTGTATGTGTCAAGCAGTATACTAAGTGCTTTACAAATGATAACCCATTTGATGCCTTCTGAGGTAGGTGCTGTTATTATTCCCATTCTACAGTTGAGAAAGCTGAGACAAATTACCCAGAGTCACACAGCTAGTAAGTGCTTCAGGCTGTATTTGAACTCAGATCTTCCTGATTCCAGACTCATCACTCTACCTACTGTACTTCCTAGCGGTGGCACTCTGGGAGTACTGAGAGCTTTTGACTTAACCTCTGGTGTCTCAGCAAGAATATTTCAATGGTAAGACTTGAACCTGTGCCTTTTTGACTTACATGGCCAGTCTTTTTTCCATTTAGCATATATCCTTTCACTAATAGCAATAATTATCACTATTCTTTATTATTAATAATAAAAATAATTTTATAGCTATCTGGTTGGAGGCAGAAAGGAAGCCCAAGGGGATTGGATATGTCCTCATTGATGCTTCTTTTGAGAAGGCAATACATTTATAATGATATTCTGTCATTAAGTGTCAGAACTTCAATGCAGTGTGCTGCAATTACACATTCGAATTCCATCTTTACAAGTATTAGGTAATTAGGTTATAATGAACACCATTACAGTAATTACACCATTTGGAAGAATCGCCCAAGAAGCCATGAGAAATTGCCTTGACAAACAAGAAACGTCACCTAATAAAAATTACATTTAAAGGATTTCAGTTCCAAGGTGTGCATCGACCATGGCAAAGAAATCAACAGCTGAGGTTAAAGCCCTAATGGGGCGCCCCAGGAAGGTACCTTCATGGCATCTGAGGGAAATGCTTTAATCCTCTAAATTACCCTCTAAATGTCATCTCTCACACTGGGAGCCATTTCTCCATCTTTATGCAGGAACCTGAAGTCATCCACACAGGAACTGGCTTGCACAAAATCCTTCTGGAAAAGAAAGGAGATTTGGACCAATACTTTCTTGATGCTTCCTGGGACATTTTGGGGTCTGGTTAATCCCTTGCCAAACTTTAATATTTCCACCTAGGGGTTGGAGTCAGAAAGGGTATTTGAAGTCTTTCTTATTCAGAAGAAGGATGTTTATCCCTTGGAAAGTTGCAGAATTTTCAAATCTAGTTTTCTGCAATACAGAAGGGTTCTGAAATGGAGTGTAAAACATTTAAGAACGTCTGTCTGTCTGTCACTATCTCTCTCTCCCTCTCTCTCTGTATACTCTTAATATATTTATTTTTTATTCTAATTCTTTAGATAAAATTAATCAGTACGACTAGAGCTACTCCTGGGGCAGGGGGTCTGATCATTTCACATTATGTGTTCTCTTATCTCTTCCTCTTTTGTATAGATGACATCAGGACATGCTTAAAGGGGAAAAGAAGCCCTGAAAGGGCAAAGTGCAGACTGAACAATATGTATCAAGGGCAATCTTACCCTTTTATGTGTATGAACAGAAGGAAAGATTAATTGTCTGAATATACTAATATCTGTATAATGCTTTAAAGCTTGCAAAACATTCCTATAACAATAAGATTTCAAGATAAGTAATCCAGGTAGCATCCCTTCCAATTTAGAGATGAGGAGACAGAGGCTTAACAAATTTAAGTGACTTGTTATAGTTACGTAGCTAGGAAATGTAGCAGGGAGCCTGCCACCCAGTTCTGACTCTCAGTCTAGTGCTGGTTCTATAATTCCCTGCTGCCCCAATGTACTTTAATTCCATTTTAAGGTGTTATCTCCCACATGGGTTGCTTATTCCCTGACTCATCTTTGGAACCCTTTAAAAGTCAACCTGGATAATTATGTTAATGGGCCATATCCTGAGGATAGTTTTGGTTTGATCCAGTTACTTCAGTGTCAACTGCCTAAAGAAAGGACTTTCAGCCCCTAAATATTATCCTCCCACCTGATACTCCCTTAGCTACTCACCCCTCTACCCTCTCATTATGCTGGAAATTCTAGGCTCTTGTGATTTAATGGTAAGAGCACTAGATTTGGAGTTAACACCTAGATTTGAATCCTGGCTCTGCTGTAGACTGTTAGCCATTGATCAAGTCACTTAACTTCTCTGAGACTTAGTTTTCTGATCTGGTAAATAAGGGGAATAGACTGACACCAATTTAGTGTATTTTGACAATTCTATAGATGTTTTACAATTCTCCTGGCATCTATCTCCCCAACCCCCATCATAATCATTCTATGAAACCCAGGGCATTAAAAGGTTAAGTAAATTCCCATTAAAAAGATCATCTCAAATTCAGGATCCTTTTATTATTTGTGATATGTTTTCTTTCTTACACTGTTCTAAAAAGCTACTTCAGGCATCCATGATGATAGAGCACTTCAGGATATGTTATTTCCCATGTTGTCCAACACTAAATTCCACACAGAAGACTGAGTTATAGCGAGGTGTTTCTATGTTTTATTGTTTTAGTCTAGACAGAGCTCCAATGGTAAAAGGGGGAAAAGGCTTTTTTTTTTCTTTTTCTAGGCTAGATGTCAGTTGTATCACACTTGGGAATTTCTGGGTGACAGCCAACAAGGTGTGCCCAAGATAAAAACTGTAAGATTGAGGAAGCTTGCTTTCTTGCCTCTGGAGCCCTAGCTTGAGAGAGAAGACTCTTCTTTCTTATTTCAGGTCTACCACATTCTCTGTCATCACAAAAAAGTCATTTCAACTTTTGGGACTCAGTTTCCTCATCTGTTAAGTGAAAGAATTATATAAGAGATTTCTAAGTGGCCCTCCATCTTGAGAATTTCCTGACTCTAAATCTTCTTAGCCACTCTTCTGTGTTCTACCTTGTCACTCCCTATTCTTCCCCAGATTCTAGTACTCTCTTACTGCCTCTATCTTCAAAAACTGTTATACTACAAAAAGATCAGATGTCAGTAATTTGCACTTTAGTGGGAAGTGAAGTCCTTGTGTTACCTTTTCCAGGGCTATTTGCATTTTCATTTTCTTGCATTCCAGGAAAAAAAGCTTTTTGTTAAAGAGAATATCAAGTGTCAGTTGGTGGGAAAGGTATTTTGGTGAGCCAAACCTCCTCTCTTCTCTCCAGTCTTTTGAAATCATGTCTTAAGGCAGTCATTATCCAGTTAAGCTGGCAGTTATTTCATTCCTGGGACAGTGGATACAAGGCTTAATTTCTATTGAACCTAGGAATCCTTAGAAAGAGGAAGAGAGTGGGATAGGAAAGGAATTGATCCCAGGTTCTATTAAGTGGTTTCCTATTTTAATCGGTTTGACTTGCTACCTTTTCAGGAATAAGCTTTGTTGTTTCTACTCTTGAAAAACTCCAAGTACTGTCTCTGCCCTCTATATTTAGCACCCTGGGGTGAAGGCATGGTTGCTCCGGCTTATTTTTGACTCTCTTGGTTGTCGTTAATTGCCAGCACACATTACTGAGGTCTGACCAGATTGTAGCTGGCGAGTTGTCTGCTGGACCTTAGACCTCATGTCATAGTAAGACTTGACCAGGAGAGGGAGCATTTCTTCAGGAATTGAAAGCTGCTCTTGGAAAAACTTTATGAAGGAACTTCAGTAAAATGCACATTACCACTTTGATTACATGATGGGATTGTTAACTGAATGCAACAATGAGTTTTTCTTAGCTCCAAGTCTTGAGTTCAGATCAATCACAACTCTAAATGGAGATGATGCTCTTTGAAATGGGGAGTAGGTATAATGTCACAACTTATTTGTGATTGGTAGTTTTAGATTTCAATGGGTCAACTTAATGTATCTTTACTAAAGCCTTCTTGAAAGTGTATAGTATTTAGTTGATAGTGACAGTAATAATAAGCTCTCATTATGTCAAGTGACCTCCTGTTTATTATTAGAAAAACAAAAGGAAAATGTACTTAATCGAAGTAATAAGATTTAAATATTAATTTGAACAGACTTTCTCTAGAGTGGTGACTTCAAACTCAAAGAGAAACAAATTCTGGCCAGCACATTAACTTAGAAAACCAAAAATGAACATTATCTCTGTTGCATTAACTTTTATTTATCTTGTTAAACAGTTCCCAATTATATTTTAATCTAGTGTGGGAGGTACTGGGGAATTATGTGGCCTTTTCAGGCAAGAAAAACCTCTGCTCTAAAAGTTGGGCACCATCAAATATGCATCCAAGAAGCAGTATCTGGTATAATACATATAGAGTGAGGAGTGCTTTTGAATAACGATGGCTGTTTTTTGTCAGCCTTTCATTTTCTTTCCTTAGTTATTTGTCCTTGGATTCATACAAAATTGGTATATAATGTAATGTAATATGATATGATCTGATATAATGTTTTGTTTGCTATAATAACAAGCGTTAAATATCTACTATCTGCAAGGTCTTATGTTCATAGGCATTT
Organism: Pseudochirops corinnae; assembly: GCA_028646515.1. Lineage (NCBI taxonomy): Eukaryota > Metazoa > Chordata > Mammalia > Diprotodontia > Pseudocheiridae > Pseudochirops > Pseudochirops corinnae. The sequence goes on along the minus strand of CM053585.1, from coordinate 487,375,952 downwards.
GTGACACAAAGATAAAAATGAAATAGTCCTTGACCTCAAGGAGTTAATATTCTATGGTGTGTGTGTGTGCGTGTGTGTGTGTGTGTAATGATACAAATGAGTAATTCAAAGCACAAAATAATGGGGGGTTTTGAGGAGGGAAGGAGAGCATTAACAATTAAGGGAAGGTCAGGAAATGTGTAAGAGAGAATAGCTGAGCTGAGCCTTGAAGAAGGCTAAGGATGCTCTGAGATAAATATGAGGTGAAAGAATATTACAAACATGGGGGACAACCTTTGAAAAGGCTTGGATGTGAGGGATAAGATGTCATACATGGGATAGAGTACAAAGGCCATTTGTCGGGGTGCAGAGTGAGTACAGTGGGTTGGGAGGAGGAAGTAATATGAAATCAGTCTGGAAGATAGGTTGGCCCCAGATCATGGAGGGCTTTAAATGACAGACTGAGAAGGTTGTATTTTCTCCTAGAGGCAATAGGGAAGTGCTGGAACTGAATGAGTGGGAAAGGGATATAATCCAATCTGTGCTTTAGAAATGTGTATTTGGCATCTGTGTGGAAGATGTTAAGGGAGAAGCTGGAGGCAAAGAGACCAAATTAGAGGCTGTTAGAATAGTAGAAGTCATGATAACCTCAACTAGCATAGAGATTGTGAATAGAGAGATGGGGATGAAATCAAGAGGTGTTGTGGAAGAGAATTTGCCAGATTTGTCAATGAACTAGATAAGCAGAAGTTTGACACATGTTATACATTATACACAGATAGCTGTCTATTCCTCTATGTACATATATGCATATTATCTATCTTCATCATCATCATCATCATCATCATCATCATCATCATCATTGAAACAGCTAGGTGGTGCAGTAGAGAGTATGGAGTCTGGAGTCAGGAAGACCTGCCTTTAAATGGGGTCTCAGATGCCCTTTCCCCTACTCCTCCCCACCCCCCACTATGAATGTGGTCTCAGGTGCTTACTAATTGTATGACCCTATAGAAGTCACTTAACCTCTCTTTGCCTCAGTATCCTCAGCTGTAAATGGTAATAATAGCACCTCCTTCACAGGGTTGTGTGAAGATCAATTGAAATAATATTTATGAAGTATTTAGCGATGCTAGGAGCATGATAGGTACTTTCAAATACCTATTTCCTTCTCCTTTCCCTTCCCTTTTCCTTTTCCCTTTAAGTTTTAATAGTTTAAAATTATACTAAGACCATCTTTGAAACTATATATGATTATATTAATGTATAAGTAAATCAATATTTTTAAATATTGATTTAATAATTATCTATAATATAATAATACATTAATGCATCACATATATAGAATTTTTGATTATTATCACCACATTTTAAGGCTCTTCAGTGCCCGACAAAGTATATTTCATATATTATGCAATTAGCATTTGTTGAGTGAATGAATGAATTGATAGAATAGAATGAAAGGTAAACTGGAGCACATACAAAGCAAGACAATCAAGGTGAAGACTGGCCTAGAAATAATGCCATGTGGAAGAATTAGAATGTTATTGTCTTTTGTCTTTCATTTTTGAAGAGGACCAATGAGATCATGGGGTGATTTCTTGACTTACTCATGAATTTGATTTGTGAGGCAGAATTGCCCAAAATCATTAGCATCATTCTCTCTTCCCAAGCCATCAAAGCCCAGTGGTAGGACAACTGGCAGTGGCCCAGGAAATAGTGGATGACCTTGGCGTCTACAATATCTGATTAAGCTCTAAGTGCTCCACAGCATCTGCTTTAGCTACCTTTGTGGCAATTGGAACAAATTATTCTCATCCACCTATTCCACCAGGGGAATTCTTTAAAAGCTTGGGCTAGACATCTCCCTAACTCACGAACAGGTTTGAGGCCTGTCAGTTACCCTCAACTTGATTTAGCCTGTTTGCTAAGACTTTTTTAAACCAGGATGTGGACACTGTGCATGCTACAGCTTCTTGAAGCAACAGGTGAGAGAGATTTGGGTGAATCAAGTAGACACCAAAGATGAATGAGTAGCTCTGAAAAGGGCCCAGCAAGTCCTCATACCAGAGTCGCTAGTCCTCCTGAATATGCCAAACTGGAATATTTATTACCCTGAAGAAGAGAAGATTCTGGAGGAATATAATCCTGTCTTTGTATATTTGAAGGGATTGAAGGTCAAAAAGTGATTAATTTTATTCTCTGTAACTTCAGAGTGAAGGACTGAGGCAATGATCAGAAATTATGGAGAGGCAGATTTCACCTTAATATAATTCATACCAATTGAACATGAATTTATTCAATGCCTAATGCTGCTAGATATTGTGAAGGACATGAAAAATGATGTAGATGTTTTCCCTTTTCCCCTCAGAGTAAGGACTTTCTAAGAATCAGAGCTGTTCAATAGCCTGCTTTATCAACTAGTGACACCCAGAAATATTTAAGTTCAGGGTGGATCACCACCTAGGTAACAATGGAGAGGGAAGAGCTGCAATGAGCAGAAAATAAAATTGGGTGAGCTCTGAGGTCCTTTTTTTCTTTTAAAGCTCTAAATAATAATAAATAGCTTTATATAGCTCTTAAAGATGAATGAAATTATTTCCTTACAGTGTCTGCCTTTGACTCTCTTCTTTCTCTGCACCCTCTCTTTTTGTAATCTTATTGACTACCAAACAATCAATTTTCATCTTTGCACAGAAAACTGCCAGATCTATGTATCCAACCTTTTATTTCCATTCTGAACTCCTGTATTGCCAACTATCTTCTATATCAGCAGTTCTCAACCTGTGGGTTGCAACACCTTTGGTGGTCAAACAACCCTTCCACAGGGGTCACAGGGGTCGCCTAAGACCATTGGAAAACATATTTCCAATGGTCTTAGGAACTGAGACACCACTCCTCTATCCACCTCCAGGCAGGTCTGCCCACATGCAGATACGCCCACATACCAGTATTAAAGGGTTGCAGCATTAGGAAGGTTGAGAACCACTGCTCTATATGTTCCATAACCTCTCAAACTGAGCACATCTAAAATGGAATTCATTTTCCCTCTGAAATCTCCTCCAAATTTCTTTATTTCTGATGAGACCGTGTCTATCCTCCCAGTCTCCAGGATCACAAGTGCAGTGTCATTCTTAACTCTTTCCTCCCCCTCACACCCCATATTCAAGCAACTTTTGAGTCTTGTTGGGTCTATTTCTACTATTTCTTTCCCACAAATCCCCTTCTCTTCACTAATATGACCACTACTCTTATTAAAGTCCTCTTCACTACTTGTCTGGACTATTGTAATAACCTTTTTGTTTCATTCTCCCCTTTCATTCTCTTCCCTCTCCAATCAACCCTCATGAAATGCTAATCTTCCTGAAGCACAGGTTTGACCATGTTACATGCCAGCCAAGAAACTTTGATGGGATTCTTATTGCCTCTTCAATAAAATACAAACTTGGTACAATCTGCTTAGCTAAACTTGCTGTACCTGCGTGCTTTGTTCTAGTCATATGGGCCCACTGGGTGTTCCTCAACCTTGGCATTCCTTTTTTTTCATCTCTAAACTTTTGTATAGGCCTAGAATACATGCTTTTCTCACTTGTTCCTCTTAGAATTCTTATCTTTCTTTAAGAATGTAGTTCAAGTTTCACCTTCTAAAGGAAGTTGCTCTCATCCCCTCAATTGGTAGGGTTCTACCTCTCAGATTATTGTGCATTTTCTTATCTGTGTACATGTTATTGACCTCAGGGTTCTAATTCATTATTTGCACAATTTTTTTGTTTTGCCTTTTGCTTTCCTTTCTTGACCATATACTTATTCTAAGTGCTTCCAGTTACCAGCTAAATGCTACCAGCCACCATTGGATTGGTCCAGTCTGATCATGTAATTTTTCAAAAAGTGGAGCACAGTCATGTCAAAATTTTTAGCTCATAGTAGTAGCAGATTCAAATAGCTGTAAAAAATAAAGGAAATGTTAGGTGAGCAGCGATTTTTTTTGCTTTCCCATATATTTCTAGTGTCTATCATAGTAAGTATGTCTTTCACAAAGTAGTTGGTTAAAATATGTTTGTCTACTTGAATTTTGAAACAACCCTTTGAGGTAGGTAGTACAAACATTATTGTTCTTATTTTACAGATTTCCAAACTGAGATTTTGATTATAGTTAAACAACTATTAAGCATTAGATTCAGGTTTTAAATCTGTTCTCATACCTCTAAGTATCATGTTGTTCCTACAACATTACACTGTAATGCCTTAGAGTCTGTGATTGTTTGATAACATTAAAAAAGAAGAAAAAACCCTGGATAGCAGATTCAAGCCAAGAGGAATAGGTATTTGTGAAAGAATCCTATATTCATAGCTTCTCTTTTTCATTTTCTTCAGGTCAAAAAAAGATTGGTTTATGTATCCTTGTGATTTTTTTAATTTATCAAAAATTAAATTGAAAGATTTTGTGAAGATCATAAAATTATGAGTCAGGGAAATATTTCAAAATTTCCAATAGTAAATTATAAGTGCCATAAAAAGAATGAACTTTTAAGATTGCGTTAATGCAAACATTTGTATTACGAGGCGTGTCTCATTAGTACCAGGACCTAGGTCAGTTAACTTTCTGGGGAAACAAAATCATCTCATATATTTTAAAGAAGACCATAGAACACAGCTCTACTTTAAGTCTCTGATACTATCAATACCACTGATTTCCTGGGTGAATATGTATTGTTCCTCACATCAAGAATATCAGCTGGTAAAACAACTTCCTACTTTTTTACCTAAAATATTCTATGTAGGAGATAGGATCAGGCAGAGTTGGGTCAAGACTGAAGGCTTTCAGAGGAAGCAGAGTCCAAAAATAGTTTCAAAAGCTTATCACCTACCTTTTAAATTCAATACCTGGAATACTTAGGAAAAGAAACTATCCATGGTGCTATGGATAAGTAATTAGAATTTGATTTGTAACTACCATGTTGCTGTGGGTTTTTTGTTTGTTTGTTAAATTTTGAGTCTTTGGCTATCTCCTTTCTGCCCTCCCAGCTCCAGTCCCACACTAGAAAAGGCCAACATTTGATACAAATATGTGTGTGTGTGTGTGTGTATGTATGTATGTATATGTGCGTAACCATACAATACATACTTCTATATATCAGTTCTTTCTCTAGAGATGAATAGAATCTTCTTTCATACATCCTTTTCATTGATTTGAGAATTCATGTTATTTAGAATATCTTAGTCATTCACAGCTACTGTCTGAATAATATTGCAATTACTGTATACAGTGTTCTCTTGGTTCTGTTCATTTCACTCTTCATTATTTCATATAATTCTTTCCATATTTTTCTAAAAATCAACCTGTTCTTACAACATAGTAATATTTTATAACAATCATATTCCTCAACTTATTCATCCATTCCCCGGTTGTTAGGCAGCCTAACAGTGTCTAACTCTTTGCCACCCCAAAGAAAACTGCTACAAATATCTTAGAACATATGGTTGTCCCCACTTTGTTCCTAATCACCTTGAGAATTTGAACCAATATTTGTGTTGCTGGATCAAAGGGTATACATACTTTTATAAGCCTGTGGGCATAATTCCAAATTACTTTCCAAAATGGTTGAATCAGTTTACAATTTCACTAATAGTGCGTTAGTATCCCACTTTTTCCACATCCACTCCAACATTTTTCATTTTCTCGTTATATCATTTTAGCCAATCTGATAGGTGAGGTGTTACCTCAAAGTTATTTTAATTTATATTTCTCTAATCAATAATGATTCAGAGAATTTTTAAAAATATGACTACATACAGCTTTGATTTCTTCATTAAAAACTGCCTATTCATATCCTTTGACCATTAATCAATTGAGGAATGACTCATATTCTTATACATTTGACAAAATTCTCTATATATTTGATATGTGAGGTCTCTATCTGAGAAACTGCCTATAATATTTTTTCTGCTTTAGATCTAATCTTGGCCACATTGATTTTATTTTATAAAATATTTTAACTTGATGTAATCAAAATGACCAAATTTACATCCCAAAATGATGTCTCTCTTACACATAAATTCTTTTCCAAATCTCTTTTTCTGCAAAGTTTGGATTCAGTAAGAGAGCTGCATTTGAGGGCCTAGAGGGCCACATGTGGCCTCAAGGTCAGAGGTTCCCCACCCCTGTGCAAGACCTACTTCCTTTACTTTTTAAATTGATTCCTTTGATATTCTTGACCTTTTGTTCTTCCAAATGAATTTTATTATTTTTTCTAGTTCAATAAAATAATTTTGGTAATTTAATTGGGATGGCATTGAAGTAGATAAGTTTAGATAGAATTGTCATTTTTATTATATTGGCTTGAACCACTCATGAACAATTAACATTTCTTCAATTATTATAAATCTGACTTTATTTATATGAAAAGTGTTTCTGTGTTTGTCTTGGTAGGTATACTCCCAGGTAGTTTATATTGTCTACAGTCATTTTAAATTAATATCTCTTACTGTCTCTTCCTGCAGAGCTTTGTTGGTGTTATATAGAAATGCTGATGATTTATGTGGATTTATTTTATATTCTGCTCCTTTGCTAAATTTTGTAATCAACTTAGTTAATTTTTTAGTTGAATCTCTAGGATTTTCCAAGTATACCATCACATCCTCTACATAAGAGATAATTTTATTACCTCATTGCTCGTTATGATTCCTTCAATTTCTTTTTCTTTTTCTTTTATTATTGTAATTACTAGCATTCCTAGTACAAGATTGAATAATATTGATGATAATGAGCATCCTTGTTTGACTCCTGATTTTACTGGAAAGGTTTCTAGTTTATCCCCATTACAGTTTATGCTTACTAATGATTATAGGTGGATACTTGTCATTCAAAGGAAACATTCATTTGTACCTTTGTTTTCAAGTTTTTTTAAAAATAGGAATGTGTTGTATTTTGGTAAAAGTCTTTTCTTCATCTCATGATATAATCATATGATTTCTGTTACTTTTCTTATTGACATAATTATGTTAATAGTTTTCCTTATATTGAACCAGCTCTTCATTCCTGAAACAAATCCCATTTGGTCACAATGTTTAATCTTAGTGATGCATTGTTGTAGTCTTCTAGCTAGTATTTTATTTTGGCATCAATTTTCGAAATGAATATTCATTATTTATATTGATATTCATTATATAATAAATATTAGAATTTTCTTTTTCTGTTTTTGCTCTTCCTGGCTTAGGTGTCAGTAACATATTTATTTCATAAAATGAATTTGGTAGGATTGATTTGTTGCCTATTATTCCAAATAATTTATTTAATAGTGGAATTGGTTGATCCTTAAATGAGCAATAGGATACATTTGTAAATCCACCTGGTCCTGATGGTTTTTTTCCCTCCTCTTAGGAAACTCATTTGTGGCCTGTTCGATTTCTTTTTACTAAAATAGGTTTATTTAGATATTCTATTTCTGACTGTTAATCTGGGAAATTTATATTTTTGTAAATATTCTTCCATTTTGCTTAAATTGTTAAATTTATTGGCATATAATTGGGCAAAATACCTCCTAATAATTGCTTTAATTTTATCTTCATTAGTGGTTTCATTTTGGATATTAGTGATTTTGTTTTCTTCTTTTAAAAAAACATTAACCAGTGGTTGATCTATTTTGTTGATTTTTCATAATGCCAACTCCTAGTTTTATTTACTAATTCAGTAGGTTTTTTTTTTTACATTCAATTTTTGAAATCTCACCTTTAATTTTTGGGATTTCCAATTTGGTATTTGTGATTTTTAATTTGTTCTCTTTCTAACTTTTAAAATTGCATACCCAATTCATTGATCTGCTCTTTATTTTATTGATGTAAACATTTAGAAATATAAATCTCCCTCTGTTGCTGCTTTTGCTGCATCCCATAAGTTTCGGCATTTTGTATCACTATCATTTTCTTTCTGACTTATTCTTTAATTTACTCATTCTTTAATGTTAGGTCATTTCATCTTCACTTAATTTTCAATCTGTGTTTCTATGGTCCTTTATTAAGTGTAGTTTTTATTGTGTTCTAATTCCTTTAAATTGATTATTTTCTATTTTTTGTTGCTTGCTTGAATCATGTTAACTATCCTGTCTGATCTAGTCTTTTTTCTGGCCCCTGTTACTGTCTTGAACCTGGCTAATCCAAAAGTTTACCTTGCTCCTTAAGTGTACCCAGCTTAGTACAGAGAAGCCTTAATACAGTCAGCATATTTATGGGTTGATTTTTTTGTGTGTTAGATGGAAAACTAAAATTTGCTCTTGTCTTGCTTAATTTAGCGTATCCAGTCACTTTTAGATAGGAGATAGGAGATATCTTGTCAAATACACAATTTTATGTCCCATTGACCACAAAGAAAAATATTACTATAGATGATTTCATGGTGGGACAGTACAGAATATAATATCTATTCAGGATACCACCTTTCATGGAGGGCAATCAATGCTTAGTGCCTTACCCAAATTAAGCACTTAGGAAATATGTGTTGAATGAATGGTTGACATAGAGAACATAGAATGCAACTAAGACAGTGAAGGATCTAAAAACCAAGTTATATGGAAGAACTGGGAGAGTTTAGCCTAGAAAAGTATTTATTGTCCCTTGAGTCCTGGAAATGTCAGTCAATACGGTTTGCCTGTGGAGCTAAGTGACCGTGGTTGAAAAGATTTGTTGAAAATCTCTTCCTGTCCTTAGCTGTATAGTTTGAATCAGAAGAACTGTATTTGAGTCCCACTTCATCACTTGCTATCTGTGTCCTTTGCTCAAATAATTTCATCTTTCTACACCTTAGTTTTTCTTGTCTGCAAAATGGGGACAATAATACTTGTATGATCTCACATATATTTTTGTGAAAAAAATAGCTCAAAGCAATAATAATAGCCCCTCACATTTATATATAAATTATTTTTATCAATGATTTTTTTCATTATTATTCAAATTATTCAAATGATTTTTTTTCACATTATAAAATATTTACAAACTCTGTTCTTTTTAAATGCACATCAAGTCACATATATTCCATTTATTTGAATTATTACCGCCATTTTTTTTCCTATTAAACAAGTAGCTAACAATGTAATACACAAAATGAAGTTGGAAGGTAGGGATTAAACCAAAACTGCCAGGGGGTACCTGGTACATGGGCATCGTGTTCCTTAGAATTCAAACTAGGCAGAACTGAAGAAAGGAAATGAAGACTTAGCTGGAAAGCTTTAGGAGAAGTTTAGTGGTCCAGGCCTCCAAAGGGGAGAGGAGGCTGAGGAAGTTGGAAGATGTTGAGAATCCAAAACTGAATTAAAATTTTTGATGTTGAGATTTTAGGTGATCAGCTTATCCTGGGTGGGGAGTAATGTTCCTTGGGCTTCAACCCAAATATAACTTTTTTTCTTTTCCCCCCAAAAAAAAGTCATTCCAAAATCTATATTCTTCTGCCAGATCAAGTATTTTTTTCAGTTGGTAAATTTCTTTTTGTTTCATTGGGAAAATTGGGGATATTGACTGGACAACTTTGCTTAGTCCATTCAGATGTCAGATATGTTAAAGTAGTTTCTTTTATGAATGAATTGGATCAGATAATCACTAAGGTGTCTTCCATCTCTCAATTCTGTGCATCCGTGAACTCAAGAATGGAAATATCAGAACCATCTATTATCACCTTTGGATTGTGCTTTAAAGGGCCAAGTCTTCAGAGATTACCAGTTTAGTGGGGACTATAACATGACTTTGAATATTCTCTGGAATCAGAATTGTTCTTTTTTTGGGGGGATGGGGGTTTTAATAATTCTTTGGCCACTGGGCAAGTCACTTAATCTCGCAATGCTTTAGGCAAATCTCTAAGACTATTAGTTACTTTGGAAGAGGGAGTTCCCTGGACCAGTAAAATCACAGGATAACAATGCACTGTCTGCATTACAGGACTATTGAGAGTAAAATGCTGGCTGAACTTTGAAGGGTTATGGAAATGTGGATTATTATTATTAACCCATGCAGTGCTCTCCTTTCCATAATTTCAAGAGAATTTCGTTGTATTACTGCAAATATTTTCAAGTTCTCCTGCCATGTACTCTGGGGCTTTTGTAGCAAAAAGTCATTCTTGAGTTTAGAAGAGGGGCTACCTCTTCTTTGCTTAGGTGTCCATCCGTCTTCCCAAACTCATGGAACCCTAGCTTCTCCCAAAAGGCACTGTATAGGAATAATAAGGTAGCATTTATGTATCAAAAAAAAAATAATTCTGTGGCAAGTGAATAAGCCTTTGTTTGGAAATTGGCAGTTCTCTTTGCTTGTACTGGCATCAATTTCTTTCTGTAAACTTAGAGCACAACAGTATAGAAATTCCACCTAAAGTCTGGTTTTCTTGGTGAAAAAAAAATGTGCACATGTTGTTATTTGAGAGTAATAAATAGCAAATACAATACAAATTATTATTCTACCTTGAACTGTCATGAAATTTTAAAATATCCAGTTCTGGGAGCTTCACTAATGACCTCTCCATGAATGAGCATTTTCAAGTCTGCATATCTTTCTGAATATTTTGTGTGTATCTTTTTTTGTGGGGTTGATTTTTAAAGCAAACATTCATTTAACAAGGAATGTTTGCTTGATAACTCAACACATTTATTTTGGTATCTCTTAGATAAAAAAATAAAAACTCCCACACATAGGATGATTTTTTTCATTCTTCAAAATGACAACAAAAAGAAGGCACAATAAATCACTTTTCTAATGAACTTGCATTTTGGAACCTGTAGTAAAACAAATAGAATTTTTTTAAAAAAGTATTTGACTTTACATCATTAGTAAAAGTACTGTAGGCACTCCCCAGGCTTTCTTATGTGTTGAAGTTAAGAACCAAAGATACAACTTAAAATGTATAAGATTTGTCAGTTATATTTTCTGAGTATCTATATGGCTACCAGCACTAGAGTAAGCGAGAGGTAGTGTACAACATTTCAGACAGTCTTTACTATCTTCATACTTTCTGTCTTTTGGAGGCAGACAAGATATACACAGTTTGAACTATTAAACTATAGGAATATTAATTCTCTAATATATTCTCTTATATAAGGTAGTTTAAGCAATTATGAAAGCTGCCTTGTCCTTCTTAAGTCTTTTCTTTGGGTTAAACATTCTCAGTTTCTTCAGTTGATCTTCGTTGCTGTTTACTTATTTTCAGTTATATCTGATTCTTTGTGAGGTAGGGTTTTCTTGGCAAAGATAGTGGAGTGATTTGCCATTTCCTGCTCCAATTCATTTTACAAGTGAGAAAATAGTGTTAAGTGACTTTCCCAGGGTCACAAAGTAAGTGTCTGAGGCCAAATTTGAACTCAGAAAGATGAGTCTTCCTGACCCCAGATCCAACACTTTATCTGCTTAAAGTGGAGTTCCTTTATCAAGATGGTTGCCTCCTCTCTACCCTTTCTATCAGCTCAGTGGGTCACTAAACTTTTTTGATCATTTACCCCATTAGTTAAAAAAAAAAAAGTTTTGAGTTCACATCTCCAAGAAGTGTATATTTACTTATTTTAAAATTATATAATGCATTACTGCACTGACTCATGCACTTATAATTGTTAATATTATAAAACTTACACAATAGCATAGATTTAAAAGATGAGATGAATGTGAAATAATATTGATGCTAGAGGTAATAGAGGACACTAGAGTTTAAGTAGGGAAGTGACATGTGATTTAGGAAAATCAATTTGTCAACTATATTGAAGATAGTATGGATTGGGGGGATTGGTTAGAAAACTATTCAACATTTCAGATAAAATATACTGAGGGCCTGAACTAGAGTGGTCACTTAGTGAGAGGAGTTAGAGTTATGGAGACAGAACCAACTTGATGTAGCAACTGATCAGATATATGGGTCTGGGGTAAGTGACAATGAAGGGCTGATGATGACATTGAGGCTATGAAAACCTTGGTGTCTAGCAAGATGGTGCTACCTTTGGCAGTAGCAGGAAAGTTTTGAAGAATAGTAGTTTGGGTGAGGGGGGGAAGGAAACAAAATATAATATTATATATATATATATGTATTTGTATATTAGACATATAGTTCCAAATCACAATCTATTTAGTGCTTATGACTCATTCTTTCCCTCCCAAAATGAAAATTGGGGAGTCACAGTACATACTCACTAAGTCACTGTTTCAAATGCAGATCCCATACTCTGAGGGATTACTTCCCATAGCCATCAGGTGATCTGGCAGAGGAATTGGAGGTATATTTTTCCTGTACTGCCTTCACAACTGCTGGGGGAATCAATTAGTTTTGAAATCCCCTAAGGCTTTGATACCTGCCTCAGAAAGGGGTAGGTTGGGAGCTTCCATGGGAGTGGAGGGAATAAGGTGAGGAGGAAGTAGTGGTAGTGAGGGTAGGCTTACTAAAAACATCCTTGGAACTGTTTTAGTAGCAGAAAGAACAAGAATGACATGAATCTCATCCTGTTCCAATGAGATTGTGATTTCCTTGACCAGACCTCTATATACCTTGAAAGTATTTCATTCCATGTAATTTGTAGATTACTTACTGACATGGGACATTTATCTTAAACATTGCTATTTAATTTTTATGAATAAGTGTTATTTATAGGAGATTATAGACAACAGTTTTGTCTGTGATGATGGTCCAGTTTCTGTATGGTTATTGGTCAATTTCTTAAGTATATCATGAGGGCTGTATTTACAGCATGGATTTCTTTTTGTGTTTAAGCCTATGAAAAATACTAAGCTCCTGCTTTATAAAAAAACTATTAGGCCAAATCTTGTTAGATATTTGTTAGGTGCTAAATTTTTACAACCTGCAATATTATGTTGTACTCTTTCCACTATTTCCTTGCATAAACTAGGTGGATCACAGTCTAAGCTCTTTAAACATAACCTTTCTGTTGTTTGACCTGGTCCTGAATTGACATCTAAACTCAATTTCCATAAATAATTATTTATAACTTAGTCATATTTTCTGGCACATTTTTGTCCACATATTGTTGGCAAGGTTCATACAGGGCAGCTAGGTGATGGAATGGATAGAGTGCTGGACCTGGAGTCAGGAAGATCTGAGTTCAAATCTAGCCTCAGCCATTTACCAGTTGTGTGACCATAAGCAAGTCCTATTTGACTCAGTTTCCTCATCTATAAAGTGAGCTGGAGAAGAAAATGACAAACCACTCTGGTATCTTTACCAAGAAAAGCCCAAATGGTGTCACAAAGATTTGGACACTATTGAAATTGAATAAACAGCAACAAGGTTCATGAACGTGTTGGCCATGGAGGGTCTTCTGATTATACTTTTGATTCTTGGGCAATTCCTCAATCCCTTCCAAAGGTAAGTCACTTTCAGACAAATTAGACGGATGCTATAGTACACAACCATTATCAGTTTTTACTATTCCTCTGGGAAGTGATATTTACTTCTTACCATAGTTTTTTGTCCTGTTTATCATGTGCTTTATGAATGTTTAGAAATCCTTTTCTTCTTTAGCATGGATGTGTTAATCTTTCTATAATGGCCTTAGAGTTATAGGCCCTATATTTTGTTAATAATATGTCTTTTTGTTAGGATTTTTTTCATATTTGTTATGGTCCATTTTACAATTCCAAAGAGTGTTCATTAAGAATGATATTGCATAAGTATTAATTACTTATGATGGGGATGTCTCTGAATCCTAGGCCAGGGTTAATAATTAAGCCTCCTGACATGAGGAGTGTCTCCAAACTGGAAGTGGTGGCTGGCTGAAGGCATGCTTCGCCATGAAGTTCAACTGCGCCAGGAGTACTTGTACTGCAAGGCCCAGGAGCAGAAGCAGCATCTTCTGGAGGAGAGGAAACGGAGGCTGAAGAGAGCCCTCAATGACAATCAGCCGATCCCCAGCGAGCTCTGAATGGCAGCTCTGACTCTCCAGGGGGCATTGGAGTTTGATGACGCTGGAAGTGAAGGTGTCTTGAGCCACCAAGATGATGAATATTGATGGGCATGTGTAGAAGACCCCAGAATCATGATCACCATGTCTAGAGACCCCAGCTCTCAGCTCAAGATGTTTGTCAAGGAGCTGAAGCTGATGTTCCCTGGCGCTCAGAGAATGAACTGGGGTCGACATGAAATGGGTGCTCTTGTCCGTGCTTGTAAAGCCAATGGAGTCACAGATCTGCTGCTGGTGCATGAGCACCTGGGGACACCATTGGGCCTCATTGTGAGCCACCTGCCCTTTGGGCCTACTGCATATTTCACACTGTGTAATGTAGTGATGCGGCATGACGTTCCTGACCTTGGCACTGCCACAGAGGCTCTTCCCCACCTTATCTTTCATGGTTTCTCTTCCCACCTTGGACAGCGAGCCTCAAATATCCTCCGCTACCTTTTCCCAGTGCCCAAGGATGACAGCCGCAGAGTCATTACCTTTGTCAACCAGGATGACTACATTTCTTTTCGGCATCATGTGTACTGGAAGCCAGATCACAGCACCATGGAACTAACAGAGGTGGGGCCCAAATTTGAGATGAAATTGTACATGATCTGCCTGGGCATGCTAGAGCATGAAGCCACAGCAGATGTGGAGTGGCATTGGCACCCATATACCCACACAGCCCAAAAGAGGACCTTCCTCAGTGTCTAGGAAAGGCTTTACCAAACAAGCACCAGTGCATACACTGGACCACAGCCAAGGAAACCTGCCTTGCTTGGGGACAGGCCAACTCTTGCTGTCATTAAAATTCCTCATCTCTTCCAAAAAAAAAATTAAGCCTCCTAATTTTTCTAGAGAGTGACACAAGTGGAAAGACTTGCTTGTTTAACTCATGACTGAACTGCTTCTATTTTGGGAGATACAGAAGCTACCTAAGGGGGACTCTATTATATCCCACAACATTTTCATGCACAAAAGTAGGCAAGAGGGGTTGTCTTTGAATCAAACTGATTGGGCAGAGTGGGATTTAGGTTAGGTGGGATGTCATTACCCAGGTTGGAATTTTGAAAAAGTACTAGAGGAGATGATTACTCATTAGTACTAGTTCCTTATCCCAAGAGACAGGAAATGACTAGAAAAAGTGGAAGTCAAGTAATGGAAGCCAAGAAACAATAATGTGATAATTGCAATAAATGATGATGGGAGAAACTTTTAATCTGAAGAGAGTTGATTGACCAAAGAACATTTCATTAGAATGGAGCACAGAAGATTCCTTACAGGGTTACAGATCCTTTATTGATTGATTTAGGTGAGCTCTATATTTATGTAGTTGGCAGAATGACTTTGATATGGAGACACCATAGGAATAGCAGTATCTGGGAAGAATTTTTCATGTAAGATCCTCTGTGAAAATCCTGGCTTTTCTTCCTGCTGTATGGTATGCAGTTTGTGTAGCTATTAAAAGTGTATCTTAGGTACTATAAAAGCTAGACTCAAGAATAGTGGATATGTCTGGATTTTATGATGTGTTGAGATATCCTTAGAAGCCAAACAAACAGAGCTAAGCTGGGCAGTGGCTTTGGAAGTGATCTCTTCTCTTGCTTTGCTGCTTCCAAGGCATGCCCGATTTTCGCTAATATTCATCTGTCCTGAAAAGTCTGCTAAGTTTCTAACTGTTCTTCTTTAGTATTGTATCATTAAATTCAAGGCTTGAAACCATTTAGCATTAAACATCACTTTGTGATGTGGCACTAAACCTGAGTTTTACCTGACTTCTATTTATATTTGGTTTAATTAAGCAAACATCTATTGTCCTTGTGTGGCAACTGCAAGGTTTCATACTGAAGATGCAAGCTCAAAGAAAAAATAGTCCCTGGAGCCAAGGACCATACATTGTACTGGATAAATCGAATACAACAAGTACAGATGAGGGTAAAAAGTAATTTTGAGAGGGAAAGAGTACTAACTGGGAGACAGTACTAACAACTGTGGGGCAGAGTGTTGGGGGAGACTAGAAGAGGCAGTATAGATTAGACTAGATTAGAGGCAGTATAATATAGAGGGGAAAATACTGTACTAGGAGCCAGAGGAACTGGGGTTAAATCTCAGCTGTGTTACCAACTGTGGGAACTTGGCTAATCACTCCATTTCTTTGGACCTTAGTTCTTCATTCTGTAAAATGAGGGAGTTGAACTCAAAGGCCTCCAGGTTTCCTTTTAGTTCTAAACTTAAGAAAGACCTCATGTAACACATGAGTTGTTTTGAAGGAAGATAGAGATTCTAAGAAGCACTAGTGAAGAGGGTGCTTATTCAGGTACAGGGGAACATTCCTTCTGTAAAAGTGAGAAAGTTGGTAGAAATGACTTCTGAGGTCCCTTCTGGTTCTAGTTCTACAATCTGTGAAAAGCAAGAAGGATGACTGAGTGAATGGAATTCCCTAAAGAGGGAAAAGCAGAAGGCTACATTGACTAGAACAGAAAATTCATGAAGGAAGAAAGTGACTTTTACTATAAGCTTAAGATTGAAAAGGTAAATGGAAACTTATTGTGGAGAACTCTATATATTTGGATAATTATTTTGTATCTTGTTGTAGAGGCAGTAGAGAGCCATTGAAGATTTTTGAGAAGGGGGGGTGACATGATCAAAACTATGTTTAAGAATATTAATATCAGATGTATTGGTGATTAGATTGGAGAAGAGAGAGACTAGGGACAGGTAGTCCAATCAGGAAGTTATTGAAAGGTTATGAGATGCTGAACTAGAATACCTACCTAAGGGTGCTATACAATATCCCATTTTCATGAACAAAAATAGGCAGAGGGGTTGTCCTTGAATAAAAATGACTGGACAGAATGGGACATATGGTACCTTGAATGGCCTATGAAATTGTGAGAAACCAGAAACATAAGAAAATAGATGTCATATTTCTTTGCCACTTCCTCTTTGTTTTGGATAATCTCTAATGAGATATCCTGTCAAAAAGAACAAGAATACAATAATGAATAATTTGTAGAATATGATTCAAAAGCAGGAAATAAAAAACTGCACAAAATATAGAAAGAAATGGGAATACAGTGGAACCCATTTATAAGGCTTGTGTTGGAAAAACAAAACCAGTACTCACCTATATTATAGCCTAACCATGCTTCATCAAGACCATCTTCATCATTGTGAATCAAGAGCTCTTATAAGTTATATATAGGGCTCCATGTTCTGTGCTGGAAGTGTCAAGATAAATGATGTAGTCTTTACACTCAAGGAATTTATAGACTGGTTAGGAAGCAGAAAATGGGTGCATAAAGAGGTAAATATGAAAGATCTTACTTTCACACTAAGGTTTATCTAAATCACGTTATTATAATGTGATTTTAGTGGGTGTTCTTTTAATGGATGGTATACAAGAGAAAATAAAGGGAAATTTCTCATGTTTATCAGAAGACAGAAAGCTCTTATCAAATGATGCTCAAAACAGATGCTTTTAATAAGTTGACTTTTTTTCCCACCTTTCTTTAACTTTTGTCTTCACTGAAGTGAGAGTCAATGTGATTTCCTAGAAGAAACAGCACTTAGGATGAGAGAATAGGAAGTCTCCCTAAGCTTGGGAAGGATCTATCAAAAGAACACTTTGCCAAATTGAATGTGTTCAGATCAGCAAGTACTGATCAATTAGAGGATGTGGGATATTTAAAAAATTGCCTAACGTCTCTCTGCAGAGGCAGGAATAATTATCCAGTATTGACCAGTTAGATCAGGTAGTTAGAGACCTGTGCTAATGAGGCCAAGTCCACAAGTTTGATTACAGAGAAAAAGTGCCCTATGGCCAAATTTTTCAGCCAATCACTTTGCACATATGTGCCTAGCCAAAAACAAGACTGAAGAATGCAACCCAACCAACAGTATTGAGAAACCATGTCTTGTGGTAGTTCAGTAGCATGCCTTTTCTGTCTCTCTTTGTATCTATATATCTTTGTATCTTCCTTCCTTTCTTCCTTCCTTCCTTCCTTTCCCTTTAATACAGGGATTCATCATCTGGGTTACAAGGATCCGCTGAAAGGGATCTATGAATATTTTGAAAACTGTTTCAGTATAATTGGTTTCCCTTGTAGTCCTAAAAACATTATGCATGTAAAGACAGTTTTTGGTGAGGATTGTTGACTTTCACAGTAGTAGGAAAGTTCAATGGACCTGAGGATTTCTGACTGTTTACGCACTGGGCACTTATGTTTAAGTTCAGTGGTTTGAGCTTTGGTCTCTTGGATCACTTAACTCTCAAAGAAAATTTCATTGTCTTTTTAGGGGTGAAACAAACCCAGCAGGGAACATCTAGTTTTACTAGTTCCTATCAGAGAAGTAGTAGACGACATCTCATTCCCATCCCTCTCTCACTATGCCTGGAACCTGTGTGTCCCTTCTAGGGGTATTGACTGCTGGCTCCTGGCTGGGTTGCCATGTCAGTGTTCTCTGAAAGAATAGGGCCCATCTGTGTACCTCTGTTTGTCCTTGCTAAGGAAAACTCAATTCATTCTACTCCTAAGTCTTGAAAGTAGAAGTACACATACCACATGTATATAAACATAGCATGGACATCATATTGGGATTGTCTGAGACAACTGCTTCCACTGGGTTACCAGATCGCCAAACTCTGGAGCAACTGAAATCCTGGTAACATATTATGGCATGCCTCATATGAGACCATAGTAGAACACTGGAATGTGGCTTTTAGATTCCTATAAGGAATATCAGGAATATTGTAGCTCAGCATGAGCTAGATTTTGAGATAAATGCTAAGGATAGCGAAAAGTAATTTTAAAGCTAGCTATAGTCATATGAAAAAATGCTCTAAATCACTATTGATTAGAGAAATGCAAATCAAAACACCACCACACCTATCAGATTGGCTAACATGACAAAATAGGAAAATGATAAATGTTGGAGAAGATGTGGGAAAATTGGAACACTAATGCATTGTTGGTGGAGTTGTGAACTGATCCAACAATTCTGGAGAGCAATTTGGAGCTATGCCCAAAGTACTATAAAACTGTGCATACTCTTTGACCCAACAATACTACTTCTAAGTCTGTATCCCAAAGAGATCACAAAAATGGAAAAAGATGTTGGAGATAAGAGGAATATCAAAGGATGGGTAGTATTGCAACTTAGGGATGAGTGGGATGATGATAATGGACTACAGGGTAAAATTGTAACTAGGCTAGGTGAGCTAGGGTTTTCCCCCATGGCAAAATACATATATACACACATATATGCATATACACATATGTATAGATGTGTCTCCACATGCATAATCCTATGCATATTTCTGTATCAAATATGAATCTTTAGAGGTAGTATGGTACTGTGGTATGAGTACCAGATATGAAATCAGGAGACCTCAGTTTAAAATGCACCTTTACTGTCTACTACCTGAGTGACTTTAGGCAAATCACTTAGGAAGTGTAAGTATGTGGAGGCATGATGGTGGAGTGGAAAATTTACTGAATTTTGAGTGATTGGACCTATGTTCAAATCCCAGATCTGTCACTTATTGTCTATGTGACCTTGGGCAAATAATTTAACCTTTACAATCTGTTGTTTTCTCATTTGGGAAAATGAGGGAATTGGCCTCACTTACCTCTAAGATCCTTGTCTGCTCTCAGGCTTATCCAAGGACATTATGCAATGAATGAAATTAAAACTGAATATCCAGCTGCTCATAAGTGTTTCTATCTTAAATCACTGTTAAAGGGCCATGCTCAGCAGGGGCTTCAGATTTTTTCTTGAATCATGTCATCTTTATTGGAAATCAATATTGCAGTAAGTTAAGGATGGCTTAATTATTCTAGTGTGCTTCAAGTAGTATAGAATATATGAGTCACAGGATATGTTTTGATTAAAGGTCATGAAAATGAGCAATGGAGTGAACTCCTTTAACACAATTCTTATTTAAGGGAAGAGGTCTATTTTAATGGACTGGTTCATAGTGAGTCTTATGGAGATAGAATTTCATTATACTCTGGCCCATATTTTTAAGTGTCCATCAGATGCAGTAGTGTAGTGTTTGATTATTTCTAGTTAATTAAAAGCCTATCTTTGATTTTGAGATTTGTAAAACCACCTCTAACAGCAAGCATTACTTTGTGTGTTTGGGGCAGGAAAGTAATAAAAGAAGTAGAGACAGAGAGGGAGGAAATGAAAAAAACACCTTTATTTAAAGGTGCAAAGCAATTAAAATGAGTAATAAGAATTAAGGATTATAAGCTAGGCTAGTCTTTTTAAATTTTTTTATAATTAATTTATTTTTAGTTTTCAACATTCACTTCCATAAGATCTTGAGTTTTAAATTTTCTCCCCCTTTTCCTCCTCCTTATCCAAGATGGCATGCAGTCTGATTTAGGCTCTATTTATACATTCATATTAAACACATTTTCACATCACTGATGATGTAAAGGAGAATTAGAACCCATGGGAGGAACCACACGAAAGAAGAAACAAAACAAAATAACAAAAGAAAATGATAGTAAATAGGATGCTTCCATCTGCATTCAAATTCCAAAGTTCTTTCTCTGGATGTGAATAATATTCTTCATTATGAGTACTTTGGAGTTGTCTTAAATCCTGGCATTGCTGAGAAGAGCTAAGTCTATCAAAGTCAGTCATTGCACAATGTGCCTGTTACTGTGTATGACATTCCATTGGTTCTGCTCATTTCACTCAGAATCAGTTCATATAGGCTTTCTAGGTTTTTCTGAAGTCTTCCTGCTCATCATTTCTTATAGAACAATAGTATTCAATTACATCCATATACCACAATGTATTCAGCCATTCCTCAATTGGTGGACATTCCCTCAGTTTCCAAATTCTTTGCCACCACAGAAAGAGCTGATATAAATATTTTTGTATGTATGGGTCCTTTTCCCATTTTTAATGATCTCTTTGGAATACAGACCTAGAAGTAGTATTGTTGGGTCAAAGAGTATGCACAGTCTTATAGTCCTTTGGGTATAGTTCCAAATTGTTCTCCAGAATTGTTGAATCAGTTCACAACTCTACCAACAATGCATTAGTGTTCCAATTTTCCCACATCTTCTCCAAAATTTATCATTTTCCTATTCTGTCATGTTAGCCAATCTGATAGATGTGATGTTGTTTTGATTTGCATTTTTCTACTCAATAGTGATTTAGTGCATTTTTTCATATAACTATAGATAGCTTTAATTTATTCCTCTGAAAACTGCCTATTCATATTATTTGACCACTTATCAATTGGAGAATGACTTGTATTCTTATAAATTTGACTCAGTTTTCTATATATTTTAGAAATGAAGTCCTTATTAGAGACATTGGCTGTAAAAATTATTTCCCAGTCTTCTGCTTACATTCTAATCTTGGTTGCATTAGCTTTTGCTTGTTCAAAATCTTTTGAATTTAATGTAAACCAAGTCATCCATTTTGCATTTCATATTGTTCTCTTTCTCTTGTTTGGTCATAAATTCTTCCCTTCTCCATAGATCTGACAGGTAAATGATTCCTTGCTTTCCTAGTTTGTTTAGAGTATAAGCCTTTATACCTCAATCATGTACCCATTTTGATTTTATCTTGGTGTAGGGTATAAGATGCTGGTCTATGCCTAGTTTCTGCCATGCTATTTTTCAGGTTTCCCAGCAGTTTTTATTAAATAATGAGTCTTATCCCAAAAGATAGAGTCTTTGGATTAATCAAATAGTAGATTACTTTAGTCATTGATTATTGTGTCTTGCATACCTAATCTATTCCATTCATCTACCACTCTATTTTTTTTTAGCCAGTACTAAGTAGTTTCAATGATTGCTGCTTTATAATACAATTTAAGATCTGGTACAGCTGCGCCACCTTCCCTTGCATTTCTTTTAATTAATTCCTTTGATATTCTGGACCTTTTGTTCTTCCATGTGAATTTTGTTATTGTTTTTTTTTCTAGCTCTATGAAATAATTTTTGGTAGTTTGATTGGTATGACACTGAATAAGTAAACCAATTTAGGTAGAATTGTCATTTTTATTATATCAACTTGGCTTACCATTGAGCAATTGATGTTTCTCCAAGTATTTAGATCTGACTTTATTTGTGTGGAAAATGTTTTGTAATTGTATTCATATAGTTCCTGGGTTTGTTTTGGCAGGTTGACTCCCAAATATTTTATAATGTCTACAGTAACTTTAAATGAAATTTCTCTTTCTATCTCTTGCTGTTGGACTTTGTTAGTAATATACAGAAATGCCAATGACTTATGTGGATTTATTTTATATCTTGCAAATTTGCTAAATTTGTTTATTATTTCCAGTAATTTTTTACTTGATTCTCTAGGATTCTCTAAGTGTGCCATCATATCATCTGCAAAGAGTGATAGATTTGTTTCTTCTTTGCTTATTCTAATTCCTTCAATTTCTTTTTCTTCTCTTATTGCTAAAGCTAACATTTCCAGTACAATATTGAATAACAGTGGTGGTAATGGAGATCCTTGTTTCATCCCCAGTTTTATTGGGAATTCTTGTAGCTTATCTCCATTATATATAATTCTTGCTGATGGCTGTAGATAGATACAACCTGTCATTTTAGGGAAGACTCCATTTATTGCTATTCTCTCTAGTGTTTTTTTAATAGGAATAGGTGTTGTATTTTGTCAAATGATTTTTCTGTGTCTATTGAGATAATCATATTATTTCTGTTAGATTTGTTCTTGATATGGTGAATTATGTTGATGGTTTTTCTAATACTGAACCAACTCTGCATTCCTGGTATAAATCCTACCTCATCATAGTGTGTTATCCTTGAGATAAGTTGCTATAATCTCTTTGCTGATATTTTATTCAAAATTTTCACATCTCTATTCCTTAGGGAAATTGGGCTATAATTTTCTTTCTTTGTTTTGACTCTTCTAGATTAGGTATCAGCACTATATTTGTATCATAAAAAGAATTTAGTAGGATTCCTTTTTAACCTACTTTTCCAAATAGTTTATGTGGTAGTAGAGTTAATTTTTCTTTAAATGTTTGCTAGAATTCACTTGTAAATCCATCTGGTCCTGGAGATCTTTTTCTTAGGAAATCTATTCCTTTTTTTTCTGAAATGGTCATATTTAAGTATTTTATTTCCTCTTCTGTTAATCTGGGCAATTTCTTTTTGTAAATGTTCATCCATTTCACTAAGGTTATCAAATTTATTAGCATACAGTTGGGCAAAATATGTCCTAAATATTATTTGGATTTCCTCTTAATTGGTGGTGAATTCATCCTTTTCCTTTTTGTTGCTGTTAATTTGGTTTTCTTCTTTCTTTTTTTAAAAACCAAATTAGCAAAAGGTTTATCTATTTTATTGGTTTTTTCATAAAACCAGCTCTTAGTTTTATTTACTAGTTCAATAGTTTCCTTAATTTCAATTTTATTAATCTTTCCTTTGGTTTTCAGGATTTCTAATTTGGAATTTAATTGGGGATTTTTAATTTGTTCTTTTTGTAGCTTTTTTAGTTGCATGCCCATTTTATTGATCTCTTCCTTCTCTATTTTATTCATGTAAACATTGAGAGATATAAAAGTTCACCTAAGAACCACTTTTGCTACACCTCACAAGTTTTGGTATGTTGCCTCATTATTGTCATTCTCTTAGATAAATTATTGATTGTTTCATGATTTTTTGCTGGACTCACTCATTCTTTAGGATTATAATATTTAGCTTCCAATTAATTTTTTTGTCTGTCTTTCCACAGCCCTTTATTATAGGCAAGTTTTATTGCATCATGATCTGAAAAGGATGCATTTCATATTTGTCTTTCTGCATTGGATTGTGTGGTTTTTATTCCTTAATACATGGTCAGTTTTTTGTGTAGGTGCAATCAATGTACCACTGAGAAAAAGTTATGTTCCTTTCTAGCCCCATTCAGTTTTCCCCAGAGGTCAACCATATCTAACTTTTCTAAAATTCTAATTCATCTCCTTAACTTTTTTTCTTGTTTATTTTGTGGTTAGAGTTATCTAGTTCTGAGAGGAGGAGGTTGAGGTCCCCTATTAGTAGAGTTTTGTTGTCTATTTCTTCTTGTAACTCCATCAATTTCTCCTATAAGAATTTGGATGCTATAGCACTTGGTGTATATATGCTTAGTAATATTACTTCATTGTATATGATATCTTTTAGCAGGATATAGTTTCCTTTCTTATCTCTTTTAACTAGACCTATTTTTTTGTTTTTGCTTTTGCTTTGTCTGAAATCAGGATTGCTACCCTTGCCTTTTTTACTGTAACTGAAGCATAATATATTCTGCTCCAGCTTTTTATCTGTTCTCTGTGAGTATCCCTCTGGTTAATCTACTTTGCTATCTGCTTCCATTTTAGGGAGAGTTGATTCCATTCACATTTACAGTTATGATTACTTACCTGTGTTTTTCTCTCCATTCTTCCCCCCCTATTTATGTTTTTATCTCTCCTTTCTCCCTTTCTCTCCTCTTTAGAGTTTGCTTTTGACCACCACCTTCCTCAATCAGGCCTCTCTTCTTTCAGTCCTCTCCCTTTTCTTCCCCTTTTCCCTTACTACTTCATCCTTTCCTTCTATCCACCCCTTCCTTTTCTTTCCCCTTTATCCTCCCACTTGCTATAGGATAAGTTATATTTCTATACCTAACTGATTATATTATTTCTTCTTTGAGCCAAATCTGATGAAAGTAAGGTTCAAATAATGCTCATCTCCTTCCCTTCTTTCCTTCTACTGTAATAGGTCTTTGTGCCTTTTCATGTGATGTAATTTACCCTTTTCTGCATCCTCCTTTCATCTTTTCCCAGTACAATCCCTTTTCACCACTAAGTTTGATTTTTTTGTCTTCACATCAAAGTCGACTTATACCCATGCCCTCTGTCTATGTATACCCCTTTTAAATGGCATAATAACAATACAGTTCTCAAGAGTTACAAATGTCATCTTCCCTTGTAGGGTTGTAAACAGTTTGTCCTTATTATTAACATGTTTTTTCTTTACTGTTTACCTTTTTATGCTTCTCTTGAGTCTTGTCTTTAACATCAAATTTTCTGTTGAGGTTTGCTATTTTCACCAGGAAGGTTTGGAAGTCCCCTATTTTATTGAATGGCTATCTCCTCCCCCTGAAAGATTATGCTCAATTTTGCTGGGTTCAATGCTTGTAATCCAATGTCCTTTGTTTTATAGAATATTGTATTTCATGCCCTTTGATCTTTTAATGTAGAAGCTGTAAAGTTCTGCATAATCCTGACTGTGATTCCATGATATTCAATTTGTTTTTTCTGACTGCTTGCAGTATTTTTGTCTTTGACGTTGTAATTTTGGAATTTGGCTACAATATTCCTTGTCATTTTCAATTAGTGCTCTCTTTCAGGAAGTGATAGGTGGATTATTTTGATGAATATTTTACCCCCTAATTCTATGATCTCAAGGCATTTCCTTGATGAGTTCTTGAAAGATGCTATCCATACCTTTTTTTTCATCATGACTTTCAAGTTGCCCAGTGATTTTTAAATTGGCTCTACTGGATCTATTTTCTAGGTCAGTTGTTTTACCAGTGAGGCATTTTATGTTTTCTTCAATTTTTAATTCTTTTGATTGATTATTGATAACTCATAAAGTCATTAGCTTCCACTTTCCCAATTCTAATTTTTAATGAATTGTCTTCTTCAATTAGATTTTGTGCTTCCTTTTCCATTTGTCCCATTTCACTTTTTAAAGAATTCTTCTCTTTTATGAGTTTTTTTTCTATTTGCCCAATTCTACTTTTTAAAGAGTTGTTTTCTTCAGTGTACTTTTTTCCCATTTGACCAATTGTTTTTTTTTTTTTGAGGACTTATTTTCTACAGTCAATTTTTGTCCTTCCTTTTCCAAGCTATTGACTTTCTTGTATACCTCTCATTTCTTTTCCCATTTTTCTTCTACCTCTCTAATTTGACTTTTAAAATCCTTCCTGAACTTTTCAAAGAAGGCTTTTTGGTTCTGGGACCAGTTCATTCCCCTTTGAGCTTTTGCGTGTGTGTATATTGACATTGTTGTTCTCTTCTGAATTTATGCCTTGATCTTCCTTGTCCCCATAATAAGAATTTACGGTCATCATCCATTTCTGCTTTTGCTAGTGGTATTTGCATATTTCCTGGTTTTTAAAGTTGAACTCTCCTGCTGGAGCACAGGGGCACTGACCCAACCTTCTTGTGCTGGGAGTCCAGGCTCCGATCATTGACTTTGTGTGCTGGGGACTCATGTGCTGGCAGCTACAGGCTGTAGGGGTCTGGCAGCTTATCTGGTGTTCAGCTGGGGTCAGCAGCATTGGAGCTCTCAAGGTCTGGCTCCTGGAGGCTACCAGCTCTGGGCTTCTTTAAAGCACTGGAAGATTTATCTGCTAGGAGGATGCCTGCCCACCAGCACATGTGGTAGTTTCCCTAAGCTGATGTCTACTGGTATTCTTGCCTGTTTTGGTATTGGCGCTTGTTTGCTCCATCACCCTGGGGCTCAGGATCTCCCCCCAGTTTGTTGAGGTGAGGCTTGTCACTGACTTGCTGGAATGCCTCCCCTCCTGTACTGTTTTCCCTCACCCAGAGTAAGATGGGCCTTTCCCATTAATCCCCCAAGCTTCTTTGGCTGTAGTACTACTGCTCCCTATCTTTCTGCTGGTTCAGCTGTTCCAGGGTTTTTCCTAGGGTAATATTTTCTGGGCTTTCAGAAGTCAATAAGGGAGAGTGAGAGCAACTTACTTCTTACCCTGCCATCTTGGCTCCCAGAAGTCAAATCCTATCTACTTCAAGGCTAGTCTTTAAAAATAAATTTAAGTGGTCTCTAAAAAATTTGAAAAAGAAATTTATAGGTATAAATTTAATATTATCACTTTACAGATAAGTAAATAACTTGCTCCAGGTCATGAAGGTAGCAAGTGAAAGAGGTAAAATTTGAGCCCAGCTCCTTTGAATCTAAACTGACTATTTTCTACACTACTGTGTACTACTCCTTTTAGAGGTGAAGGGAATGGAAAAAGCATTTATATGGCACTTACATTTATATGGTAACCTAACATTAAAAATGTGATAAGTGAGTTTTTTCAAATATTAACTTGCAATCCTTACATCAAGCTCGTTGCAATCCTTACATCAAGCTCAGCATTATTGTCTATCATTCCTATTTTACGGTTGAAGAAAATGAAGCTAACAGACTTGCCCAACATAGCTAGTAAGAATCTAAGCCCAAATCTGAACTTAGGTTTTCCTAACTCTAGTTCCAGTGCTCTATCCACTGCATCACTAGCTGCTCTCTAGCTAAGTAAGGTTTATATTCTTTGTTACTTAGTTGAGGAACTTTGAAAACAAAACTGAGAAGCATATCTTTCTGATATACAAAATCTCTTATATACTATTAAGCCTTGAAGAATGAACCTGAACTTGTTTTCTGAGACTCTATGAATTAGAACTAGGCAAAACCTTTAAGCAAGAGAATTTTGTGGCAAATGAACAATATAGTATTAATTTTTTTATTCTTGGTACTCAGTTTATGGGACTTACTACATAAAGGTTTGGTTTATACTGAAAACTTACACAGACAATAAAAAGAATCTAGACAAATTTATGGGTGATAGAAGCATCATTTAGGAGAAATGAGGATGCTTAATGTCATCTCTAACAATTTTGAAGTTGATATCCAAGAGGACAAACCATTCATAATGTTAGTGAGTACTCACATTCTTCCTGTAGGAAGGAAAATATTCTAGGATTTGGCAGCATGAGGAACATGAATTATAGGAATTATAGTTCTGATGGACAATGTGAGTGCCCTTTCCCTCTTCCCTACCTCCCCTATCCCCACCAATAGGAAGAAGAATCATTATACTCTGGAGGAAAACTCCGAGCTGAAGCAGCTGAGCACAAAGTACAACTTGGATTTAGTGAAGAGCAAAGGAGTGTCAACAGCCCAGTGCTGTCTGGGAACGCCTATGGTTGAGGGAAGATAGAAATGCTGCAGTTGGCACTTTGAATGGAGTCAAAAGCTGTTGATATTCATGTGGCTCTTGCTTGCTGCTGAGCCTCTTCAGCATCTTAACAAGGGGCATATGTAGTTAGAATGGATTAAAGCTGCTAGATGTTCTCCTGTATCAGCAGTTGGAAGGCAAATTTTGTTTCTTTAAGCTATTTTCAATTACTAATTTTGTTTTATTTAAAACATGACTAATAATATCATTCCTGTTAATTGCATACAAAAAGATTTCATTGGAGGAAGCCAGTGAATACTTGGAATGCATAGAATTAAACAGGCATGAGGCTTGCAACTCAATCTAAGATAGCTCAGGCTTCATTCTGGCTTTGGAGGCTCTGAGCTTTAATTTTGAGAGATTCTTATGGTTTTGTTATTTTTACTAATAATTCATAAGCTTCCTTAGAAATCAGGCCATATGACTTGGTACAATTTACCCCCTAGATTACCAAGCCATGAGTAAGCAAGGTTTAGGTAACACAGAGTGGGTAGTGAAGCTTCTGATCTCTGGAGTAAGAGAGAGAATGAAAATGTAGATTAAGAAAAAGCTTTGACCCAAGACCATCTAGTGGAAGAAAAAAGGCATGGTTTTGGAGGAAAGTCCAAAAGTCCACTTCCAGAGATGGAGCCTCCTCCTTCATCTATACAACTAACCTTGCCAGGTAGTGCCACCTAGTGGTTACAGTAGCATAATAAATTTTAGAAATGGTAGAAAATTTGGAGATTTTTAAAATCCTCTCAATCTAGATATAAAGACGTAAAAAATATAAAGCAATTTGTTCAAGATCACCCCAAACCTGAATTGCTCGGATTAGAACCTAGGCCCTCTGACACCCCAAACAATTTGGAACGGAGACTAGGAAGACCACAAGTCTGACCATTTGCTTAAGTCTGACGTATTAGAAGGGTTCTAACAAATTACAGTTAGGAAGTTAGATTTGAAGTGACCTTAGAGACCATGAATTCCAACATCTTTATTTTACAAAGACTTCTATAACTCATTGAAACTCATTGGGGTTTCAAATGTTGACGACACTTGTCCAGGACTGCAAAACTAGTTAGCTGCAGAACAGTTAGAACTAGAGCTCACATATTCTTACTCTTAATCTAGTATTCTTTCTCCTTCCTTAGAAATATTCATATTGCTGGTATGATGAGTAGCAAGTAATCTAGATATTTAAGAAAACACCTGGATAATTAGAACAGTGGACTGGAACTAACAGCAGCAGTATATATACGTGTGTGTGTATATATAAAGTGATATTCAGTTACTAAAAGTCTTTGAACATATTAAAAACTTTAATTGTTCCAAACAGCTCTAAGTCTTTTGGAACTCTGGGTGGCACAGTGCCAGAGCTGGAGTCAGAAAGACTTATCTCCCTGTGTTCAAATCTGGTCTTAGACACTAGCTGTGATCCATCTATGGCTATCTTGGCTAAAACTCAAACATTTCATTACCTTTCATGAAGGAATATTTTTATGTTCATAGAAAATAGTCCCTATTGGTAGCCTGCAAGAAATACGTTTAAGTAAAATTCATGGGTTTTGTTTGTAGTGAAATAAAAAAAAAAGACAACTGATTTTTTGAAATTTTTACTTTGAAAAAAATCACTTTTGGAAAAAGTCACAAACATTAAAAACTTTCCCAAAGAAGGATTTCCTCCCCCACCAAGAAAACAAACAAACAAACAAATAAATAAATGAAAGTACATGTAACATTCATTATATTCTTTTGTATAGTGATTTTAAAATAGGTTATGATTACTACTTGTTCCAAAGATAGAATTTTCTGAAGTCTTGAATCCATAGAGTGGCATAATTATTTCAAATTATATTTCAGATATAAGTTGCCATTTCCTGCTTTCTCTCTCACTCTCTCTCTCTCTCTCTCTCTCTCTCTCTCTCTTGAACTGAGTTTTCTGGGTACAATGTCACCTCCTGTTTATACAAAAGAGCATATTTGAATGGCTGAGTTAAAAGCCCTAAAAATGGTATACCATTGAAATGCTGGCATGGCCTCTATTCTATGGTAGTTCTTAGAGAAATGATTGCAATGTCATTAGACTTTATTGTGGAAATTAAGCTTTCTAATGTCAGTAGAGGTGGGGAAAAGGAGGCAGAGAAGGCACATCTCTCATCCTTTGATGTATAATGACATTCAGAATATTCTCTAGTACTTGGCTGATAAACAACCCAAGTCAGTCTACAGAGATCCTTATTTGATTTTAAATTTGTAAGCTGGCCATGTGATCTCCTTTGACTCTACAGCATTCTGATGTGATCCATTTATCTAATGTCATTAACAGTACAGTTTGAATATACAATTAAGTAAGAAACTGTCAGTGCCAATGGTTGTTGAAGGGAATGGAATAAAAAAAAAAAGGGAGAAAGAGAAGAGGAACTGCAGTTTTCCAATATGTATCTTTGTAGCTTTTAAGTTGAGATTTAAAAAAAAAAAATCAGCGAGTTTCAATATTGTCTGCCTTTATTGAGAGAGTAATTCAATAAATATGTTAATTAACTGTTCTCAAATCAAAAGGGAGTGAAAGACTTCTGTGTGTCACTTATTTTTGTCAATTTTTTCTCCTCTAAGAAATTTTCTGTCCTTTAATTTTGGGCTCCATGTTCTAGTGATGCCTTAGTAATGTGGAACGTTGGCTCCTATATTTTTCCCCTTCCCTGTTCCATTCCTTTCCCTTTCTCTCTCCATTTTCCTTCCCCCTTCCCTTTCTCTTCCACTTCTTTCTTTTATTCCTGTTATTTCTTACTCTATGTTCATCTGCCATTGTTCCACTGCTATGGTGAATAAAAACTCAAGAACAGAAACATGTCAGGGTTCACGTGAATGAGAGACCAATATCACTCGTTTTCAAAAGAACCCTTTCTTCCTTGGTGACATGGGGGGATGGACAGGGCTCAAGCACTGACAAATCTCCTAGGACCTTCGAAGCTCGTTGCACAATGGGAAGAAGACTTTCTTCCTGTTTCTGACAGGTCCTCTCTGCTTATGACCTCTAGTGGGAGCATTGATCGTTCAGCGGATGCCATTCTCAGATGGTCACATCTCCTCTTTTAGTCTTCCTAATATTTTTCTTACTGGGGATATGTTTAGTTAAATTTACAAGTTATTTTTGGTTGTTGTCATTTCAGTCCTGCCTGACTCTTTGTGACTCTGTGGGCCTGTGCCCATGTGGGTTTTCTTTGTAGAGATAGTAGAATGATTTGGCATTTCTTTCTCCAGTGGCAAACAGAGGTTAAATTATTTGTCCAGAATCACACTGCTAGTAAATGTCTGAGGTCAGATTTGAACTCAGAAAGATGAGCCTTCCTGACTCCCAGGGCCAGCACTCTATCCAGTGTGCCACTTTGTGGCACTACCTGTATTAACTTGGGAAAGTCCTTTAACTTCTCTGGGCCTCAGTATCTGTATCTGTTTGAGGGCTTGAACTAGAGGGCCTGATGCAGTCCACTGCTGACTTTTTGGTAAACTGCCATGACCCCAGATATCCTATAGTTACTTTGACGTAACCATGGCACCAGTTTTGCTTTCTTTTTGGCTCAGCTAACTAGAAAGTGGACTTAGCAAATAAATATTGGCAAACCAAGCATTGCATTCCCTAAGGTTTTGGCATTCTGCTTCCTCCCTGAGCTGTGTTTTGCAGTGTACTTTTTGCTAGCTCCTCTGGATTTTAATTGATTAAGGTATCCACCTAATTTTATTCATTAATACTAAATTTAGGCCAAATAACATTCTTGATTCTTTATTTTAATTCCTGGGAAGCAGAATCTTCTCCATTGTTGAACTTATACCTTTTGACAGTGGGTATCTGAGGCTTAGTCTCCTTCAGAGCTCAACATATTTATCTTTACCTCTTGAATTTGTACATCATTTCTTCAAATTCTTGCACAAAGAAAATTTAATAAAATTTCAACAAGTTTTATGACATCTGGTTCTAGTGGAAACTGTGTAGTTGGTTGAGATCATTGGCTTTGTGGTTGCTTATTGGTTATAATAGTATTCTCATATTGAGTTTAAAATAGGAGAGTTTGGAGGTGGGAGGGGTGCATATCTTTCTCAGAACAAAACACAAAAGGTGACTCATTGTTGTCACCAATATATAGAGTTTTGAGGCCATAGAAGATTAATGGAATATAGAGAAACTATGATGATCTGGCCTACCAATTATTAATGGCTGGAGTTAGTTGTGGCTATGTTAATTCAGCAAACATTTATTAAGTGCCCACTATGTGCCAGAGGTTGAGGCTGCAAAGACAAAACTGAAATGACCTCTGGCCCCAATAAGCTTATGTTTTATTGCTTCCTAGAGCCATGAGGAGCCGAATACATTTCTACTGATCTATTCCTTAATAGAATCATAGGTATTATACAAATGAAGCCCACTATTTGTTCCCAGCTTGTCTGTATTTAAATTCTAGTAGGTTGTAGGCAGAAATATTCCCAAAGATGTATGGAAGCTAAACTATCACAAACTGAATTATATAAATACTTAGTCTAGGAAAAAAAAAGCCTGTTTAATTTTTTCTTTTTACAAAATGAAGACACTTTTAAAGTTTGGATTTTTAATATCTTAATTCATTTTCTTAGCTTAGATTTTTATATATTTGTTTTAGCTTTTTCATTTGACCATATACAATTTAGTTAAACAAAACTTTTTTTTGGAGGGGGAAGGCAAGACAATTGGGGTAAAGTGACTTGCCCAAGGTCATATA
>CM053585.1:487288244-487342835 GCA_028646515.1 Pseudochirops corinnae | reverse complement strand
CTCTTCTCTTCTCTTCTCTTCTCTTCTCTTCTCTTCTCTTCTCTTCTCTTCTCTTCTCTTCTCTTCTCTTCTCTTCTCTTCTCTTCTCTTCTCTTCTCTTCTCTTCTCTCTCTCTCTCTCTCTCTCTCTCTCTCTCTCTCCATGCCTCTCCGTTGGAGATTGTATCCCTATCTGGTAAAATCTTATCAAATGCCAATCTCAACCAAGCTTGCTCACTGGTGACATTATCACAGGAACTAGAATTGGAAAGGACCATAGAGAGGATTTAGCCCAATCTCATTAAATATACAGTGTGCTGTTAGGGATAGAAAAGTAGCCTGAGAGCCAGCAACATCTGGGTTCAGGTCCTGCTTCTAACACCTATTGACTGTGTGATTCTAGGCAAGTCATTTAACCACAGTGTTTTAGACAATTCTCTAAGACTGTAAGTTGCTAAGACGGTCCCATCTATACTGGTAGAGTTTCCTTACCTTGGAGTTCCCTATACCAATGAAACTACAATTTCAGTCACTGTCTATATCTCCTTGTTTGATAGATGAGGAAACTGAGGTTTAGAGAGAGGAGAAATGCCTCCTTGCATAGTGTCACACAGAGCCAGAATTTGTACCTCAGTCCTCTGGCTGCACATCCTTCTCTTTCCGCTGTAGCAGACTGCTTTTTACCTCTTGAATAAATTCCTTAAGTTATACTCTTTCTATCCCCAATATAAGAAAATATAGTAGTTAAGAAATGATGAATTTTTATCACCAGAGACAACCAGAGAAGGAGCTGCCTTGTCATTTTGAGCCCTCTCTTGCCTTACTTGAGACCCTTACCATTATTTTGAATATCCTTTGTCACCATGAAAGCTTCTACAACTCTGGAGTCAGTCAAATGACAGCAGCCTTTGGATTTGGGGAGAACAGAAAGACAAAGCCCCAAGTTTGGTGACTGGAAGAAAAGGAGGGCTGTAAATGACAGTCAGAGATGAGAAGATTCACACCCAGAGCTGGCAGAAGAGCCATCTCATGGTTTTGTCGCTTCATCGTGGCCATTAAAGAAAAGCCATACATCTGAGGAGCTGGCGATTTTTGTCTTGGCAATGTCTTCAGCAAAACAGGAAGAGATGTCGATGCTTGTAGAAGGGTTGCCATGGTAATTTCTCATTATGCCTGAGTTATCAGGAAGGCTCAGGCTAGTCTTTCTGCAATATATGCAGGCTATTTCTGCCAGTATACATGTCTGTGTGTGCTGGGCTCATAAAAAATTGGTTTCACTCACCACCACTTCTAATGGGCTTTCAGCTGCCTATATGTAACCTGCCAGACCCTACGCCATTTTCTATTGGTGTGAAAGTGTTTTCCTGTCACTTCCATTGATTGGTGAGCATTCAGTCATAGGGATTAGATTAAAAATGATTTCTTTCAGAGAATGGGAAAGACTTTACACCTTTTTTCCCCAGTGTCAGGGCTCCAGGTAAAGAAAGTCACAGCTTACAGAAGTGCCAATTAGGGCTGGTTATAATTTGGCTGACCTTCTGGGGCTCTGAAAGCCTCTTTGAATGATTCTTTTCTCACAAGCAGGAGATTTTATTTCCCTGTCCTCTGGATGTAGAATGTGTGAGGTTGGTTTTGCACATATGTCTTTGCTTCTCAGCCCAGTCTTGATCTTACGGGAAGGATTTTTGATTCTTGTACCATGTAGCCCAAGTCTAGGGAGAAAATGAGTCTTTCTGTGATAACTTAAATACAATGATCAATAAAGTATCCCCCCAAAGTAATCTTTGCATTATGATTGTAGTGTGTGTGTGTGTGTGTGTGTGTATGTGTGTGTGGTGTGTGGTGTGAATTAAAAATAAAGAATCAACAGACCAAGAGACTGTCAAGGATTTGCTTGGGCATTTTCACTCTACCTTCTTTTCACTGTCTTAGAACCCTCTACCACTGCAAAGCCATAGATAGATAGTATTCCCTGGCACTTGTGTATACTTAAAGATAAATGGACCCATATGATCTTTGTGGATGAAGATAGAGGAGGTAGTAGAAACAGCATGGGTTAGTGATAAAGCAATATAAACACATCAAGGAGCATCTATGACAACCTCCTAGCCCTTATAGCAAATCTCCAGTGATTTTGTAGTCTGAGCAGAGCATTATACATGCAGAACCTGGTGTGCCATTTTTCAATGTGAAGTTTGATGTTTAATTAAACACCCAAGGTTTAATAAGTGGTTCTTTATTAAACTTACATATGACTCTCTTCTGTCTCCTTACCTACATTTTAGATCTGGGAGGCTCCTTAGCTCTTCTTTTCTTAAAAAAAATGAAAAACCCCAAACTAACAGCACTAATTTACCATTAGGAAATATAGCACATTTGGCCAAGAAGCTCAACCTCTTTGTGCCTCAGTTTCCATGTATATGTATACGTATATGTGTGTGTGTGTGTATGTGTGTGCATTCTCTCAATTTCCATAGCTATAAAATCAAGGCAGTAGCAAGGTAACAGGGCTGGACTTAGAAGTCAGGCATACCTGAGCTGAATTCTGTTTCAGACCTTTATTGGTTTTGTGACCCTAGGCAAGTCTCTTAAGCACCATGGGCCTTAGTTTCCTCATCTGTAAAAATCAGTTGTTCCCAATGACCTCTAAGACCCCTTTCAGCTCTAATTCAATGATAACCAAGGTTTCTCCCAGATCTAATGTTACGTGTTTGTACAACCAAGATTTCATTTAACTGTGGCAGTTCAGAACAAGTTTCTGTGGGCTAGATGGGTCTGGGATGCTTTGACATGCTTAAAGAAAGCAGACTGACTTTGGCCGTGGTTTCTCTGCGTAATTGTCCTAGTCCCATGGCCTGGGTTGGAATGAAGGAAATTTTCCTTCTTTCAACATGGTTTGTGAGATGGTTTGTGTATTCCGTGTCAGATGTTACATTGGGTTCAGATAAGAGCATGCCTACATGCTTACTATACTTAATGATTGAAATTAATAGCTGTTAATAATAGTAAACAAATTAATACCAGTATTGATGACAATGATAATAATGATAATCTACAATGCTTTTATCATCCCTTCTGATATTGTCATAAGGATAATGCATATGCCCTGATTTGGTATCTACCTGATGGGTCTTTTGCAGCGTTTGATTAAGGACCAGAATAGCGGCTGAACCACATGCACTTGGCCATCTCACAAATACATAACTAGAGGCTCCTCACAATTTCCCCTCCCTGTCTTCCCATATTTGTGTGTGTCTCCCTTTTAGTCTCTCCCTCCTTTCTCTTCTCCCTCTGCTCCCCCAATATTCCCCCTCCCTCTTCCCTTGAAACCAGCTGTGCCACCAGTTCTTGATTATTGAGTTTGATGGGAGAAAGGCCCCCCTGGCATATTTAAAACAATTTGCATATGCTATTACCTAATATGCATATGTGATTTGATATCTAGGAGGGAGATCTGAATAATGGAGAGTAGGCTTAGTCTTTTTCCCCTCAAAGAAACACCAAACAATCATTGGTGTCCCTAAGAGAGGGCATTTTGTAGGTGAGTCTGATTGCTTTCAATGTAGATTAGTAAATCTAGGCAGGAACTGTGCTAGAATCCTTTTTTCCACTTTCAGCTTGCCTAGTAAGGTACGCAGCTTTTAAGTGTGGGCTGGGGGTTATATTATTATTGTTGTTCTCATTCAACAAACAAATTTATTAAAGTGTCACTTTGTGCCAGGCATGCTAAATATTGAGGATATAAAGAAAAGCAAAAATATTGTATCTGCCCTCAAGTAGCTCACATTCAATGAGAGAGAGAACACACACACACACATATAATATACACACATATCTACTTACATATATGTGCTTATGTATGTACATAAAATGTAAATGGAAGATCATAGCATAGGGAAGGCAATACTAGAAAAGGAAAAACTGAGGAAGTCAGGGAAGCCAAGGGACAGAGGTCAGGAGTTGTCATTTTGTTCTCATTTTTATTTGGATATGTATTCACTTCCAGTTGGATATGTTCTGATTTCAGAGAATTTTAATAAGGACAAATTTTCTCAGAATACCTCATTTTGAAAAGGGGTGTGTGTGTGTGTGTGTGTGTGTGTGTGTGTGTATGTGACAGAGACAGAAACACATACACACAGAATGAGAATATTAATGAGTTTGACTTAATTATGATGGTGTCACCATTTACCTCTAGGCCTATCACAGTAGTCTGTATCAACTTTAAGAAAACATTCCTTGTTATAAATTTCCTCTCTTGAAAAAAATGTAAAGCATCTATATCAGATTCATCCCCCAATGTCCTATAATGTCTGAGACTCCTCGCATCCTTTGTTATTTCATGGTTTGGGCACCAATCACTGAATAAAATTAAATAATTCCTTAGTATTTATGTTACATGTTAACAGAATCTCAAAATACTCTAAATGTTAGGGATCTTAGAAGCCTTTTCTCCTAATCCAATCATTTAACAAATGGGGAAACTGAGACCTTAAGCAGAAGAGCTGGTGATCTCTTTCATTCTGGGTTACCTTGAACATTGAAATGGTCTGTAACTTTTTACCAATTCACACTTTTTTTTTTTGATGGGAGGGAAAAGATCCACTCTTCCATCCTTCCCGACTTGGATTTCTAGGTTCAGTCAGGCAAGACAAAGGAAAGGAGAACATTTGCCTAGGGCTTTCCTTGAGGTCCCTAGCTCAATCCTTTTCCCACAGAGGCTGCAAATAAAGAGATGAGAGGTTAAGATGGGAATGGGTACACAGTACATGTAGATGTTAGTGAGTGGCAGGACTGTGGGTTATTTTTGCTCCAACTACATCCAGGTGTGCTTAAGGCAAATCAAAATGAGAGCCTGTTGTTAAATTTCCAGCATGAGCATTAACACTCAGAAATCAGCCAGTGGTACAGATCAAGGTTTGGATTATTGTTTCATTGATTTCTAGACTTAATGAAGTTAATGATAAATTTTAAAGTATGTCATATGTGTATTCCCCCCCAACCCAGAAAGTCACTTCTTAACCATTTACCAACACACTAGTGTAGGAAAATTCTTCTTGAACCTTAAGGTACTATATAAATTTGTCATCACTTTCTCATTCTCATAATTTTGGGGGGGGGAGAAGTGAGGCTGGTATTTCAGATAGAAATAGTCCTGGGATAATTTTCTTTTCTTTTTTTTTTTTAAATTTTATTTTAGTTTGCATCATTCGGGATAATTTTCTATTGCACATTTTTTTATATTTAGTGTTCTGTGGGTGATTAGACATATGTATATGACTAATTTCTATAATTAATTGAACAAAAGTTATGGGCAACCTCATTTTCTATTAGCTCATTGAAAATATCTTTGAGATAACTCCAATAGAAGAGAAGACGATAGGAGTGGTAGGTTTTTCTTTCCCTCTATAGTTTCGATTTCTTCTGCAGTGTTTCCTTACTTGACAACTTTTCCCAAAGATAGATAGCTTGGAGATGCTGAACATTTGGTATCGAGATGTTTGTTTGTTTGTAAATTTTTATGAAGTTTGCATAGAAATGTCTGGAAGCCAAGTTATTGTCCCTCAATCATCCTCTTTTACTTCATGTTTTGTGGGCGATTGTACAAGTGGTTAAATGACTTTTTTCTTATAATTGATTAAGAGCATCAGGCTGTTGGCTTATCTGCAAACTTGCTGAAAGCATCTTAATGAGAACACTAGTAGCAGGAGGGTTAATAGAGATGGCAAGCACCTTGTACTATTCCTACATGCTTTCAGTTCCTTTCACTAGGACTCTGTATTTTGAGAACTTTTCATTGTATGTATTTCAAGGATTTGGATTATTTGATAAGGTGACAGCTATTTAAAATGTTTTTCTTAAGTCTGTACGGATAAGTGTTTTGTCTAGGGAGTTGTATGTACTCATTCTGTCTAATGCTGTTCTGTTTCCAGGACAGTTTATTTATTTATTTATTTTTTGAGTTTTCAAAAATATTTGGGGCTTTATATTTATAGGTGGAGATTTGTCACCTGTTGGCTTATAGTGGATATTGAATTCTCGTATATAATACTTGTTATACAACCATGACTTTTAAGGTATCAGATAGATGCTATATATTTTTTGAATTCTATGGGGATATGCTTCATTGCATAGTCTGCATCAATAAAAAAAAGTCTGGACTACCTAAAGATTACTTTCTGGTCATTCCTGTTGACAATGACCTGATACTGAACAGCTGTCTTAAACCTTTTCTTTTCTATCAACAAATCATCTTGATTCATCCATTTGTTTTCCTCTTTGTTTACATATAATTGACTCAGTTCATGTGAATGTTGCCCATGGAGCATGTTTTGATTCTGCTCTTGGAATTGAGTCGTTTTTATAGGATCCAAATGTTGATAAATGTGATTTAGTTTCTTTTGACAAATCCAGTAGCATGGGGTTATTTTCAGCCTTTGGTACTGCCATATAAAATGATGTCTATTCTAAAAGTGTATTTGTCCATTTTTAACCACTTATTGTGTGCTCTTAGAGTGTCTATTAAGCCTCTTTTTCTTTTTTGAATTATTACTCTTTTTATAGGTGCCTTGAGGTGATGAGGCTTGTGCTTCATTAACATTGTATGGATTTTGGTTTGGGCATTATGTAGATACATTATTCATTTAACTGGGCAAAAAAAGTATTAATTAATATTACATAGGTATTAATCATTCTAAATTGTATTGTTCCTGAAAACTTTGCCTTCAGTATGCTTTTCAGTCTTTTAAAATAGCTAACCCCAGCTTCCTCCTTGTTAGCCGTCTGTTTAATCTGTTCTGCCTTGAAAAGACCAACATATTTTAATACATTATTATGTCACCAATGTATAGCAATTTTACTTTATTAAAATTATTTAAAATTTAATTTAATTTATGTAAATTAAATTATGTTAATTTAATAGGAAACAACAATCTTACATCTATTGATTCCACAAGATATTTTGATAGTATTTGAGCAAATTTCTACAAGGTGAAGTAGCTGTTTAATGTACTTTTAATAAATAAATAAAACCATATAACTTGATGTCATCCATATATATCAAGTGATTTATTCAGAGTTTTGGTATGACTTTGTTCTTCCCTTGAAAATCATATTTGGTTTTGTCCAGAGGTGATAATAATGGATTTAAGAATCATATTGTACTTAGTCTCCATGAAAGATGCCACATTTTATTTCACTTGTTCTTAACATCATTGTGTTGATAGCATATATTAGAGAAGAATTTTCTGTGTAGGCACCAAATCCTCATGTGATCTTACTATTTTTGGCATCTATTTTATATATTTGTAATACATGTCTAAGCCATGAGTGCAGAATTGAATAAAAAATTCTGCACTAATCAAGAAATATGGTGCAACTATCAGGTGGCTTGTTCAATAATCCCCATATTGGGGAATTGCTCTTTTCACTCCTCACATGGAAGTTTTTGACAAACTCTTTTTGCACCTTATCCATGTCATTTTCTTTCTTTCTTTCTTTTTTATTTTTGCTTTTTTTTGGAGAGCAATTGGGGTTAAATGACTTGCCCAAGGTCACACGGCTAGTTTTTGTGTTAAGTGTGTGAGGCAAGATTTGAACTCAAGTCCTCCTGACTCCAGGGCCAGTGCTCTATTCACTGCCTCACCTAGCCGCCCCATCCACGGCATTTCTATCAGTTTTTTGAGAGATACAAGCAATGCAACTTTGTACATGGTATGTATAAACATATAACTGGTCTATATTTTGAGGAAACCCTAGTGTTCTCATCATTTGGTAATAAATATGGAATCCATTTTGTAAGAAAGACGGAATCAAGCTTACTTCAGGAAGAGGAAGGTAAGGTGTTTTGCTGGTAATATTTGCAGCACTGTAAAAATTTAATCTAGCAACTATGGAATTTATCTGGAGATGGCACTTTCCAATTTTTCAGAGAAATTAGTTTAACTACCTTTCTATCTCCTACCTAATTATCCTGTCATTCTTTAATTTAATGGTGTGCAAGCTCTTAGATTCATATTGGAGCCAACTTGTGCTTTCTTTGTGTTGGACTTGGTCAGGCCCTGTAGACTAATAGGAACTTTCCAGGTTATCCTCTTTTGGGGATTCTTGCTTCATTTCTGTGCTTCTCAAGCATATGTAGTATAGTTTTGGATTGATGTTGAATTGGAAATTTTATTCTTCCTTTTTTCTGATGCCTTGTTTTGCCTTAATCTTTCAACTTTTCTTTCAATTATTAATTAAATGTATCAAAGATTTCTAATATACTTTTCTTTTGGAGGATTCCATTCTATACGTTTTTGGTTGCCTCTAATCATACAATGGAACATCCCGTTTTTATACTATGTGGACTGGCTAGATTTTTATGCTACCTTTGGATGCCTTTCCACATGTCTTAAGTGTCTTTTTCAAGCCACTTCTTCCATGGTGGTATAATATGTATCCTTAGATAATTCCCAGATATCTCTATCTTTCTACCTCTTACCATGGCAAGTCATCATGTATACTGCTGTGTAAATGTACTGCAATGTTTTGCACTTTCTGTCACACATTTTAGAAGAATGTACTGCTTTAGAATGGTTTTTAAAAACTTTCTCTTTGATATGTTTGTGTTTGATATGTCTTACCTTCAGAAGACTAAGGTAGGGAGCAAAATGAAGATGGTAAAGTGAGAAGACCGAGGTGTTTATAAATATAACCTGCATCTATTGCCTTAATTTGATGACCAAATTCAAAATCTGTAATATCTTTCTTTGGTGAACATTAGGAAGTTTATATTTACTGAGTCTAAATGATATTTTGATGTCTTTAGAGAAATATTCCATAAGATGAAAAAGCTGTCTAATGTGTTTTTCAGTGGAATCATATAACAATGTGGTTCCTGTACATCAGGTGATTAATAAGATATTTTGGATTGGTTTTTTCTTTAATTCAGAAGTCATAATTCTATTTAAGGGACATAATAATGAATCCAAATTTAGGCAGAACCATAATGTACTTACACCATCGTCTTGAAAAATGTCATTTTAAAATATATGTTCTTCTTGTATTCTCACTATACTTCAGTCTGTTTTATATATTTGCAATACAGGAATAAACTATTAGTGTGGAACTGAGTCAGATGACTTGCAGAAATCAACAAAGGGAGTAGAAATATTCTGGAATCTTTGTACCACTTCTTCAGTAATGAATGAATCAGTAATACTCTGAGACATTCTTGAGACTTTTTGGCAAATCTTCTTTGTTCTTTGGCCAGTATATTGTTTTTGGCATGTTTATAAATTTTTGTGCTTATAAATGTTTAGTGATACTTTATTATTGTTATTATTTTTATATTTTAATACTTATCTACACTGTGCTGATTAGAAATATCTTTAAGCATAGAGGTTTAATTTTAAACAACCCTACTCTCTTCTCTAATTCGCTTGTTGTCCCAAGAAACATAGTTGGTCAAGTCTAAAGTGTAAGGAGAGGAAGGGAATGACCTGAAGTCTTACTTACGGCAACATCTCCATTATTGCCTCACTAGATATTGCAAATCATTTTATTCCATACTTTTGTTCAATTGGTTTGTACTATATTCTATAAAGAACTTTTTGCAATGAAACCCATTGTTCTGGGTCTGCCTCTCTCACCCTCTCCTTTATCTCCTCTCTCTCTCTGTCTCTATGTCTGTCTGTCTCTGTCTCCCTGTCTCTCTCTCTTTTATATATGGAATATATATATATATATATATATATATATATATGTATATATATATACACACATACATAATATATGTAGAATATGTGTTATATGTAAAATATGTATATATATTATGTTGAAAATAATATGTGTATATGTGTACATGTACATATATGTATACATCGGACCTAGATGGGGGTTGATTTGTTTTTGACCTTCTTTGTGTATAAGCAGTTGTAAATAAATGTTTTACTTTGAGATTAAAATGAATCAACCAATCTAACCAGCTGGGTAACATGACATATAGAGCTTGGAGTCAGGAACACCTGAGTTTGAATTTTACATCAGTCACCAGGTCTATCATTAGTAAATCATTTAACCCTCTGGGTACCTTGGGCTCCTCATCTGTAAAATGAGAGACTCTTATGAGATTGCTGTGAGAATAAAATAACATAATACTTGTAAAGCACTTTATAAACTTTAAAGCACTGTGTATTAGCGATGATGATGGTGATGATGATGATGATGATGATGATGATGATGATGATGATGATGTGGAAAATCCTCTGGAAAATCCTTCTGAAATATCTGAATTCATTGAGGACCACATAACACAATGGTTCAGCAGAATCTGGATTATTTGGGTATGGAAGGAGCCTTGCTATATTTTTCAATGATTTAACCCATCATCCATTTATCTGATGAAACTCATTTGGATGGTAACAAAGGCTACATTGTTCTATTTTTCGTCCCCTTTGGAAGAATACCCGAGGTTACAACAGGACCATGGACATTTTTCCTGAATGGGGTTTGTGCTTTGGATATTCCAATTTTTCTAGACATCTCCAAAGGTCTTCGGGCTTCCAGGGTGCATACACTGTCTATTAGTTAAGTTACTTTATATTAAAAACTGTCAAAGAAAGGAAAGCAATTTCATAAGGTCCCTAAATTAATGAGAGTCTGGTTGCACATCGGTTGCTTTCTTTAGGCATCTGGGCCCTCGTACAGGCTGCCATTCTTAATCATATTTTAATTTTCAAATAAATTGCTTTCATTATCCTTTCATTTACAATACCATGTGTGCATTACTGCTCATTAATGTTTGTCATCTACTTTGCTGAGACTTGGTTTTTAAATAGCCATGGTTGTGATGCAGTAATTAAAGATGATCCATGTTGGTTTTACAGAAATTATTATTTTAGTCTCCAAAAAAAAAAAAAAAAAAAGCAACCCAGAGTGGTGATGAAATTGGTCCTTTAGATAGGAATCCTTGAATGCCTCATAAGTACTCGTGTAAGTACTTTATTTTTGTCTGGAAACAGGCATTGACTGCCTTAGTGCTAGCCCAAAGACACCATTGTAATTATGGAACATCAGAAGTGAAAGTGGTATTTCCTTAGGTGAATGGCTGCTCTCCCAAGTCTTACAAGACGATCTCTGGGGATCTCTGGCTTCCTTTAAGCTCTTCCCCCTTCTTCTCTGCCTTCTGCTTTCCCTGGCTTCCCTCAGGACTCAGCTCCAGTCCAGTTTTTCGCAGGAGGCCTTTCTGGATGCCCACAGCTGTTGCTGTCTTCCTTTCCCAGATTGCCTTCCCTTTACTTTATTTATCTCTTGTATATACCCGGTTATTTGCATGTTGACTCCCTAATTCAATGTATCCTCTTTGAGGGGAGGGGCTATTTTGTGTTTTTTTGTGTTGTTAATATTTGACACCATACCTGGACTTTGATAAGTGTTTGGTAAATGCTTGTTCACTGATTGAATCTGCTTCTTTAGGTACTATATGTTCCTTGGAAAGCCTTTCCTGGTTTTCCAACTTGCCAGAGCTCTTTCCTATCTCAAATAATTCTTTGCATACTCATATGTGTACATTTCGGCTTCCCCAGGTGGAATGGGAGTTCCTTGAGGGCAGAAACTGTTTATTGATTTATCCCCGGTGTGCAGTCCACTGTTTACCACATAATCATTTCTTAATAAATGCTTATAGCATTGGATCTCTCTACAGGATTGATTTTTGTTGGAAATCTTCTTACCCCTTGCTTATTTGGTTTTTGCTTTACTGGAAAGAATTACTACCAGCCCTAAACAACTAAACTACTAG
The DNA here is from genome assembly GCA_028646515.1 of Pseudochirops corinnae. NCBI lineage: Eukaryota > Metazoa > Chordata > Mammalia > Diprotodontia > Pseudocheiridae > Pseudochirops > Pseudochirops corinnae. Next base: position 487,331,075 of record CM053585.1, on the reverse strand, counting down.
CCCTCCTCTTTGAGTTTTCTTGTTTTTAATGAAATATGCAAATAGTGAGAGTCTTGATTTCCATCAGGGCTCAGATTAGGTTGGGTCCACCTGAGAGGTTCAAGTCTATCTTGTTGGCATATCCCTTTAATCCCATCAAGGCTGAATGATTTGTATTAGATCATAAAAACAACTTTCAAATGAGATCTTAAAAGGAAATACCAATGGGCTTGCTGGACACATGATTGAGCTTCGTCTCTTTGGCCTTGGCCTATATTTCTAGAGACCTGTCAGAAAATTTGGAACCATGAAATTTCCATTGCGCACTTTAACTTCCTTTTGCAATTGTGTGTTGTCACTGGGAAGACTTGGGATGCAATAAATAGCTTTGAGACTAGTTGGCAAAGTAAAAAGCAAAACATAACCAAACCAAAAACAGAGTAGGAAAAACACTTCTAAGTCTGTAATAAAATGGAGAAAAAGGACCGCAGCATTTTGTGTTTGTATCATAATCACTCACACACATGTACATAACAAATATGTACACAACTGTACACAAGAACTATTGCAGGATAGTAGGCCAACTACTGGATATAGAGTGAATGACCAGGTCCAGATCCTAGTTCTTTCATTTACTACTTCTGTGACCTTGGGCTTTAGCTTTGTGGGCCTCAGTTTCCCCATGTGATCTGGAAGGTCCCTTCTAACTCTCATTCTCTGATGTGATAAGCCCTATATCGAATACCATCCTCTTTGCACATCAGGGAGCTAGAGCTCTAAGACTTATTTGTCCATGAGGACATTTGGAGCTCAAATTGAAACCCAACCTCACTCTGAAGTCTGGTATTCTCTTCCCCATCCTGGGCTAGCTCTTAAGGCACCAAACATTTTCACAAACTTTAGTTCTTTGCTGATAGTTTTTTTTTTAATAAATATTTTAATTGATGTGATTCTCCATCACCTGCCTAGGAAGTTGTATCCACCCTAGACATGCATGGTTTTGCACCTAGAAAGTCTTTATTTAAGCCAGGTCTTCTCAGAAAAATCCTTGCAAAGCAGGAAAGAGTGATCAGATTACTTTTAGTATAGGTTGTCTAAGAATACATTTAGATCAGTTTTGCTGAACTGCTTCCCTGTCTCCCCCCCCCCCCCCCGCCTTTCTTTTTAAATATTACAAAGGATCATTCATTGGATAAGGAAAAGTAAGTTATATATTAAGAAATGAATATGATTTAAAAAGAATAGTTATCAGTAAAATAATGCAAAATTAATTTAAAATAAAGAATGATTGGCATTTTTTTCCCTTGGCCTTCAGGACTGTGAAGGGAAATTGCCTGTTAGGTCTGAATTTTGTGGACCACATGAGCCATGGGCCCTGTGGATAGGAGTTTGGTGGCAATGTTTTGTGGTTATATTTTCCTTGTTCTTGCCATACTTGTACAGATCAATGGGAGGTGCCACCTCTAAATTTAGCTTAGCCAAAGCATTTATAAAGTATTTATTATTGCATGAGAAACCATCACTGGCTCCCTATTGAAATTTGTTTGTAATATTTTGTATACGCTTTCTCTTTATGTGCCCTTCCCCATGTGTTATATTATAACTTCCCTGTATATTTCCCTGTAGGGCCTCAGGCTACATTGTTTAAAGGACCCACAAAATTCTGGGGTTATAAGGAAGTGCCAAGCTCCCCTCATCATGTGGACATGCTTAAAGAGCTAGAGGAGGCCTCAAAATCACATAGCCCAGTCCCTTCATTTTACAGATGAGGAAACTGAGACTCAGAAAGGTGGCATGGTAAAGTCCTCTTACCCAGACTACAGCACCATGTCAAATAGACATCATTCCCTCCCTACAAAAAAACAAAAACACCAAAAAGTAATACTTCAGGGCTGCTATAGCCCTTTGGAAGCCTAGATAGATGAAGAGGCTCCTGGTGTTCTGGGTAGCAGAAGTACCTCTCTGGGGCAAAGGCCCCTCTGGCTGCCATAGATAGTCCTGGCCTTGAGGTGGAATCACTGGAGGGTTTATGAGGGTCTGCTCTGTCTCTGAGGAGCATCCGTGAGGGCTGCTGCCTGTTGTGGGCCTTTTATTAAATCGAGAGGACCCACCATGTCTACAGGCTCTCATGTCCTCCTCCACTGGGTTGGAGCCGGGGTGGAGGGGGTGATGGAGGTAGGGGGGGACGGTCATGAGGTGCAGTTTAGTTCACAGAATAAAAATGAGTAGAGAAGCAGCAAATGATCGATGGGTGTTTTTTGAGTAACTGTCACTGTCCAGATAAGGTCAGGGCTAAAAGATTTCTCTTTCTTTCTTTCTTTTTTTTTCTCCCGGAGCACATAATGTGCCGTTTTCATTTCACACTGCTTATAACCCTAAGTGTCAAGGCTTTCTATTCTTGTCTGAATAGTCAACGAAACATTATGAAGCTGATAAGAGAAGCTGGCCACTGTTACTTGGCAACCGCTGCTGAGCAGAATGAGGGCTGTTGATTGAGGAGATTAGCTGCCACAGATAAACCTCCTTTCTCTCCTCTCCTCTCCTCTCCTCTCCTCTCCTCTCCTCTCCTCTCCTCTCCTCTCCTCTCCTCTCCTTTCCTCTCCTCTCCTCTCCCTCTCCTCCCTCATTCCCTCTCCTCTCACATCCTCCCTCCTGTTAGTATGGCTGTCTCTCCCTCTCATCCTTCTTACTCTCCCCTACTTTGCTCATTCTCCCTTTCTCTTCGTCTCTTCTTCCTTTCCTTCTCACCCTTTCCCCCTCTGTCTTCTTTTTCTTCTGCTTGTCTTCCTTTTTCTCTCCCTCCTCTTCCCCTTTCATCCTTCTGTCTTCCTTTTTCTCTTTCCTTTTGTCTCTGTATCTTTTTTTCCTTCTGTATCTCCATCATCTCTGCTGCTTATTTTTGCCCTCTAACAGACTGACTGCATCAGAGGTGACAGCCTTCAGTCTTTTAGGTGTGTAGTTTAGCTGTGTAGCAAATGAAATTTGCAGAAACAATTTGCCTGGAGATGTCAAACACTCCTTCCAATCCCTCCTTTCCTCCACCTCTAAATAAGCCTCCTCTTGGGCCTTCCCAAGCTGCCCTGGATTTCTGGCAGTGCTTTAGACTGTGTTAAAAATGCTCAAGATGTTGCCATGAAAGGCAATGCTGGGGCATATGTTGCCCACTTACAAATGCTGAAGGCACGAAGCAAAGGCCTATAAGAAATGATTGAGGTTCCTGCTGTCCTCTGCCCAAAATGAATGGGAAAATATATTGTGGAATTACTGAAATGTTGCTAAATATACTCTGTACAGCTCAAAGGGTAACAAATAACAGAGCGGTTGTAGTGACTGCCTGTCAGGAAAACAGCCTAGGTAGCCAACACGCCAAAACACACACAGCTGGGGAGTGGGGGGAGAAATGTGGTCAGTAGTGAGTGAGCTGTTTGCTCTGCTTTTGCTCCCATGTAATTTGCTTTCACTGTAGTTTTGTTGAAGCAAGACTGTGGAATGAGATCTGCCACCCTAATGCATTTAATTGTCTGTCATAAATCAGAACTGAATGTTACCTATCATCTCATTAAGTCATTGTCCCCAGGGGCCTTACATTTTTTTTAAAGTGTAGTTTGTTGTTGTTATTTTAAATTTCTTTGTTTTGTTTTCATAGGGAATGTCAAAGCTAGGGAGATGTAGTGGATAGATTGCTGGTCTTGGATTTAGGTCCACCTGGGTTAATATCCTGCCTCAGACAGTTACTCTTTGGGTGCCTTAATCCTATGACTATAAGATTACGGCAACCTAGGTTTTGATTTGGAAGGGACCTTAGAAGCTACCTACTCGAATTCTCTCATTTGGGGAATGAGGAAACTGAGGCCCAGTTAGATTGAGTGTTGGCCAGGATCACCTCTATGTACCTTGGGCAATTTCCTTTTCTACTAAGTCCTACATTCCCTTGATCTGTTGCCTATGTTCAGGAAAGCACACCTCTTCTCCATTTTTGGTTAAAGTCTAGTTGTTGGGGTTAGAAAGAACCTTAGGAATCATCTCATTCAGGGATTCTTAATCATTTCTGTGTCAAGGACCACTTTACCAATTTGATTAAGACTGTAGACTCCTTTCTGATAATAATATTTTTAAATAATTGAAGGACAATCTAACTTTTAATTAGAGCCTAGTAAAAATAAAGATGCATACACACATATGTGTGCGCGCACGCACGCGTGTGTGTGTGTGTGTATGTGTGTGTGTGAGAGAGAGAAAGAGAGAGAGAGAGAGAGAGATTGAGATCTTTCTATCCAAGTTCATGAACCCCTTCAAATCAAGCGGTCTATGGACTCCAAGGTAAGAACCCCTGGTCCAATTCAGTTGCATTATTTCATGGGTGAAGTCATTGTAGACTGGTTTCAGAAGTTGCTGGGGCCAGAGAAACCTCTAGAATGCCAAGCTTTTGGTGATGAGCTGTCTCCCATGCCTAGATTCTCAACCTCCTTATCTCTACTTCTAACTTTTCTTACTTCCTTGAAGTCGCAACTAAAATTTCATTTTCTGGAAGAAGCCTTTCCTGATCATTATGAACGCTAGTGCCTCCAGTTAATCTTGTATATATCTTGTTTATACATAGTTGTTTACATGTTGTCTCTGCCACTAGACTGTAAGCTCCTTGAGGGCAGGGACTGTCTTTTGCCTTACTTTGTAAACTCTAGCACTTAGCAGAGTGAATAGAACATATAGGTGGTGACTAATGTTTTCTCACTTCAGTCCCTCACCTCATCTCTCTCCCTTTCTTATCTAGGCTGGTCATCTGAAGAAATTAAAACCTTTCCATTGAACACACTTATTTAAGTACATACCTGATGAAATCAACCAGAAGCTTGAGTTTCAGTCATCTGGTCTTTGAAAACTTGGGGTCTCTTACCTGCCATGAGGTCATAGAATAGCAACCAGTGTGTTATAATGGGAGGAGGAGCTTCTATTCTGGGCACCTAGTTTCAAAATTGGTCATCAATACTTCTATTTTACTTTGTGGAAATCATGGAAACTTTCTGGGTCTCAGTGTCCTCCTGTGTAAAGTGAAAGAGTTGGTTTAGATGGCCTCTAGTTCAGTTTCTTCATTCTACAGATGAGGAAACTGAGTCTGAGAGGGATAAGGTCATTTGCCCAAAGTTATCTCCACCTCTTTAACAATGATCTTCTTTGACTCTGGTGGAGGAAACTGATTTTGGGTATTGCTTTGTTCAGCTCTGCCTGTAACCTTGATTACATCCTACACCATGGAGGCATATGTGTATGCATATTCACACACACACACACACACACACACACACACACACACACACACACACCCCTTTTGCCTTTTAAGATGTTACTGCCTGGTTGCTATATGCATGTGGTGGTGACAACAGGTGCTGAAAAGTCTAAACTATGCCCAGGGCACATTCTATAAATCATGAGACTAACACTCTAGGTAAGTTTGTAATCAGTAGAACTTGCTGCTTCTGCTGACTGTCCTTAGATTGACATCAGTTCCAGAGGTAGACTAACCTGCTAATAAAAAGAGACTAATGTTTCTAGTGCTTTGCAAACCAAAGGGAGACAGTGGGGTGGCTCGGTGGGTAGAGTGCTAGATTTGAGTTTGAATCCTGTCTCAGACACTTAGCTGTGTGGCCCTGGACAAGATGCTTTAAGCGCCTTCAGTCTGTTTCCTTATCTCCAAAATGGGGATAATGATATCACCTGCTTCATTGGGTTCAGGATTGTTGTTAAGGCTCGAATGAAATAAAATGTGTAGAAAACCTTGTAATCCTTCAAGGTCTCTTTCAGTGACTTTCTTGAAGCAAGCTTGTGACTGGTTTGTGGAGGAGTTGGTGTAAGAGCCTGGATTTCTTGACTTCCAGGATAGCGCACTCTCTTTGTCTCTCTCTCTCTCTGTCTCTGGCTCTCTGCCCCTATTTTCTCTGTCTCTGTCTCTCTTTGTCTCTGTCCCTCTCCCTCTCCCTCTCCCTCATCATGGTTCTCTCATATTGGACCTATAGAACTGTACCTGAATTCATTTATCACTGTGGAAAATAGGAAGTCTCTGAAGTCTAAATATACTTTGAGTTAATTAATCAATAAAAATTTTTCAAATGTATATTATAGACAGCACCTTGTGCTAGTAACTTAGGGCAATGTCAAGGTTGGTTGACTTAAGGCATGTCCCCTGACTTTACAGAGCATACCACATAGTGTAAACCTTTGCCAATCCAGAAAAAGAAAGAAAATTTCTGGCTGCATAAGGGTCTTGTATTTTCCCCCTGAACTGGACCTGGAATTTCATTAGTATAGGGAGCTACCAAGTGAGAAAATGTACAAGCTTGTAATGTTGGCTCTGTCTTAGCTCTAAGGGCCCTTTCAGTTCTGACCCACATACCCAATAATGTCTCTGGATCTCAATTTCTTTGTTAAATGAAGAAGAGCCTGGATTCAGGTGATTTCCTTCATAGGACTTAGAACTGGGAAAACCATAGAATTACATAATCTCAGTTGGAAGGGACCTCAAAGGCCACTCATACTAAGACTTTCCTATTTGACAGAAGACATCTATTGGAGCCTTTACTTATTTCCTTCACAGGTAGCTCATTCCAGTTTTGGATAATTGATAATTAGGATATTTTTCCACATATCACATTCATCTTTTTGTAATTTTTCCTTGTTCCGTTCCCCTTGGAAGAAACCTAGTCCCTGTTCTATAGGTATGGACATACTTGAAAACAATTTGTTTTTGTTTAGGCACTTTAGTCATGTCCAACTCTTCATGACTCTTTTGGAGTTTACTTGGCAGTGACACTGGAGTGGTTTGCCCTTTCCTTCAGTTCACTTCATTTTACAGGTGAGGAAACTGAGGCAAACATGGTTAATTGACTTGTCCAGGGTCACACAGCTAGTAAGTATCTGAAGCCTGATTTGAATTCAGGAAAATCAGTCTTCTAGAGTCCAGGCCTAACACTCTATCCATTGCACCACTTAGCTGCCATAAAAACAGCTAAATGTCATCTAATCTAACCCTTTAATTTTATAGATGAGGAAACTGAAGCCTGCAAAGATGAAATGAATTGTCCAAGGTCACATTAGTAGAGCATAGCAAAACTAGGGTTAGGACCCAGGTCCTCTGATTTCCAAATTTTGTGCTCTTTCTATAATATAATCTTTCAGTTTCTTTTTGTTTCTAAAGAGTCTGTCATATCTTAGACATAAATAGATGACATAAATGAACCTGTATAAGGACCAAATCTGTGCATTAGTGAAGTGGTTCATAATGAGATCTTGTTTATTTGCCATGGGTGCTGTGTTTTTGCACCTCTGCCTAATGTCTCCAGATCACTCTGAAATGATTGCACCTGAAGAATTGAGTAGGAGGGCAGGTAGAGTCATTCTGAGATGGAGAAAACAGTTCAAAGAGGTTAATGTCTTGATTTGAAAATCTATTACTGCTCTCCCCTAAAACATTTAGATTCAAGTGATTGAAAACCATATTTGATAACATTAAGAGATGAATTTTCTTTTCAGGGTAAGATTAAGGAGGCTCAGGTGTGGTTCATTTTTGCCAATCAATATGGAGCTGAAGAATACCAATACCAGTGAACCTGAATCATTTCTTCCTTGCAAAGTGACAGAACCTAAAATTTTCCATTCCCTGAAGCTCCTTGCACTTTAAGCATTCTTACTTCGTCTTTAGAAGTTAGAAGTCAATAAAAGTTTAAATAAAGCCTTGTATCAGTCATATGTTTTGATAAGCTTAATCCCTCATCAGTATTTAGTAATTATACAAGAGGGGATGAAATGACCATTCAAAGAACCATTCAAATATTTTAGGATAATATGAGAAAGGTAGCAGTGTGGCTAGGTTAACTTCACACTATTGTAAAAAGGCATACAGGGACATGATAGTATATCCATCTTTTCAAATTGTGACACTTAGATGCCTTATTTCTTAACAAAGGGTACTTCCTACTTCCATATCTCTTCATTTGCAGGTGGGTGAAACCAACTCAAATAATGCAATGGGTGTCTTCTGCTGGAGTGAAACTAGACGTGGAAGATTAGTATGATACAACTAGGAATAGCAAAGGAATTTGTGTGTCAGAGTCTATTTACAATTTGAAACTGCTGTCTTCTTTGTGAAATTATTTTTTTAGTTATCAAGCTTTTATCATCCTTCCCTCCTACTTACCACTCCCTTCCCCACCTAAAATAAAAGAAAACTCTTGTAACAAGTATGTATAGTCAAGCAAAACAGATTCCTGAATTTTCCATGTAAAAAAAAGAATCTCCTTTTTCCACTCTATTACAGTGGTTCTCAAACTTCCTAGTGCTGCAACCCTTTAATACTCGTATGTGGGAGTATCTGCCTGTGGGCGGACCCACCTGGAGATGGATAGAGGAGCAGTGTCTCAGTTCCTAAGACCATCGGAAATATGTGTTTTCCGATGGTCTTAGGCGACCCCTGTGAAAGGGTCGTTTGACCCCCAAAGGGGTCGCAACCCACAGATTGAGAACTGCTGCTCTATCACCTCTCTGTCAGGAGATGGTTTGCATGTTTCATCATGAGTTCTCTAGAGTCATGATTGGTACTTGTGTTGATGAGAGTTATTAAGTATTTCTAAGATGTCTTTCTTTACATTGCTGTTGTTATTGTATAAATTGAATAATTTATACAATATCGGGGTCACTTAATTCTTCGTAAGTTCATACAAGTCTTCCCAGCTTTCTCTGAAACCATCACCTTCATAATTTCTTACAGTACAGTGATATTTTATCACATTTACATGCTATAATTTGTTTAGCCATTCCCCAGTTGATAGACAGCCCCTTTAGTTTCTAGATCTTTACCACCACCCAAAGAATTCCTCTAAATATTTTTTCTATGTATGGGTCATTTTTCACTTTTTTTTTTGAGGTGATCAGAGTTAAGTGACTTACCTAGAATCACACAGTAAGTGTCTGAGGTTGGATTTGAACTCAGGTCCTCTTGACTCTAGGGTCAATGCTCTATTTACTATGCCATCTAGCTGCCCACCTTTTCCACTTTCTTTGATCTCTTTCTTGTATAGTCCATGGAGCATATTTCATTTGACAATGCACAAACATTTCTTCTTACTGGGCTCTCCCAAAGGGAGGTCTGCTTCCCCTTACAGTAATGCTTCTCACTCCATTTCTCATTTAAGGCAAGTTTCACATTAATCCCAATCATAACTCCCTACTCCTTTGAATGATCCCCTTCAAACTTTTGGGGAAAATTTTCTGGGGCCACTAAGAAAATAAAATTGTAAACCATTCACATTACACACACTAGGCTCATTTTAAGGACTTTTTGGGGGAAAGAGTAATTTACACTGTTCTATTGATTAGCATCCAATCATCATAATAAATCATCCTCATTCATCCTTCTTTTTTGTTCAGTCATTTTTCAATTGTATCCGACTGTTTGTGACCCCATTTGAGGTTTTCTTGGACATTTCCTTTTCCATTTTAGAGATGAGAAAACTGAAGCAAACAGGGTTAAGTGACTTGCCTACAGTCACACACACGACTAGTAAATGTTTGAGGCCAGATTTTAAACTGGGGAAAATGAGTCTTCCTGACTTTAGTCCCAGTCCTCTATCCGTTGTGCCTCCTAGCTGCCCATCCATCCATATATCTTGTGTTGAATAGATTTCTTATTTTAGGGAGCAATGAACCAAATTAGATGGAAGGCTGTGTGATGTAATGCAAGGAGCAACAATCTGGGAATCTTGAGCTTAGGTTCTAATATTCCTATGCCCTAAACTAGTCGTATAAGCTTGGAAAAAACTCAGCATCTCAGTCTCACCAGCTATAAAGTGAAGATAGTAATTCACAGCAGGATGATAGAGAAGCATCTAATTAAATTAATAGATGTATACATTTATCTATTTATGTGTAGAATCTAAGTTCTTTGACAACAGAAATAATTTTTAAAAATTTTTTTGTTATTGTCAGTGCCTAGCTGAGAACCTTGCCCACAGTGGGTAGTTTATAAATTCTTGTTGAAGTAATTATGAGTAAATATGAAGGAGCCACAGTAATTGTATAATATATAAGTAAACAAAGTGGGCTAATTAGGAAAAATTTCCTGGAAAAAGTGTACAAACTATAATTTTAAAGAAAAGGGAGAGATGTAATAAAGTATTTTCCTGAGCCTTGTATAAGTTATTGGAGGCCCTAATGTTCACTGTTTGTTGTTTCACAGTAAGTAGCTTAACCCTTTAGAGTGAGTTGGATCTGAGAAGTATTCAAGAGATCTGTGTTCTTAGTTGTAGTTAAACTCACTTTTCGGTCTTGGATAAATTATCTCTTTAGGTCTCAGTTTCCTCATCTACAAAATCAAGGCATTAATTAGATACTCTCTGCCATCCCTTCTGGGGCAACTAGATGACATGAATAGAGTGCCCAGCCTAGAGTCAGGAAGACTCATTCTTCTGAGTTGAAATCCAGTCTCAGACACTTACTAGCTGTGTGACCCTGGGCAAGTCACTTAACCTCATTTGCCTCAGTTTCTTCACTTATAAAATGAGCTGGAAAAGAAAATGGCAAAGTACTCCAATATCTTTTCCCAAAACCCCCCCGAAAATGGGGTCACAGAGAGAACATGACTGAATAACATCAGCTATCTCTTCCAACTCTAAAATTCAGAGATTAATTGTACATCCAAAAGATTTCTTTCTTTCTGCTGTTGTTTGTTATTTGTCCTTCCTTGGTGAACTCTTTTTATTTTTTTAAATGATGAAATATGGACCTCTGTTTCAGGTGCAAGATCAATTCAGTATGTTTGCCTTTAAAAATAATTCCACTTAGTTCCCCTCCCTTTGGTTCTCTTGTAGTCTCCTGGAAAATCCATTTAAGGAGATGTCTCCCTCTCTGCTGTGAGCTCACGGAGTGTATGTTGATAGCTGTCTAAGTTTTGATAGCCTTTTCAGTCCCTTGCCCTTCAAAAAAGCTTTCTGTCTCCCTTATCAGACATTCCATTCCCCTAGCTCTTGGCTCTGATTAAGATATCATAGGAAAACCCCAAAGTTAAGCAATCGTAATTTATTAGATGGGGCTAGGACTGGGCCACAGGGTTGTTTTTTCTCATTAACCTCTAGCTACTCAGATCATGTTTCTGGTTTGGGGAAGCATTGCTAATAAGGGCTCTTCATTTCAAAGAGTGAGCGAGCAGAGGCACACTAAGCTTCTGAACCCAATCAGAACCAGTCATGCATATAGCAACTGAAAGTCACATACATATGCCCTTCTGAATGTTTCCCCTCTGGGCTGTTTTCTGTGATACCTAGGGTTCCGGGCTGGCCAAGATTACCGCTACGAACAATTTTGCTAGAAGAGAAGTTTCAATTTTGTTATTTTTAGTGTCACTGAAGCTTGGCATTTTAATGACTTAGTTATTATTATTTTTAAAAAATCCTTTGACTCTTTCTTTCTCCCCTTTCCAGCAGAGTACTGGTGAATCCCAACCCCTTCTCTTCATAATCGTACTAATGACTTGATGTGAGGTCTTGTGAGGCTTTGGTGTTTTGTCTGGATGTCTTCTGTAACTTTTAGGTGCCTATTTCACAAAGAAAGTGTGAATGTGCTTGTTCAGTGAGTGGTATTGGGGAAGGGAAGGGTGGAGTTGTGACTTAGCTCTACGTTGGACCAGATGGTTTCCAAGGTCCCTTCCAACCATGGCATTCCATGTGTTTCTGTGATGGTCATTGCATAAGAAAGTGGAGCTATGGGAGGCAAAATCTTATGCAAATAATAATGAAACAGATAGAAAACAATGATTCTATTTGTTTGTTTTTGTCAAGATCACTGAATGAACTTGGGACAAGTGATTTTACCTACTTGTGCCTCAAAACACCCATCTATTGAATAGGAACAATAATATTTGCCATCCTACTTCACATAGTTGTCATGAGGGACCCCATGTTGTGCTGCTATCAACAGCAGATGACATAAAAAAAGACTCAATAAAAGTTACTTCCAGTGGAAGAATACATAAAACAATAGTACATGTGATTAGCCTAAAAATGTCAAGTTTATCCTGTATCCTTCTTTCTTTAGGTGATGCCCCATGTATCTGCTCCAGTGGGTCCCAAATTCTTGGCCTTACACTTATCATTTCTGTTTTGAATTTGAAGGAAAATAATTCATTCCCTGGCAATACCACTGGGTGTTATCTCTTTTTTGTGGCTTACATTTGGTGTCTGAACAGTGTTAAAATTTCCCTTTCTCTTGAAGGGGGAGGATCATTATTTATAAGCAATTTCAAATTCCTATGTGGAATGTCATTTAAAATAATTCTGAGTTTATTGTCTTAGAAGTCAGAAACTTTGATGAGCCAACAGGATGAACTCAAGAAATCAAAGCACTTTAGGCCTAGAAGGGACCTTAGGGCTCATGTAGACCAATACCCTCATTTAACGGACAAAGAAACTAAATGTTAAAGAGGTGAAAGATCAAAGGTTTCTGAGTTGTATTTCTAGAATTAGAACCTTGTTTGTAGATATTAGTTCAGCTATAAGGTGAAATGAGTATCCTTGGGTTTAAAAGAAATTAGATTAGGCCTAATTAAAAGTAGTCAGTCTAAGAACAATAATATACTCTGTTTCTAAGTTGATTTTTTTTTCATGGAAATTTTTGTGGGGGAATTAATTGGGAAGAAGATGCATCTAAAATGCTACAAAATGACTAATAATGAAAGAAATGAAAACTCAAGTAGCTCTGAGGTTCTACTTCATACCCACGAGATTGGCAAAGATGCCAAATAAGAAAAATGGCAAATGTTGGGAGGCAGCGAGAAAACAGGTACATTAACAAGTTGTATGGAGCTGTGAATTGGTCCAGACACTCTGGAACCATGCCCCCAAAGCCTTGAAATCGTACATGTCCTATGACTTAGCAGTGTCACTATAGGCATATATTCCAATGACTCTAGAGAAAGAAGAGGACCCACTGGTGCAGAAATACTTATAGAAGCTCTTTTCATAGTGGCAAACAATTGGAAAAAACAAGAATATGTCTATCTATTGGAAAATTACTACTTGAATTACGATAGGTGAATATCAAGAACTATTAGAAGGGACAAAATGGACATTTTCAGAGGAAACTGAAAAGCCCTCTAGGAAACGATGTAAGGTGATGTTAGCAGAACCAGGAGAACAATTTCTAAAATGACATTGTAAAGAAAATCAGCTTTGAAAGTCTTTAGAACTACAATTAATGCATTAACAAGTCATGAATCCAGAGGGCCAAAAATGAAGCATGTTATCTATCTCATGAGAGAGAGAGAATTGATGGACTCAAAGTGCCAGAAAAAAAGCAAAACAAAACATTTTTGGATGTGGTCAGTAAAAGAATTTATTTGAATTGACTTGGCATATTTATATTAAGGGTTTTCTTTTTTCTTCTCCCTCCACTCCTCCCATCTTCCCTCCTACCCTCCCTCCCTTTCTTTTTTCCTTTATTCCTAGTTGTTGGGGGAATGGATAGAAGAAAAACGTTAATGCTTGTTCATTGGGAAAGTAGTAAAAATCAATTTTTTTAAAAGAAGATGCTGCTATTGTAATAATCTAGTGATGTGACAATGTTATATAAAGTGGCTTGGGATAATAGATAGTTGGCTTTGGAAGACCTGGTATTTAAAATGGTTTTAGACACTTACTAGCTGTATGACCCTGGTCAAGCCACTTAACATCTCTGAGTCTAGGTTTCTCATCTGTAAAAATGGCATAAATAACATGCCTATCTCAACAAGGTTGTAAGGAAAAATAATGTTTGTGAAATGCTTAAAAAACCTTGAATCCTATATACAAGTGAAAAAAAGGAAATAAAAGTAAAGAGAGGTAATGCTGGAAAATACAATATCATTAGCTCATGTTTGGAAGATCAAAAAACTTCTGGAGAGGGGGAAATGAAGAAGCAGGATGTTAATGAATTTTGAAAACTATCTGCAAGTTGGTTGGTCATTAAAATGATAAATGGTATAAAAGAAAACTTAATAACATATTTATATAGTGATTTTTAATCTTTTAAAATACTTTACAACTCTTATCTCCTTTTTTCTTCAAAAAAGCTCTGGGAGGTAGCAGGATAGATATTATTATCCCCATTTGATAAATGGGTAACCTGAGTCATAGGGAGGTGAAATACCTTGTTCCAGGTGACTCAGTGAACTTGACAATAAAAACATCATTCTTTGGCTATTCCACTATTTTTTCTGTAGGGTTTGCCTTGCTTTTATAAATTTGAGGTGCAAAGGCACTATATTTCCATTGTTCTCTTTCAGAATGTCCATCAGAGAATCCCATAAATTCTCATAGTTGGAAAAGACCTCAGAGATCATCTCACGCAATCTATAGCAGCATTAATCTCCTCATTCTTACCCCAGCACATCACACCCAACAAGTATTTCATTAAGGATAGAGGTAAAATTCATGCTTTGGCTGAGACAAACCCTCAATTCCACCCACACTAGCCTTCTAGAAGTTCCTACATTCCACCCTTACTGCTCCAAATCTGAGCCTTTTCCCAAGTATGGGTAGAACAATTTTCTTACTTTCCTGTCCTTGTAACTTGTTAGTTGCCTTAATAGGTTGAATTAACAATAGGGTTAACTCTCTTATACAGGGAAAAGCTAGACTCATACAGGGAACTTATTAGATGAAACTAGCCCAGCCAAGTGGGAAGGTTCCCTAGTAGATATATATTTCTCTCTCTCTGTCTCTCTGTCTCTGTCTCTTTCTCTCTGACTCTCTGTCTCTCTCTCACACTGCTTCCCCTCTCTTCTCTCTTTCTGTCTCTCTCTTTCCCGCTGCTCCCTCTCTCTCTCCCCCCTCTCCCTTTTTATTTCTCCACACACACATATGTATGTGTATACACACACACACACACACGTATGGATGTATATACCTTGGTAACCAATCTCTATAGGTGTCCATCCCACTGCAAATCATAGTTTAGATGATACACATTCTTCATCTACTTGAATTTTCTTGTGCAAAGTATATACAAAGTAAATATAAATTAGTTTTCAGAGTGGGTGGAAAGAGTACTAACAAGACAAGAGTGGGAGGGAGAGTGACAGGGATAAAGAAATGCCTCTCTTAAGAGGTAGCACCTGCTTCTTTCCTTCTGTCTTTCCTCCCTCTCTTGCTTGCTCACTTCTTTTCTCCATCTTCCTTCCTCCCTTCCTTCTTTCCTCCCTTCCTTCCTTCCTTCCTTCCTTCCTTCCTTCCTTCCTCCCTTCCCTCCTTCCTTTCTTCCTTCCTTCCTTCCTTCCTTCCCTCCTTCCTTCCTTCCTTTTTTCCTTCCTTCCATTTGTAGTGTAGTAGCATGTAGTACTTCATTGGCATCCTCAAAGACCTCTGGCTACTGGAGATGCATACTAAATGCTTACTGGTTTCAGTCAAAATTCATCCCATTTTTCTCCTGCTTGGCACCCTGGAGAGTTTGCTCTGCCATGTAACTGATGAGATGAGACTTAGACTGACAAGCTAGCCCCTCTTAACATAAGGAGTTGTGAGAAAATGAAAGAACTCTGGAGTGGTAAAATAGCTAAAAAGAATTGAGAAGCCCTGCAGATTGGAAAATCAGGTGTAGATCACTCAGATTTTAAGAGACATGCACAAACAGACACACCTGATAGAGTTAGCAGGGTGAACAAAGACATGACAGAGGGCTCATGGGAGGCATAGCAAGAAAGAGCAAGGAGTCAGAGGACCTGAGTTTAATTCTATTTAATTCAACAAACTTTATAAAGAAACTGTGATAGGTAGGTTTGGCCTGACCATCCACACACGAAAGATCAAATGGATTGAAGTCTTTTGGTCTTCGGGAAACTGCAAAGACCTTAAGTGACCCCAAACTTCATCCAGAAACAACAGCTTACCTTATAAAATCCCAAATTTTACCAGTATTATATGACTGCAAGGCACAACACACCAATAGTCCTTTAAGAATTAAAAAATAATCATACACAGAACTGAAAGGCACATGGCAGACATGATCAGGCTGCAACATGAAACCAGTGAGAAACTTCAAAGAGAAACTGGAATAAAAAGATACTACCAGGAAAATGGATGGTAAAAGGAGGAGATGGGCCAGCTATGTGTCAAGGGTGAGCCATGGTGGAGAGATAGCCCAAGTGTACCCTTGTGATGTCAAGAAAAATCAAGGGAGGCTCTAAGTACATTGGATGGACTCCCTTGGTGAACTTAGGGAGGGGTTTGAATGAGGGTCCTGTGGGATGGTCAGGAATGAGTGGAAAGTGCTAAACACCCCTGGAGAGCATCCAAAATCAATGAGATCGGAGATACAATAGCGTATTTTGAGAGTGTTATATATGCAAGTCCTGTGTTTGGTGCTAGGGATAAAGATACAATACAGAGCCTGTTCTCAATTTTCAGAAAGTATGAAACTTTTTAATTATAATCTTGATGGACATTGACAAACATAAACATTCCTTTCAACAAAGAATAGAAAAAGACATTTAATATGGTAGTGCTAACATTGACCTGTTTATGTCCCCTTTTGGACATCCTTCTGTTTACTTTAACACAGTGCCTAGCACATAATTGGCACTTAATGTTTACTGATTGATTGAGGGGGGCAGGGGAAAGATGTAGCACCTGAGCTAATAAACTTGAAATGGAACTAGGAATTCCAAGAACTGAAGGTGAAGAGGGTGAACATTCCAGGCATGGGAGGGGGGATTGTCTGGGAAAAGGCATGGTGATGGGAGATGGAGTGTTGTGTACATGGAACAGCAAGGAGGTCAGTCTGAATGGCGTATAGAGTGTAAAAGAACACATCATGTGAAATGTCTAAGCACAGAGATTGGATATAGGTCATGAAGATCTTTAATTGTCAAAAAGAAGAATCTCATTGTAATAGAGTGCATCTATAAAGATGAACATCACCTGCCTAGTAGATGGCTAAATATACACTATGGCTACGTAGAGTAAACCTTGATGAAGTTTGACTTACTATTTTTGTATTCTATTCTTTGACATAAGGTTTACGCTAGCTCTTAATACACAAAGAAAAGAAGATGAAATTTTATCATTTTGTCTTATATGGAAAATACATCACTTTCAGATTTGCCTAATAGTCATTCCTGAGACTCTACTTCATCATGATCCATAATATCTATTAATCAAAGTCAACGTTTTGGGAATTAACCAGTCTCTCAAAAGGGTCACTCTTCCACCACTGTGGAAGCAGAGTGACTGCATCTTAGACTCCGAATCCTTTAAATGTTTAGCCAGAAGGAGTCTCCAGGTCACTTAGGCTTTCCCCCCTTGCCTCCTGAAGACCTCCCTTCAGCTTGATTAGAACACCAGCTCTCAGAACTAGAGTTCTAAGATGCCATCTAGTCCAGTTTATCTCTAATCAAGAATCTCTTCTATAATGGTTCCAATAAACAGTTCTCTAGCTTCTCTTTGGAAACCTCCAGTGAGGTAACCTCTGCAAATTTTGGACAGTATTAACCATTAGGAAGCTGTCCATTTTCTTAAGGTGAAATCTTCCTCCCTTCTACTTTCACCCTTTGTTACATATTCAGCTGTATTGGACCACGAAGGGATAAAGACTATACCTGTGATTTCATTGTTATAAGGAACTCCTGAATAAGGGAAATCTATTTATCCATTGTCAGTCAATAAACACTTAAGTACCTACCATGTTCCAGGCACCTTACTATGTGCTAAGGATGCAAAAAAAAAAAAAAGGCAAAAGACATCTTTTTCGCTACTGAAATTTTACAGAGTCCCAAGAAATTAGGTGCCTTATTCAGGGTTATTTACTCAGTATGGGTCAGAGGTAGACCTTGAACCCAGCTCTTTCTTACCTAGCTAGCTCTATCCACTACTTTTGGCTGCCTCACCTCCCCCATGACAACCCTTTAAATACTTGTCATTGAATTGCGAATAGGATAATAGGTGGTTGAGCACTGGGTACTGAGAGTGATAAGACCTGAGTTTAAATGTGACCTCAGACCCTTAATAGCTGTGGGACCCTGGGCAAGTCACTTAACCTCTTCTACAAAATGGACATAACGATCATACCTACTTCCTAGGGTCCTTGTTAGGATCAAATGAAATAATAGTTGTAAAGTGTTTGCAAACCGTAAAGCACTACATGAAAGCTAACTACTATTCATTTGATGAAGTTACAGTTATGAATTCATAAGTCCAGAAGGAAAAATGGAAATAATGAAATTTGATCACCACGACCCTTGAGGAATTTATAATCCAGTTATGTGACAAGACACATCCAACAATTAGAAAACAAAAGCAAGCAACATATAATTAAGTACTAAATTATGTAGTCCAGACAATAAATGCAGTAGGAGTTCAGATAATGGAGAGTTTGCTCTGTTTATCCACAGTCTTAGCACCATGAATTAAGGATGAGCTTTTTCTTTATAATTAACTACAGTTGTCCAACAGTAGGAACAAAGTCATTGCCACTGAAAACCTTCAGAAACTCAATGTCCATTCAGGTATATTGTTGATGAGCTTCCTCTGTTCAGTAGGAAGTTGGACTAGGTGACCACTAAGGTCTCCTCCAGTTCTGATATTCTATGATTTTTCGACAGACCTCAAATAGCTCAGCATTGGATGTGGGTCAGTCTTTGCAAACTGTAGCTCTTTCTGCATTGAATCTCTCTGCCAGCAGCTAATTAACAGATCAGACTGAAAAGAGTGATTTAACTGCTCCCCTTTCAGCCTCCAGTGAGGCAGCCTTGTAACTGTTATGCAGTTGGATTCATCTTCTTAGCCATTATTAGATCACTTGGATGATGGGATGAAACAAAGATCATGTTATTCACAGGGAGGGAAAGTCGTTACATTTGGAATCGGAAGCTCTTAGCCAGCTGGTTAGCAGAGTCCTTGGGACCTTAGCCTCTTTTGTATGCCATTGATCTACCACACTACTAATGCATAGGTGGTGTAGGGACATTATTACTACCTTCCCAGAAGGAACCTCATATTGTTCTTTTAGAATAGAACTGTTTATGCTGGCCTGGAAACTGCACCGGGGTTGTCTGTGCTCTGCTCATGAAAGCGTCGGTCCAGCCTGGAGAGCACCTCCCTTCTGCTGTTTGTCAATGTGCTGCTCCCCAGCTATAATGAAATAGTTGAAAAAGTCTATGAATTTCCAAGTAAATAGGGCACCAGCTTATCTACAGGTTTCATTAAGGGCTAAGCTGCTCCAATTCCACCCTCAATCACTCTACCTCTGAAAAGGTGCACAGGCTGAATGACTTATTAAAACTGGCCTGGGAGTTGTTTGAGCCACACGCCTGCTTCCTTTGGCCGTAGAAACCATGGCTTTCTTACAGGATCTGCCTTTGACTTTCTGGCATTTACAGGAGCTGCCTGGATATGGAATAGGAGTAGTGGGAGAAGGGGAGTATGTAGACAAATAGTCCTGAAGGTTTGGGAAATTGCAAATAGGCTTGGCCACTATCTCTATATTTAAAAAAAGACTAGATTTCTGTGACAATTAGCCGGATTCTCTCCCCCACCCCCCCACCCCCCCACCCCCTGGTATAGAGGAACTGTTAGGGAGAAATACCTATTTTAGTGGCTCAAAGGACATTTGCATCTTCTATACCACTTTTCCAAATGGAGAGTTAATTCTAAAACACTGAAAATTCCTCTCATCTTTTTTTAATTCAAAATATACAAAGAACAAATATAAAACTGTTATGTACTGCTTTTTTAAAAAAAAGGAATAATAAATTTGACATATGACTTTCAAAGCTCTTTTATTTATCTAGATTTCTGACTATACCCCCTTCAGTTATGGTTTTTAAAAAATACTTTGGTGCTTCTCTTTCTTATATATTCTTTATTTTGGGGGGAGGGAGGGCAGTCCTATCCCTAGCTGTCTTCTCCTTCCCAAACATCTCTCACAATAAAAAAGAAAAACACAATCCTTGTAATAAATAAGCATAACAAAAACCAACAAATTCATACATTTGCGCTGATCATAAACACATCTCTCATTTAAAGAAACAAGACTAGCCTGAGGTTTTACTTCATTACCTTCCAATTGACAAATGTGAGAAAGTATAAACAGTCAAGTATCTAAGGGCCTGCAGGAAGATGGATGTTGAATATAGTGACTAAACTTGATATTCTTTGTCTGGTGATCTCCTTAGGCATATACCTGAAGAAAGGGTAAGAAAGGTACTACCCATATGTATGCATACATATATGTTCACATATATACGTATACCTAGAGTTTCTATGAAATTTTATAGAGATATGAATTATTTGTCAAGCTATTTATAGCAACATTTTTTTTATTGTAGCAAAGAAGTACAAAGTGGGAACCCATCAGTTGGGGACTGGCTAAAGAAAACTGCGGCATATGAATGTACCATGGTATTATTGTACCTTAAGAGATGGTACACGTAAGGAGTTTAGAGAAGTATGGGAAGATTTACTTGGAACAATACTGAGTGAAGTAAGGGGAGCTGAAAAAATTTGTACAATGACTACCACAGTGTAAATGGAAAAATCACTTAGATACTCTAAGTAACTGAAAAAAACAGAGAGGGTATTAGACAGATGCTGCGACATACCTCCTCTCTCCTGGCAGAAAGACAGGGACGAATACTGGGCCAGAATAAGAATATTGCATGTATTGTCAGATGCAGTCACTGGACATTTTTACCTGATACTTTTCCGTGTTATAGGAAAGGATTCAGCATTAG
This sequence comes from Pseudochirops corinnae, assembly GCA_028646515.1. NCBI lineage: Eukaryota > Metazoa > Chordata > Mammalia > Diprotodontia > Pseudocheiridae > Pseudochirops > Pseudochirops corinnae. The sequence goes on along the minus strand of CM053585.1, from coordinate 487,310,353 downwards.
GGGAGTATTAATTGCTTTTTCAATGAATGACCATGATGAAAATGAAATGTGTGTGTACACACACACATATATTTTAGGCAGACAGAGCAATGTGAACAATGAAAAGGAGATCATAGGGTGTGTGTGACAAACTTGAAAGAGTCTAGTTTGTCTGAAGAATATAGAATTTTGAAATAAGAAACATGAGATAAAAATATGAAGGTAAGATAGAGCCAGATAATGAATGCCCTTCGGTATGTGTATGTACATATATGTATTCATAAAACGCATATATACATACACATGTACACATATTCATTTATATTTAAAAAATAAAGAAGGGTAGACTTGTTTTTCACCAAAACAGTCCATTGTGACATCTTTCATAGAGCCAGACAAGGACCCTTACTGAGGTGCAGTGAACCTGATAGTTTCTTCTCTTGTCCAGGAGGAATAATATTATAGCTGAGGGTAAAGAGTGAAGTGAGAAGGGAGGATGTAGGTAGAGTTCCTCTTCCTTGAATGAACTTCAGAAGAAGATGATGGTTTTCTAGAAGAAAGAACACTTCCAAAGAGGAAAGTTATACCTGGAATTCCTAGGAAAGGGTGACTTTCACAGAAAGGAAGAGACTGAGTGTGTGAGGTGTGGGGCGAAAGGGCATCCTGGAAGAATACTTGAAGGCTGTATATAAGGCTGACTAGGCTAAAGAAATATGTCAGGTAACATTTGAGAAATCATTCTGGTCCCCCTTACCAGGGTCTAAAGACTGTATATGAAAAACATTTGTGAAGTTATTATAATGGCTTCATGATGTCTTCCTCCCTCTTTCCTCTCTGTTCTCCAATTCTTCACTTCTTGTGGCTACCAAACAAATCTTCCTTTTACATAGATACAGCCATATCATCATTCAAAATCTTTCTCTGCCTGTTAGAGAAAGTTTAAATTCTTTTGCCCAGCATCCAGGGCTCTCTGCTATCTGCTTCTGTCTTATCTGTCTAGTTTTATATTATCTCCTTCAATATTCTCTAGGCTTTAGCCAAGATGGACTCTTTCTAGTCCTTCACATGCACCCTAAGGTCTTTGTGTCTTTGTTATGTTGTTCTGTGTGTCTAAAGTATTCTCCCTCTTCTTTACCTGTTGAATCACTAGTGATTTTTAAACCCCAGATCACATTCTATTTCCTCTATGAAATATTTCCCCATCTGAGAGTAAGCAATGTTCCTCACAGATTAGTTTGCCAGTCCCTTAATTTACTTGTCATGTAATGATGATGATGATAACGATAGCATTTGCATAGCACTTGGAGAATTTTTAAAGGATTTTTTCCTATGTTCTCTCATTTGATCCTCATAACAGCCCTATCTACTGAGGAAGCAGACTGAGAGGGGCTGAGTGATTTGGCAAGGGGCACAAAGCTAGAAGGTCACTGAAGCAGACTTAAAAACTCTTTCAGACTTTTCAACTCTATTGCTGTATCTCTTGCATCCTATGGACTGCTCCTTAGCTGGATGTCCCCCTACCTACCTTTACTAAAGGCAGGGTGCGTGTAGCCTAGAAAGCTAGCCCCAGAACTAGAAAGACCAGGGGTGAAGTTATGCTGCTGAAGCACCTTCTGGATGTGTGAACCTGGGAAAGTCACCTAATTTTTCAGCAATTCAGGCAACTGTCTAAGATTATAGGCTGCAGACTGTATCTTACACAGTAACTTAGCAGTAACTGTATATTATACTTACTGTACTGTATCTTATGTTTATCTGTGATTATGTCGACTTCCATGAAGGCAGTTATTATATCCAGATTTTATAGATGCACAGCTTAGTGTTGTCCATATAGATCTTGCTGAATTTACTGAAAACTTCTAATCCTTGGTAAAAGGTCAGGGGACAATCTTATATTTTTTTAAAAGGCATTTCAGGAGAACAGTGCCTCCCAAGGCTTACTTCTGAGTTGTTTTCCACAGTCAGGATGAGGTGAGAGAGCGCACTTATGAGGAAGCAATGGATATGATCTGGCAACAGGAAAATAGTTCAGTTCATAGCATACAGGCTCTTAGCAAATGCTTTTTGGTTGTCTCACTAATATGCAGGAATAAGAAGGCAAAGAAAGGAATTTGTATTAGAAGTACTGGCATGTAATTGAATTATTCCCCCATGATAAATAGGTTGTCAGTTTTTGATCAGTAATACCACTTGTCTTTCAAGGAGTTTTGCTGTAGATTTTTTTTAATTGAAAAGGACAGAGAGAAAATAAGGACTCTTAATTTCTTCATCTAGGTAGATGCATTAGTCAACATGGTGAATAAGATACTACAATAATAGTAAGCTAAGTAGTACAGTGGAGAGACTATTGGATTCACAGTTGGGAAAATCTAAGTCTGAATTCTGCCTCAGATACTTTCTAGCTAGGAGACCCCAGACAAGTCACTTAGTTCTCAGACTCAGTCTCCTCACCTGTAAAACCAGGGAAAAATAACCCTCCCTCACAGAGTCACTCAAAGGATCAAATGAAATTACATATAGAAAATGCTTTGCAAACCTCAAAGTAAAATATAAACACTGGTGTTATTATTATTATTATTAGCTACGGCATATTATAGAAATTGAAAATAATTGTTTTGGAGAGATGTCCTCTCAAAACAATATTCTTGTTGACATTGTGGAAAGCACTCCTCCCTATGTATGTGGAACGATGTAATAATCCATTGAACAAGATCTAAGTCATAATTTGTGCTTCAGAGTAATATTGAAATCATCTATATTCATTGGCCAATGAATGTTCAGGGAGCCAGAAGTTCCAGGTTTAACTGGCTTATATTGGCATTAACTGCTTAGCTGAGATGCTCATTTGGTTAATATCACAACAGACCTTTGATGCACAATATTTTGCCTCATGTCAGTATCCCTTATTTGCAGATGTTATTCAGAATCCTTGTAAACCTCAAAACTGCTCCTCAGTGGGGAGACGCCTAAGTGAGGTGTCCACTAGGGGTCACTGTTGTTGCTTATTACATACATCCCTCTAAACTGCTGTTTCTGGAACTGACCAAGGCTGCATGCAAGGGAAAGAGTAAATGAACCGGTTTTAAAAAATAGAATCCAGTGAGATTTTTTTCCTAGGAAGCAGCTACCCTCCATGGGCTGATGAATGCCTAAAATGCTGCAGGTATGGCATAAGCTTCCATTATTACAAGCCTTGGTTTCTCCAAGAAATGCTGCTCTGAGGTTTGTCCGCATTTTCTATTTCAAAGCACTGGGTTAAATTTTCAAACCATTCCCCAGGAGGTCCAGTTGTCAAACCTATTACTACTTAACAAGTTTCCCATGCACGTTCCCAGGAGCTGCTTTAAAATGGGCTCACATGTTCTCTTTTGTTGGGGGTGGGGAGGGAGAAGGGGGTCAGCTGGCTTTTGCATAAATAGAATGGATGCATGTATATGCCCGTTGACTGATACAGCAGCTTGCAAACTTGAATGCCTGCCCTGGGTTCATTGTCCCTGGAATTGCAGAAAGAAACAAAGTTGGTGGCTTGTATCAGAAATAGCAAATGTGCCCGAGGTATCTATCTTTGAGGAGTTCTGCCTTGATACCCAGGTAACTTAACTTCCCCCGCTTATTCTGGGATCATTTTAGTAGAAATGGGGCCCACCCTCCTTTGCAGAGATATTAAAAGTGGGTTTGCTCAAGTCTTGAAGCCTTCCATAATCGGCCTTCCCCTGTCCCCATGATAACAACTTCCCTCTAAGATTTACCCTGAATATATCTTGCAAGTACCTGGATGTTTGTATGTTATCTTAGCCATTAGAATAGGAGCTCTTTGAAGGTAAGGACCAGGTTTTGGTCTTTCTTTTTATTCCTAGAAGTTAGCACAGTGCCTAACCCATGAATGCTTGCTAATTGCTTTTCCTGCTATTTTCTTATTGCTAAATAAAGACCAGAAGCAATCGTGGGTCTAAATTCTTGCAATGTGCCCATGAGTGGTCAGCCCATAAATGCTGTTTTTAATGGTGATATCAGTATTAGCTAGAGTTTATAGAATGCTTTAAGGTTTACAGAACACTTCACAAATAATGATACTAAATAGCTAGCAGTTATATTGCACTTTAAGGCTTGCAAAGTACTTTACGAATATCTCATTTTATCCTCATAGCAACCCTGGGTGTCATACTGATACCAGGCCTCACATCTAGCCATTATGCCAAGCAACTGACTTTGTATAATTTGCAGGAGCTCCCTGAAAGAAATACGAGTAGTGAGAAAGGAAGGAGGTAGATAAATAGTTCTGCAAGTTTGGGACAGAGAATTATGGATGAATAATAAAGCTCTGAAACAAACTAGTTATGCATTGCAATTATCTAAAATAATGCCTATAAGCTAAAAATTAGCTGGAGGTAATTCACAAAATGGACACATGTTTTAACAGTTCTCAGTCTTACTGAGTCTTTCTGGGGTGCTTCCTGGAGCTCAGCAGTTATTCTAAGGCTGGGACCACTTGAACATTGGGGATTTGGCATCAGTAGGTGACAGAGGTTAATCTAAAATTCAGTCTTATCAGGAAGCATGGATATACCTGCTTTCTCCTAGGGAAAAAAAGACCCAGTGAGGATCACTTCACTTGTTTAGTGATGGAGTAAGGTGAAGGCCATTATCCAGGGACTGATTTAACCACATGAAAAATAAATCAACAAAAGCAAAGGGGAATTCTACACTCAGATAGGTGTGAAAAAAAAATCTTGAAACATATATATGTATTTACACACATATATGCATATGTGTGTACACATACACATATAAAATATAATATATGTATCTATATATTTGCATTTATTATATATTAAGATATACATAAGTATGTGTATATATGTGTACATATACATATTCATATGTATACATATTTATATATCTATCTATATATGGAGAAAGAGAGAGACAGAGGCAGAGAGAATTTCAAAGGTTCCTCTTCTACTTTCTCTCTGCTAATTTATTTTCTCTAGTGACTGACTGGCTGTTGTGATTTTTATTTCTGTTCTAGTGTATACTTGAAAAAGTGAGAACACATAAACACCATAGGGATTCAAGGGCAAATTAAATTTTCATCAGTTGTCTTCCTTATTTCCCGTGTGCTTTTAATATTCTTCTAAGCATCAGCAATAGCAGCATTTAATAAATAAAAAAAAATCTTGAATTAATGCATATTATGTATAAGGCAGTGGTCTAGGCTCCCTAAGGGACACAAAAAAGTCCCTTTAAGTCCCTGCCTTCAGATAGCTTGCAGTTTAGTTTTGAAGTTGTGATAGGTATGTAAAAGTTAGATAACGATGAACGTGGCACAAATAGGAGCAGAATGAGTTGGTAATCTCAGTAAAGGAAAGAGGGAGCACAAGAGATCAGGGTGACTTTTGTGGGGAATAGGATTGTGCTGAACTTCAATGGGGAGGTTATACCAGTGTGGAAGAGAAGGGGGCAAGGCAATAAGCATTTCTGTAGTGCCTACTATGTGCCAGGATCAATGCTAAGCCCTTTGCAGATATCTCATTTGAGTAGAGTAGCATGAGCAGAGACACAGAAGGAGAACTGAATTGAGTGGGTTGGAAGGATAATGTCATTTAATGATAGGAAATAACTTTTTTTTTTTACTTATAAAGATGATGTACCAACCAAATAACTTTCCTCATTGATACATAAATTCACAAATCTAATGGAAAAGTCAACATCTTGCCCTTCTAATAAGAGAAACTTGCCAGGCAAAGTTCAGATCAGCTTTTGAAAAAAAAGAATCTTTGAACTCTAGTTCTGCCAATAAATTAATTGTTTCTAATGTATCTGATTTGATAAAGTCCTTATCTCAACAATAACAAGCATTTCTACCTCGAGTTGTTTTCTATGGCAATTATAATAGCTACCTCTTCTTCAGTTGGAGACTAATAATTCACTTTATTTGTATGGTCTAAACCTGCCTCTTTTACTACTGATCTGAAGGCACTTTGCTGTTGGCAGCACCACCAGAGGGAGTGAAGGGAAGGTCCAAGAAAATGGGAAAAAAAAAAAAAGGGATATGATACTATGCGATTATTTTGGGGATTTGGACTGTGTTGTTGGGGAAGATGAATCATTTTAGAATTCAATTGCATCCTGACAGTTCTAAGGTGACCCTGACCTAGATCGCATGAAATGATTACAATAAATGAGTAAATAAATAACGAGTTATCACCATGATCAGGGAAGTCCATGCAACATAAGATATTCCATGCTTTTTTTTTTTTTTTTAGGAATCAGCATTTAATCCTGGTTAGGAAAAGCAGAGATGAATACAGAGAGGGGTGGATGAATATAGTGGTATCACCCTAATTTCTAATGAGGCACTGAGGGTATAATTTATGATTATTCCAGAGACGACTGAATTGGGTCTGACCTCCTGCTTTGGTTTTTGGCTCTGATTTTACAGGCTAATTTCCAAAAGCACTGGCTTCTACCTCACAGGCCTCCTTGGTTAATGGAGTTGAAAGGTTCTCAAAGTCAATGAAGGATATTGTATTAAGTGGGGTTTAAAACAAAAGTAAATAGTCATTAAACATCTGACAGGAACAATTTATTTTGACTGGATGGTGGGGCTAAGGATATGGTAACAGGGCAAAACATTTAATTATGATTTCTGTTAATGTAATCCTTCAGTTCATTATGAGAGTTATAGTAGGAGGTGATAGTTCAGCTATCCTCTGCCGTCTTCAGGCTCTACGTGGGGACAAAGAGGCTGGAGACCATCCCAAGAAGGTCAGCCAGCATGGGTAAAAGCCTTTATTTAGTTCATGCCAAATAAGGCTTAGTAGGAGAAAGTGGGAATTTTTGTCTGGACAATGCTAATACTGATAATAACTAGTATTTACATTGAATTTAAAATTGCAAAGTGCTATACATATATTATCACACTTGATTCTTATAATCACTCTTTGAGATAGGTGCTAGTATCATGCCCATTTTAGAGATAAGCAAAGTGATGCTAAGTGTTGTTAAATAACTTGCCCACAGTAACATAGCTAAGAAGTATGTGATGTAGCATTTGACTTACATCTTCTTGATTTTAAGACGAACACTCTTCACCTTAGTAAAGCTATGATGGGTCTCTTAAAGTATTTGAAGAACCTTTCCCTAGAAGAAAGATTAGACTGGTTCTGCTTGACTCCTGAGGGCATAAATTAGGGTAGTAGGCAGAAGTTCTGAAGAGGAAAATTGATATTTCCAAAATTCCTTAACAATTAGAGCTGCCCAAAAGGGAAATGGGTGATTGCCTTCGAAGACATGGATTCTCTCTAACTAGGGATCTTTAGCAAAAGCTGGATCTATTTATTTGTTGGGTATGTTAGAGAGAAGAGTCTTATTAAGGTACTGGTTCGACAATAGGATGCCTAAAGTGCCCTCCAGTATTGTTTATATACAGCTCAGTCCTAGGGTGAAAGGATCATAGATTTATTCCTGAGGACCTAAGAATTTCTTTAGTCTAACCCCCTGGTTTTATAAACGAGGGCACCAAGGCCTAACTTGTCCAGGATCACAGAAGTTGTAAGTGACATAGGCTTTGAACTGAGGTCCTTTGATTCTAAAGTCATTGCTTTATTGTGATACTCATCTGCTTCCAACTCCAGAATTCAGTGATTCAAATACATAATCCCAAGGTGAAACATGGTTACTGCTTATCCCTGGCATCATTATTAATGAAAAAAGTGGGTGATTATTTTTTAAAATGTTAAATTCTGCAAGGATTTGTATCGATGGTATATGGGTTGTGGATCAGTGGTAACTGCATATTTTTCTTTATAAAGGATAAAGGTAGAGCTCAAGTTAATTTGGTGTGATCTGTTTACTGGCTTCTTAAGAGCAGACTTGCTGGAGAAGATTGAAGGTTGGGGAAGACAGGGTTACCTCTGAGATTTTATTGTCTCACCTGCCCTGTGTAGCTAGCCATTGCACTGTAACCAGGGAAACACCACTCTATTTTCCTTTGACTCCCAGCATGTCAAGCCTTATACTTTGGGGCCAAGCACTTACAGTTTTAGGTTATATTTCCTAAGCTGAACCCCTCAAAATTATATATCTATAGATAGATATAGATATCTATGTATAAAGATTTTCTCTTTCTCTGAATGCACACACATGGAATGAATTGATAAAATAGTAAAAGGACCTTATAAAGGATATAGGACCTTTAGATGCCAAGAATTATATAGGTGCCAACTAGCAAGTTAGCAAATTTTTCACCAGTGAATGGTAGAAGGCAGTTAGAGATGTATTATATATTAAGGAACAAATTAGGATAACTCATTAGGAGTTTGCGATGCATGCTGTAGGCTAGGGATGTTTGAGCAAAAGATGAGTTAGGAGATTCCTTGCCTCTATAAATAAGAGCACTGTCATAAGAACATAGGTTCAGAACTAGAAAGAAGTCTATGTATCATCAAATCTAATACCTTCAGTTATAGGTGAGGAAACTGAGGCTGAGAGGCTAAATTATGTACAATGTTACATAATCCCAGACATAGTTAGGATTCAAAGCCAGATGAATTGATGTGAAAACCACCATTTTTTTTTCACTGTGCCGTAGTGCCTCCCTGTTCAAAATGCCTAAGGAGAGGTAAAGGAATGTTTTCTTTCTTTTAATGCTTTAAGGGACACAAGAAAGGGCTGTGTACCAAAGAAATCTGGTACAGCAGAAAGAACTCTGCTGTTTCTTGTATACAACACTTCATTTCCCATCTCAATACCTTTGCATTGACTATTCCCCTTGCCTGGAATGCTCTCCCTCCCAACCTCTGACCTTTAGAATCTCTGGCTCCCATTAAGACTCAGCTCAAATGCTACGTCTTCCAGAATGGAGAAGGGGGAAGAGAATAAACATTTATATAGTTCTTACTACCTGTCAGGCACTGTGCTAATATATATATAAATATATATATATATATATATATATATATATATATATATATTTTTTTTTTTTTTTTTTTACAAATATCTCATTTGATCCTTACAATAACCCTGGTAGGTAAGTGCTATTATTACTCCTATTTTGCAGTTGAGTAAACTGAAGCAGACAGAGGTTAAGTGGTTTGAGAGAATTACAAAATAATTAAGTGTCTGAGATTGGATTTGAACTCAAGTTTCCCTGACTCCAGGTTCAGCATTCTATCTACTATGCCACTTAGCTACCCATGCTGAAACCTTCAAATCAGACCTTCAGAGACTTTGCCCTGGAAAAGCTCAGCTACTGAGGTTAAGATCTGTGTAGAGCATTGTGATGTGAGACATACTAAGTCATTAAAAGGCACAGTCCTTGTCCCCAGATAACTATGATATGTCATAATATATGTGAGGAAAATATATGAGAAGCTTGAGGAAAGTTCTACATGAAGTCCAAGAAGAGACACACTTTAGAACTCAGAGAAGTCTTCTGGAAGAGTTGACATTCGAGTTTGGCTTTACAGGACAGGTAGGAATTTGAAAGGGGATGGGAAAGTATGTCCTTTAGACAGAAAGAACAGCAGAAACAAAGGCAAAAGGTAGGAAAGGGAAGGATAAGTACAGCAGATGGCCAATAGTGCAGTTCGATGGAAATGTAGAGTGTGGAGAGAGGAATAGTTTATTGTGGGGAGACACCAGATTATAGAAGCCTGGATAAAATTGGAATTTTATCTAGTAGGTAATAGTGAGCAATTAAAGGGTTTTTGAATGAGTGGAATAGTCTGACCAAATCTCTACACAAGGAAGATCTGGAATCAACCTGAAGGATGGTTGGGAGGGGCACAAGTGCATAATGGAAAATGAATTGATTGGATTGAGAGGACCTGAGTTTATATCTTTCCTCTTCTACTTGATGCCTTTGTGATCTTTGGCAAGTCACTTACCTAAAGATGATAACATCTGTAAACTTTGCAAACCTAAAAGTGTTTTTAAATGTTAACTGTCATCCTCCTCCTCCTCTTCTTCCTCCTCTTCATCAGTAGCCATTCTTGACTCAGTTTCTTCATCTGTAAAATAAGGAGGTTTATTTACATGGCTGGTGAAGTACTGTCTTGCTCTAAATTATAATACCGTGACCTGATAGGAAGCAATTGCCTCTGGACAGATGGTAATGGGTACTTTGACTGTGGTTACAACTATGGTAATGGGGGAAGGCTGACAAATATGAGAGCTTATAGGAGATGGAATTGACAATACTTGGTAGTTGATCGTATATGAGAAGCAGAAGACGAGGAAATTCAGAAAAAAATATCAAGGCTTCAGGTAAAATGGAATGGGTGAATGATAGTAATGATGGGAATAGAGTAGGCAGAAGGACGAACAGGTTTTCCTACAGTGATAAGTTGAATTTGGGCAAGCTGAGTTTGAGGTTCAGGTGGGGAATCCAGAACAGGACCCTGTAGGCAGTTGGAAATGTGGGTGTAGGGTAATAGTTCTCAGTTCTTTTTTGCTCATGGAACAATGTGCTTTGCCATGAGGAATTGTGGAACACTGAATGCTTAAATTGGCAATACTCTGGAAGCCTCAGGAGACTCACTTTCTTGCAGTTTTCCTCCAATAAGAATAACCAGCTTTGTTGAAAGATCTTTTCAGATTCAAAGGTTGATATATTTAGAGATTAGTGAATATAGGTAGCAGTCAAATTTTGTTAAATTTGTGACTGCCATACTATATAGAAATGAAATCACCTCATCCCAATCCCTAGCCCTGAAGTAGCAATAACAATCCAAAATTTCATGACAGGTCTCATGAAAATGATGACATTCATTTGAGAATTACTATTTCTCTAATACAGGTCTGATTCAGCAGCTTCTTTTTTCTTCCACATTTTTCTTTTAAAGAATGAAAAATGTGTGATATATTTGTTTATTTCCATTCATGCTTTGTTGTTGTTGTTCAATCATGTCCAAATCTTTGTGACCCCATGGATGACTAGTATTCATGGGGTTTTCTTGGCAAAGATTCTAGAGTGGTTTGTCATTTCCTTCTCCAGTGGACTAAAGCAAACAGAGGTTAAGTGACTTGCCCAGAGTCACACAGTTAGTAAATGTCTGAGGCCAAATTTGAACTTTGTTCTTCTTGACCCCAGCCCCAGTGCTCTATCCACTGAGCCACCTATTTTACCTCCGCATTCATGCTTTAGCAGAGAATTATTAGAAATCCAATAACCTTTTCCTCCCTGGAAATATTCACTGTATTGTATAGAGCAACCACGGTGAAAGTGGTGTAATCGGAGTTGGAGAAAGGAACACTGGTAAATTAATTATCAGACACTTTATATGTTTTGATAGGCAAAATGGGATGGTTTGGAATGCTTTCTTTGAAAAAGGTTCTTAAATGGGATAAGGGAACATCTTTCAAATAGCAGCCACATTTCTTCCCACTTTTTTTTTCTTTGTTTAAAACAACATTGTTGATTCATCCTATGACTATTGTATATTTCATATATATGTGTGTGTGTGTATATATATATATATATATATATATATATATATATATATATATATATAGTAATTTTGATCCAGTTTCTAGACTGGTCCCTGTGGCACCAAGCTTAAAGAGGTGACTGGGTCACTAGTGCAGATTGGTTTAAATTGAAAGGTGTTTCACAGAGTGAGCTTTTAATGGTAATCACAAAGAAAAACTATTTTTGAAAGCCTAAAGCATTATATAATCATCAGTTATTATCCTTCTTATCTACAAAAAGAAATTCAAATATTTTGGTGCAATTTAAATTGTTTCTAATAAGAACATGCATGCATATATTTAAACACACCTACAGATTACCTCTTTCCCATACAAAGGGTAGTGTGAGGGAGGAACCCAACTAAGAAGTTAGTTTTGTATATGCGTGTTCACCAGGCTGTGCATCTCACTACGAGATGGGGAGAAAAAGAAGTCCTGTTCTCTCTCTCTCTGTCTCTGTCTCTGTCTCTCTCTCTCCTATTGACAAATATTCTGTTTTTGTTTAGCTGTTGCATTAATTTCAATGGGGCACTTGTATGAATTGCACAATTCTGTGTAACCCTGCATGGAAAAAGGAAATGGCACTAGGTTTATCTTCTATTACATGACCATTGTCTGCCTTCTTGGAGCAGCTGGGCCAGTTGTCTTCCCATATTCTTTAGGCTTTGCAAAGTCCCATAGAAATCAATGAGATGCTTGCAGTACTTAAGGCTATTTTCTGGGAATCAGATGGAGCCTTGGTCTTAAGGCTATATGTGATATCAGACCAGTAATTACTGAGTCAACCTGGCACTAGGCAGAATGTGTTTCTGCTAATTAAACTTGTTGCATTTGAATAGCTTTCTTTGGCTATACTGTATGTAGTAAAACTAGGGTGAACAATAAAAGGAAACCATTTCCCTCCCTCCCTTCCTACCCAAGACCTAAAACTGCAGATGGCCGCACTGTGTGTGAAGCACCTAGTCACTGAATTAGCCTTTTGTGTGCAAGAAAGGAAGATAATTTGAATGTTTGAACCCCCCACAGGAAGCTTGTCTCAAAATGAACAATTCGCCAAATAAAGACTAATTAGGGCCTAAATTAATTAGAAGGTGTGGTTTGAAAGGACGTTGATGAGAAGAGTCTGTCATTTTAGACAAATGGAATAGAGCTAAATAAATTAGGCCCCATTAATATCTCATTGTTCTGTGAGCAGCTCTCTTTTATTGCATTCATTAGAAAGCCTACTTGAATAAGCCTTCACTGGCCATTACTGATTCAGCTCTCATTTACTGGAGCCTAACACACAGTGTATGCATTAAAAATATTTCAACAAATCCTCATGGCTTCTGCAAATTAATATTTATATTTTCTGGGTGCTCTGCTTTTCATTTGAGATGCAGGCACTGAATGGTATTGCCTTTTCTTTTTCTTTCTCTTTTCTTTTCTTTTTTTTGGTCACCAAATTGTCAGAAGTGAAAACTCATAGTTAAAAAAACAGAAAGAAAGTAAGCTAGAGAGAGCAAATTACAAAAAGAATGGGGAAAGGAAGAAAGAAAGCAAAAAGAAGTTTAAAAAAAATTAAATCTTAATGCATCAGTAAATTATATTTTCTCTTCTGACTTCATGCTTTCCATGAGACATTGTTGTATTATTTTATTTTTAAAGAGTCTCCTAACTACTTCAGAATGCTAATTGTTCTTTGATGACTTTTTCAAGCCAGATTCCAAAGCCTTATTACTGTCTATAATTAGGTATAATGCACATATGAGTATATGTTTCTTCTCTTCAATAAACGAAATGTCTTTTTCTCTTTCTCCCCTCCCTCTGCCATCTCCTTTTCCCCCTACAGATGGAGTGTTTGGAAGATGCCAGCAGGGGCCTGTGGTAGACATATACCAATATGAAGTTTCACCCCCAGTTCTTGAGCATCTAAGGACCATCTTGCAGAAGCTCTCCCACAGAGGTACAGTGTGGGTCAAATTGAAGACTTGGTTCATGGATTTAGACCAAGAGCTGTGATAGGTGATGCATTGATAAGCCATGCAATATTGTGTTTTTAGCAAATGATTGTTACTTAAAAAAAAAATAACCCAATGAGTCTCATAGTATTTTTGTCTTGGTTACCTTTGCCATGAATCATGGTGGCCAAGATCAGCAAGAATGTTGGTAAATAGAATAAAATGCCAACCTGAAAGCAAAGCATTTAACAGAAATTCATTTACATGACCAAGAAGAGCCTAAGGCTATGAACCAGAAAAGTGTGTGGTCTTTTTTTTTTCCATTGCTTTGCAAAGTAAGTGAATAAATATCAATGGAGAGTAGGAGTACAGGCACCATAGCTTTGTGGATGGATAGCTCAGTTGGGTGTCAGAACTGAGCTAGTTCCAGTTCAACAGCTGAAAAATTTTATGACCTTGATTGAGTTATGAAACCCTGCTGTCTTTTGCTCTTTCTGCAAAATTGAGGTAATAACACCTGACTGTTTACCTCGTAGGGATATTAGGAAAAAGATAATCTCTGGAAAAAGTTGTTTGTAGCAATTGGAATCAAAGACAGGTTATGTATTATTATTATTATTAGTAATGTCAAAATGAAATATTTCTGTACTCAGAAGCTTTATAATGGACTCATTTCTAGATCTAATACACAGAAATAACATGCAGATTTTGAAGAGCTAATTGCATAGTTTCTTGACAGAAGGTATGTGACCACTAAATAGGTGACCAAGATGTAGCTGGGAGGGGGCAGGAGTGATAGGACTTTTTAAAGTGCTGATATATATTCTAGCATCAAAGTATACAACGGTTTTATATCAGCGAGAGAGATAACATTTAATTTATCATGATGTTTCTTCTCTTTTGTGCCACCATTTTATTTCTAATTCTCGGCATCTGTGAATTTGCTCTAGGATAAATCTTGCTTTTCAAAATGTGACCCAGTTTATCAGAAAGTCTCCTCTAGCATGATGGCCCAAGTTTGTATTATGGAGAGTCTCAATAATTAATAACCTGTATGGCTCCCATTGCCTGAACCCCGATAACTTAGTGAACTTCTGAAGTTAGCATATGTCTAGAGTATTCAATTCTTCATTCGCTAGTAGCAAATCAAGGCTTATAAAAATGTAGAAACATATTCAGAGTAGAAATTACGAAATATCTCATCTTCCTTATTTCCAGAATAATTTGAGTCTCACACTCTTCCAAATACTTATGACACTAATAATAGCCTTGACTCAATCTTTCTGAAGATGGAATGGAGGCTGGAAGCTTTAGTAAAGGTGCCATCAGTATTTCTGTTCATATTTCCTATTAGGCTTTATAATGCTACAGCAAGGATATTGCCTCTCTTTGCTCCGTTTGCCTTGGGAATGCTCTGTCACTGGCCCAACAGCCAAAGTTGTTGCTTTTGTTCTTAGGACATTCTTGGTCCCATCCATTCCTCTTTCCTCACCCCTCATGCTGTCCTCCATCTTTCTTGTTTTCTCCTTTCAGTAGTATCACTCCATGGGTCATGTTTATTGTCTACTAGGAAACTGACTCCCTGCTTTTCTCCAGTCAGTGCCCATGTTTTGGGTTAAAGCAGTGGTTCTCAACCTTCCTAATGCCTTGACCCTTTAATACTCGTATGCGGGCCTATCTGCATGTGGGCAGACCCACCTGGAGACAGATAGAGGAGAGGTGTCTCAGCCCCTAAGACCACCGGAAATGTGTTTTCCTATGGTCTTAGGCGATCCCTGTGAAAGGGTCATTTGATCCCCAAAGGGGTCGCCACCTACAGGTTGAGAATCACTGGTTTAAAGTCTCATGAGAAATGGTGGGAATGAAACCCATCAGTGGACTCTTCTACCATTGTCATGTTCTATACTCTTTTTACATGTATCAGTTCTCTTCCATTCCCCCTCCTCTCCTCTGCTTCTCCCATCTTCACACAAAGGGTAAGAAGTGATAAAAGACAAAATATATATAGCTATTTGCTACCAATACCCTCTGTGGGTGAAATAGAGGACAATTGAAACGCTGAAGTTCAAATGTTTGCCAATGAATTCTTGCAAGTAGATACCAACTTTAGATGAGAAATAGTTTCTGTTGAGCACATTATAAGTGATAACAATTTTACCTATTAAAGTTAAGAAACTTTAAAAGAAAAAGGTTAAAGAAATGAAAAAGAATAATTATTTAAGGTAGTGATTTCTAATGTTTATCGTTAGGCTTGATTAAAACAAGTTCAGAGAATATGGGAACAACATTGTCCTGGAAGTGAGAAATCCCACTAAGTAGCTCTGTGATTTTAGGCATGTGCTTTCATTTCTTTGGTTCTCAATTTTCTCATTATAAAATGAAAGGGTAGGTTAAGTACACTTGGTAGAACTTTTCAGCTCTGAAAACTTGTGATTTATGGTAGAGATGGACAAAAGAAAGAGTGTTTGACTTAGCACCAGGAGAACTGAGTTAAAAATTCCAGCTCCAACACTTACTAGCTCAGTGACCATGGACCAGTTATTTGACTTCTCTAAGATTCAGTTTACTTGACTATAAAGTGGGCATGATGTTACACTTAGAACCTACTTCATAGGACCTTATATGAAGAAAATGTGTCATAATCCTGAAGACACTATATTGGTGAGTATTGGGATTAGAAGACTGAAAAGTATTCAAGGGTATTTATTTCAACTCTTGAGCTTTTATATCTAAGCCTCTTAATATGTTGTTGAAGTCATAGAAAGTGAATGAATGAATGCTGCATGAATTGAAAAACATTTGAGGAATTATGATTTGCCAGACTCCGTGCTTAGTGATGTGTATACAAATACCCAAGTGAGAAAAAAACGAAACTTTAGTACTTGACTTCAAGGAACTTACTTTCTAATGGGGAAGAATAACACACATAAAACAGTGGTGGCCTGGGGAAAGTATTTTCATTTGGGAAGTCACAGAGATGGTGAATGAAACAGTAGGGCGTTCAGTTGAAATACCCTTTATGGATAAAATGGAAATGTTGATTTGATTAATCTTCCCAGTGCAAGAAATGGAAAATCTGGGACAGTTGTGGGGGAAGGAAGTTCTCTGGGAGAATTTCTAGAAGAATGTCATGTATCATGGTTGGATCTCGGGCTGCCTAAATAGAGAGGACTCTTGTCAATCAGGACAATGGGCTCCTAGGGCAGGAGGTCCAAACTCAATAGTTTAACTTGTCCAAGGGATAGTCTCAGGAGGTCTGGTTTAGATGGTGCAGCATTGACCAAGTGAATGGCAATAAAAATAGCCTATAGCTGGAAGAGACCACAGAGGTCACATGATCCAACTCTTAGAAACTGAGGCTCAGAAAGATTAAAGGATTGCCTGACGGGTATATAGTTAATAAGTGACAGCTAAAATTTAAAGCTAAGTTCTCTAACTGCAAATCCTTCTCTGTAAATTTATTATTATCAAATTGTTGTATAAAAGCTTGTCCTTTTTTATTCTTCTTATAACTAATCTCTTAAACTGCAAAGGATAGCCTCTTCTTTTTAGTCCTTTTCCAACAGTCATGTGTTAATCTCTGGAGCTATAGGAAATGGGCTTTGACAGCCTAATGTCAGTAAGACAATGGCATGTTTCTGACCTTCTGGGACTTGCCACCTGCTTGGACAGGAATGACAGGTCTCTAGCCTCAGTCTCATTTTCTTAGCATATTTTGTGAGAGACCACCCAGTACTCAAGAACAATATGAAAAGCCATTCATTATGTGAAACCAGCACTTCTGACTAGAAGGGAAAAGGGTCTGTGAATGAAAACTCCATCTTTATTCTTGGCAATTTCTTCTGAGGGAGGATGGTAGAGGAAGTAGATGGAATTATTCACATGGCTTCCATTTATGCCCAGTAACTGGATAACAGTATCTAGCTTGAACAAAATTGAAGTTTGCCTGAGCTCATATTGTAGTATGACTTGGACACAGCATAGAGCAGCAGTTTCTTATCTTCCTTATTGATAAGCATTTGCTTTATAATACAATTATTTTATACCTTAAGCCTGGAATTTATTTTGTATCTGCTGTCTAATTCTAGCTTCAAAACATCTGACTGAGGCCATGGGGTTTTAGATGTTAGAGCTAGACAAGACCTTCCAGGGCATGTAGCCAAAACCTATCACTTTTCAGATGAGGACATTTGAGGCCCAGAGAGGTTGTGACTTTGCCCAAGTTCAGGTAGTAAGGGAGAGAGCTGGGATTTGAATTCAGATCTCTTGTCTTCACATCCAGCTCTCTTTATACTGCTTATTGTCACTATTACTTAGCTTTTAGAGGTGAATCAGAAAGAGGTGAATGATATAGCCAGAATAAATTACTTGAATTTTGAGATTTATATTGCAGTGCTCAGGATACCAGACCATACTGTTTATATTTCATTTTCTTTACCAGTGGTTCTGGTCTTGAATATGGAAGGATGAATTAAAACTGTTTACTAAGAACAAAAAAATAGAATGATATAAATTTGTGAGAAAAATACTACCCAGGGAATCAAGAAACTAGCTCTTGATTCCAGGCTAGTTCTGCCATCATCTAGCAGAATTAATTTAAGGAACTTATATACCTTTGCTGCGCCTCAACTTTGCCCATCTCAAATTGGATTAACTCCTGTTTCACTTATTTAAAGGAATTTATGAGGACATAATTTGGTCATAGATAGAAAAGCATTTTGACATATTAAAAATAATATGCAAACTTTCAGGCTCCATGTTCAGAAATTAAACTGCCAAGCATAGGTTAGGGGCAGATGTGACTAGAAAATGGTTTATAAGAAAAAGACCTTGGAGTCTTAGTGAACTGCAAGCATAGGATCTGTTATTGCTATCTACTAAGTTAAGCAGACCTTGATGGTATTAAAAGAAGAATGCCATTTATAGTGATAAAGAACTGACCTTAGAGTCAGGAAGACCTTATCTCAAGGTCTATATATTGTGCTTTTTTGGCTGGGTGATTCTGGCAAGCCACTTCACCTCTCAATGCCACAGGCAAAACTCTCATTGTAAGTTATGGAAGTATTGCTGATCTACATTGGCAGAGGTAGTTTCCTCAGTAAGAGTCCCCTACATCATTGAAATCCCAGGTCTAGAGACACATTTTGTCTTGTATGGTGCCCCCTCCCCACCAAAGCCAGAAGAAAAGAAAACAATAATTTTATCACAGAACTACTCTCTTTCAGAAGAGAATAAAATAAAGGAAGAAAAGTTAAAAACTACCAGAGGGATAAAAGGGCTTACCTCTTTCTGCAAAGGTGCTAGGGTAAACTCTACACAGGCTAACTGCTAGAATGCTCACCCAGAGAGGAGGTAATAAATGCTTTCTGTTGAAGGAGAACTAAACTGTGGATAGCAGCAAAGCAGATAGGTGTAATGCCATCTGAGAGAGGACTAAGAGGGATAATACCTGCTTGTGGAGCTACAGCAAGGCAGTAAAGTCCAGTGAAGGAGCAGTGCCTACAGGAGACCTACAAGAAGAATAGATGCTCAGACAAAGTGACTTCAGAGGAATAAGCTACCTTGGAGGAATAGACCTTTGCCTCTTACCTTGATGTAGCCCAACCCAGAACAGAAATTAATATCTAGGTCCCTTTGGATAAGTGGTCTGTTTGTGGGTAAGGAAAGGTTCTTTTGACTCTATGAGCTAAAATGTGAATCCTTTTTAGTATCTTTTAATTTATAAATATGTCTGTTTTGTGATTTGAGCCTTGTGAGTGTGATTGCTTTTAAGGGGAGCTGATGACGTCCTTTGGGAGGAGCACCAGTGCCACCTGTCAGTGTTCCCAAAATGGTCATTTGTATAGGTATGAGGGAAAAGTAGAAGTTCCCTTTGTGTGTATATTGTGTGTATATGTGTATATGCAGGAGGGAGCCTCTGTCATGAGTTACATGTAACTTGTATCATAGTTTTGTGTTTTTGTCTTATTGCCCTCCATTAGATTATACATTACTTGAGGGCAAGGGCTGTATCGCAATTCACCTTGGTGTTCCCAGTGATTACTATGGTGTGTTGCCAATAAGGCATTTAGTATGTGATTCAGATAATAACCTTGCTATTCTTGCCTCCAGAGGGCAGGGCTAGGATCAGTGCATCATGGAGAGAAAAGTTTGTGGTAAATAGCAGAAAAAAATTCCTTTGATCTAAATAGGATAGATTGACTGCCCCCAGAAGTAATGAGTTCCTTTTTAGTACATGTCACCAATAAGAGACTGGAAAACCACATCTTATAAATTTTATAGATGGGATCTAGCAGTGGGCTAGATTATTTCTGAAATGTCTTCTGTGTCTGGATCTCTGATTCTTTTTTTGAAACAGAACTGAATCTCATACAACCATATTAGTCCCAATGGCCTTAACTAAGTTTATTACCATTGATGGAATAAAGATCTTGTGAAGTATGACTTCCTTAACATCTTCAATTAATTTACTTGTAACTACTCTAGTTATATAATTAATTTTTAATATTTTGCTGTTTCTGCATTTTAAAATGTATTTACCTAAATACTTTAATTCATTTTTATTTATTTACAAGTACTGATTGAAAATCTATTGTGTTCAAGTCACTGTAAGGCATTTATTATAACACCTCTGTCAGGTCTACAGATTTTTTAAAAAGTCATCAAAAATAAATTACAAGCTTTCCCAATACTAAATGGAAAGAAGTCTCTTTTTTGTTTGTTTTTTTTGATCAGCTTTATCAAAGAGCAGAAAGATTCACCTATTCATTCACTAGGATTTATTGGAGCATTTATAGTAATGAACTGTCATTCATAAAATTCTTGAATAGCAAGTTACCCAATGAAGTCTCAGTACGTTGGTAAGATGAATTTTCTTTATAGGAATGAGCATTTCACACACAGAGATACTGTCCTCACACTGACTGATCATCAGTTTGGTCTGAATGCCTGGGGTGTGAGATGGAATAGATGCCCTAACACTCTGCCATCCTTGCCTGGGCGCCACGTAGCTAACGGGAGTCAGAGCTTGTTTTCTTATCAGTAAAATCAGCCACTCAGGGAGAAGGCCTGGTGACTAATATGTTACAGTTTTTTACTTTCTCGCTTTTCCAGGTCATAACTGAGCTTTAAGCTCCCAGTTATCTCTTCTTATAAGACCATAAATAAGAGAAGAGGTTTAGTGAGAATGGAGTGACTCATCACCTCTACAAAGGTGACTTTGGGAGGGGAGAAAAGAAGGAATAGAACAGGTAGGATGGGAAATGTAAGGACTGAGCAGGAGGCCTGCTAGGGTCTACATTTGATTCTTGTTAAGGAGTTCTCTAAACAAATGGGGCTTCTCCACTACTCACCCCCACCCCGCCTAACAGCTACAATCCAACAAAAATAACAAAACCTAGAGACAATTGGCTCTATTTTTCAAATGAATAATAAAACAGAAACTAGCTCAAATTACTTCATAATTGCTTATTGAATACCTTGAGTATGTCCAGCGCTAGGCTCAAGCACTCATTAGTTAATCAACATATACTAAGTGCTTACTATATGCTAAGCACTGATAAATATTGACCATACAAAGAAAAAAATGAAAGTCCTGCTTGTAGCAATGTTACAGTCCATTTGGGAAGATAGAATATACAAATGTAGTTAGATGTGTAATAAACACAAGATCATTTTATCTTATTTTTTATTTAATAATTAAAGAAGCATGAGACACAATCTCTGCTCACAAGGAACCTACAGTTAAATACATAGTAGAATCTGAAATTGGTTCTTTAAATGAATCAGAATAAAATGTGTTCTTTTGTACTCTTGGCTAATAGACTGTTACTACCATGTGCCTAAAATTGTGCTGGGTATACAAAAAAAAGGATGATTTGATCCTTTCCCATGAAGAATTACAATGTAGAGTAATCTTGTTAATGTTATTGCATAATATCTGGAGTGAATGTTATTCTTCTTTCTATATCTTTAGGGACTTTGTCTCTTGGTAGGCAACAACAAATTCATTGCATTTTTTTCATCCCTCATTTTTTTTTTTTGTTTTGTTTATTGTATGGGAAAGAAATGCTATGGACCTTCTTTCTGTAGCTTGTTTTGACGTTGGATTGAGTACACACAAGACCTAGAGCAAAGCTTTAGTCACAATTGCCTAACAGAATGGAAGCTTCTTAAGGGCAGGACTTTGGTCTTTACAACTCCATGCCTAACACATAGTATGTGAGGGTGGAATTGAATGGACACATTCATCTTTTACTACTCCCGGGTTCATTTTGATCCAACTATGGATATACACAGAATGTTTTGACTTTTGAGACATGCTGTATTAATAACTTGCCTTTTAATCCTCAAACTGGGATTACTTTGTGACTTTGGACAAGATATTTCATCTCCTTGTATGTCAGTTTCTTCTGTAAAATGATGGATTAAAGAAATTAAATATCCCTTCCATCTTTACATTCTGATTATGAATTCAAGGAGGGCAACTGTGCACAATGCTTGGCTTATAGTAGGTACTTAACAAATGTTTATTGATTGGTGTGATCTGTGGCCAATTTTCTTTTAGCCCCTGATTTGAAGGAGGTGAGTGTTAGGGTATTATCCATTCTCTCCTTCTTAATACCATCATACCCTCATCTTGCTCATACTGTAGCTTGCAGGTTCCAGAAAAGATGATGAGATGAGCCTGGGTTTGCCAGTCAAGGCTCAGGAGCATGT
>CM053585.1:487263817-487281368 GCA_028646515.1 Pseudochirops corinnae | reverse complement strand
CACATATGTGTGTATGTGTGCATTACATAAATACTTATTTATAAGCCCTAAAATTTATATAATACATGTATTATAAAATGGATATGTATGTGTAAAACTTATCTAATATGTAATGTATGGTGGTATTTCCTATCTATATATGTAACATGTAGATGTATATCATATCTATATACTTTACAGATAAAATGTTATTTATTATAGTTATTTTTGTCTATATACATATATATTACATATAAATATTTTATATAATATATTATACATAATACAATATATAATATATTATGTATATTTATACAAATCCACATATATGCACATGCATGTATGGAATCTATGTGCATGCCTATGTATACTGAATATATACATACATCTATATGCCTATCATGACACTAGGATCATGGATGGAGACACTCTGTCTGGATGGAGGTACACCCAACACCTCTATAATTCAATTTCCAGTTTCAAATAAAAATGGCTATGTCACATAGCTTTGCAGTTTACCTCATCTGACCAGCTAATTTCACTAGTCCTCCATCTACATAGGATATAGGGAGGGGGAACCATAAGAAGCTTGGAGGGGAGGGGAAGAGAGAGGGAGAGAGAAGAGGTTTGTGACCCCATTTGGAGTTTTCTTGGCAAAGATACAGGAGTGGTTTGCTTTTTTTTTCTCCACAAGAAAGTTTACATATGCACACATGTATATATATTCTAATACACATAAAGATACATACATATAACTTACAAATGCCAAAGTGTAAGTTAAAATGTTAACTGTTTACCATGGGGTCAGTAGCTCCTACTAGATGCATTTTTCTAAATGCATCTCTGCTTATGTCAAGTGGCCAGGTCCTCTTTATTGATCAGTTCTAACAGTGGAGAAAAGAAAGCCATTGGTCATGTTGAATGAATGACTTTCCAGTCAAGAGCTATTCCCTTCCCATCATAAGCAGAGCAAAGAGGGGAGTGATCTAGGCCACTCAGAAATTTGACCCTCCAAAATGAGTAAGATGGAGGAAGAGTCATAATGCAAAAAGAAACCTTGCTTTACTTTACCAAAAGAATCACCGTAGGATTTCTGTAAAGAGAGAGTGCCCCTGGTAAATTTAAGTGTTGGTTTACAGATCATTAGCTACTTGATAGAGGTGTTAAAAGTAAAATGTTGTCAGCCATGTCCAATTGAAAAATCAATCAGAAACTGGGTTAAAGCAGTTCTTTATGTGTGTATATATTCACATGTACAATATCTTAGAAGAATCAAAATTGCAGGAGATCCAAAGGACAATTCAAAGACACAATGGGTTGATGGGTGGGTATAAGACGACAGCAGTATGTCCCGTTCACATGAAACATTATTGCAGAAGGCCTCATCAAAGGCACATATGACTAGAAAAAAGTGAGTCCATCATATAAATGGAACATACATCTGGGTTTCCCATATATTCATAAAATATTTTAAAAATTAGAGGGACTCTTCTACTAGGCAGACCCTTTCTAAGGATTTCTGTGAAAATGTAGTCAATAATTGTAGTGGAAAAGAAGACACATATGGGTTTTGATCAATGCTGATACAGGGAGTCTGCACCTAAGATTATTCATCCATTGAAATAATGATGTATGTCTCCAGCACAGTAAAAAATACATTTAAAAAAATTCATGCTATATCTTCAAAAAATTTTCAGTTACAGCCAGTATTTTTCAAGCTAGTACCTTCCTCTCTCCTCACCTTCCTTTGCCTCGATCATCCCCATTTGACAATCCTAATACTCCCATGCTGAGTGAAGGTACTCATTACTGCCAAGGGCATGGAAATAGCTAAAGAAAAAGTTCTAGCACACAGAGTCACAGGCACCAATACTTCTTTCCTAAACATGTTTCCTTCTTTCCTCCCTTCCCTCCCCCACTTCTCATCCTTTACCCAAAAAGCTATCTCATTACCCTAAAAACAACTCTATGAAACTCCATGTCCTTAGCACTGAGATAGTTTGAACTCATAGTGGAAGAAAGTCCTACTGGGAATAAGAAGTAAGGTACAGCAGAAAGACCACTCAATCTGAAACCAAAGGTCCTGTGTTCAAATCCTGCTTCAGATACTAACAACCTTTATGACTTTGAGCAAATCATTTAACTTCATAGGGCTAATGTGTCCTCAAGTATAAAATGAGGGAGATTGTCTAAAAGACCTATGAGCTTCTTTCTACCTTTAAATCTATGATATTACAACAGCTGCAATGGTAATAATGACTGTGGTACAATAGAAAGATCACTCAATGGCTATGAAATCAGAAAGTCTGTTTCTGATAATAAATGGCACTATAACCCAGGACAAGTCAACTAATGTGACTGAGACCCCAGTTTTCTCTTTTTTTACAATGGAGGGAATGGGGTTAGCTTGCTACTGGGGTCTCTTCTAGTTCTAGATATATGATTTATGACCCCACCAAAGGGAAATCCCTACTGGAATGAAATACATCAAAGAAAAAGTCTTCCTTGCTGAGTCACTGCAGCATCTACACAGTAAGTGTCCAAATGTTCTGAATCAATTGAGCACACCAAGATTTGGTATAGTGCTTTGACTTTCTCTTTTTAAAAAAAATAATACTGTGTTCATATCTCTTCCAATTTCCACACCTCAAATCCATAATCCATCACTCAGACCAATCAGATCTGAATTCCTCAAACAGAACTCATGGTTTGGGAAAACAATTGAGGAAAACAGAATTCTTTAAACTGGAGTTCCCTATCTTAAGGAAGACATATGGCTGACATATAATACTTTCTATGGCGATTGTTAAGGGACCATGCATTGTTAGAAAGATGGAATAGGGTTTTGCTCTTCCACCATCCCTGTCCTCCATCAACCCTCACAAAAAGGAAAGATCTTGGCTACACCAGACAGAAAACACTAGCCTGCATCAGGGCCTGAATTCCCTAGGAATGGCCCTGAGAAAGACAATCCTAAAGAACAATGTACTAAGGAGGACCATCTGCACATAGCCTCGTACCCTAAGGATCTTTTCACTGAGTTTCTTGTGGTGCAAGCTTACAAGAAGTGATGTTTTCTTTCCCAGGAGGTCTCAAGGTCAATTCTTGCTAAGCCTGAAAATGCTGGACATACTTATGACCAAAGTCACAGTGAAAATGCTACTTTTCTTCTCTCTCTCATGGGGTGGTTCAGTGAACCTGTCAGAAGCTTCTTACCCCTAGCTAGACCAACAGCTTGGTATAAAACCCAAATATGTGAGCACAAAGGACTCCTCCAGCATAAAAAGAGCTTGAAACATCTCTATTGTCTAAATAATCTCTTGTCACTGGGAGCTTTCCTACATCTCTCCTATTTCATTCTATCCACCCCATCCCCCGCCCAATATTGATTGGAACATTGGCAGCCAAGAAGTTATTAAAAAGGAAACAGACAACAGAGATGGAAGAAAACTGCAGATAATTGGCGGGAGGAGATGGAATAATTGCTAATGTCAGTCGTGGCACGTGAGTGGTTGGCAATCCTCACCAGCTTTCATCAATCCCAAAGGTAATTTTCAAGGACTATGCTGTCAAATCAGTTCATTTAGGGACTCTGACTGACCCCGACTGTCTAGTTTGGCCACAGATTTGTACAGTTTGGAAAACAAGTTGCTCAATAACTGTGCCACCTTAAGGAAGTGACTTAATGTCTCTGGACCTCAGTTTCCTCCGTTGTTAAACTGTAATGGATAGATAAGATCATATCTAAGGCCCAGATAATCTCTAAGGGCCCTTATAGCTCTAAGTCTATAGTCCTATGATCCTAAAGAGAGATTCATTGTATGGACTTCACTGGGTGCTATGATACCATGTTTCCCTCTAGTCTTTCAATGGTGATGAGTCTTTCCCATCCAAAAGGTCACCTCCCAACTGAGTTTGAATATTTCAGACTATTAGCTCTCTTGTCCTATTTGCCTCAGAAATCAATAAAATGTCCTTTGTTAGAGTGGGTAAGTTTTCCAAATACTGATGCATCACTCTGGGAATGGTATGACTAGATATGGGGGTGGGGGAAAAAGAGGCTCTGTCCCAAGTGGGAGAGAAATTATAATCATGCTCTGTCAATTGAAGGAGATTTCTTAGGGCTTCACTCTGTTCCTTTAAAAGTTAAGAGTATTGGGGCAGCTAGGTGGCACAGAGAATAGAGCACCAGCCCTGAAGCTAGGAAGACTTGAGTTCAAATTCAGCCTCAGACACTTAACACTTACTAGCCATGTGACCTTGGGCAAGTCTCTTAACTCCAATTGCCCTACAAAAAAAGCAAAAACAAAAAAAAATCCATAGTATATGGTTAAACACACACACACACACACACACACACACACACACACAGTTCATCTCACATTCTTTGTTTTTGCTCTGTAATTTAGCTGGACTTTAAAAGCTCACCTTTCCTCACATACATGGAGGAGAAGTTTTTAGTGGAAGCATTCCTGCAGCTTCCAGTTGGGTTCAAAGACTGTGCTCCAAACCTAAACTCCTAAAAACATCTGGACTTTGCAATGTGGGAAGATTCTGTAGATTAAGCAACAGGTTGCAGCTGAATATACCAAAACAAAATCTAACACCAAAGTACAATTTGTGAACTGTGCTTTAAAAAAAAAAAACAAAAAACTTATAATTCGTCCAACAACACACTCAGAGGTAGTTTAGCTATATCACATGGCTTGTCATTCTTCCTAAAAAGTTCCGTCAGAGGTAAGTTACCAGAGCAATGTCCCAGCTTACATACCTGTTGGCCTTTAGAGCTCAGACTACATAGAGAATAAAAGAAATGATGTCATAATCCCTTTGGTGATCAGCAATGAGATCTGACCACCAAGTTTTTGAGAACCACTTTTTCTTGCCATTTTTCTCATAAATGCTTGGCATGCTCCCTCTATAGGCAAGTCTATTGATGGTAAAAACTGGTACTTTCTAGTGCCTTGTAGAGTGGCTGGCATTCAGTCAATGCTTAATAATACTCACTGACTGATTGATTTCCAGATCAAGAATGACATTATGATTCACAAGTAACTAGCTCAATGAGAAATGGGGTTTTTGTACCAGGTAGTAAACATTCAAAAGGAAATCTCTCCCTTCTAGGTAGATAGGCCATATTTCCTCTTGTCAAATATTCCTGCACCTTGAAACCACCAGTTTTTATGAGAGTAGCATATCCACAAAGAGGTAATCAGTTCCAAAGTTCCCTCTCCAGGAACAGCATTTCTTCCTCTGACCTTCATAAGGGGAAAGCTCTCTACGTTGCTACCTCTCTTGACACGACAACACCAAGAGTTGAACTATCTTCTTTATCATAACGCAACATATTTTGTCACTGTCTTTGTCCTCCCACACAACAGTTCTTCCTCTGGGTGAAAAATTCTTAGGGATGGCTTGTTCATGTGCTAAGTCAACAACAACAATAACAACAACAAAAACCCTAAATTCTTAACCTCAACCTCAAACAGTAAGAGTTGTCTCTCATAGGTTTGGAGGCAAGATGTGGCTATATTTTTATTTTATAAGTAGATTCACTCTGAAAACACACCATTCTACCATAAGGCATAAGAACTAATGTGGCTTAGACTGGGGTCTGATTGATAGATTTTTTTTTTTGATTTAATATTTAGTGAAGCCCTGATTTATCCTATAGGGTAGATCTGATTTGGGCTGGTTGTTTATAAAGACAAGACCAATGTCATCTGTTTAACTTACTGAAGGACCGTTATTTGGGCAAAGAATTGTGGCAAAGGACACCAAAAAATTAATTGTGAACAAAAATCACTAGTAGAGACATCTGTCACACATGTGAGTCCACTGCTTGTTGGAAGTAAAGTCACATGAATAAGTGATTATATGCTGGGAGATAAAAAAATGAGGAGAATGTCCACACTGTGACTTGATGTTTACATCTTGTTTAGTTCACTTTTAATTCCTCTTCCTTTTATGCTGGGAGGGAAATTTTCCAATCTTCGCCACCTATATTTCTTTCTTCCTTTGACTTTGCTCAATGTTTATTTGTCCCCCCCCCCCCATATATAAGTAAATTTATAAACAAAAATTAGTAAATTAATAAATAAAATGGGAGAATATTTTTCTTCAAGCAACAATGATTCATTAACATTTTCTATGATTTTTCCCCTTTTCTTTCTTTTTTTCAATCTCTTTGCCTCTCAAAGCTTTCAAGGAATAAGAAGTAGACAAGTTCTTATTGACTGAATTCTTTTATTTTCTGGAGAAGATATATGATTTTGGTTTAATAACTTTTAGATAGCTGAGGAATAAAACAAATATGGAAAAACTTAACTTGTTCTATGATACTGCCAAAAGGAAGTACCTTTCAAATTATGGCTATCTCCTGTCTACCATCTTAGTAAAAAGTTTATGAGAGTAGAGATAATGACAACAACAGAGAGATAATCACCTTTTGACATTCTTGCTGATTAAAAACCTGCCTCCAGAACTTCTAACTAATGTAGTAACAACATCTCCTTGACAGTTCCTTTCTGTCTTCAAAACCTCATTTGGAGATGCTGATGAACAGTGAAAAGGCAAGTAAGAGAAATGAAAGAAAAGCAAAAAGTGAGTGATCACTAGGGTAGGGACTCAGTGAACTGGTTCTCCCAGGTCTAGAGCTTTGATTGATGCATCTGTGTATGTATGTTATACATGTGTACATGTATTCACACATATACACAGTGGCGTTGAAGCTGATTCAATTTTCAAAAGCCCTTTCAGAACATTGTGTGGCCCAAAGCAAGGTACTTTGGTACCATATCCTATGATTCAAGGAAGCTACAACCAGTATGGTAGTTCAAGTGCTTGTAAAAGGAAGAGTAGCCTAGAGCTTCCCAGGCTCCACAATGCTGGGAAGAGGGTAGCAACTGGCAAAAGGGTGTAACCAGCACTGCACCAAAGAAGATAGCTCCAAAAGAGGGAAAGATTGAACAGAGGAATATGAATTAATGAAATAAATCTGCCACAGAAAATGAAGTGTATGAAGAATTCTCAGAAACCCAAGAAGACCTCAATTAACCACTGCACAATGAAGAAAATAGAACCAAGAAAAAATGTATTCAATGACCAAAATAATATAAGAATAACAACTCAAAAACAATCAGAATTCAGGTTAATACAAAAACCAATCTTGACTCAGAAGACTGGTCATGAAAGCTACTTCATTCCTCTTATTACACAGATGGTAGACTAAGGATGCAGAGTGCTATCTATGTTGTCAAACATTGCTGTTTTACTTTTTTGCCTCTACTTAAAGAAATAGATGGGGGAGGGGCTAATGGGAAGTGACAGTAGGGTCTTTTTTTAACATCAATAAAATGTTTAAGAAATCATTTTGAATCTGATGTATCAGCTGCTGTCAAAACAATAACAGGAGGCCACACATGTAATTAAACCATAATGTTACTTCCATTCTGATCAAAACCAGTGCAAAGTTGATGAGTGGGTTTCCCTCTTTCATATGAATGCTTCACTCTGAAATTTGTCCTTTTCTTCCCTTGACCTTCACTCTAGTCTGAAATTTTGTGAAAACACTGGGGCAAGGAGGAGAAGCACAGTGTGATTTACCTCAGAGTCCAGACTGACTAAGGATAGCCCTGGGTGAGTAATCTCTAAAGAACTATGAACTGGGGAGGAACATCTGAAAATAGCTTCACTCCCTAAGAATCTATTCATTGAGGTGACTGTATACAACCTACAAGAAGAGTAATTTTCTTTCCCAGGTCTTAAACCCACTTCTTACCTCCTCCCACCTCCAAATGCTCAGAGCTATGGAGATGATACCCTCTTTGGGGAGCTATAAAAAGGAAAGAGAGAACCATTACTAATTGCTTGGCAATTTACCTTTTCTCATCATTAAAATGGCTACTCTTCTTTTTTAAAGGCATTTAAACTACCATACTGGTTGTAGTTGCCTTGAATCAGAAGGTATGGTACCAAAGGACCTTGCTTCATGCTATACAATGTTCTGAAGGGGCTTTTGAAAATTCAATCAGCTTCAATGCCACTAGAAGTACCTTTTTTTAAAATTTAAAGGAATGCTGAAAGGTAGTGCAGTGTAATTAGCAGAACCTAGGTCGTATAAATGGTGAAAAAACTTGACAAAAACCAACACTCATTTCTATTAAAAACTCTAGAAATCACAGGAATAATCAGACCTTTCCTTAATTTAGTAAATAGGATTTGTCAATCAAACAGCAATTATTGTACATTAATGGAGAAAAGTTAGAGGCCTTTCCAAGGTAAAGCAGAGGTTAAATCAAGGACACTCATCAGCATTACTACTATTTAGCCTAGTGCCATTAGCATAGTGCGTATTGCAATAAGGTTAAGAAAAAAGAATTCAAGGGGCAGCTAGGTGGTGCTGTGAATAGAGCACAAGCCCTGGAGTCAGGAGAACCTGAGTTCAAATCCAGCCTCAGACTCTTGAAACACTTACTAGCTGTGTGACCTTGGGCAAGTCATTTAACCCTAACTGCCTTGCCTTATAGTATGAAGACCCTAGTCTGAGTGGGTGTTCTACTAATTAATCACTGTGGGACCATGGGCCAGTCACAATATAAGCCTCACCTTTCTTATTTGTAGATGGAATTAATCCTTGTGTTGCTTCCCTCCCAAGGTGGTTCTGTGGATCCAATGAGATTCATAGATGTTGCTGTGATATACGGGTGTATACATGTACACATGTATGAGATACACACACACACACACACACACACATACACACACACCAGGATGGCTTCTGGTACATATCACTCATATCAACACAGACAACACCATGCTTTTCAGGCAAGGGATAATCTCCTTGTACTCAAAGGATTAATATGTTATTGTTTGTTGTTGTCGTTCATCATTTTCAATCATGTCTGACTCTTTGTAACGCCATTTAGGACTTTCTTGGCAAAGATACTGGAATGGTTTCCCATTTCCTTTTCCAGATCGTTTTATGGATGAGGAAACTGAGGCAAATAGAGTTAAGTGACTTGCCTAGAGTCACAGGGCTAGTAAGTGCCTGAAGCCAGATTTGAACTCAAGTTAATGTATAAGACATAGTAAATGCTGTTAGATATTTCAGTGGTTAGACTGTGGGACCTGAAATCAGGAAGACCAGCATTCAAACCTAGTCTCAGATACTTATTACCTGTGTGATCCTGGACAAGTCACCCAACCTCTGTTTGCCTTAATCAACTGGAGAAGGAAATGCCAAACCACTCCAGGAGCTTTGCCAAGAAAACTCCATGTACAATATGATCCACAGGGTCATACAGATTCAGGTTCAAACAAACAACAATGATTAGAAGCCTGTCCCTGCAAAAGCATCAGTTTTTATGTAATGAATTATTCATTATTCAGTTAAAGAGCATCATTTCTGAAGCACAGATAGGAACAAAGTGAAGGAAGTTTTGAAAATCACTGAGCTGGAGAGCTGGTTTCAGAGCCATGAACTAGCTCAACAATTCAACTCTTTCTAGTTTCTGGGGTGAATCCTTTAAAAAAAAATATTTAAGCTAAGCAGCAGTTATCCATCCTGTTTCCTGTCTCTTTAGTCCAGCGGTTCTCAACCTGTCAGTTATGTTCAATTTGTAACAATGAAAATACATCCTACATATCAGATATTTACATCATGATTCATAACAGTAGCAAAATTACAGTTATGAAGTAGAAACTAAAATAATTTTATGGTTGGGGGTTACCAAAACATGAAGAACTGTATTAAAGGGTTGCAGCATTAGGAAGGTTGAGAACCACTGCTTTAGTCATTCCACTTATGTTCCAGCCTCAAGAAGCAACTAGATTTATTTCAAATTGGGGAAAAAAAAAAACTTAAAAAAATCTCTCTTTGGTCCATTTCTCAAAATACAGGCAGATGGCAAGATATTCAAGCAATCTTAAGAGTCTTCCTATGAATGATTATGGAAACACATGATGTACTCACAACAGTATAACAACAGCATAATGCACTAAGAGGAGGAAGCATATGAGTAAAGACAGGTTGCCTCACTCTTAAAGAAAAGTCAATGGTAGTCTTCAAGCTTTGGTTTGTACTTTCTTGTTCTATTTTTCCTCCTCCCTTTGTTTTTTTGTGTCTTCAACAAGTTTTTAAAAAATCATCCTTAGGGTAAAAAAACCCAACAGCTATATATCAAGAAAACCTACATGACTCCAAAACATGACTGATTTCATCTTAGTGTGACACTACCAGAATGTCACTAGTATAACAGCTTGCCTATTTTCTTGAATGATCTAAAAATGAGGCTACACATGAGGAGTTTTCCCTGATATGACTTAAGAAGGAGTAGTCATCACAGATATCCATAACCTTCTTAACTTCAGAGATGTATTTCTCTATTCCCTGATAAATACTAATGAGTATAGTATAAGCCTCATGGCTCTCCAGGGACCACTAATGCTAATATATTCTTAAACTGAAGGTAAAGATTTGATTCTAATCCCCTCCTCTTCCTACTCCACAACACACCCCATTTCTGTCTCATTTCTAGAAAGAATCCGGTCTTCTGACCAAATAAGTGGCCATACCTATAAACATCAAAGACTCAATTGCCCAATCAGAGAAGGTTTTAATGGAAGCAGATCTTTTCGATCTGGATGCAGAATGCATTGTCCCTCAAAATACAGTCCCTTTCAGTTCATTAACATACCCTTGAAAAATAAGAGTGTTTGGAGATGTTTAAAATGAGTTTGGTACTTCTCTGGTCATTTTTAGTAGTCCTAGATCATGCCCAGAGCCCTATGCTTATTAGCTATACTGATCATCAATATCATTGTAGCTTGGCACAGCTTATTTTCCTGGATGGAGAGTAATGGAGTCCAAAGAGCTATCAAAAATATGTAAGTGTAACCCACGATGGAATTTGGTCTCCCCTCTAAAATCCAAAACAACAAAGATGCCCTTCCTTGAGAGTGAAAAATGCCTTTGACTCTGGGGAAAAAAGAGTAACATGAGCGAGAACCTCTGAAGTAGGTCTACTCGCAAATCTGGGCAAGTATACTGATCTACCACTATGCAGTTAGTGAACCACTTATGGTTAAATATCACAAATGATTTGAAACCTAGAAGCCAGATATAAAGGAAGACAATAATTTCAATATTATTTTGAAATTGGAAAAAAAAAACTTTGCTTAAAGTCATGATAAAGTTACTAGCTTACTGTTTTTGGCCCAACCTCCTAATTTTTCAGATGAGGAAACTGAGTCAAAGAGAGGTTAAAGTCACTTTCCTAAGGTTATACAGGTAGTAGTAACAGAAACAAGGTTTGAACACAGAATTCAGTGTTCTTCCCACTACTCATCCTTGGGTATATGCTATAAAGCTAGAACAAAGATGTTCTCATAATTTAATCCATTTATCACCCTATCTCTGCTCTACTAAGTAAATAAATAGTGGCTCAGTAAGACTTCTTCAGTTCATACATGTAAAGAATATCTGCCTTTTGCACTGTGGTAGGGAGATCCATCCTGCCCTATTGGAAAGTCAGAGGGACGATGGGGAAGGACATAGGAGAGAATAGATTGGGGGAGGGGTTACACAATGGGATGACTGTTTTGGGGTGGTGGGTAGGGGAAAGATGGGGAGAAAATTTGTAACTCAAAATCTCGTGGAAATGAATGATGTAAACTAAAATAAATAAAAGCTGAAAAAAAACAATATCTGCCTTTTTCAAATTTTTTGATAACTGGGAGGTAAAGAATTACAGATATGGTTCATGAATCCAATATATTTGAAAACATTAGACATAATTCTGAGGCAACAAAAATTAAAAATGTATTGATTCATCAATGATGAGATCAGAAATTACATAGGATTGGTGATGTGTTCTTTCATTGACTCTATGTTGTCTTTGGATTACCCCCCCACACACACACCCCAGGAATTTATGTTTGGGCTTTGAAAAACAAAACAAATAAACACCCTTTATTCAATATGTGTCAAGAGGTTTTTTGTTGTTTTTTTTTAAAGACAGAAGGTAGGAATCACTTTGGGAGCATAGTAGGAGGGATGATACATGGGTTTGAGAGATAAGCAGGCTTCTGGGAGTCATAGTCCTTAAAGAACATGGAATCTATACAGGGACATATCCTTCCTCACATATGCTTTGAAGTTCTGACAACAGAACTGGGACAACACATTTTTGTGCATCCTACACAAGATATGAAAATTGACCCTCTCCAGTTGCCCCTCCCCTCCAAAAGCTCTGAGTCTTCTTTAGAATAAATATACCACAACATAATGCAAAATTAATTTTATGTGCCAAGGAGAACAGAATTTTCCAGCATGAAATTGTGTATATTTATTTTCAAGTCCTATTTAAAGATTTCATTGTGCCCCACTGTTACTCCTTAAGTAACTATCCACTCTGCCTACCCTTAAATATTGAATTCGTGACTTTGGCAGAGAATATTGCTAATCCTTCATTTTGAAACCATTAAATAACTTGTATATTAATGAAATGGCAGAATACTAGAAATCTATTTTACAGATTTTTCTTTCTTTTTCTTCCTTTTTCTGTTTTCTTAGTCATTCCCTGTCTCTCCCCAACCAATTTACAGAGCTATAGCTTTAAAGTTCTGCTGAACCAGTTTTTTTCTTTCTTTCTTTAAATCATCATTGACTTTCAGGATGGGCCTCTTCTTAGGGGCTTGTCATTCTTCTCTTCTGATGACAGGTCACTGAGAGTCTCTTAAAATCAGATGAAATAATGTTTTTAAAAGCTGGAAGGATGGAAGAAAGGAAGGAAGGAAGGAAGCAAGGAAGGAAGAAAGAAAGGAAGGAAGAAAAAGAAGGAAACTAATTTGATGATGTTGATGATATAGGAAAAGGGAAAGGGAGAAGAAACATTGTTGAAAAGAAATTACTCCGGTCACTAAAAAACAACAACAACAACAACAACAACAACAAAAAGAAACATAAAACCTTCCTAGTGTTAAGACTATTTTTGCTTCTCTCAAAGCTTCCCAAACTGGAATACTGGAATACATTTATAACTATGGTAGGAACAGTTTTTTATGAATTTTCAGCATCATAAGATCATACAATTAGAAAAGGATAGATTCTCTGGCCAAGAGAGCTTCTTCAATGGGGGAAGAAACTCAGTTCCGACATATGTACTCCAGCAAAAACTAGAAATTCACAATAGATTGAAAAAATGATCAAGAAATCTAACAATATATTACAGTGAGTATCTTCTTCCATACTTGACCCAGGCAATAGGAAAGGAAGTTGCTAGCAAAGGTAGCACTAACAAAGGTTAAAAAAAAAAAAACCCTCAGCCTTTGAGCTCGGCCAGATAAAAGACTGTGTACCTTTGTACATGAAGTCTATTAAGTATTTGGAGGTAGCAAGGGTAGAGATCTCTCTCCCATACTCAGAAAGCCCAGGTTAGACCCCTTAGAAGTCCTCTAGGAGTAGCAGAGACCAGTATGGCCCGGTAGAACTCAAAATGGGATATTCCAGGTGTTTAAGGCATCTGAAATCCCAAGAAACTGTCATGAGAGATCCAACACTCTGAATATCAAAGTTCAGGGGTGATGGGGGATAACTCCAGGAGATCAATGTCAGCAAAAGCACCTAAGTATTCATTCTATTCAACTGAAGAGAAGAATAAATCAAATAAAATTCTAACTAGTATAAACATTTATTGTAGATCCAGAGATTTCCCCCCAAAAGAAGAAGCACAGAGATCCATAACAACTGAAAAGGGGGGGGGGGAGAAGGGAATGGGTTTTCCACAAGAACTTCTTGTGGTTTTTACTATAAAGAGGAGCTCTTAGAATATTTTATTCCGAAAGACAAAAGAGAGAGGTTTATACAACCAAAAATAATTTATCCTGCAAAACTGAATATAATCCTACAGGGAGGTAAAATGTGATTTTAATGAAGAAGTGGACTTTTAAACATTTCTGATGAAAAGATGAGAAATGAGTATGACATATTAACACAAGAATACAGAGAATCACAGACATGTTCATTTGAATAACCAGACAGGTTCTACAATAATACAATACTTATATGCTAATAGCAGGGAGAGGAAACTAGTGTTGCTTTAGAAACTTATTGTCTTTTAAACATAATCAGGAAGTTTAAGAAAAACAAAGGAAATGAAGATGGATTGGTTCTGTTCTGAAAGTTTTGATAAAGGGAAAATTAAAGGAAGGTAAAAAGAATACACCAATGTATAAAGGAGGAAACATTATTTCACATAATTGGGGTATGTGAGAAGAAGACCATATGAACATTAAAGAAGGTATGGAACAAACAGTTGATGAACAACCCTTTTAACTGAAATGAACAAAGGAGAATTGAACACATACACAATTTAGCATAGAAAGATATCAAACTCAGCAAGAAAACAATCAGGGATGGTCTGGAGGGCGTGAATAAAAAGGGAAGATGACACCAAGAGTGAATGACTGAAAGTGAAACAAAATTCCTGATCCAGAAAGGGGAATTAAAAGGAAAAAATAAACAGCAAAAAACTAGAATCTCCAAGAATGCCCATCAACTGGAGAATTGCTGAACAAATTGTGATATATGAATGTAATAGGATGTTATTGTGCTGTAAGAAATAAGATCATTTCAGAAAATAATGGGTGGTAAGAACTGATATAGAGTGAAATAAGAACCAGGAGAATAGATTATATAAGCATAGCAACATTGTAAAGAAAAACAACTTTAAAAGTTTTAAGAACTCTGATCAATGCTATGACCAACTAAGTCTCCAGAGAACCTATAATAAAGCATGTTGCCCAACTCCTGGCAGAAACTTGGGAGTCTAAATGCAGAAAAATATCACTTTTTTTGGACACAATCATTTTCTGAGTATTTTGCTTGACTATGATTATTTGGTACAAGAGTTTATTTTCTTTCTGTTTTTAATAGGGGAGGAGAATTATAAGAGGAATAAAGGGTTTTAGCAATAGTCATGCAAAAAGGGGGGTTGTTAAGAAAACTATCAGCATAACCAATAAATAATAAAACCAACAAAAATCATCATTATCTCCATAGATGCAGAAAAAGCTTTTGAGAAAATATAACACTCATTCTTCTTAGAAACACTTGAAAGCATAGGAATAGAGATTTCCTTAAAATGACAAGTACTATCTATCTATCTATCTATCTATCTATCTATCTATCTATCTATCATCTATCTATCTATCTATCTAAAACTATCAGCAAGCATTATCTTTAATGAGGACAAGCTAGAAGTCTTCCCAGTAAGATCAAGAATGCAGCAAAGATATCCATTTATCACCAATTTTATTCAATATTGTAGTAGAAATGGAAGCCACCGTAATAAGAGAAGAAAAAGAAACTGAAGGAATCTGAATAGTCAATGAGGAAACAAAACTACCCCTCCTTGTAGATGATATGATGGTATACATAAGAGAATCCTAGAGAATCAACCAAAAAAATCTTTGAAATAATAACTTCAGCAGAGTTGTGGGATATAAAACAAAGCTACATAAATCATCAGCATCTCTATATATTACCAACAAAATTCAGTAGCAAAAGACAGAGAAATTCCATTTAAAACAACTATAGAAAATGTAAAATACTTGGGAGTCTACCTGACAAGACAAAACCAGGAACTATGTGAAGATAATTACAAAATACTTTTCATACAAATAACGTCAGATCTAAACAAGTGGAGAAATATCAATTGCTTATGGGTAAACTGAGCCAATATACTAAAAATGACAATTTGACATGAATTATTTTACTTATTCAGTGTGATACCAATCAAACTACAAAAAATATATAGAGTAAGAAAAATAGTAAAATTCATCTGGACAAACAAAAGGTAAAGAATAAGGGAATCAATTTTAAAAAGGTGGGAATAGGAGGAAAGCTGGTCTAGCAGTACATCTCAAACTATATTACAAAGTGGTAATCATCAAAACAATATGGTACTGGCTATGAAATAGAGTGGTAGATCAGTGGAATCAGGTACACAATAAACAGTAGTAAATGACCATAGTAATATAGTGTTTGAGAAACCCAAAGATATATGATTTTCTGACAAGAAGTCACTATTTGACAAAAATTGTTGGAAAACAGGAAAGCAATTTGGTAGAAACTGGGAAAAGATTGACGTCTCCCACCATATGTCAAGATAAGGTGAAAATGGGTATATGATTTAGACATGAAAGGTGATACCATAGTCAAATTAGGGAAACATGGAATTTTTACCTGTCAGATCTAAGATAAGGGAAGAAATTATGGCCAAGAAAGAGATAGAGAACATTACAGGTCATAAAATTTTTTGATTACATTAAATTAGAAAGGTTTTGTACAAACAAAATCAATGCAGGCAAGATTAAAAGGAAAGCATAAAACTAGCGGGAATTTTTAAACAAGTTTCTCTGGTAAAAAAAAAAACAACACATAATTTCTCCAACCTATAGGGAATTGAGTCAAATTTATAAGTATATGAAACATTCTCCAATGGACAAAAGGTCAAAGGATATGAACAGGCAGTTTTCAGAGGAAGAAATCAAGCTATCTATAATAATAGGAAAAAATTTTTCATTGATTAGAGAAGCACAAATTAAAACAACTCTGAGGTACTATCTCACACCTATCAGATTGACTAATATAACAGAAAAAGAAAATTACTGATGTTGGAGAAGATGTAGAAAAACTGGGATACTAATATTAATGGGATGGTAAACTGATCCAATCATTCTGGAAAACAATTTAAAACTATGCCCAAAGGACTATAAAACTGTGCATACCATTTGACAAAGTAATAGCACTAATTGGTCTATATCCCAAAGAGATCAAAAACAAAAGGGAAAAGGACCTGTATGCCCAAAAATATTTATAGCAACTCTTTTTGAAATGGTAAAGAAACAGAAATTGAGGGGATACCCATCAATTAAGGAATAACTGAATAAGTTGTAGCATTTCATTGTAATAGAATACTATTGTGCTTTAAGAAATGATGAGCAGGATGTTTTCAGAAAAACCTGGAAAGACTTATATGAACTGAAACAAAATGAAGTGAGTAGAGCCAAGAACACTGTACACAGTAACAGCAATATTGTACAATGATCAATTTTGAATGACGGCTATTCTCAGCACTACAGTGATCCAAGACAATTCTGAAAGACTTATGATGAAAAATGTTATAAATTTCCAGAGAAAGAACTGATGGAGTCTGAATACAAACTGAAGCATACTTTCTTTTTAACTTTCTTTATTTTTCTTCTTGTTGCTATTGTTTTGTTTTTTCTTTTGCATATGGCTAATACAGAAATATATTTTGAATGAACATACATGTATAATCTATATGTAACTACTGTTATTTCAGGGAGGGGGGAAATCAGGAAGGAAAGAAGAAAACTTGTAACTCAGAATTTGAAAAAACAAAAGTTAAAAATTATTTCACATGCTATGCCCAAAGGGCTATAAATAATTGCATACCCTTTGACCCAGCAATACCACTGTTGGGATTATATCCCAAAGAGATTACAGAAGTGGGAAAAGGTCCCATATGTGCAAAAATATTTATTG
>CM053585.1:487237465-487263317 GCA_028646515.1 Pseudochirops corinnae | reverse complement strand
ATAATGAAGACTCCAAGACTGAGGCCCAAGACGACGATCCGGATCCAGGCTGCTCAACACGAGAGCACTGGTCTGAAAACAATTGCTCAGTCCCCCTGCTTTTTGCAGGCCCAGGGCGGGAAGCTACAATGCGGAGGTGGGTGCAAAACCTCCGCCTTTCGCTTTTCCGCTCTGGAGACCTTTCGGCCGGACGCTTATCTCCCCCTTTCACAATCCCCACTCGCAGCTGTAGCTAATCCTGCTCGCTCACCTCTGAGGCTTTTCTGCACCTCTCACCCAGCCGCCCCTGGGGCACAGCCGCGGCTTCAGGCCAGGCTGGTTTCGGTTCGCAATGCTGATATGGTTCCTCGTAGCCGAGCTGACTTTAGTGGGAAGTATCTTTGTCTGCGTTTTGAAGTTCTATGATTGGTCTAGAGTCCTATTCCGTGGGTATTTTGGGGTGGCTATGTGAGAGCTGCGATATATTGCTGCTGCTACGCCGCCATCTTGGCTCCGCCCCCCAACATAAATTACTTTTAAAGAAAGAATGTGCCTTATCATTAATTGTGCATGAAATGTAATTCAAAACAACCTTAAGATTTTACCTCACACTTTGCAAACTCACAGAGATGATGAAAAAAAAAGTGGTAGCAGTCAAAATTGGAGGACTTGTGGAATGCTAGGCACACCAATACATTATCGGTGAAGCTGTGAAACAGTATTGTTATTTGGGAAAGCCATTAGGAATATGTAAATAAAAAGATTAAAATGTCCATTTTCTGAACTAAAGACTCCACTACTAGGCTTATACCTCAAGGAAGGATAAAAAATAAGAAAGTTCCAATGTAGCCCAAAATATTTAAAGCAGCACTTTTTGTGACTGCAAATGATTAAAAACAAAACAAGTGCCCATCAGCTGGAGAATGACTAAACAAATCATGGTACATGAATGTAATGCAATATTACTGTACTATCAGAAATTTTATACATAAATACATATGTGTGTATATATGTATATATGAAGAATACAGAGAAGCATGGAAATATCTATGTAAACTGATTCAGAATGAAGAAGGAAAACCAAGAAAACAGTATATACAATAACTAAAAATGCTAATAGAAAGAATAACCACTTAACAAAAAAATCAATGGTGAATGTAACAAAAGTATAAAGTTCAAGCATTACTCAAATGAAGAGATATGAGAAGATAATCGCTACCCACCCCACTGTAGAGGTGGGATGTCTACAGATGTTTTCAGAGATTTTAAATGTATTGATAAGTTGAGCTGAAATTTTTTCCTCTTATTTTTTTGTCTTTAAAAAAATACTACTTGATATATATATATATAATGGTTCTCTGTGAAGGGGAAGGGGAAGGGTACTTGGGAAAAATATGATAGTCTAAAATACAGAAGACATCCCTAAAAACTTATTTTTAGAACATTTGATTTGATTGAGCAAAAGGTTACCTTAAAGTCTCTTCTTCATCAAGATGTCTCTTGTGCAAACATTAAAATCATACAAGATTTCCTGAAAAATGCTATAGTGGAGATAATTTTTGTGATGCTTTCATTATTATCAAGCATTGTGCTTATCTAAGGTGTTTTCCCCCTGAAATGAGGGAAAAATTTATTTATTTACTTTCTTTTAGTTTACAATATTCAGTTCCACAAACTTTTGAGTTCCAAATTTTCTCCCCTTCCCTCTCTTCCTCCCTCCTCCCCCCATGGCAGCATGCAGTCCAAAATAGGTTCTACAAATACCTTCACATTAAACATTAGTTAAGTTGTAAAGAAGGGTTATAACCAATGGAATGAACAATGAGAAAGAAGAAACAAAACAAAAAAGAGAGAGAGAAAGTAGTTTGCTTCAATCTGCATTCAGACTACAATTTTTCTCTGGATGTGGATAGCCCCCTCCATCATGAGTTTTTTTGAGTTGTCCTATAGCCTTACACTGCTGAGAGGAGCCCAATCTATCAAAGTCAGTCGTCACAGATACGATGTGTCTGTAATTGTGTACAATGTTCTCCTGGTTCTGCTCCTCTTACTCAACATCAATTTATGTAAGTCTCTCCAGGTTATTATAAAGTCTGTCCACTCCTCATTTCTTATAGCATAATAGTTTTCCATTCCATTCATATACCACAACTTGTTTAGTCATTTGATGGGCATCCCCTTGATCTCCAATTCTTTGCCACCACAAAAAGAGCTGCAAAAAATATTTTTGTACATATGAGTCCTTTTCCCTCTTGTGTGATCTCTTTGGGATACAGCCCAAGAAGTAGTGCTTAAAATACTTTTTAACAGAATTCCAGGGTCAGCTGATTATAGTGTAGATTCTCAAACACAAAAGGAGAATGTATTTTCCAAAAGGCTGTGCTTCTCCAAGTGGACTGCAGGCACTGATGTAGGAAAACTTTGGTTTAATTTAGTGACAACTCCCCAGGTACCAATTAAAATTTCCTAAGTGATGCTGAGCCAACTACATCAGTGAACAGGCTGACTATCCTTAATATCATTTTTAAAAGGATGATGGCGTCATTGCCATTGACTGTTTAAGATCTGTATTGCTCAGGCTCTCAGGAGCTATGTTTTAGACAAATTGTAATTTCTTTCTTACTAGAAAAGCAAAAAGGAAAATTACATGTAACTTTCTTGGGGCCTGTTTGGAGTTTCCTTCTACTATGATGTCTTGCCTAGATGTTATTTTTAGAAGTGATACATGCGTGTGGAAAGAGCAAGGTCTTGCTTTGACACATTGGTAACATCAGTCTAATGAAACTAACATCTCAAACTACCTGAACGTGGATTAAATAACTATCTTAAAAACTTACAGTTTTTCTAGTTAATTTGAAGACAAATATCTTTTAGCTGTTTACCACACTATTTGTACAGATATTCATCTGAAAGGATTCCCCATCAAAGGGTGCCACATACCATGGGATTGCCCTTGGATTGTGTCCATCATCCATCTTCACAGATATGTTCACATTAATGGGCTTGTTCTCCTGTTGGGTGTTTCTCTCACATGCAAGGAGCTTCTGCTTCAGAACCATGGAGTTAGAAGAGGAAAGAAATTGTGGGTAAATCAAATAAGTTGTTTGAGGAGCATCTTATAAAGTCAAAATGCAAGGGCCCACTTGCATAGGTCATTTGCACATGTCCTGTGACTGAACACACAGCATCATGTACTTGATATTTCTTCCTTGACATGGTCATCCAGTGTGAAGCTCAATGGTTGGGGCTTTGGAATTAAGTCCTAAAACAAGCTCTGCCATTGACTGACTATGCATCTTTAAACAAGTTACTTCATCTCTCTTCGCCACAGTTTCCTCATAAGTAAAACCAGGGGATTAAACTACATGATCTCTAAATTCTGTTCAGTCCCAAATTCTATGAGTGTTGAAAAAGCATATGTCAGACCTATGCTTATTCCCAGGTAGAGTTTTCTTAGTAATGGACAAAGCTATTTCTTAGTTATTCTCCCATTATCACTAGAATTAGTGGTAGTAATAATAATGATTGTTATACAAATAAATACTCATGGAAGCATGTTCACTGTAATGCTATGTAATATGTAATATGTATTGTAATGATATGATGTGAAACCCTACATGTCAGGATTTGGAAAATGAAGCAACTTCTGCAATTTAAGTGTTAGAATTTACAAGTTAAAAACTTCTGGGTGGCTAGGTGGCACAGTGAATAGAGCACTAGCCTTGGAGTCAGGAGGACCTGAGTTCAAATTTGACCTCAGACACGTAACACAAAACTAGCCATGTGACCTTGGGCAAGTCACTTAACCCAATTCCTCTACCTTCCCCCCTCCAAAAAAGGCAAAATAAAATAAAATAAGATTTAAAAAAATTCCCTTTGTATTTATTCCTCTTCTGAAAAAGACTTAAGTAGGCTACTCTTCCTTATTCTTTTCCACAGCCTTGTACAATCAGCTGATAGCTAGAGGTCATTTTACCCCATCTTCCAGAAAGAGAAACTATTAAGGTATATTGCATAAATGCATCTTGCTGAATGTCAGAGAGTGAAACATTGGCAAACTTGAGAATAACACCCACGTCTCTAAGTGGACATGCCTGAGATGGCAACATGATTTTCATGAGTAAGTCATATAACAGTTGAGATCCTCTTATAAGTATCTGGACAAATATGGCATACGAAACTATTTATTAGTGCTTGTTTCCCATTATGAGTATGATGAATAACAACAACAACAACAATAATAATAACCCTTAACTAACCCTTTTCTCTATCACGTAGACAGCCCTATCTGGGGATAATTTCAACTTTTGATATAGGTTATTTCAAGTTTCACCAAATTTCCCTTTGGTGACAGGTATTTTCTTTGGCAGATCCATGATTTCATCGATATAGGGAACTCAAACTCTCTCCACCAATGTGTATTGGCAACTTACGCAACTTATTGTCATAGATAGTTGTCTACGGTCATACCACCCACCAATGTTGTGTGGGTCAGGGGAAGAGTTATTTGTATTCCAAATATTGATTCTAAGGTCTGCTCTTTCTCTACAGTGACATATGCTGTCTTCCATCAACAATGATACCCACAATAAATGTGTCATTATTTTAATGTAGTTCTTTAAGATTTTCAAACTGTTTTCCTTATAGTGAGCCTGTGAGGTAGCTCTTGCAAAAGTTATCAATATTTTACATTGTAGAAACCGAATCACTGAAAAGTCAAATGGCTTGCCTGTGGTCACACAACTAGTAAACATCTAAGACAAGGTTCAGAACCAGGTTTTTAGATTCCAGAATAAAAAAGAACTTCTTGACCTTTTTCCTAAAATACCCAAACATGTTTGTTGTTTCACTTTCACTTTCTGTTCTGTTTATCAGAGGACTAAATAGACATTGAGGGAGTGTTGTTAGTATGTGTCCTTGCAATCCCAAAGTTCCAGAGCCAAGGTCCCTGC
The DNA here is from genome assembly GCA_028646515.1 of Pseudochirops corinnae. Classification (NCBI taxonomy): domain Eukaryota; kingdom Metazoa; phylum Chordata; class Mammalia; order Diprotodontia; family Pseudocheiridae; genus Pseudochirops; species Pseudochirops corinnae. The sequence goes on along the minus strand of CM053585.1, from coordinate 487,258,386 downwards.
AGTAATGTTTAGTGCTTGTTTGTGAATTCCTATAGAAATTGTTACTCATTTTTGTTTTTCTTCTTGTTTTATTACTTCTCTGGTGGAGATCGTCACACTATGGCCCAGGGGTCACCATCATGTTTTATCAATGAGCCCACTTTCTGCCTGACAGAAAACCCCAGGACTTTGCTCTCTGGTGTCCTTGTTTGCTGATGCTACCACCTCTACTTTCTGAGCTATGTTACCCAAATCCTGTCTTAGTCTGTGGAAGAATGCAAGGAATTCCTTCTCTCTGGAGAGTATACCATATTTCTTTAAGGTATTTAGAAGATTTTACTTCAGTCTTTTCACCATAGTTCTCTTCTCCACCCATCTCCACCCCACTGGAAATCTGGCTCCCCTTGCTCTAATCATAGATATTCTTATTAAAGGGTGAGGGTTTTCTACTTTGATACTGTAAGAACAGAAACCTGCTATATTTATACATTTGTATATGGTTATGTTGGCTCTATAGCTTTTCTGTATGTTATGCCCTTTCTCTTCATGATTTTCAGAGCTGTATGTTCCATTTCTTGGAACATATATTTAATCAGTTCAGCCTCTAATTTAAGGTTATTTAAGTTCTAACAGAGTAAGGACTCATTTTTTTTTTCATTTTCCACTTTGTTTGACAACAAATCCTTGAAAAATACTTATCCAATACTTATTGAAACTTATTTGTTGGAAAAGATAGAAGTAAGGTTATTCTTTCCTTTTTTAGAGGAAATTATTTTGTGAGAGGTCATTCTTCTTTGTTTTAGAAGCTGGGATTATTTGAGTACATTTTTTCCAGGAGGCAGAAGTTGGAATTATAATAGATGGCTTCTTGAGGTCATGGGATCAAACATTCAGCTCAGGGGCTCTTAACCTGTTTTCTCTCATAGATCTTGTCAACTGGACTGGATCTGGTCTCTAACCTCTGGGTGGCTGGAGCTGTTCAAAGCAGGCTAGAAAAAAGAGAGTCAGGAATCTTAATAGGAGTTTAATTTCAAAGTGAGGAAAACAGATTTGCCAACCAAAGTCCTGAGAAGGAGACTGGTTAGAGACTAGTTCTGGTCTAGTTGACAGTCTCTTCACCATAGAAGGTGCAGGTAAAGTGTATGAACCGCTTTTCTGAATAATATATATATATATATATATATATATAATTTTTTTTTTTTTTTGCTTTTTTGGAGGGGCAGTTGGGATTAAGTGACTTGCCCAAGGTCACATGGCTAGTAGGTGTTAAGTGTCTGAGGCCGAATTTGAACTCAGGTCCTCCTGACTCCAGGGACAATGTTCTATTCACTGTACCACCTAGCCACCCCTGAACAATATTTTTAAATGTATAAAAAGAAATACCTGTGCTCACAGAGAAACTAATAAGATGGAAATAGTTATTAAAATATATATTTTAAAAACCCAAGTTCATAGAGGCTGAATTAAGAACCCAAGAGCTAGAATCTGACCCATTATAGAACATCAGAGCTTCTTTATTTTTGATGTCATTTCACATTTTTTAGTGAAACAAATAAATACCCACCCACCCACCCCCCATAAATTTTAAAGCTTTTTTTTTTTTTTTTTTTTAGTGAAATTGAGTTTCCAGTCCTTGTGGGGCTCTGGCATTTTTACCCAAAGCTGCTTCATCAGTAGATTTTGACCTAGAACATTTTCAGGGCTTAAGTATTCTATTTTTCTATTTTTTCAGTAAGATTTTCAGTAAAGTTGAGTTCACTTTAGTAAATTGTGGTCATTCTTTAAAGAATTAATTTGCACTTAAACTTTTGGGAAAGTTCAACTGTGTGGGATATCTCACTGTGAAACTCCAAGAAATTAGAAGGCAAAAGACCAGAAGTGTTCCTTGCTCGAAGCAACATGTCAGAGGTCAGATAACACATAGCTCTCTATTACCTTTGCTTGGACGAGGGGAGGATGAGCTACTTTAGTGACTGCTTTCCATCTGTGCAAAGAGCATGACTTTTAATCCTGTTAGAGAATATTGTGCTGGAAAAGACTTTTTCAGCAAAACAGACAATAATGGTTTGTGTCTGCTTTGGTGTCACACCTGAAATCATCATCACAGCTGATTCACGAAAAGTGTCTTACCCTTTCACATCTTTCCGGTTAGGGGACTGAATCTTTGTCTCATGTCTGCTACTGCTTCATTTGGGGACTTTCAGAAAGGTGTTTCTTTCCTGTGTATCTTTGTAGTTCCTCTTTCTGGAAAATGGAGTCACCCGCCTCTTACTGCCAGCAGAATGAATGAGACCGTGATGACATTGTTGTGGAGTTGTCTCAGTCGTGACCCCATTTGGGATTTCCTTGGCAAAGATACTGGAGCAGTTTGCCATATGCTTCTTCATCTCATTTTACAGATGAGGAAAGTGAGGCAAACAGGGTTAAGCGACTTGCCCAAGGTCACACAGCTAGTTAAGTGTCTGAAGCTGTATTTCAACTCATGAAAATGAGCCTTCCTGATTCTAAGCTCTATCTTCTGCACCACCTATGGGTGGAGTTATTGCTTCTGGTTCATCCTTCCCCACCACCCCAGAGTCAAAATGCTCCTGTGCAAAGAATTTTGCAGGCACATGTGGCCATCTATATTTTCCCAAAGTGGAATAGCTAAATATTACCAGTGAAATAGCCAATGGGATTAGAAATCTTGGTCCTTGCATAGCACCTCAAATCAGCAGCAATTTAAAAATACATAGAAGATGAGGCCTTATAAAGTCAGAGTGTGTTCTGTGAGCCAAATCAGGTTCCCTAATGTCTAGGTTTGTTTTGCATATAGTAATTTACTACCCAAGAATTCTTTGAATTGAGAATTATATATATATATATATATATACATATATATATATAATATACAATTAGATATATAATTATTGATAATATAGGAGAATACAGAAAGGATACATGACCTCATTAGTGTATGATGCCTAAGGAATATCTATATAATTAGCCTCGTTTTGAAGATGAGGAAAGTGAAACTCAAAATTCAGTAGCTTGTTTAGAACCATACTTGTTTAGAGCAAGTGGCAGAGGCACCATTTGAACTTGAACTTTTACTGAACCTGAAACTTTACTGAAGCTCAGTTTAGGACTCCACCCACTATTCCAGGTTTACAGTTAGAATTAGGAAGACCTGACTTGGACAGTTACTAACTGTGTGACCATGGATAAGTCATGTTACCTCTCTTGCCTCAGTTTTCTTATCAGACAAGCAAGTGGGCTGGATGAGATCATCTATGAGTTCTCTTCAATTTTTAATCCTTAAAGACACTAACACAAAGCTGGGTACAGTGAGAAAGGTCCTTGAATCAATCAGGTTGATAACCAATAATCACTCTTCTTGATGAGTAAGTCAATCATACTTGCCTGATTCCACTGGTTATTTCCACACAAACACAGAACTAAATGTCAAAGATAGTTTCAGAGGGCCCTAGACTTATGACACCAGCTAGTCCAACTCCTCCTTTTTTATGCCTTTAGATGAAAACCTGGGGACCAGAGAGATTGAGTGCCTTGCCTCGGTCACACCAGCTGTATCAAAGACAGAATCTGGACATAGTTCTTTTGAAATCAAATCCAATGATCTTTCCACTGTATCCTGTAGTTTAAGTATTTTAAACAATGTTTGATTGTTTGATACGTGTGTGATTAACTCAGTGATATTAGAGTAGGGTTTCTGGAAGATTAGATGTGGTTTAAATATAATACCTTAATAGCATTTTTTGGTTGTAGAAACATCATGCAAGCCTTGCTTATCTTGGCTTATCCTTTTTAAACACTCTCCCTACATCTTGTAGGTTTTATTCCACAATATGGTCCACCCTTCCTTCCTAACCTTTTGTTCTACTGCCGCCCTATGAAAAACTTCTCTTTAAGCTGGAATGCCCTCTTTATTGCTCTAACTTCCCTTCACTCGCCTCTCTCAAACAGTTGTATAACCTTGTACATTTAAATTTTTAGTTGTGATTTCATCTGCCTGCAATATCCTTTCCTTGGTTCTCAGTTTCCTTATATCTTACTCATCTCAAGGATTACCTTCTCTATGAAGACCACAGTGATCTTTCTCTAGTCTCCCTATTTAAATTGTTGTATGTATCATTAATTTGGCACTTATTATATGACATTGTTTGGGGCCATAGGGTATGCAGAGGTGACCTGGGCCTTTCATTTCACTGGTAGAGTGAACACTTTGGTGAGGAAACTTTTTCTATCAATGCAGATCACATCTTCTCTGCAGATCAGAGAGCTTCCTGGCTAAGAGATTGGAGCAACCTCACCCTGTTAGGACATGTCAGGGGCCAGGCTTAAATCTAGGTCTGTTTTACTCTTTAGCTATCTACACTGCCTCTCATATTTTTTCTATACTATTTGGTAAGGGCAGTTCTCTTTTTTAATGTATAAATAGTACCAATTTAAGTACACTTAACTAATGGGGATCCTTTACCTGTGCTGTCACAAGAAATTTCCTTCCTTTTTCCAGTGAAAGCTTGAACTTTCTTCTCTGCTTTCCCTCCCTGTTCTCTCCTGGCTTCATCCTGGGACAGTCACCTCCAATTCAGGGCTCTGCTTCTCACCTGGGCCAGACCAGGGCAGAATTGGTAGCGACTGTACTGGAAGTGTCTAAGCTGATGATGAAGCAGCGGGCAAACGCTGTGGTGAAAGGCTAAGATAATCCCAAGTCAGGTTTTCCTCTGAAGTGGAGATAAATCTTAATTATAGTTCATTCCTGTAGTATAGGAAAGTTGAACTAGAGAAGAGGGAAGCTCACACTTCTACTTCTGTATTCAGTAGTATATCTACGGTGCCACTCCATGACTTACCCTTCAGATCCCAATTTTTTAAAAAAGACATAGAATGGATGGTGTGTGTGTGTGTGTGTGCGCGTGTGTGTGTGTGTGTGCACGCGTGTGTGTGCATATGCGTGTGTGTGTGTGTGTGTGTGTGAAGGGATATGTTTTTTGTTCCTCCTCTGCATCCCACTTTTACCCCTCATTTGTTGTTAATAGTAAAAACCTTTAGAAATGGAGAGGAAAAACCCTACTCAGGAAGTACCAGTGTTCTGAATCTTGGGAATACAAGGGGAAATGAAAGGAATAAAGCAAGGAATCAGTTGGAATGGGAGCCAGAGGCTTCCGGTTCACCATAATTACTTACTCCTGACTTTAAAAAAACAAACAAACCCTGTTTCCAATCTGTATCCTCTTCTAGATCCTACCCATCTAGAGCCATATTTTCAGAACAGAATCCCAGGCCATGGAAAGTATCTACCACCAGTTTGGAGTGAGGTCTGAGGGGGGAAATGTGTGTCCTTACATTTGTGTTGGTAAAAGATGAGATGGTGAGTAGAGACAAAGTTGTCATTGATAATCAGAGGTATGGGTGATGAGATGCTCTCTTGGTCTGAGACTCAGCATTTTTTTTATTTTTTTATTTTTGGAGGGCAATTGGGGTTAAGGGACTTGCCCAAAGTCACATGGCTAGAAAGTGTTTCAAGTGTCTGAGGTCAGATTTGAACTCAGGTCCTCCTGACTCCAGGCCAGTGCTCTATTCACTGCACCATCTAGCCGCCCCGAGATTCAGCATTTTTAAGGCAGCATAGAATGCTACTGTACTCATAAAGTATAATTGACTTCATTGATGAAGTGAACATATTATTCAGCTTAGAAGGGCAACATTTTGAGAATGAAGAATTTTCTCTCTACTCCCTCTGCCCTATGATCTGTGAATATAGGGCTTCTACTAGTATTTTTGCCTTTACATTCTCTCTCTCTCTCTCTCCCTCTATCTGTCTGTCTGTCTCTCCCTTTCTCCTTCCTTCTCTGTCTCTCTCTTCTTCTCCTTCTCTCTCTCTCCATATATATGTATATGTATGTATACACACACATTTATTTATATGAATTCCTCTTTGACTGACTTGATATTTTTATTATATTTAATATGGTATATTTATTTATTATGATCTGTGAATCTGTATTAGACTTTGAGTCCCTTCCATAAATGATATTTTATAATGCATTTGGCACAGCTCCATTCATAATTGGTGCTTAATAAATGTTTTGTTGGTTGTTTCTATTTATTATTTTTATTTTGAGAGATTAGTGATTCATCCTCAACAAAGCAATTTTCCCACAAAACCTTTTCACAGAGGTTTAGAAAGATTAATTTGTATTTTGCAAGTTCTGCAGTTAACATATAGTGTCTCCCTGTTAAAGCACTTTAGTACCAATAGGACATAATTGCTACTTTCAATATTAAGCCTACTATAAAATTAGAAGTTTATTGGGTCTTCTTACCAGTTATTGCCAAATAATCTTTTTTTAAAAAGAAATCCAAAGGTGTAGTCACAAGATGAGTGAATTCCAAGAATTATCTTTTTTTTTTTTTTTTAGAAGGGGGAAGGCAAGCCACTTGGGGTTAAGTGACTTGCCCAAGTCACATAGCTAGTTAAGTGTCAAATATCTGAGATCTGATTTGAACTCAGCTCCTCCTGACTCCAGGGCCAGTACTCTATTCACTACTCCACTTAGCCGCCTCTGGGAATCTTCTAATTATAGGAGGCTTTAGTTACAAGAAACAGTTAAGTAATAAGCAGTGAAAGGCAGTCAGGAAATTAGTAATGAAACAGGTATCCTAAGACCTATGTATACTTTACTAGGTATTAATATCCAATCAATAAAACCATATTGGAAAAAGGAAAGAACACAACCATTACTGTGGTCAGTAGGTACTAAAGGTGAGAGAGAAGCCAAAGGAATATAGGATCAGAAATACCATTGGATAGAGGCTAACAGGGAGATGGTAAGAATTCCCAAGAGGGATGGCAAGGGAGTTTGACTTACCAAGGCTCCTCAATGGATTCAATAAAATGATAATCCCACTGCAGCAATCACTCATCTAATTACATTTTAGAAATTCTTATGATAGTTGGAACACGATGGTGATGCAAACATCATTCAAAAATCCCATGATAACCACCAGGACTCAAAAGAACTTTTAGTAGTTATGGCAATACTAAATTCTGAACACACTAAGAGTTAAAAACAAAGAGCTTCCCCTAGGAAGCATACTTTCCAGATAATTTGGTACCATCCTCTGCCCCTACTAAACATAAAAAGGAAATCAAAGGATCAGAGGATTTAGAGCTGCAAGAGACCTTAGAGGTCATCTTATTCAAGCCTCTTGTTTGCAGTTGAGGAAACTGAGGCATAGGAGGTTAAGTCACTTAGCAAAGGTCATAGAGGCAACAACGGAAATTCCAGTTCCAGGATTTGAACCCAGGTCCCCGATTAGAAATTCATCATTCTTATTATTTTTCCATGATACATCAGATTCCCAACTCACCCCCAACTTACATCTGCAGCTTCGCTTGTGGAGTAACTGGCCATCCTTATTCAGTGAATGTACTCCCCAAAGATGCTGTCACAAAGTGATGTAATTACAAAGGGGAACTGCCAGAACATTCCTACACACAAAAAATATTTTCCTCAATGATGCATCCATTTCCACCATTATAAACCCACTCCTTTGAATTGATCATTATGATCTGTAGGCTTTTGTTTTGTTGTACGGTACCTACTGGGTGTTTTGATACAGCAAGTCCCTGATACCTTAGTGGGAATAAGTCTTTTAGGTGGCTCTGAGAGACTAAATATCATGGGAGCAGACTAGCTGGGAGGACAAAGGAGCAATTCAGGTTGGGCTAAAAGCAACAGAATGATGGGGAAAGGGGGGAAGGGCTTAAACTACCGTCAAATATCAACATTAAATGTCTGCTATGTGCCAGGCACTGTGCCAAGGGCTGGAGATAGAAAAAGGCAAAAAAAAAAAAAACCAACAAAAAACAACCAATCCTTGCCTTCAAGGAGCTTACAATTGGGGGCGGGGGGGAGGGGAGAGACAACAAGAAAAAATGTACATACAAACTATATACAGGATAAGTAGAAAATAATTAAGAGAGGGGATATGCTAGAATTAAGAAGCATTTATAAAAGCTTCCTGTAGAAAATGGGATTTGATTTTGGACTTGGAGGCAGAGATGAGGACAGAGGTATATGGGGCAGGGAGAGAAAATGCTGGGAGCAGAAAAATGAGTATCTTTTTTATCATTTTTCCTAGGGATGGCTCTATGTTCTTATATGTGTTAGGATGCCATATTTCCTGCTTGTTTTCTGTTGTAGTTCATTTTAGAAACTAGGAATATCTGGAGAATAACCAAGAGACTCAGGGAAAACTTAAATGCTGTGTGACTTTACTTGTGTTCAGGAGAGAAGATCAATATCCCTCCTCTCTCTTCCCCTCCCCTGCTTCTCTGCTACCATGCCTAAATATAAGAATCATAGATAAACTACATGCCAGAAAGAACTTTCAATCTTTTCATACTAAAGAGAAAAGTGATGCTTCAGTGGGTTTAATAAATATGTATGTTAGGTTATATTAGAGCCTTCTGGCATAGGCTCTATCTAAACTACAGGAGTACTATTTTTAAGAAGAATTGATTCAGTGTTCTGTTGAATCTCTGCTCCAAATTTTCTCCTGCTACTTTAGATGATATTTTTCTTAGCTCTCAAAACATTATTGCTTGACAAATTTAAATCACAGTCTCCCTTTCTAGTACATTCTGCTGATTATCACGAAAGACACACAAAAAAGCTGACCATGTGGGGCCATGGATCCGAGAACGATGTTGATCTTTGTCAGGAAGTCAGAGATTGGAATCCCTGACTGAAGTGTCTGATTCCAGGTTAAATGGAAAGTCTCATATGCTATGTTTATCTTTAAAAGGCATTTCCATTTTTTTCATATAAGCTTAACTAACCATTATTTCATTCATTCGAAAATGTTTATTGAACATGTACTCTGAACTAGATATTCTAGGGGATTAAAAATGAGAAATTGCATTGAATTTGAAGCCTAGTAGGGCATATGAGACGTATAAACATCTATCTATGATACAAAGCAAATTATGATGAGTGTATCAGAGAGGTGCACAGTGTTTTGAGAAATCCAAGAAAGGTGGAATTATTTTTGTGTTGCCCAGGTGAGCAGAGAAGATAGTATAGGAGATGGGTCTTTAAAGGTAGCTGTAATTTCAATGAATGGAAATGGGATAAGCAGAAGGATATTCTAGAACAGGAAATGGAATGAAAGAAGGCATAAAGGTGGGATAATTTTTCCCCATATATAGCAGGGATTCTTGATATTTTTTTAAAAATCATAGATCCCTATGTCAATCAATCAACAAATGGATATTAAATTCTGACTGTGTGCCAAGGAATTATCAGGCACTGGGGATACAAATACATAGAATGGAACAATGATGGTGGCAATAATTGTATATAAATGTAGGCAGCACAAATACAAAAATAATAACTACAAATTAATATCACAGTTAAATACAAGACAGTTGAGGGGGTTGGAAATTATTTAAAATATTTTGCTTTAAAGTTCCATTGAAAGAAATGGGAAAAAAAGTTCAGCTTGTTAAAGATGAGAAAAGGATGATGAATTTAATCTTGAAGGCAATAGGGAGCCAGTGGTATTTCTTGAGTGGTAGAAGTCCACAATCAGATATGTGCTTTAAAAAACAAATCATTTGGCCATGATGTGGAGGATGGTTTAGACAGAGATGAGACTTTAGGAAGGGAGACTAATGAGAATGCTATTAAAATGGTCCAGGTAAGAGGTGACAAGGGCCTCCCATAGGATGGAGAGGAGACATACATGAGAGATCTTAAAACAGAAATTATTATATTTGGTAACTTTTTGGATGTGTGGAGCGAGTGAGGGAGAGGAGTAGAAGATGACATTGAGCCTGTGAACTCAGATAATCAGGAAGATGATGTCAGAGGATAAAGTAGAAGTGTGTGGGAGATTAGGATAGGTATAATTTTATTGGAGACAAGACCATGGATTGTAATAAGATGAAGTTGGGCTGCTGTCACACTGGTTGATCAGGCATCACTTAGGATCAGGGCATAGCTGCAGTCTCCACTTCGAATACTATCGCTCTAAATCATTGCCAGTCAATAAAAATTCGTTAAGTGCCTACTAAGTGCCATGTCCTATGCCACGATGGACATAAAAAAATAGGCATAAATAAGGAATAACAAAGTTCTATACTACCTTTTTGCAGTGGAAATATAAAGGACGTGATGGTCATAAAGTGTATTTTTTATAAGGAAAAAAATTAGCTTTTTTTTTTTTGCTGTGTTGTGGTGAGTGAAAAAAAATAGCTGTTTGGTTTAAAAAAATTTTTTTTTTTGCTTTTTGGATGGGAGAAGGCAGGGCAGTTGGGGTTAAGTGACTTGTCCAAGGTCACACGGCTAGTATGTCAAGTGTCTGAAGTTGGATTTAAACTCAGGTCCTTCAGACTCCAGGGCTGGTGCTCTATTCACCATTTATTAATAATAAATTAAATGTATGCAGCTCTCTAAGGGACCTTGTAACTGTCTCGTGTGGTAAGTATCGTGGATTTTACTACCACATTTTGCAAATGAGAAAACAAAGGCCCGACGGGGCTCAGTGGCTCTTCCATGGTAACAGTAAGAGTCAAACTGTCTTTTCTGAGTCCTAAGCTAGTGTTAGAGTAGGCCAGTTGCCTCCTGCTACAGAGATAACTAAATTTTCAAACATGGATCACAAGGATCAAAGTGATGCTATTGACAGATTTTTCAGGATAAGAAATAGTTTAGATCAAACTGGAAATAACTAGAATTTTGTGATTTTTGGATCCAAGATACATTGAGTTTCCTCTAATTGATTTGCATATCAGGTTGTTCAGGTAAATGCTGGTAGATTAGAGCATCAACCTGGAGGCAAAATTGCTGCTTTTGTTGTTGGTTCATGAATGTCACTAAAAAACCCTTAACTTACCTTCTTTCCCTGCCTTTCTCTCTCTCTCTCTCTCTCTTTTTTTTGTTGAGATTTGACTATGAAGTTTCTAAGAACATCAGCCTTCTTAATCCGTCTCATTTTCTACCTCCAAAAATACTTCTGGGTTGTCCTCTTTCATGGATAGGGAGTGCCCGAAGACAAATTAATGTGCAGACTCTCTTTCATATACATTCCTTGTTCTTTGGAAGAGCATGTCTCTTGTTCATCTGTGATCAGCAGTGATAGAAATGAGCTTGGGAGATGGCCAGGAGTGTGATGGCAGGACCAATTGGCCTGAGGCTGATACAAACCACCCAACAGTCTACCACTAATTTAGCAGCAATGTGATCAGCAATATCCTTGAGTTAGATTCCATTTCTGCCACCAAGCAAGCTGTTTTAGACTGAGAGCTTCAAATGGTGACGCCACTTGCTACCCAGAGGCACAGCAATGATTTTGTTTTTCCTTTGAGTAATAGGCACCGGGAGGTTTACCCATGTGGTATGGTCAAGTTATGTTGTTATTGTTCTGATCCTGTCGCAGCAGAGGTGAGAGGAGACTGAGGTAAACCTGTCAGACCACAGGGTGCTCTGTTTATCAAATTCCCACCCCCTCTTAAGTGGCAGAGAATTCTGGGGGTTGCACAGTGAGCTAGACCTGTGGTTGCTATAGCAACCAGAGAGCCATGCTGCTTAGCATTGGCAAGTGACAGGGGACCTTTGCTTTCGACCCACCCTTCTCCAGTGAGAAGGGTGGTGTGCTAAAACTGATTAAGGGGCCAGAAGCAGAGGGCCTTTGAGCAAGGTCTCTGCTGGAACCTGTCCCAAATGGGCAGGCTCTTTAGCTACTCATGGCACTCCCTCATCTTCCCCTTTTGCCTCAGAAGTGCTCACACTTCAGAAATGGTTTATAGTGATCTTGCTTGTAGAGTTCAAATGATGAAAGGCTTAATGTGGAGGACCCCTGGGCTAAATATGCTAGGTAAATGTTAATTGTTATGGGCTCTGCTAGCTGAAGGCAACCTTGAAAGCTATGTGCTGGGCTTTGCTTAAGAATTTTAAAACACTTGCAAATTGGATTTTCTGCCTTTACTGTTTTCTGATTTTCACCAAATTTACAGCCAGCCTTTAATATGAATTACTGATGATGGGGTTTGGAGCAAGGGGATGCTAATGTTTAAGTTGATAGGATCATGGAATTTAGAGCTGGAAGAGTTAGCCCTTAAAGGTCATTTAACCCATCCCTTTATTTTTACTAAGGAAGAACCTGAGGTCAGGTAGTCAAAAAGCATTTATGAATCACTTAAATAAGTGCCAACCACTGTGCTGAGCACTTGGGGATTTTAAGAAAGGCTGGGGAAAACAATCTCTACACTTAAGGAACTGATGTTCTCATAAGGGAGACAACATATACATAGTGAGGTATATATGAGATACGTGTACAGTAGATATAAGCAATCTAAAAAAAAGAAGCCATTAGCAGCTAGCTAGTGGTGTGTGTGTGTGTGTGTGTGTGTGTGTGTGTGTGTGTGTGTGTGATGATGGTGGTGGTGGTGAGGAACCTGGAAAAACCTCTTGCCAAGCAGGGAATTTGATCTGAGTTTTAAAGAAATCCAGAAAAACTAAGATGCTCTAATTGGTTAAATAACTTGCACTAGAGTGAAACTCTTCTCTCTGACTCCAAAATCCAATACTCCAATCTTTTTCTTTTATGTCAACTGGTAGTGGTGGTAGGGTGCTAGAGGAGGAGAGTGTTAATTTGTATTTCATAAAATAAACATTCCTAAAATTTCTTATTACAGAGATCTCAACAGACTATGTAGGCTACTATTCTGCTGTCAGTGGTTGTTTTGTTGTCTTTAAAATCTGGTAGTGGATGCTGTCATTCAGGAAATTGTTGGGAAGGGACATGAAGAATTAATGTGCCTGCTACACATGTAACTTAGTTGCGGATGCTCCTTTTTTTTTTCCCACTGGACTGAAGAGAACTGTGTATCATCCCCCAGAATAACACTGAAATTGGCAAGGACAATTTCATGCCTTGTTATACCTCCTGTGTATGAGAATTTTCTCCCTTAAATGATCATAGAACGATCTTCTGAATTTTGTTACCTTTTGATCAATTTCACCAATGTTTCCTTCTATCTTTGAATCTTTGGCTCATTCTTCCCCAACTCATAAGGATTAAAGTGATAACACCCTGTCTGCCTTACTTGATTCCTCTTTTCTGTAGTAAGAATTTACTCCCCAGATATAATAGCCCTAATACTGCATCATTATGAGTTCCTGACCTGAAGTTACATGTGCTAAGGAAGATATTATCTTGTTTTAGAGAAATATAATATGACATGACACGATGTAATATGATATATGATATGATGTGATATGATGATACAGTATAATATAGTACAAGTAACAATAGCTTTTAGGAAATAGCCGTCCTATGATATGGCTCTTGCTCATGTCTTGCTCTTTACCTTAAATGAGGCAGTATTTATTGTTTGAAATCCTGTGCTGTATTTTGACCCATATAAAGTGACTTAATGTATAAGATACTTTTATTTCCCATTAATAAGTGTTTTCTCTTTCCTATGCTTTGCAACTTCTCTACGTTTATCCAAATCTTTCTTGGATTTCAGACTTCCCACTGGATCAGTGCAGCTTTGGACTTTGCTGGCATACTTCTGATAGTCTTTTTTCAGGGGGAGGGGTTTGTTTCTTGGAGGGGGAAGGGCAGGGCAATTGGGATTAAGTGACTTGCCCAAGGTCACACAGCTAGTAAGTGTTAAGTATCTGAGGTTGGATTTGAACTCAGATCCTCCTAACTCCAGGGTTGGTACTCTATTCACTGCATCACCTAGCCACCCCTACTTCTGATAGTCTTACTTGCAAACTTAGGTTGATGTTCTTCTAAGTGGTCCCTGTTTACTTTGTACATGAACCTAATCAAAAGTACCCCGCCATTCACCACAATTACTTGCATGTAGTATATATGATGCAATAGAGGAAGGAGGATATATGTGTGTGTATGTGTGTATTTGTGTAGATGGGTGGGTGTTTGAATGAAGATGCAGGGTAATTCTGGCATTTGGCTATATCTTATGATTAAATGTTCTCTTTTCTGAAGTTTCAATCTACTGTTGCTTCACTCTTCATTGAACCTCTGCATCTGACTTTAGAGTGATCTCTTTGGTGACAAAAATGTTTCCTACTTTTCTTTAAAATAAGGGTTTTCTCAGAAATATTATTGTGCTAAAAATAGGTGACATTGTTCTACAATATTTCCAGAATTCCAGTTCTCAAGTTTTTTCCTTTTATAATGTTGTTTCCAGGTTAGTTTTTTGTTGTTCTTTCTTTGTCTTTTTTCTGAATCCATAATTTCACCAGGACATGGAACTCTCAATGCAGGAACTCCCTCTACCATTGCAGGTAGATATCTATTCTACAATAGCATTCTTCCATAAGTCTGGAAGAAATTTACAGACTTCCCCACGGTCTCACAAGTAGTATGGGTCAGAATCAGGATTTTAATCAGGGTCTTTCTGAGTCCAAGTTTAGCCATCTATCTACAACACCACATGACCTTATTTCCCAGATAGTTGTCATATGAAAGTTGCAGGTGAACTGGAAATACAGGACATTTCAAGTTGTTTCTATCCTTATGATTTCTGAAATCCAAAGCCAACTAAAATTCACAATTTTATTCATATTATGTTATAAAAACAAAATAATTTTTAAAAATTCATTCTCCTTTAAAAGCAAAAACTTGCTCTTAAAATTTGACTCTTCAGGTTACAGCCAGAAGAGGAGGAAGTGAGTAAAAAAGAGAGAGAGAGAAAAGGCTAGATGGAAGAAAATAGAATAAAGGGAAATATGCAGCTAGTAATTATAACTGTGGATGTAAATGAGATGAACTCACTGATGAAATGGAAACAGATAGCAGAATGGATTAGAAACTAGACCCCGACAATATGTTGTATGTAAGAAACATACTCAAAATAGAAAAAAAAACCCAACACTGAGTTAAAATAACAGGCTGGTGCAGAATATATTATGCTTCAACTGAGGTAAAGATGGCAGGGGTAGCAATTGTGAACTCAAATAAAGAAAAAGTAAAAATAGACTTGATCGAAAGAAATAATAATTCTACCTAAATTTACTTATTCAGTGCTATAAACAATCAAACTTCCAAAATATTTTATAGAGTTAGAAAAAATAATAAAAAAATTCATCTGCAAGAGCAAAAGGTCAAGAATAACACAGGGATCAATGAAAAAGATATGAAGGAAGGTAGCCTAGCCATACCAGATTTCAAACTATTACAAAGTGGTAACCATGAAAACAATCTGGTACTGGCCAAGAAACAGAGTAGTAGATCAGTGGAATAGTTTAGGTATATGATACACAGTTGCAAATGACCATAGCAATCTAGAGTTTGATAAAAACAAAAATATAAGCTTTTGAAACAAAAAAAACCTTACTATTTGATAAAAAACAAAAAAACTACTGGGAAAACTAGAAAGCAATTTGGCAGACACTAGGTATAGTTTAAAAGGGCCAAGGCATCAAAGACAAGTCCAAGGGACACATGATGGAAAATGCTATCCATATGAGAAAAAGAACCATGGAGTCTAAGTGCAAAGAGGAGCATACTATTGCTCTCTTTATTCTTGTTGTTTCTTCTTTGTTGTGGTTTCTCCCATTGGTTCCAATTCTTCTTTACAACATGACTAATATGAAAATACATTTAATATCAACATATATATATATATATATATATATATAAGTGTTGAGGATGGGGAAGAGGGGGAGGGGGAGAAAATTTAGAGCTCAAAATATTGTGGAAGTGAATGTTGCAAACTAAAAATGAATAAATAAATGATAAAAGATCCAAGGTCTTCCATTGTATTCAGGGTTATCTTCAGTAATCCTGATTTATATTTTGCCACAGGACTCAGATGGCTCTGGAGGAGAAATGGAGGTTGGTGACTTTGCACAGCCCTCCCTCACTTAAATCCAATCCACTTGTAAGTCATGGCATCACCTTCCTGATGCCATGGTCCTCTTTCAGAACAAAGGACAAGCAACAACAATGAATACTATGTCTTTGATGAATGGTTCTTTCCTGATCCATCAGGTTGAGGATACGCTGAATAGTAATGAGTCATATTTAACTTTGATATCCAAAAGACTTCCACTGGACCCAGTATTGCAATGTGACCTGCAGTCATACAGTAAGGAAAAAAACCTTCCTAATTAGTGCTGTACAGAAGAAAAAACTTCCTATGGAAGTCATAGATCCATACTCTCTAGAGATCTTTTAAGTGGAGCTCATTCTGCTGACCAATTGTTCATGATAGTTTAGAAGGAATTAGTTGGACAAGATGCCTCTGTGATTATTGGATCATAGGCTTAACAGAGTCCTTATAACCCTTCCAGGTCAATTTTGTAATGTACGATTGAGAGAATTGAGGTCAGTTTAACTGTAGAAAAGCTAAAATCA
Source organism: Pseudochirops corinnae (assembly GCA_028646515.1). NCBI lineage: Eukaryota > Metazoa > Chordata > Mammalia > Diprotodontia > Pseudocheiridae > Pseudochirops > Pseudochirops corinnae. Next base: position 487,241,997 of record CM053585.1, on the reverse strand, counting down.
ACCCTGGTGCCCTGAGTGCAAACTTATTATTCATTCTGTTACACCATATCTTCTCATTGTCAAGTTCCATTTTGATTATGTTAAGAACTCAGTGGTGAAGAGTAATGATTGACTAGAACCTGGAGTAGAATCAAGGTCTCTCAACTCCTATTCTAGAATTCTTTCAATCATCTTCTCTCACTCTCTCTGTCTCTGTCTCTCTGTCTCTCTCTGTCTCTATCTCTGTCTCATCTTAGCTTGAAAATGACTCAGTTTTCAGGGAAATGAATCACTCCAAAACTTTTCTTCTGATGGAAGTGTCTCTTTCTGTGTGCTTGTGTATGTGTGTTAGAATGCTATTTTAAACCATGTTTCTTCATGTTATATTAATACCTTTGCTAATTAATTGACTCTCGGTTTGTTTGTAACCAAAGTTTTATATTGCCCCACACCAAGTTTACTGTTGGCTCAGCACTCACACTGCTCCTGTGCTACTAAATTGCTGCCATGGCTGAGGCGAATGTCATTCTAGTATATATTTTGTTTTCTTCATCCCATTGCTTCTTGTCATGTGCTCAAATCAATAAGTGGCTGAGAACGGTTTATCTAAAAGGGAAAAATAATAAATTTATGAAAAAAAGACTGAAATATACAATAACCAAATTATTTCCAAGTTATATAACCAGTAAAAATCCACTGGTCATAAATTTGCTCACCTATCAGTCTTATCTTCCCTATTTTCATTCAAGGTTTGGCTCTTGCACCATATGCTCTATTAAGCCTGGAAGGTAACCACTCAATGATATGTCCTCTGCCAATCTCCTTTCAGAGTGCTTCTCTTTCCTATAACCATCTATTGGTTATGGCTTCACCCAGTTGGCTTTGACTTTTGCTGCATTTAAAGACCCATGACAATCATCAGTAATTGTAACCTCTTGGTCTTGTACTATGTTCTCTACCCTCTACCTCTATCATCATTTATCCCTGTCTAACTCAGAAGTAGTTTGCCATTTCCTTTTCAGAGATCAAGACAAACAGAAGTTAAATGACTTGCCCAGAGTCACACAATTAGTAAGTTTCTAAGGCTGGATTTGAACTTGGGTCTTCCTGAACCTAGGCCCCGGTATTCTATCCACTGAGCCCATCCAGTTACCTCCAAAAGTATTTGTTCTTGTTGCTTAGTCATTTTCAATCATGTCTGACTCTTTATTACCCCATTTGGGGTTTTCTTGGCAAAGATACTGGCGTGTTTTGCCATTTCCTTTTCTAGTTCATTTTACCAATGAGGAAACTAAGGCAAACAGGGTTAAATCACTTGCCTAGGATCACACAACTAGTAAGTGTCTGAAGCCAGATCTGACCTCAGGAAGGTGAGCCTAGATGCCCTGCCAAACTCCAAAAGTCTTTACAGATAATTATTTCAGCAACATCTCCAACCCCTCCCCCAAACAATCATAAACAGTTTTTTATATCTCATTCTTGCTCTCATTTTTCAAAATAAGACCTTTGTCTTAGTTTCATACGAATCTTTTAACAAGAATCTATTAAGTACTTCTTATGTGTGAGGCACTATATTAAGTGCTGTGATACTAAGAAAGGAAAAAAAAAACATATCTTGCCCTCACAGAGATTACATTCTAAGGAAGGAGACAGCATGTTAATCACTGTATACATACAATATTTGTAGAGTAGATGGGAGGTCATCTTATAAAAAAGGCAATAGCAGGTGGGGGTACTGCTGGTGCCCAGCAGAAGGTGTCATTTGAGCCAACTCTTAAAGGAAGTCAGGGAAGTGAAGAGGGAGAAGAAAGAGCAAGAGCAAGAGCGAGAGCAAGAGCGAAAGAACGAGAGAGGGAGGGAGGGAGGGAAAGAGAGAGAGAGAGAGAGAGAGAGAGAGAGAGTGAGAGAGAGAGAGAGAGAGAGAGAGAGAGAGAGAGAGAGGAGCACTCACTAGGTTTGAGAAACAGCCAGTTCACAGAGATAGGAGATTAAGTCTCATCATCATAACTCATCATTCTATGTAGCTGAATCATGGAGTGTATAAGGTAAAAGGAATCTTACCAATCACCTAGTCCAATCCACTTACTTTATAGATAAAGAAATTGAGGACCTGAGTGGAAATGTGACTTAGCCAAAGTCACCAGGGCCCAACGCAACACTACTTTTGGCTTTGTCATTCCCATCCCAACAATGTCTGTTTATTCTCTCTCTCCTCCTGTTTGGCAAGGGATTTTTAATTGAATTTATCAGTAGTATTTATATTTTGTTACATGTGCCCAGAGGCCTTGGGGAAATGGATATTTTAAATAAGTCTAATAAATAAATAAATTAATCAGTGAATGTAACCCGGCCGAGAACATTAATTTTTAATGAACCTTGATATCACAAAATCCAGTGTCATTACTGGAGGGTAACATCATGCAGTATTTATTATCACAAATACAGATGACTTTTCTGCAAATCATATTTCTGTGAACTGTGCACTGACTTGTGGCTCAACATCAACTGGAAAATCACGGAAATTAGAGATGTAAAAGAATTGCTCTGTGGAAAAAATTACCTTTCCATCTGTCTTCATGTGTCAGTAGTTGAAGATGCCTATGATGCTCTGAAATAAAACATAAGGTATTTGGCATTTTGGAGACGGGATAATAATATTTTTAAAACAATTTATAGAATTTGGAGGGAAATTTCACTAAAAAAGGACATATAAAGATATTGTCTTGAGAGAAATGTTTCTGGTTGGTTGCTATTTTTCATTAAATCCTATTCTCATACCTAACTGAAAAAAAAAAAGCCCTAGCTTTATTCATTTTAGAGCTTAGTGCATGTAAACATCAATGCTTTTTCAATTTTAAATCGTCAAATTATCTTGTATTTTCTTGTATTTGACCATATTATATCCCACCCCTTAGTAGAATATGAGCTCCTTGGGGGCAGGAAAGTGCTTTATTTTTGTATTCACATCCTTAGTGTATAGCATAGTACCTGATGCAGAGTAGGGACATGATAAATGCTTGCTAAATTGAATTGTTATAATTCAGCTTGTTATCCCAAGAATTGGATTTGCATACCAAATTTGATCATGTTTCCCCAAAACAAAATACATACTTAAAAAGTGACTGATGGGTATTAGTACTACCTCTCAGACCGCAGTGTGATAATAAGGATGTTTCACTGAATTTTAAGAGATAAATTTCAATGAATGGAAGCTAGGCTTTGATTAAAGCTTGGTGTAGTTTTCAGTAGAGAACACGGAGAGAATAATGTCGCTGCACCAGGTACATATTAAGTAGATGCCTTCTAATTGCCTAATCAATAAAATTCAGTAGACCATGCATTCCTAGTCAAGTATTGTTTATGGGGTGATATGTTTGGAACAGACCCCCTTCCATTAAATGATCACTATTCTAAATAGGTGTCCCCTAGGCAGGCTTCCTGAGGTTATGCCTGAGGAAAATTTGTTTCTGCTGAATTTCACTAAGTCTTTATTGGACCTCTCAAAATCTCCCTGTATCATCATTAGTTATGTCCTTGTGCTATCAGGAAAATGTCTATATATTCTATCAGAAATTCTGTTCTCTATTTTTTAAAATTAAATTTCATTTTATCTTTCAGTTAATCAAAAGATATTGAAAAAGAGGAAAAGAACCCCTATGTAGAAAAATGCTTATAAAAGGTCTAGTTTAGTAGTATCAAAGAACTAGAAACTAAAAGGATTTAGGGAATGCCTGAATAAATTATGATGCATGAATATAATGGAATAAGGGGATAGTTTCAGAGTAACTGGGGAAGACTTAGATGATCAGAGCAGAGGGAATTAAACCAAAAGAGAATGATTTATATAGCAACAAGAGAAAGACAAACAATTTTGAAGACTGAAGGTCTCTGTCCTCTGACTTTTGACATTCCTATGCTATTATAGATCCTCTTAGAGAAACCACTGTGAAAGCTGAGATTTGACTTAGTTCTGAGAAGAAGAAATTAAGATTCATTTCTTCTAAGTGCCCCTAAAAAGCTCTTAGCATAATTCAATATTGAGGTGTTGAGTAAAAGAAAACAAAAACAAATAAGAAAAAAATGAAAGGCTGAAGCGGTCACCTCATTGACATTTTGTTCATCTTTTTGCATGTCTTGATTCCCACCTTTGAATTTTGTGGTGCTGTTATTTCTAATTTGATGAGATTCTCCAATCTACCATATTTTTAAAATGGTTTTTTCTAGGGTTGGGACTTTTTAAATAAAGATGTAAAATAAAGACAATGGAAGAATGAATGTATCTCATTATAGAAGAAAGGATATAAACACAGGTCAATACCAGGATGTTTGATTTTAATTCCTAAAGAAATACTTCACACAGTTTGTGGCTTTTTTTAGTTTTTCATTTAAGTATACAGGAGCATACTTTTTTGAAAAAGAACCATAGCATGTATTGCTTCAGTCTCCATTTAAACTCTAGTCTTTCTAGATCTTTCTCTGAATGTAAATATCTCCTTCCATCCTGAGACTTGTAGAGTTGTCTTATAACTGTGTGTTGCTGAGAAGAGTCCAGT
>CM053585.1:487215693-487236965 GCA_028646515.1 Pseudochirops corinnae | reverse complement strand
CACAATCTGGATGCAAGCCGCTCAATGCAAGAGCAGTTAGCCTCTGAATGATCGCTTGGCCCCCCTGCAGTCTGCAGGCCAGGAGCTCTGAAGCAACCATGGGGAGGTGGCTGCAGGGCCGCTGCTTCTGCTGCTTCCTTGCCCTGGAAGCAGTTTGGCCAGATGGCTTTTCTCCCCCAGATTTAGCTGAGTTCCACTGACCTTTCCCTTTATCCTTGTTTCTTATGGCCTGATAATTATGGAAATTGCCACAGCTGGGGTGATCCACTCCCCTGAAGGCTCCAGTTGTGGCTTGTCCTGGCCACTCTGGGGCTGAGCCTCAGTTTCAGGCTGGGCTGGTTTCTGCTCTCAGCATGCTGTTATGAGCCCTTCCTGCCAAGCTGACTTCAATGGGAGGTGTATTGTTGTGAGTTTTAGAGCCTTAAAATTTGTTTAGAGTCAGATTTTATGAGTATTTGGGGTGGCTATGTGGGAGCTGTGGAACCTTTCTGCTCCTACGCTGCCATCTTGGCTCTCTCCCCCCCCCCCCCCATTCCCGATTCTTTTATAATCTCAAGGATCATTGTATGGCAGTCCCTTTTATCCTCCACTGTCTCTTGAAGTCTATCCAGGTTCATGGTTATTGCTTCTATGACACCATCTAGCCATCTCATTCTCTGCTGTCCTCTTTTCCTTTTGACTTCAATCTTTCCCAGCATCAGGGACTTTTCCAATGAGTCTTGTCTTCTCGTTATGTGGCCAAAGTAAGCCTCAGCTTCAATATTTGGTGAATATTCTGATTAATTTAATCTCTTTGCTATCTAAGGAATTACTGAAAGTCTTCTCCAGCAGCACAATTTAAAAGCTTCAGTTAAGGTGGCACTCAGCCTTCTTTATAATCCAACTCTCATAGTCATAAGTTACAACTAGAAAAAGCATAGCTTTGACAATAAGGACTTTCATTGGCAAAGTCCAGATTTGCCATAGCTTTCCTTCCAATGAGCAAGAATGATGTACTGAAGAACCTTACCTTATTTTGGAGGCAGAGAGGAGAGGGAAGAGTGAAGAAGAAAATGTATACAGATAGGTAAATGTCATATAATTTGGGGGAAGGGTTGGGTTTCAACTTTCAGCTAGGGCTGTCAAAAAGGGCCTTTTGATGGAGGCGGTACTTAATTGGAGCCTTGAAGGGAGCAAAGGATTCCAAGAGGTTAGAAGTGAAGAAATCATTCCAGGCAGGGGAGATAGCCTTTGAAAATATATGAAGGCAGAAAATGGGGAGCCATATACTAGGAACAACACAGAGGCTGGTTTGAGTAGCACTTAGAGTGTATTGGAGTGAATTGTTGGCACCAGTTAGGTAGATTGGAACCCTGACTTAGAAGGATGTTTAGTCCCAAACAAGAATATTTTTTCCTGAGGCAATAGAGTGCCCCTGAAGATTCTTGTGCAATAGAGTTATATGACTAGGCTTACAAGGAACATTATTTTTAAAACTGAGTAGAGAATGAAATAGAGAGGGAAGAGGCTGAAAAAAGGAGATCAGTTAGGAGGTTTTTATAATAGCTGAGGTGAGAGATGCTTTGGGCCTACACAAGGATGGTGGCTTTGTTTTTATAGAGAAAGAAACAAATGGAGAGATGTTGTAGTAGTAGATTTTGTGTAGACAAGACTCAGAAATGGATTGAATATGGGAGTTGAGTTAGAAGGAGTTCAGGATGACTCTGAGTTTGTGAATCTGGGTTACTAGAATGAAGGAAGTCCTTGAGCTATAGTCTTAGAATTTCTGTTGTACCTGTGCCACAATTTAACACACTTAATTTTGCATAGCTACTCATGTGCATACATTTTTGCCTCTCCAGCTAGAGTATGAATTCCTTGTGGTTTTAGACTATGTCAGATTTCTCTTGTATTCATAATTGTACCAAGGATAGTGCTGGATATATAATAATCAATTAATGACTTTTTTGTCAGTTAATTGACTTTTCTTGTGTTTACCTTTTTGCTGTATAGGACTTCGAAGTCAAAGATTGATAATAAAAGACCATCTACACTCGAAAAGGATATCAACTTGGCCAAGAGCCTTCAGCAGTATCTTAGTTACCTGAAGATTCTCGCCCGTGCCTCCACTCCTGATGTATATCCCCGGATTAAGAGTGACAAGGCTACTGTTCAGGTTGTATACTTGTGACTTTGTCTTCCTGACTGTCTTCTCACTCATTCTGTCTTCTCTCACCTGTTCTCTTTTGCAACAAGATTATTTTATCTAGTTTTCTCTAGATTCTTGGTACTTTTCTTTTAGAGGCTTCATACCCTTGGGGACCCTTACAATTTCTGATGCTTTCTGTCATTCTCTAGGGGCAAAAAAATGGTGTAGTATATTCAGAGCCCCAAAGACCTGGGTCCAAATCCTGTTGCTGAAAGTTATTACTTGAGCAACTCTTGGTAAGGCATGTAACTACTTGGTTTACCCGGAAATTTAGGACTTATCTATAAAATCACTAATAGGTTTTAATTTGTTTTGGTGGAGTCAATGTCACATTGGATGAAATCATAAGCCCTTCCAGTATTTGCAAATACCAATGCATGTTCCTTTCTGGTTACTCAATCAAATGAAGAAGTGAGGCAGAGCTGAAAAGGAATATTAATGACATAACTCTTGGTCTTTCAGTCATTTGATAAGCATTTATTAAGTTTTTATAATAAGTCAGACAATGTGCCAAGTACTGGGGATATGAAGAAGCCCTAAAGGCTGTCCCTACTCTCAAGAAGATGAATCTTATGATGCCTTGTGGTCATTTTGGAAAAGTAAAAAATTACCCAAAGCCTAGAGTAAGCAGATACCCATATGATATGATTTGATGTGGAGTAACTACTTTCACTTATATTGAAGACCAGAAAGGTTTTGAAGGAAAAACTCCTCCCCTGCTCCTCTATATTGCCTCCTCCATAAATTCTCCAGTGTTTCCTTTGGAATGAGGCATTGTGTCTCTGGAAAGACCCCTGTAAACATACACACCTGCCATCTGAGTGAGATCACATTTTAATATCAGCAGTCAGTGAGTACATTAGTGCAAGTTTGCTAGCTGTCACTTAATAAAAAGCAGGGTCTTAGGCAATGATGCCAAGGACTGCTGAATTTTGAAGGGAAAGATGTTCGAAAAGTCTCGAGTGCTATCTAATGAAAGTAAGCAAAACAGAGAGACCTCAGTAGAAGGCCATGGGCAGCCAGGAAAGAGCAAGAGACATCACTGAATCCCTGCTGGACTTGAGAAGGATAGGTGCTAATAAAAAACAAAAGGACACAGAAAAGACAAGAGGGGTGGCAGACACAATTTTCATGACAAACTTCAATTACATTGCCATGTTACCTAGTTCTAGTCCTGACTTTTGTCATCATCGTGCCTAGAATTTCATACCTTGCACATGTCAACTATTTCAGAGAGCACAGTGGATCACAAAGAGCATTTTAAAGAAGCAAAATAAAAACAATGCACTGAAAAATAAATGCATAGCCATTGTGATAGTGTGTTGCTTTCAAGCTGCTAGATTGTGTTTTGGGGAACACAAAAAAACACATTCTGACTGAACTTGGGAGGAAAGGCAGTTGTTTGCTAATGAAGCAACAGTTGAGGCTGGGCACAATCCAATGTGAGACTGTTATACATCCTGACAGTCAAAAATGGGACAAGACGAAAAAACGCAGGATTTTCCTTGGCATTCTGGGCATCTGACAAGCTCTCTCCTGCACCAGTTTTTGTCCCTGCTTCTGAGAAGCATAAACCTGACAAATTTTCTTTCTTGATACTGACTTAAACTAGGCTATTGCTAATCAGATTCCAGTCCAGCCCCCAGGAATCTCAAAACTGTCTAGTCCACCATGCTCATTGAATGGGTAACCAATGTAAGTGCAGATGCATCCTCAGTTCAATTCTTGCTCCTACTGAGTTTCTAGAACTATATTCAGTATATCACCCCATTAGTAATACCCTTAAGTGGTCAGAGATTATTCTCTAATGCCAGTGGCTTGAGCCCTCATCAGTATACAAGATTATCAATTAAGAATAATTTTTTAGAAAGGGATATTTTGTGAGGTGTTACAGTGAGTACATTTTGGTACAAAATGTTCTTGCAGACATTGATGACACACTATTAAAAGAAGTGAGGTAAATAGATTTGAGGTGATTTGTCCAAAGTCACACAGACAACTCAGTGTGACTTTGAGCAATGTTTTAGAACTAGATTCAAGGAGATCTGAGTTCAAATTCTGCATTAAATAGGTAATAGCTATGTTACCCTGCTCATTGGAAAGACCATTGAGTTTGCCATTAGGGGACCTTGATTCAAATTTGAAATTTCCTACTTGTTAGTGTTATAACCTTGAGCAAGTCATTAAATCTTCCTGTGCCTCAGGATCCTCACTTTTAAAATATGGCTGGTTGGACTGGGAGATTCTCTCCCATGCTGAATCTATAACTTTATGAAAAGTGTTTCATAAGATAATAGATCCAGAGCTATTAAAACTATTGTCCCGATGTCTTCAGGTTAAGAAGTAGAAGGGCCATTTGAGTTAAGCATTGTCAATTCAAGGCATCCTCCTCCAGTTTGTTAAAATAACTTTTTTTTGGATAATCAAAATTTATTTTCTTTCCTTTCAATTATTCTCTCTCATTGGAAAAGAAAAAGAAAAAGAAAACCCCTTGTGAAAAATACGCATAGTAAGACCAAAAAAAAAAAATTCCTGCATTCATGACCAAAATAGAATGTCTCATTTTGTATCCTGAGTTCATCACATCCTTGTCAGGAGATGGGTAGCATTCTTCCTAACGGGTCTTCTGGAATTGAAATTTGTCATTGCATTGATCAGCATTCATAAGTCTTCCAAAGTTGTTTGTCTTTACAGTGTTAATATTACAGATAGATAGATAGATAGATAGATAGATAGATAGATAGATAGATAGATGATAGATAGGTAGATAGATAGATAGATAGATAGATAGATAGATAGATAGATAGATAGACAGACAGATAGACTATCCTCTTGGTTCTGCTCATTTTTTCTGTTTTTTATTAATTTTTTTCAACTAACAAAAATTCTATCTTCCTTCAATTCCAAATTTCCTGATTAGGAAATTTTGCTTAATGAGAGATTTTTCTAGGATTCCAAGGAAATTTTGTTTTTGGTATTTGAAGAGCTGAATACAAGGCTTTAATAGGACAGTGAGATTTAAGGCTAAAAAGGAAATTTTAGATCATTTAGTCATTTGATCATAGATTTTAATTTAGAAAGAACTTTGAAGATCATCTTGTCTAACCCTATAATTTTGCAAATGAGGAGAATGAGGCTCTATTGATAATAAATGGTTTTCCCAAGTTCACTTATGCAATATTTTTTTTTAAAAAAGGATTTGGACCTAGATCTCCTCCTAAATCTAAACCCTATACTTTCTACCAGATTTCAGCTGCTAAAGTCCTGCCATGAAAAGTGAAGCACAGAATGGGACAGGTTAAGAGACTGACCATTTCAAATATCACTGTAGTAAAATCATATACAGGACTGAGAAATGTCTTGTTGTTTCCAAATGTAGTTTGTACTTAAGTGGCTCTGGAGCGGTCTCCAAATTTGGCCTGCTGATTGATTAGGGAGGAATGAAACGTTTAGTAATGAGAAGCTGTACTACCTCCATACCATTCAAATAAAAATCCCTACTGAGGCCCAAAGTCATTGGATGAAGAAGTGGGAGATGAGATTCTAGAGGAGTCAGCAGTGATAGTAGGGAGGATTAGACTATTTTAAGGGGAATTAGACCCTGTTGTAAGGTGGGACTCTTCAAACTTTATGTTTCCCTTGAAGGAGAAGCTCCAGTGCCACTGTGCCCTTAGAAACTCTACCTACCAGCCTGACATCATGGGAATTAGTGTGGTTGGTTCCCAGAGGTCTTCTGGTCTATGGTTGTAGGTACTGTAGGAAACCCTGTCCCAAATGTACCCTGGAATAATTAAAACAGTACCTGGAACAGTGATTTGGTACAAGGGGCTTTGTTGTGTCTTGTAGCAGAGCATAACATATTCTGTTAACAATTCTAGGCTTAGACAATTGAATGTGATTTCTTGAGAGCAGAGACTGCTTTTTGTTTGTCTTTTACACTCAGCACACTTCATAGTGCTTTCCACATCTAAGTGCTTAATAAGGATTTGCTGGCTTGGATTGGATGAAAGGCCTGTAAGGAGAAGACAACTTTATTGAGCAGTATATGTGAAAATTTGATAAATGTTATGACTTAAATGTATTTAACCTACTTTAAGGTACCTTCATTCTGCATTTTTCTCTGAACCATGATTCCTACCTATAATGTCTCATGCAAAGAGAGGGCACACATATGGCTTGTACTAAGCCATCATTTTCTCCTACCTGAACCTTGGACTTTGCTTAGCTTGGAGAGTTAAACTTGGAGAGTTAACCTCATGTTGCCTAGAGCCATTCCCTTCCAGCTCCCCTTCTGTTTTCCATTTATAACACAATCAGTTGGTCCAGAGGAAACAGACTAAAGCAACACAGGACAAAAAGTGAATTGTCCCAGCTTTTAGAAGAAAAAAATCTAGCACCTAAACACCAAAATATCTTATAAAATATAAGCAACCAAAAATTATATTCCTTTGAACAGAGTACCCACATTTAAGGATATGGTGCCCCAAGTGGAGAAAGGGACCACATGCAGTAAGGAACTGTAGTCATATGTGGTTGCAAGTGATTTGTCCAGGTATTAAAAGCAGAACCATTGCTAGTTGTCTTGTTGTTTGTCCTGCCACCCAATTTAATGTCTCTGGAAGAGAGAATGAGGCTCCCAACTTGATGTAACTGTGCCTAATTTATACCTAATTCATTTTCAAGACATCACTCTCATGATGTCATTGGTCTTCTTTGAAAATTAAGGATCGGCAACAACATCTTGCCCTCCCTTGTTAGAATAGAAACTCCTTGAAGATAAAGACCACCTTGATTTTTGGATTTGTGTCCCTAACACTTCACAGGTGCCTAACGTATAATTACTCCTTAATGAATGCTCTGCTTCTCTATCTGTAAGATTCATATGGGTGGTACTACTTAGAACTCAAACTGGAAGGTATCTTGAAGAGGATCTAGGCCAGTGATCATTTTTTAAAGCATTTTATTCTGGACATTATAAACAAAGAAAATTTTGATATAAAGTAGACAGAAAAAGAGGATTATACCTGAAACTGCTCTATCACATTTAACTTATATTTCCCATTTCAGTATATTACAACTTCCTTATGTAAATTTCAAAGCTGTCCTGCTCATCTACATATCTTTCTGCCTTTGCTACTTTTACCTTCTGTGAATTTTTTTTTTAGTCATCGATAACCTTTTTCTTATTTTTCTTTTTGATAAGTCCTTATTATTAATGCTACTCCCTCACTAGCCTTCCCTTCCTCATTGGAAACAAAGAAGAAAAACTTTTTTAACAAATATGTATTCAAAAAACCCCAAATTTCTACATTTTCCAAATATGAAAATGTACATCTCTTTCCACATCCTGAGCCCACTTTCTTTGTCAGGAAGTGGGCAGCATATTTCATCATTTGTCTTCTGGAAATTGTAGTTTGACTAATTCATTTTACAGATGAGAAAACTGAGGCCTAAGAAGTAAAGTTACTGACAGAAGCAGGTCTCCTGATGCATAGATTCCCACTCTTTCTACTTGTCCACACTGTTTTCTTTTTCAACAACTTTCAGGCTCAGGGATCTACACTAGTTATATCAAAGTCGAATACAAACAGATCCTTGCAGAGTGTATTGACTCAGAAAGCCACAAATTAACTAGCTAAGTTGTATTGTATCTTGAGTTATTTTGTGAAATATTTCCCAATTCCATTTTAATCTGGTTCAAGCAGTACTCAGCGGTCGGGGTTCTGAGTCTGGGATCTCCTATTATAATTGTTACCCTTCTTCCTGAGATTTAGGGTCATCCCAGTTTAAGGCAGCAGATAAGTGGGGCTGTTGAAATAGTGAGGCTAGAAGGGGAAATCTCTGTGTTACTATTGCTGATAGTCCTAAGAAGTCTTTGACCTGGCAGGAAGACACAGAAATGTAAAGCAAGGGCATGAAGTATATTCCATTCTGGTGTGGTGCACTTTCAGAGTAGGTTTTAGAGCTGGCTGATATTCTGAGGGATCAAATATCTTTTTAAATGGATAAAGAATACATATGATATCGCAGAAAGGCACCAGTCACATGACCCTTTTCATATGTTACCAATGATAGTTTTTATCTCTTTAAAATTTAAAGGTAGAGACAAAGCTTTCAAAAGCTTTCAGAATGCACAAATCACTATGTCTACATCCAAGTGGTTTACAGATAATAGTGTCCCACTAGTACATGACAGTGACTGTATGGAAAGTAGGAGTAGGAAGAAAAGCCGGGGGAGAAAATAAGTACGTCTTCACCTACTATTTCCTCCTTGACCTGAGTGGCTCTTTTTTTAAGATGCTGAAGTCTTAGAGGTCATATGCATCTGCTTTGTCACAGCTTTCTATCATGGCTTTCCACTCAATTCAAGGGACTTCATATTTCTGTAACCCATTAGTGGGCAAATGCTTCATATGGTTCATTTATTTTAGCCTCTCAACTGCATTTGCAAGGTGGGCAGTGCAGTATTATTATTCCTGTTTTGTGCATGAGGACACCGAGTTTAGTTAGGTTATGGTTTGCCCAGTCACATATTCACTAAATGTAACAGCTTGAATTAAAAAGTCATCTGCGTCTCCTAATTCTTAGTCCAGTGTTCTTTCCAGGACTCCATGCTTCCTCCTGAAGGCAATTGTCCTGATGATTCCAGGGCCTTCTAGTGTACCTACCTGAAGAGTCAATATAGGGGAGTAGCATTTTCCCCTTGTGACTGCATGTCTGTCGGAGACCTTTCCATTTTCAAATGAATGCTTCGACCCAATGAATAAGCTGGTATGTGTTTGAAAGCTGTTCAATAGCTTCTGAATTTAGTCATCTACCTTAAAGATGAAAGAAGATGAAAAAGAAAGGAGAGGGAAAAGGAAGGGGTGCACTGTAAGTATGAGGTATGTTTATTCAGTGTAGCTTAGCATCCAAGGATCCCAGGAAGCAGCTTGCTCGTAAACGAATTTTATTGTCAAGAAAAAAGGATTTGATTTGTTTGGTTCACAGCACAGTGATAACCGGCGTTTCTCCCAAGTCTCTTGAATATTGGTAATTTAAATATATACAAATAGACAATATTTTTTTTTCATATTTAGCCTCTCCTTTGTTTTATATTTTTTTCTTCATCACAAGAGATGAGTAACTTTGTGCTCAATAGTAGTTGATGCAACTGGATTTCTGGGTGCTGTAAATGGACACATTACATTATGTCCTTCCAGTGTTTATGTGTAATCAATAGCCACTAACCAGGTTACAGCCCAGTGATGTTTTTAGCAGGCCAAATGGGGAGAGAGAGCATATTCATTAAAAGTGGCAATGACTCAGGAGAAGCAGGAAGGAGGGGAAATAGGCAGAAGTGTCACAGTAAAAGGAGTTTCCCACTTCTACCCCTCCCCAACCACAGCTAAAAGGGGAATTGCAGTTCTTCTGTAATTGTCATTAACTTCACTTGTCTTATTCTCTACAGAGTGACCTAAAACAGCAATAATCATAGGTGGCATCTAAGTAGCGCATCAATGTTTCCCAAGCACTTTCTGTACTATATTTCTTTTGATCCTCATAGCAACCCAATGGCTCAGATGCTTCTATTCTCTCCATTTTATAAATGGAGAAACTGATACCAGGAGAGGGCAAATGACTCGCAATGAGTTACATGACATAGTTGTGTCCAAGGCACAATTTGAACTCAGTTCTTTGTGAATTCCCAGTTTAGCATGACATCCATAATGCCACCCTTCCTTCCATCCTAGAAGGAGCATCTAATTTATTTCAAACAGGAGCATTTAGCTAAGGCTAACAGGAAAGGGTTACAGGATTTTGCAAAAAGATTCCATTTATCCCCAATCTAAGTACAATGGACAGAATATTGTACTTGGAGGCAGGAAGACCCGAGTTCAAATTCTGCCTCAGAAACTTACTAGCTGCATGACCCTGAACACTTGTGATTTAGTTTCCTCATCTGTAAAATGGGAAAGTAGGATTTGATGGCCTCAAAAGTTCCATCCAGCTCTAAATCTGTGAATCATCCAATGATATTTTGAAGCCATTTTTAGATGAGCAAGTTCCAGAAGCACATGGAAGAGATGGATGTCTTCACTTAGCTTTACCATGTGTTAAAAGTCTTCTTTATCAAAACAGAAAAAGCCACATAGCCCTGGAATCTTCCTATGAGGCAGGGAATTCACCTAAAAATCAGCTCCACCCTTAGGCCTATCGCGTCCCAATGTTAGGCACATGAAACATCTGAAAGATATATTTAAAGAGACCTCTATTGACTCTTTGCCTTTTTGCCTCACTGCTAGCAACAGGGTGAAAGGTCCTGAGAGCAGGTGTGACAGTCAGGTATTAAAAAAATAAACTATAGTCAATGGAAAAATCTTACTGAAAGTGGAAAGCAGTGGTAGAACATTGAGAATTTCATGCCATGAGTCATCAGGAGGCATTGTATACAATGCCAAAGTGGAATAGCAAACAGCTGCTCTCATGGGGAAAAGTAAATTCCCTCAATTGACGGAAGGGGCTCTTTCAAGTTGTCCCTTATGATATTCTGCAGGACCCTGTGGGGCTCCTAATATAGAAGCAAGAATTTCATTAGCTCAATATCTGTTGCTTGTTTATAGGGAGTAGGAAGAAGACAGTATTCATTACATTAACTAGAAAATGTGTATAACCTAAGGGATTTATTAAGTCAGTACAATATGCTTTCAACACAAGCTTCCAAATTCAGGGAAGGTGCCAGCCTGTTTGTTAGAGCAAGAGAATAGCTCAGTGAGCTACACTGGGTTCACAAAGGCAACTTCTGTCATAATAATGGTCCTTCTCCTACTTCCACCAACTTGGAAAAAAAAAAGGTCCAATAATAGTAATGATCACAATTGACATATGTAGCACTGTAGCCAGTTAGCTAACTAGATATATGGGTAATCTTAGCCCTGAAGGAAGACTTAAAAGAAAACATGGAATAAGAATCCCATAGGGATTTCATGTCTGAAAAGTCACAGGGACTTCACTGCCAAGATGATGGAGTGAGGAAAGAACCTCTGAAGCCCTCCCAAATTTTTCTCCAAACAACTAGAAAATCCCCCCACAGTTGATCTAGGAGCAGGGAAGTAGCTTACCAGCCTGACAGGAAAGTTCTGTCTCAGTGGGATGGGAGGGGAACAAGATCCAAGGGCAACAAAGGCAGTTGGTCTCACAGTGGGAGGCCTGCAGCAGGACTCCAAGCCAGGGGCAATCCACCAGAAAGATTCTACTCTTCTGAAAAACAGCAGCCCCTTAGACAAGTGAGCAGTCTGTGCCACAGCAAGGCCCCACCCCAACAACTCCACCCCAGCACAAGCCACTAGTGACACTTTGAGCCCATTGCTGACCAATAGTAAAGTCCCACCCCAGGCTGGCCAACAGCAGGAACCTGCCCAAGGGGACTACCAGAAGAGACTACCTACCCAGCAGCAGGGCCCCACCTTAGAGTATGCCTGCAGCTAAACCTCATCCCTGGGGAGCCAATAGAGAGCCCCATACAAGCCAGAATGGAAGCCTATCCTGAAAAGAAAGCAAGCAGCTAAGTCCTGAATTCCAGTGAAAGCTAGCAATAAGACCCAGAGCCCCAGCACAATGAGCTTGGAACAGTGCAGGACCAGAGTCCAACTGTCACATAAAAACACCAAGTCCCAAAAAAGGAAAAAAAGAGAAAAAAGAATTTGACTATAGAAAGTTATGATGGTGATAGGGATAATCAAGGCATAAACTTAGAAGAAGACAATAGTGTCCAAATGGCTACATATGAAACCTCAAGGAAAAATGCAATTTGGTCTCAGGCTCAAAAAGAATTCCCGAAAGAGTTTTAAAAGGATTTTAAAAAGCAAATTAGAGAAATAGAAGAAAATTTGGGAAAAGAAATGAGAGTAATGCAAGGGAATCATGAAAAAAGAGTCAATAGCATAGGAAAAGATATACAAAAATTTAGTGAGGAAAACAACTCCCCCAAAATAGAATTGGTTGAATAGAAAAGGAAGTTAAAAAGCTCACTGAAGAAAATAATTTCTTAAAAGTTAAAATATAACAAGTGGAAACTAAGGACTCTATGAGACATCAAGATATGATAAAACAAAATAAAAAATAGGAAAAATGTGAAATTTCTCATTAGAAAAACAACTGACCTAGAAAATAGATTCAGGAAAGATAACAAGAATTATTGAACTATCTGAAAGCCATGATAAAAAAGAAAATCTTAGAAAACTTTTCTTAAGAAATTACCAAAGAAAACTGCCTTTATATATTAGAACCAGAGGGTAATAAGAAATTAAAAGAATCAATCCATCATCAGATGAAAGAGATTCCACAATTAAAATTCCCAAGAACATCATAACCAAATTCCAGAGCTCACAGATCAAGAAGAAAGTATGGCAGGCAGCCAAAAAGAAACATTCAAATACTATGGAGTTATAGTTAGGATTACACAATATTTAGCAGCTTCCACATTAAAGAACTGGAGGATTTGAAATATGACACACCAGAAGGCAAAGAACTTAGAATTATAAATAAGAATCACCTACCCAGCAAAATGGAATACAATCTTTCAGGGGAAAAAAATGGATATTTAATGAAAAAGATGTCTTTCAAGTATTTCTAATTAAAAGATCAGAGCTGAATGGAACAATAGACCTTCAAATACAAGACTCAGAGGAAACATGAAACAGTAAACAAACAAACAAACAAACAAACACAAAAACAAGAAAGAAAACATGAGAAATTCAATAAGGTTAAACTGTTTATATTTCTATATGGGAAGATGATATTTGTAACTCAACTTTATTACTATAAGAACAATTAGAAGGGATATATGTAGACAGAGAGTATGGATTTAAGTTAGTTTTAATGAGATGATATCCCAAAAAACAAAATAATGGACTGAGAAAGAAAATTGCACTGGAAGAATGAGGGGAGTGGAGATTGAACAGGATAAATTATTCCACATAGAAGATGCATGAAAGAGCTATCATAATGGAAGGGAAGATGGGGATGGAGTGGCAGGCAAAATTTAAAATTTAAGCCTAACTCTCATCAAAATTGACTCAAAGAGGGAATAACATACACATTCATTTGGATATAGAAATCTATCTTTCTGTATGAGGAAGTAAAAAGGAATGTGGATAATAGAAGGGGAAGGAAGACTGTTAAAAGGGAGGGTATATGGAAGAAGGTGGTGATCAGAAGTAAAACACTTTTGAGAAGGAAAAGTATGGGGGATAAAAGAGAGAGGGGGATAAACAAGTGAAAAAGAGCATGGAGAGAAATACACAATTAGTTATCATAACTATAAATGTGAATGGGATAAACTCACCCATAAAATGGAAGCAGATAGCAGAATAGATTAAAAAGTAGAATCCTACAATATATTGTTTACAAGAAACACATTTAATTAGAGAGATACACACAGGTTCAAGGTAAGGGGCTGAAGAAGAATCTATTATGCTTCAGCTGAAGCAAAGAAAGGAGAGGTAGCAATCCTGATCTCAGAAAGAGCAAAAGCAAAAATAGATCTAATTAAGAAATAAAGAAGGTAAATACATCCTGTTAAAAGATACCACAGATGATGAAGCAATCATTACTAAACATATATGTGCCAAGTGGTATAGCATCCGAATTCTTTCAACAGAACTTAAGTGAGTTACAGGAAGAACTAGATAGCAAAACTATATTAGTGGGAAACCTCAACCTTCCCTTCTCAGACACAGATGAATCTAACAGAAAAAATGAACAGGAAAGAAGTGAAAGAGGTGAATAAAACTCTGGAAAAGTCAGATATAATAGATCTCTGGAGAAAACTGAATGTAATGTACTCAGCAATACATGGGACCTAAGGAAAACTTGACCATATATTAGGACATAAAAACCTCACAACCACATGCAGAAAAACAGAAAAAGTAAATACATCCTGTTCAGATCATACTGCAATAAAATTACATTAAATAATTAACAGTGTAAAGAGTTATTAAAATAATTGGAAACTAAGTAATCTAATTCTGAAAAAACAAGTGCATCAAAGAATAAATCATAGAAATAACTGATAATTTCATTAAATAAAATCATAACAATGAGATAGCATACCAAAATTTATGGGATACAGTCAAAGTAGTACTTAGGGAAAAATTATATCTTTCATTGCTTACATCAGTAAAATAGGGGGAAAGCATATTGTCGAATTGGGCATGCAACTAAAACAAGTAGAAAAAGAACAAATTAAAAATCACCAATTAAACACCAAATTGGGCATCCTGAAAATCAAAGGAAAGACTAATAAAATTGAAAGTAAGAAAAATACCAAGCTAATAAATAAAAATCAGAAGCTGGTTTTATGGAAAAAAAGCCAGTAAAATAGATAATTGGCTATTTTTATTAAATAATAAAAGAGAACATCAACTTACTAATATAAAAAATGAAAGAAATTAATTCACCACCAATGAAGAGCAAATTAAGACAATTGTTAGGAGCTATTTTTAGCAATTATATGCCAATAAATTATGCAATCTAAATGAAATGGATGAATATTTACAAAAATATAAATTGCCCAAATTAACAGAAGAAGAATAAAATACTTAACCCAAACATAGAAAAAGAAATTGAACAAACCATCAATGAATTTCCTAAGGAAAAAAAAAATCCCAAGAACTAGATAGATTCACAAGTGACTTCTACCAAACATTTAAGGAACAATTAATTCTAGTACTAAGTAAACTATTTGGAAAAATAGGTGAAGAAGGAGTCCTACTGAATTCCTTTTATGACACACATATGGTGCTCTTAATCTAACCAGGAGGAGACAAAAGAGAGAAAGAAAAAGATAGACCAATTTCACTAATGAATATTGATACAAAAATATTTAAATGAAATATTAGCAAAGAGATTAAAGCAATATATCACAAGGATCTTACACTGTGACCACGTGGAATTTATATCAGGAATGAAAACTATCAGCATAATTGACTGTATCAATAGCAAAACCAAGAGAAATCATATGATTATCTCAATAGGTGGTGAAAAAGCCTTTGATAAAATACAGTACCCATTCTTTTTAAAAACACCAAAAAATAGGAATAAATTGAGCTTACCTTCTAATGACAAATAATATTTATCTAAGTCCATCAACAAGCATTATCTGTAATGGGGATAAGCCAAAAACATTCCCAATACAATCAGGGATGAAGCAAGGATGCCCATTACTATGTCTATTATTTAATATTGCACTAGAAATGTTAGCTATAGCAATGAGAAGAAAAAGGAATTAGAATAGGCAGTGAGAAAACAAAAGTATCACTCTTTGAAGATGATATATTGTTATACTTATAAATCCTAGAGAATCAACCAAAAAATTACTTGAAATTATTAACAACTTCAGCAAAGTTGCAGGATACAAAATAAACTCACAGAAATCATCAGCATTTCTATATACTACCAACAAGGTCCAACAGCAAGAGATAGAAAGTAGAATTACATTTAAAAATAATTGCAGGTGATATAAAATATTTGGGAGTCTGCCTGCCAAGACAAACCCAGGAACTATATGAACACAATTACAAAACACTTGTCACACAAATAAAGTCAGATCTAAGCAATTGAAAATATATCAATAGATCATTGATAGACTGAGCCAACATAATGAAAAAGACAATTCTACTTACAATAATCTACTTATTCAGTGCCATACCAATCAAACTATCAAAAACTCATTTTATAAGGGTATAAAAAATAATAAAATTCATTTAGAAGAACAAAAGCTCAAGGATAGAGTGTTGGGTCACTGGAACAAATAAGGTACAAATTATGTTATAGTAAATGATCAAAGTAATTTGGGATATGATAAACCCAAAGACCCAAGCTTTTGGAATAAAAACTCATTATTTGACAAAAAATGTTGAGAAAACTGGAAAGCTGTATGGCAAAAGCTAAGTATAGACCAATATCTCACAAAATATACCAACATGAGGTGAAAATGGATATATGATTTATACATAGAGGGTTGATATCATAAGTCAATTAAGAGAGTATAGAATAGTTTATCTGTCAGGTTTATAGATAAGGTAAGAATTTAGGACCAACAAAGATATGAAGAGCATTACAAAATGTAACATAAATAATTTTGAATATATAAAATTAAAAAGCTTTGGGACAAGCAAAATCAATGCAACCAAGATTATAAAGAAAGCTGAAAACAGGAAAATGTGCAAGAGATATCTCTGATAAAGGTCTCATTTCTCAAATATGTAGAGAACTGAGTCAAATTTATAAAAAATACAAGTCATTCCCCAGTTGATAAATGGTCAAAAGATGTGAACAGGAAGTTTTCAGACGAAAAAAATCAAAGCTATCTATAGTTATATGAAAAAATGTTCTAAATCACTATTGATCAGAGAGATGCATATTAAAACAACTCTGAGGCATAACCTTACACCTATCAGAATTGCTAATATGATTTTAAAAAAAGGGAGATGTTAGATGTTGGGGATGTGGGCAAACTGGGACATTAATGCACTGTTTGTGGAGTTGTGAACTGATCCAACCATTCTACAGAGCAATTTGGAACTATGTCCACAGTGCTATAAAACTGTGTATACCCTTTCATCCAACAATATCATTGCTAGATCTATATCCCAAAGACATATGATAAAAGGCAAAAGGACCCATTTTAACAAAAATATTTATAGCAGCTGTTTTTGTGGTGGCTAAGAATTGGAAATCAAAGGTTTGCCCATCAGTTGGGGAATGGTTAAACAAGCTGTGGTATATGATTGTAATGGAATATTATTGTATTCTAAGAAATGTCAAGCAGGATGATTTCAGAAAAGCCTAGAAAGACTTACATGAAATGATACATAGGGAAGCAAACAGAAAGAGAGAGCGTTATACACAGCAACAGCAATAGTGTTTATGAAGAATTGGAAATGGCCTAGCTATTCTCAGCAATACAGTGATCCAAGGCATCCCCAAAGGAGTAATGATGAAGCATACTATCTGCCTCCAGAAAAACAACTGATATTATTTGAATGCTGACTGAAGTATGCTATTTTTCACTCTCATTTTTTTCCTTTTAATTGAGTCTTCTTGTACAAGATGTGTAATATGGAAATGATTTACATAATTACACATGTATAACCTAGATCTGATTGCTTACTATCTAAGGAAGAGAGGAAAGGAGGGAGGCAGAGGATTTAGAATTCAAAACTTTAAATAAAAAATGCTAAAAGGGGCAGCTAGGTGGCTCAGTGAATAGAGCACCGACCCTTGAGTCAGGAGGACCTGAGTTCATATCCGACCTCAGACATTTAACACAAAACCAGCCATGTGACCTTGGGCAAGTTACTTAACCCTGATTGTCCTAAAAAAAAAAACAAAAAAAAATGCTAAAAATATTTTTTGAAAAAGAACCACATAGAATGAAGGAGTATGGAGGACTGGCAAATCACATTTATATTCTTTTAATCCTATACCTCTAAGGAGTAGCTGCTTTGATGGAATCACAGATTGATCAACTAATGAATTAAAATGCATTCATCAATTGTCTACCGTGTACCATGCAGTGTGCTAGGTACTAGGAAGACAAAGGCAAAAATGAAACAGGCCCTGTCCTCAAGAAGCTTATAATTTGTTGGGAACATTCCAAGAATTATAGTTTTCATCTTTATTTTTTTTTCTGAACTAAAAAGACAACAAATAAGATGAGCATTTCCACCTAAAAAAGAACAGAAAAAAGAATAGTATGTGAAACTACACATCTATATTCTATACATATTGCTTTCTCTTATAAATATAAAATAAATTCACCATAAACATTATCTTTTTTCAAAATATTTCAATATAATATTTTATTTCCCAATTACTTGTTAAAACAATTTTTCAACATTTAAAAAAAATGTTGAGTTCAAAATTCCATTCTTCCACACCCTCCCCCCACAATGATAAATAATCCAATATAGTTTATGCATGTTCAATCATGTCAACCATTTCCACATTAGTTATTTTGTACAAGAAGACTTAAATTTTTTTGAAAGTGAAAGTGAAAAACAGCGTGCTTTATGCTGTATTCAGACAGTTATTAGTTCTTCTCTGGAGGCAGATAGCATACTTCATCATTGGTTCATTGCAATTGTCTTGGATCATTGTATTGCTGAGAACAACTAAGTCATTCACAATTCTTTATCTACAATATTTCTGTTACTGTGTATGACATCGTCCTGATTCTGCTCACTTCACTTTGCATCAGGTCATGTAAGTCATTTCAGGTTTTCTGAAATCATCCTGCTTGTCATTTCTTATAGCACAATAATATGTCATCACAAACATATACCACAGCTTATTTAGCCATTCTTCAGCTGATAGGCATCCTCTCTATTTCCAATTCTTAGCCGCTACAAAAAGAGCTGCTATAAATATTTTTGTACCAATAGGTCCTTTCTCTTTTTTTCTAATATGTTTGGATATTGACCTAGCAGAGGTACATTCTCTTTGCATCCTTTCAGGTACTTGTGAATTAGGAAGGGCAGGTATTGTGACCACTGTACCAAGGGGAAAATTGAAGTCTCAAAAGGTGACAAGTAAGCAATACAGTCATGACATGAATGGCCAGTGCTTTCTTCTGCTCCTTGCTTTCAAGATGTCACAGTGTCTCTGAATTGATGTCTTTTGGGGTATCTGTTTGGAAACTTTAAGAGAGTTTGGCTATTTGTGGGGAAAGTGTCACTGCTGAGATACTGCCTCTGGTATTAATGAAGCAGAGAATTATGGTGTAATAGAAAAAACACTGGTTTTAGAATCCCACTTCTGTCACTTACTGACTATATAATCTTAAATAAACCTCCCTGAGATTCAATTTCCTTTATCTGCAAAAAAGGGAGAGAATAGACCTCTGAGATCTCTTAAAGTTCTAGATACATATTTCTATCACTTAATTGTTTTCTATCCCTGCCAGCATCCTTGGGGGCAGATAGATGGCACAGTGGATAGAATACTGAGTCCACAGTCAAGAAGACTTGACTTCAAATCTGGTCTCAGATACTTAATAGCTGTGTGACAAATCAGTTAACCCTATTTGCCTCAGTTTCCTCATCTATAAAATTAACTGGAGAAGGAAATGGCAAACTACTCCAGTATCTTTGCCAGGAAAACCCAAATTGGGATCAACTGAATAGCAACAACAAAATGAGCTGGAGAAGGAAATGGCAAACCATCACAGTACTTTTGCCAAGATAACCCCAAATGGCATCAGGAAGAATTAGACAGAAGTGAAAAACAACCAAGCAACAACAACAACCGTCTTATCCCCAGAGATGAGTTGGGTTTTTTTTTTTTAACTACAAAAGGAAGAAAAGATCTTTTTTATATATCTTCCCTTTTCAATTCCTACTTTGGGGTCCCATTTTGTTGTGGAGGTGACCCTGGGTTCTTGATTATACATCATCTAATGTGATCTTTATCCAATTCAGTCTGGAGAGAGGCTTAAGGAATAGATGTGACAAGGATCTAATTTCTCTTACCTGAGAAAAAGCTTAAGTTGGAGGGAGGGCCTTCTCTCCCAGCTTGGCTATAGAATGGTTAATTGTTCAGTCACAATAGCCTTTTTCAAGACCATATTGAAAGTTTCAGAGATCTGTGTAATCTCTCCCTACAATGAAATTATGGATCCTTGTAATTAGTTGTTCTCTCTTGAACTAGTAAAATGTCTCATGCAGGTTCTTCACAGGTAGCCATGGCCAGAGCTGTCATTTGGGCTCCTTTAGCCACATTAAATAGCTTGGACTCTATTTGGCTGCTTTTCTGCTTTCTTTCTTTCCTCGGCTGATGAAATTTCTCAGTCGCAAGTTTGGCTTTACGTGCTGCTGACTTTTCTGGGGTGCAAAGCAATTACCAGTAGATGCTTTTATAAATCATCCCCTTCTAATTCCTCTGTCATCGAAAATCTAAATCCACTATAGACAATCTGGGGAGTATTCTGAATTTATTCTCCTAGGAGGTCTTAGCACTGATTACTTGATAAAAGAAGCCGTGGGGAATAAAATCACTACTCTTTTCAAATCAGGCCAACTAACTCAAAGCTGTGGCACCCTAATTGAACTGTTATTGATCACTAAATCAAAATGTTAGTAAGGCATCTGAACTGCTGATGGTAGCAAACAGTTTCCTTTGGCTGTAGAGCACAGACCTTTTATTGTTGCTTGAAAATCCATTGGCACCTAAATTATATTACATAATAAAGTTTGAATGCTCTCCTCATACTGCACCATTTCAATATTTTGAAATCTAAACATCTCCATTTAGCATTTCAATAGCATTTGACTTTGAAAAGTTCTTCATGAGAATTTCCTTTCTTTTTTTCTGCAGATCTACCTGAATATAACCCCTCTCTCTTTTTAACGTTCACCGTATCTCTCTGGGCCTCTTTTCATCGTCTGGAAGATGAGAGTGTGGAAATAAATCATCTTTAAGGTTACTTCCAGCTTTAAAGTTCTAGGAGGCTAACAAAGGCCAATGTTCTTTCATCCTTGGAAAAGGAAAGGAAACTGAGGCATAGGGAAGCTGACTGTCTTGTCTAAAGCCTAGAAATAGAATCTGGCTTGTCTAAAGCCTGGAAATAGAATCCCCAATACCAATGTTTCCTGATTGTTCTTTGGTAGTGGTTTCTAGCTTTATGTTTTAGGACCTAGGCCCAAAGGTACTTTATCTTACATGAAAGAAACTTTTATAATAATGAAAATGGAAAGAACAACCATGAAAAGACAGTCAAAATTTAATGTTGTGAAATAAGAATGACCAAGCTCGGCCCTACAGAATAGATTTGAGAATATATTTCCTCTAACTCTTTAGAAGAGATGGGGGTCTGCAGGTATAGAAAACTGTATATATTTTCACACTTTTTTTTGTTTTGTTTTCTTTTTTTTTTTTTAAATTTTTTAATTTTATTATAGTTTGCATCATTCATTTCCACAAGATTTTGAGTTACATATTTTCTCCCCCTCTTCCCCTCACCCACCGCCCCAAAACAGCCATCGCAGTGTGTCCCCCATCCCCCAGTCTATTCTCTCCTATGTCACTTCTCAGTAGGGCAGGA
>CM053585.1:487202769-487215193 GCA_028646515.1 Pseudochirops corinnae | reverse complement strand
TCTTAACATGAAAGCTCTATATTTTTTCTGTGATGCTATCAGGGTATAACCGGTATACCAAATATCTGTTCCTCTGCTTGAGAATAAAATTCTTGTCAAAACAACACCAGATCCAGTAAAAAGAAAGCCCTTCCCACTCTCCTTTCTGTCCTTCACAGCTCACATATGGCACTTTCATTGTGAAGGCTATTACATACTGAGAGGGGAGAGAGAGAGAGAGAGAGAGAGAGAGAGAGAGAGAGAGAGAGAGAGAGAGAGAGAGAGAGAATGAGAATGAACAAGAAAACAAGAATTATATGGCAAAGTAAAAGCAGCATGATTTTTTGGAACTGAGATCTGAAATATGACATTGAAGTCACGTTGTCTGTAGAGTGAGGTTTGAGCTTCCTGAGACTCCCCTCTGTGCTCTCAAGTCTTACACCAATTTGATGGTATTGTCGATATCGTCTCATTAGAAAGTGTGGGGACAGTCCAGTAGGGGCATGCTTTGTCATGCCAGCAATAGGCATCTCCTGAATTAAGTGTGCTTGCAAACTGCCTGAGGACTTTCAGTCTGACAGACCAGAATGTTTGATCATGCTCCAAGCTGATCAGGGGAGAGAAGTCCAAATTTTGGTTGCTAGTTTCTTTTGACACTTTTGTATAAGCTATGGAGTAGTGAAGGGAGGAAGATGCCAATACCAATGGCTTGTATTATTTCTAACTAAGACCAATTAAAGTACTTACTGTGAACCGGCTTCTTGAGCATTTCTTTCAGAAGGAATTGATAGTTAATTTCCTAATCATGGAATGAGACAACTGGATTGCTAAGAGATAGTGTATTTGCAAAAGAAAAGCTAATCTTATTTTAGTCTCTTATTGCCCCAACCTCTCCCTGAAAATCCAACTAGGGGAGAAAACTGATAGTGACCCTCCATCTGCTCTTCTTATATGTGACTACTATGGAAAGTTAACTGAATTTCATGTGTATTCAGCTGAATATACATCAACTAATTCTGTAAGTAGATGCTACTTTAATAACAGCACTCAATAGTTTTGGAGGCAGTTTCTAGAGGGACACTACTCTTGTGTAGCATATTATGACAGATGTATTCAAAAGCTTTATACAATTTAAAGATAAATTTTACGCAGGATGCCCAAACCAAATGTCTCTAAGATACAGCTTGAAGGGTCCATATCATAAAAGTAAATGCCAACCAGAAATTAGAAATTGGTAAGACAGGAAAATCCCTTATATTTGGGTGTGATCCAAATACATTAAAAAAAAAAACTTTAACATTATCTTTTAGAAATTGTTAGCAAAAAAATATGTACTGGTATTCCAAAGTTGTGGCATCTTGAACATCAGTGAACTCAAAGGCAGGCCATATTATCGGAAAAAGAAAAGAAGCAGGAAAGAGTCCTCCTTACCTCTGACTATGAATCCTTTATTCGTTGAAAGAAAAGACAATAGGAGAAAGGGGGAGGCAGTTCCTGAGGGTAGAGACTTTCTTTGCATTCCCAGTGTTAAGCACAATGCCTGGTACAGAGTAGATGCTTATTATTATTTTTATGTATTGAGTAACTTTGCTGACTGAAAATGAGGGAAGGGAAAATAGAGTAGAAAAGGAAGATTGAGTGATGTTGCACTTAAAATGGGAGAGGAGAGTGAGATTGCATGGTCACCAAGGTGGAAATCAGAATTACCAAATTTGGTAGGATTCACCAAATCGTGCCTCAAAGCCTTTGAAGTAATGGCCCAAATTTGGAGTTATTGTGTGAATCTAACTTTGGGAAAAAAGTTCAGTATCTATGATGTGTTACCAGGGGCAGAGTATCCCTTAAAATTGAAAAAGACTTTTGAGGTCATCTGGGCCAAAATCCTCATTTTACAGATGAAAATACTGAACCTCAGAGACATGAAATTAATAAACATTCATCGATTGATTGATTGGTAAAGACCACATGGGTGGCACCAATGAAGCATTATACCCCCTTCAAAAATTCTTTTTTCATTTCAATTGGCTCCTAAAAGCAAACTCCATATAAATTATTTAGCCCAGACTATTACTGTATGGATTTCATTTTACCCTGTTCTTTTTAAATGAACTGTTTTGAGCCTGGTTTTGCCTGCCCAGTATAAACTCTCCAACTCTGACTATAATTAATGGCCTTTTTGAGTGGGCCTGCCAGGTTTGAACATACACTCAGGGAAGAAAGGGATAGCATAGGCTCTTTAATGAGACCTTTTTGCTTTGGATCCCAAGCTGCCAAGGCAGTGACCTGACTAGGTGCTCAGAGACTGTCCCTTCTCGATGTAAGTTCAGGTCTGAGCTCAAGATTGACATTTATATCCAATTTGTTGGAAATTGCTTGAGGGTTTATTTTGTTGTTGTAGCGTTTTGGATTTTTCTCTGTTTCTAAGGAATCTTGCATTCCTTTTATTTATTTATTTTGCGGCCAAAACAGTTGAATGAGCCAGATTTAGGAAATATTTAAATACATTGAAGAGCAGTCAAAACCATAGAGTCTGAGAATCTGAAGGCATATTAGCAAACCATTCTGTCTCTTCCTTTGACAAATGAAGAAACTGAAGCTCAGAGAGGGTAAATAGATTGCCCAAAGTCACACAGATAAATAATACCAAAATAAGGAATAAAACTCAGGTTTCCTGATACCCAGTTCAACCTCCTTTTCACCACAATACAGAGAATCATCAAATTTTCTAGTTGTTTCAGAGATCATCCAGGGCTAATTTTCACAAAAACTCTTTGGCAGCATCATTGAGAAGTGTACATCCAACCTCTGTTTGAATCGTAGTTACTTTAATAAGATCCAGTTTTTTACACACAGTTTTTAGTAAAAGCCAACACTGAGCTGAATCTAAATCCTTTGTAAATTTCAAGTCTTGGAGTTAAACTAAGCAGAAACAAGGCTTCCTTGAGTAATTATTACCCTCTTGTAAAACACTTGCACACATCTACACAGCCCAATAGTAATAGTAATGACATATCTGTAGCTTTAAGGGTTACAAAGCTCTTTCCTTACATGCCCACGATGATGGTAGTGTGTATTTTTTGAGTAGAAAGTGCAATTCCAGGCCTATCATTTCTCAGGGTGCATGTAGATGCCCTCCACTAGTGTATAAGAGTGACTCCTGCTGGTTATAGCATCCAGGATCTGGCTGGGGCACTGGAAGATTGAATGACTTGCCATTGACTGTAAAATGAATATGTGTCAGGACTAAGATGTGAACACCAGGTTTCCCTGCAGTCTAATCATTTTACCCCTCTTCTTTATAGATAGGAAAACAGAGGCTCAGATAGATTAAATGGAATGTCCATAGTCACCCAGCTACTAAGTGCTGGAGAAGGGATTTGAACCTAGCTCTTATGATTCCAAATCCAGATCTCTTTCTACTCCCTGCAGTGTAAGGATGGAATATATAAATAGATTTTGAGGATTTTTTTCTTGTTGTTGTTGTTGTTTTTATTTCATAAATTCATGGTTGATCATAAGGCACCTAGGGGGTACAAGGTAATTGGCATGGCAGACTTGGAGTCAGGAAGACCTAATTTTGAATCCTGCCTCAGATGCTTAATAGCTGGGTAAGTCATTGGCCTCTCTCAGCCTCAGTTTCCTCATCTGTAAAAGGGAAGTAATGATAACACCTACATACTTCTAACAACCAACCCTACAATGATAGCATTGTTGTGGGGATCAAATGAGACACCATATGTATAGTGCTTTGTCAATTTTAAAGCAAGAAATGCTAGCTGTCAGTGCTAATCTATTCATATCACCCTATTAATGGGATACTAAGGATGTTTAGGTATCAGTCCAGACTGTTTTAGTGAAGTTCCTATGATTGACTTTGTGGGGTAACTATCATGGTCAGAACTCTGGGCTGAATAGAACATAGGTCTACTCCAGTGTGACATTCTTATGTTCTGATCAAGTCAGCCCACCCCAAAAGTGGGAATGCCTTCAGAGGACTGCTTTTCTTAGAGCCGATTCAGTGTATGAGCCAATCCATCTGAAGAGAATTACTAATCAAGTCAGAGTGAGGGAAAATCGAAGGTTGGGTACAAGCTTTAAAAACCAATTTTGGCCAGAAGATAGCTTATTTATTGGGGAGCTTTTTGCCATGAAATGAGAGGTCTTTGCAATTACTCTGATGTAGAATAATGTTTTTAAAAAGAATGATACTTTTGATATAATTCATTGGGAGACAAAAGAGACTGGAATCCAATGGGGACTCTGAGACAAAATTCTATGAGGTCTTCCCCAAATGTGCCTAAAGTTGACAGGCAACCATTTGGGGGAGAACTGATTTTAGATCAAGAAAACAAATTGTAAATAACTGCCGTGAAAGGGGGAATGAGATCAATAGGATGAGAATCAGGCTGAGCAGTCATTTGTAGTTTTATTCTGTGTTCACGTTGGTGAAGGTGCTAATGCAAGCTTCAGTGTCAGACATAGCCCCAGAAAGATAGAAGAGGTATAACTTACGTGCAGATTCTTGCTGACTTGTAGTAATTTGACCTTGTTTTTTTTTTTTCCTGTCTTCTCCAGAACAATATCTTCCCTGAACGTCTACTAAACTACATTGTTCAGAAGGCCAGAGGAAGTAGCCCTGACTTGGCCTATGGTCCCATATATCATCCAGATTATTCTGATAATCCCTCCCTGAGGGCCTTCAGTCAAATCCAGCCCAACACATTCTCCTACAACCTGGACCCAGATTTCGACAAACAGAATCTGATTGCTGCTCTCAAAGCCCACATGGCCCAGAATGTGGTAGAGGAGAACACTGACAAAGGCTCCAGTGGCAGGACTAGAGATGGCCCTCAATTCAGTAATCGATTTCTCTCGCCATACAATGAAGCCTTCTCCAAAGAGGAGGAAATGCTTGTGAAGGCAAAGCCACTTTTCCTCCTACGAACAGGATTAAGAGAGCTAAAACCAGGCTCTGGAATGTCAGTTCAAAAATTACTGTCTGTGCCTGGGGATGCCAAGGACTCTCTGAGTACACTGGATGGTAAAGTATTTTCATTCCCTTCCCTCCCTAGAACCAAGGTATTCATCTCTGAGACCTGGCCCATGTTCATTATCACTAGGTCCCTAGTCATCATTGAGGTCCTGAGTACCTTAATAGTTTTTATTCTAGTACTTTTCTATGGAGTAATACATCTTCCTAGGACAGAGGTCTATTTCAACTGGATCTCTTTTTTTATTATAATCTTAGAATATTATATTAAAGAAGGTTTTTTTATACTGTCCCACAGGGGTGGGTGATTCCAAGTCTTACAGAGCATACCTTTTTATTAAGGGGATTTTTTCTGTGGAATTTAGTTTCAATCAAAGAACTGAACTTGAGGACCTAGAGGGCCATATCAAGCCACAAGGCTGCAGATTCCACAACCCTGCTAGGGGTCCAATATGTGACTCATCTTCCATTACTTGCATTAGGACATATTAAATTGTAGCATGGAAGCTTCAGTCTTTTCAAAGCATATGGCCATGTAGCAACTACAACATGAAGGACTAGTAGAAAAAATCCTAGACCTATAGTCAGGAGAATGTTCAATTCAAATCCTACCTTTCACACTTATTAGTTGTGTGAGCTTGGGTTGGGCACTCTGTTTCCTCATCTTTAAAATGGGAATAATAATAATTTCAGTTTTTAAATTGCTGGTTTATTATGGAACTTAAATAAAATATGTGCAAACATTGCATTTGAAAACGCAATAAAATGTGGGTGGTGGTGGTTATTGCTGTTATTCCCATAACACTAAAGTGATTATAAATTCCTTGATGATGTCATCTTCTTATTCATCTTTGTATGTCTTGAAGGAAACTGGATGATTTATTTGTCTAGGATATTCCTTGGAGTTATAACAGGACATTCTTTTAAATGTATCTATTAGGGATTTGAAGTATAGAGAAGTGATAATGGATGAAATTGTAGACTTGGGAGTTCTGATAGTTGGACATATACACATATGCATGAATTCTCCCCTGGTGAAAAGTTGATAGAGTATTAGTTCAAAAAATGAAGTCTAAATTCAATCATTCAAAGACTCAAGCTATAGCTCCAACCTCATCTCCAGCTTCAATTTGCACAAACCATAACAATGATTATACCTATGGATCCCTTCTTGGAATAATATTCTTAAATGCCTAAAACAAAATATATTGTATTACAAAGAAAACTAATTATATTGACATGCATTTATTAAAATTAAAAAAAAAAACAAGTCATGGACCATAGGTTAGGAACCCCTAATTTAGGTTATCTGACTCTACATCCTGTTTAAAAATCAATATACAGTGCGAGGATAGGTGGTGCAGTGAATAGAGCACGGGCCCTGGAGTCAGGAGGGCCTGAGTTCAAATTCGGCCTCAGACATTTAATACAAAAACTAGCTGTGTGACCTTGGGCAAGTCAATTAACTCCAATTGCCCTCCAAAAAGCAAAAAAAAAAAGAAAGAAAGAAAGAAAAGGAAAGGAAAAAAAGTAAAAGAAAATGTAAGGTTTTTATTGTGAATATTATTCATTGGCTATTATGCCTACTACCACCTAATTAAAAAGGGGAAATTAAAAAATAATCAATATACAGTTCAGTGATTCTGTGATTTATTTTGACCATGTGCTTAATTTGAGTCATGTAGTACAGTTATATCAAATTCAGATAAAAAGCAAGAACTACTAATATTGACTCAGAAAACCCATGTTAACATTATATTTTTCTATTGTATTTTTATTTATTTTGCTTAATATTTCCCAATTACATTTTATTATGTTTCAGCTGCACTAGAAAGTGTTGCCATGTTTGTGGGCCCAGATGTGTTTGTTATCTCTTATGGACTGCAAAACAGAAGGCACAATTGCTGCCCTCAAGTAGTTTCCGTTCCTAGTGGGAATAGGATACAGAATAGTAACCAGCTAAAATACAAGATAAACTAGTAAAAGGGAAGTGCCATGTGAACAGGAGAGTTATGATTTGGGGCTTGTAAGGGAAAAGAGACTACTTTCAGCTAGACTGATGAGAAAAGATAGAATAAAAATTTCCTGACCCAAAAACCAATGGAAAAGTAACATACACATACACACTTTTCCTCAAATGTTTAGCTAAGGGCCTTTTCTCTGTACTGTGTCCCGTACTTGGAGCACTTTGGGGATTGAATCAATGTTCAACAATTTCAAACACTCAAAGTAAGGCCATTTTTCATACCAGCCTCTGCAAAAACTGACAACACCATTAAGTACAACAGCCAGAGAGGCCGCTGGTGTGAAACCAAGATTGATTAAATGAAACAGCTTACTCTCATCTCCAGGTTCCCTCATGAAGAAGTAGGGTACACATTGATAGCAACTCTGCTTGGAACTTTAAAATAAACTGGTGAATTATCAAAGTGGGTGCAATCTGCAAGCAGGTATGCAGGGACTTGTCCTCTTGTCCTCTGCTGCATTCAGTGACCTGGTCTTTCGGACTTCACAAGGAAAGGGACTCAGATATCATTCCTATGGACAATTCATCTAGACCAAGGTTTCTTAAACTTTTTCCACTCATGACCCCTTTTTATGTTTCAGCAGTGTTAGTTGGCATTGCATGGCCTAAGGGCATGTGCAGTGCAAAGTGCACATGCTTTGTGTTCAAAACCAAGGCTGAAGTAAAGATACATGATGCAATATGGGCAAGCACTGCTAGAAACACCTCAGATTTGTTACACATATAATTTTTAAATAATTTTTGGTCATTGTACATTCAGAAACCTTTTACTATTATCAGATTTTTCATCCTGCCATATGGTGTCATGACCCATCATTTAAGAGCATTAATCTAGACCAAGAAGAGTGCTCCTTAGTGCTAGTAGTGATACAAGAAAAAGAATGAAACCCCAGATTTCAGAAAAAAGAACTACCTCAGATTTCAGAAAAAAGAACTACCTTCTCTTGTAATTTATCTAGTCATTAGTCTGCATCCTATTTTGAGTAGAAATGGAAACCACTTCAGGGCAGGAATTGTGATTTATTTTTTGTACTACGTAAGTTCCCAGGATATATTTTTCAAGTAGGACTGAAAAAGACACCACCACAACATACCCTTCCTGTCACTCACTCCCTTACACAAATATTTACAACAAATACAAATATAGAATATAAAGTTCCCTCAAAGAATCAGAGAACTTGAAGGAAACTTAGAGGTCAGATAGTCTACCCTTCTCCTTTTCCAGCTGAAGAATGTGAAACACAAGCAGCAAATGCTTTTTCTTTGTTCACATAGTGTCAAAGTTGAGACTAGAACTCAGGTCCCTTGTTGCCCCGTTCAATGTGTTTCCCATTGTGCAACACTGTCTCTCTTGAGGTGCCTCAATGTACCAGAGACTTAGTTATTCTCTAGATTAAATACTCTCCCTTATGTATCTATTGTCAATGAAATAATATTCATCTTTCTCATGCTCTCCTTCTCCCCTTTTTTACTAGACCTACAATTTCATTGGTGCCCAGATGTCCCATTGAGAAATTTCCTCTATCATTTCATATTTGTACCTTTTCTGCAATGTATAGCTTTAGAAACGGTCCAATAGCTATTATATGTTGCAGGTGGGATTTTTTATTCTTGTCTTCCTGATTCCCAGAGCCAGTCCTCTAGCTATGATGTTGCTTCTATCTGACTATAATATCCAAGGATTATGAAGAGGAGAGAGGGATCAAATGGTCTAGATTGTGGTTCTGTCTTCTCACCCATACAGTGAGTAGAGATAACTCATTGTATGATCCTGGACAAATTATTTGCCTGCTTTTTTGCACCCCCCCCCCCATTTTTAACCTACAGTATGAGAAGATTGGACTTTGTTATTCAGTTAATTCAATTTTTAAAAAAATATTAATGTATAAATTGCTGTACTAAGTGTTGGCAATATAAAGATAAAAACTATATAGTACCTGACCTCAAGGAGCTTACATTTTTCTTCATGTTGAGGGAGAGAATACAATATATTCTCAAGTAAGTAAATACAAAGTGCATATTTTACAAGTCCAACCTAATTTCAAGAAGGAGAGGGTGATCGTTACTGGGTAGATCAGAAGAAGTTTCAGGGAAGGGGGGGCATGTACATAGTGATTGTGAACTCCTTGAGAGCACAGACTATCTCTTGCCTTTCTTTGTATCCTCAGAACTTAGCAGGGTGCCTGGTACACAGTTGGCACTTAATAAAAGTTTATTGACTGACTGATTGCCTGCCTTTGAAGGATGCTAAAGATTCTGCAGTGGCACTGAGGAGGGAGTGAATTTCAGACTGGGGATAACAGCCAGGGCAAAAGCAAGAAGGAAGAATATTAAACAAGAGGAAGATCTAACTGGACAGTTAGACTGAATCAATCAATCCATCAGTTAATCAATCAATCAATACTTATTAAGCACCAAGTGTGTGCCAGGGCTGGAACAGAGATAATAGAAAGGGAATTTTATGAAATAAGATAGGGAAGGTAGATGGAAGCCCAATAACAAAGGGCATCTAAGTGCCAAGCTCATGATTGTGTATTTTAGCCTGGAGGAAATAGGGAGCCTTTAAAGATTTGTGGGTAGGGGAGTGGCAAGGTTAGCTCTCTAAGGTCTCTTCCTTAGGAGATCAAGGTCAGATATCTAAGATCTTTTCCTGCTCTATTGCTCTGTGTAGTGGTGTTATAATATCTTACTACTGCTACAGGAAAATGAATTGTTGAGCTAGATGTTCCACCTTGACCATTGGGTTCTTCTGTGAGCCTTAATTTAATTTGCCCATGTTTACACAGTTTGCATGTCAGCTTGTCCTCATCCATATCTGTGAGTGTTGCCTATTTTAAATAGAAAACTCTCAGAGAACAAAGCCTGCTCTCCATTCATAGAAGGGCATCTAATCAATGTCCCTTTGATAATGATGATGATTTTAATTTTTGAATCAGAAAACTTCATTGAAACACAGACATTTGCTCTGAAGAAAATCTGGCCATTTCTGAGGTCATTTTCACTTGAAAGGAAACACCTGCTGCCTCTATGATACTTAGAGAAGCCCATTCATATTTGAGTGTAGACAAATGTTGTGCCCTGTTCGAAATCTAATTATACCTTTTGGCAAAGAGTTCCATCTACTCTCTCATCCACCTGATCTCTGGAGCAGGGCTTGTTTTCAATGGATTGTGCCCTGTTCACATGAATCGCCATGTGCAGGAGGCTTCCCAGTATGTTTTCCAAGCCAAAGCAGCCCAGGTTCCTACTGAATTGAATAGTTTATCAGTTCAGTTTCAGCAAACCCTTGAATATAAGCTCGCCTCTGCATGCTAGGAAAATTGAACAGAATGGAGCAAAGGAGCCATTTGTGTTCTTAAAACTTTATAATTTAAGACAACAAAGTTCTCATCCAATATCCTAGGAACATATGTTTCCTTTTGTTTCTGTTTTGTGTCCCAGACCTCTCAGGAAATTTGATGAAACCTATGGATCCCTTCTCGGAATAATGTTTTTAAAAAATATAGAATGAAATGAATAGGTTTGCAAAAGAAAGTGAAGGTTAGTGAAAATAAAAGAGTGATTTCCCCCCACCCATCCAACTTCTGAAATCTATCCAAATCTTTCCAACACCGAAATCTATCCCTAGCCATGGACTTGGCAATCCATGGACTTCAGGTTAAGAACCCTTGCTTTTGTCTAACTCTCTCATTTTACAGATGAGAAAATTGAAGCTCCGCAATGGGGAGTTATTCACCTGAAATGTACTAGTGATCAGTGACATATTCAGAAACAGACCTCGAGCACCTTTCACTTTTCCCATTTGCACACTGACTTTAAATCCTACACTTTTATCTGCCACCCAGCATGTTTCCTGGCCATTCCTCCCTTGACATAAGTTGATGTGCATTGAGATCATGCCAATTAATTTTCATATTATCCTAAACAAAGCACCATTAGGAAATGCCAGATGCTCTTAACCCACAAAAGTGAATAACAAGATAAATTGCAAAGCCAGATAGATTTTTTTATGCCCCCACCCCCTCTACCCTTACTCCATATTGCAGATTACTGAAAGTTAAAGTATATGTCCCTGGTGTTGAAGTAGCCATCCAGATCTCAGAACTCAGTAATGATTTTGAGGTGCTTGTCACAAAAATATCTCTGTGGCTCATTGCCACTCAAGGAATCCCTAGAGACTTCGGTATGTGGTGCATTTGGCTTCCCCCAAATGCCCTTAAGCTCCCCAGAAAATATTGAAGGTAGAAAGAGCATTAAAAACTGAAAAAAGATTCACTAATACAACAAACACACAAAAAAGGACTCACACCTGGGTCCATTGACAGTCAAAAAAATATCCTGTTTCCCACAGGGCCTCATATAATGTGTCCAACTTGGCAATACTCCTTTTTGTGGCTTGGGATAACCAGGAATGTGATTAACTACAACCTTCCTCCTCTCCTCCCCTTAAACATGCACAGTCCATGTGACTCATAGTAATAGCATAGAGAAAAGTCCAGTTTGCTCCTCAGTGTTGAAATTCTTAGCTTCATTGTGTCTCAGTTCTAGAGTACCCTGTAGTTCTCCATTCTCCATGTCCCTGTGCTGCTGCCATCTGTTTGACCTATGGTACTCTATTTTCTGCTGCCAGTTCACCCTACACATATGCCACATGGTGTTTCCCTTCAGGTCTGTGTCAATGCAAGAATCTTTACTGATCTCTTCCCGCCTTTCCAATCTTCTTATACCTCACTCCTTTTCCCATACTCTACATGCCAGATGCCTTGGTCTTCTTGAGCTTCCTTATATGTAATAATCCATTTCCTAACTTTGGGTCTCTTTATTGACTGTCCCCCATGCATGGAATACTTTTCTATTCTTCCTTTTCTCCTCTTGCTGACTTCACTTTCTTCAAAACGGCTCAAATCTCAACTGCTTCAGTGACATTTTCCAGTCCCTACTCACTTGCTATTTAGGTGTTCTGTCTGAGATTACCTCCCATTTGCATTATATCTATATCTTCTTTATATAGCTGTTTGCATGTGACCTTCCCTATTCTTACGGAGAAGGTCCTCGAGGGAAGGAACCATGTTCTTACCTTTTGTCCCTCCAGCACTTAGCATGGTACCTGAAGCATACTAAGTATTTCATAAATGCTTGTTGACTGGCTGACTGCAGTCTTCTCTTTAAGTTTGCATGGATCTAAAAGTCTCTATTTTGCACTTATTCCCATCTACTTGCCAATGTCTTTAGGGCCCCATTTTATTTCTCTTTCTCTTTCTTTCCTCTGAAACCCACATGACCCTTTTTATACAGAAGCAGCTTTTGCATTATATCAAGAGTCCCTTGGCAAACATGGGGGAAGAGGCACATCCTACTCTTCTTAGCATATAAGCCCTATGTAAGCAAAATTCATAATGATAGAGTGAGAAGTAGAAGGATCTTCAAAG
>CM053585.1:487183913-487202669 GCA_028646515.1 Pseudochirops corinnae | reverse complement strand
GAGGTGATCAAATTACCCTCTCTTAGTTAAGACCTCGTGTTTTTAAGACATGGGTAAACTGAACCCAATCAAAATTTTAGGTATCATTCAATTTGTGATATCAGATCAACAGAGTATCATCCATACTACACTGCAAAGGTCCCCAAATCCCAACAATATTTCCTGGGTTTGTTGTTATTGTTCAAGTCATTTCAGTCAAGTCTGACTCTGTGACCCCATTTTGGGTTTTCTTGGGAAAGATACTGAAATTGTTTGTCATTTCCTTCTCCAGCTCATTTTCCAGATGAGGAAACTGAGGCAAAGAGCATTGAGTAACTTGCTCACGGTCACATGGCTATTAAGGCCAGATTTGAATTTGTGAAAATGAGTCCTCCTGACTCTAGGTTCAGCAATCTATCCCCTGTGCCACCTAGCTGCTCCATTTCCTGACTTACCATTTACCAAACTCTACTCCTCAGAAATCTGTTGTTACATAGCATGGAATAAAGAGCTCTGTGTGAAGATTTTAGTGACAGTTATAATTTTCTCTCTAAAATATGAAATGTGTAGTTGTTTACATATCAAAAATAGTTATTACATACATTCTTTTTTCAGTATAGAAAATATCCATAATTTCTTTTATTTTGCTCTAAAATGTTCCCTCCCTTAAATACTTCCGTAAGCAGTATTTGTGGGATTGTAATGTCCAAACTTAAAGGGACCAGGGAGACTATCTAGAACAAGGTTTCTTATCTTTTGCTGTTGTGAACTCTTTGAGAATTTAGTGCAGCCTATGGACTGCTCCTTAAAATCATGTTTTTTAAATGCATAAGATATATAGAATTGCAAAGGAAACCAGTCATATTAAAATATATATTAAAAAGTTTATGGATCCAAGGTAAGAATTCTGAGCTAGATGATGTCCCACATTTTACAAATAAGGTCCATTCAATTGAGATGAAATGATTTGGCTAAGATCTCACAAATGACTTCTTTTTTAAAAATAGTATTTTATTTTTTCCAATTACAATTTTTAGCATTCTTTCTTACAAGATTTTGAGTTATATATTTTTCTCTTTCCCTCTGCCTCCTTCCCTCTTCTGAGAATCATAGGCAATTTGATATAGATTATATATATGTATATATATATATATATATTTATATATGTTTTCATGTAAAACATGTCCATATTAATAACAGTTTTGAAAGAAGAAACAGATCAAGAGGGAAAAAAACCCATGAAAAATAATAAAGTAAGTATAAAAAGTATGCTTCAGAGTCCATCAGTTCTTTATCTGGATACAGATAGCATTTTCCTCCATAAGTCCTTTGTACTTGTCTTGGATCATTGTGTTACTGAGAAGAGTTGAATCATTCATAGTTTGATCATCCCACAATGTTGCCAATACTGTGTACAGTGTTTCCCTGGTTCTCTTCATTTCACTTTGCATCAGTTCATACAAGTCTTTCCAGGTTTTTCTGAAATTGGCCTGTTCGTCATTTCTTACTGCATGATAATGTTCCATTACATTCATATGCAGCTTATTCAGGCATTCCCCAGTTGATGGTCATCCTGTCAATTTCCATTATTTTGCCATCATACAAAGGGCTGCTTTAGATATTTTGGCATATGTTGGTCCTTTTCCCTTTTTCATGAACTGTTTGGGATACAAACCTAGTAGTAGTATTGCTGGATCAAAGGGTACATGCAGTTTGATTACCCTTTGGGCAAAGTTCCAAATTGCTCTCCAGAATGGTTCGATCAGTTCACATCTCCACCAACAGTGGAATGTTAGTATATTAGTGTCTCAATTTTTCCACATGCATTTATTATTTTACACTTTTGTTATATTAGCCAATCTGATAGGTGCGAGGTGGTACCTCAGAGTTATTTTAATTTGTATTTCTCTAATCAAAAGTGATGTAGAGCACTTCTTCATATGCCTATAGATAACTTTGATTTCTTCATCTTCAAACTACCTGTTCATATCCTTTGACAATTATTCAATTGGAGAACGGTCTGTGTTCTTATAATTTTGACTCAGTTCTCTATATATTTGAGAAATAAATTTGAGAAATGTTTATCAGAGAAATCTGCTGCAAAGATTGTTTCCCATTTTTCTGCTTTCTCTCTAATCTTGGTTGTATTGGTTTTGTTTGTACAAAAGCTTTTTATTTTAATATAATCAAAATTATCTACTCTACATTTCATAATGCCTGCAACTAGCTTAACTTTTCCTTTAAGAATCTGGATGCTATACCACTTGTTGCATATATTTTTATTATTGATATTGATACATTGTCTATGGTACCTTTTAGCAAGATGTAATTTCCTTTCTTATCTATTTTAATTAGGTCCATTTTTGCTTTTACTGTGTCTGAGATCAGGATTGCTACCCTTTGGTTGTTTTTTTTTTTTTTTACTTCAGCTGAAGCATAATGGATTCTGCTCTAGTCCCTTACCTTCTCTCTCTCTCTCTCTCTCTCTCTCTCTCTCTCTCTCTCTCTCTCAATCTGTGTGTATGTGTGTCTGCTTCAAGTGGATTTCTTGTGAACAACATATTGTAGGATTCTAGTTTTTGATCCACTCTGCTATTCACTTTTGTTTTATGGGAGAGTTCATCCCATTCACACTTACAGTTATGATTACTAACTGTATATTTCCCTCTATTCTATTTTTCCTCCTTTTTGTCCTCTGTCTTTACCCTTTCTCTCCCCACCAATATTTTTCTTTTGTCTATCACCTCTCCATTCTGCCTTCACTTCTGTCTATCTTCCCCCCCTTTACTTAGTCTCCTCCCCTCCTACATCTCTGTTGGGTAAGATAGATTTCTATATTCAAATGATTGTGTATTTTATTCCCTCTTTGAGTCAATATTGATGGGAGTAAGGTTCAAGTGATGCCCATTACCCACCCTTCCACCTTCCCCTCCACTGTACTGTTTTTTGAATCTCTTCATATAAAATAATTTAATCCATTTTACCTCTCCCTTCCTTCTGTACCCAGTGTGCTCTTCTTTCTCATCTCTTAGTTCTTTTAATATCATTCCCTCAAATTCGACTTATACCCATACCCTCTTTCTATATATATTCCTTCTATCTATACTGTTAGTGATACAATTTTTAAGTATTGAAAGTATCATCTTCACATATAGGGATAGAAACAGTTTAGCTCTGTTGATTTCCTTATGTTTTCTTTTCCCTTTTTACCTGTTTATGCTTCTCTTGGGATTTGATATTGGAGATAAAATTTTTTATTTAATTTTAGTCTTCTTTTTATGAAAGATTGAAATCCTTCTATTTCATTCAAGGCCATTTTTTCCCTTGAGGTGTTATGCTTAGTTTCACTGGGTAAGTGATTTTTTGTGGTAGACCAAGGTCCTTTGCCTTCCAGAATATCATGTTCCATGACCTCCAATCTTTTAATGCTACATCTGCTAAATTTTGTGTAATACTGATTATGTCTCTTCAATATTTGAATTGTTTGTGTCTGGCCACTTGCTGTGTTTTTTTCTTTGACCTGACAGTTCTGAAATTTGGCTAAAATGTTCCTTGTAGTTTTTATTTTGGGATCTCTTTCCTGAGGTGATAGGTGGATTCCTGCAATGCTTGTTTTGGTCTCTGGTTCCAGGATATCAGGGCAGTTTTCCTTGATAATTTCTTGAAAGAAGCTATCCAGGTCCTCCCTTTCATTATAGCTTTCAGGTAGTCGAGTGATTCTTAAATTATCTCTCCTGGATCAGTTTTCCAGATCAGTTGTCTTCTCCATGAGATATTTTACATTTTCTTCTATTTTTCATTCTTTTGAATTTGTTTGATTGATTTTTGATGTCTCATAGAGCCATTAGCTTCCACTTGCCCAATTCTAACTTTTAAGGAGTTGTTTTCCTCAATTAGTTTTGGTACTTTCTCAATTGTACTTTTTAAGGAGTTGTTTTCTTTAGTGGATGTTTGTACCTTTTTCTCCTTTTGCCCAATTTTACTTTTTAAACAGTTCTCTTTTTCTAAGCTGCTGATTCTTTTTTTCATAATTCTCTTGCATCACTCCTATTTCTTTTCCTCATTTTTCTTC
The DNA here is from genome assembly GCA_028646515.1 of Pseudochirops corinnae. Lineage (NCBI taxonomy): Eukaryota > Metazoa > Chordata > Mammalia > Diprotodontia > Pseudocheiridae > Pseudochirops > Pseudochirops corinnae. The sequence goes on along the minus strand of CM053585.1, from coordinate 487,198,618 downwards.
CACCTCTCATATGATTTTTAAGCTGCTTTTCGAGCTCTTCTATGAGTTCTTTCTGGGCTTGAAACCACTTTCCATTTTTCTTTTGGGTTTTGCCTTAGGTGTTTTCACATTGTTGTCCTCTTCAGAGTTTATGTCTTAATCTTCCCTGTCACCATAATAACTTTCTATGGTCAGATTCTTTTTTTTTATTGTTTTTTTGTTCATCATTTTTGGCCTTTTTCCTTTCTTTCAAATTTGATCTCTGCTTCCAGGATGGAAGGGTCACTGTCTCAGGATTCTTTTGTCAGGGCCTGCAGACCCTGACTATTTACCTGGTGCTGCACTAATGTTATCCTGAAGCCCAAGGAGTACCCTCATGTCTGGTGGTATGCTGAGAGAGTGGGGTGAGCGTGGCTGGTGCTGCTGGAGGCCATAGGAGTCTGGCAGCTTACCTGGTGCTAGTGCATGGAGGTGTTGAGGCCAGTGGGGTGTTCCTGCATTTCTCCAAGATACAATAAAGCATATTGAGGCCTGGCCACTGGAGGTTGCCTGCTTGTCTGGGGTTATGCTGAAACATGTGGTCATTCTCAGACCTGGAATCTGCCTAGTCTCCTTGCTATGCTGAGGCATGTGGAGTATCCTGGTGTTGGTGTTTGCCTGCTTCACTATACTGGGGCTAAAGATTTACATCTGGTTTGCTGAGGTGGGGCTTGCTGCTAACTTGCTGGGATATTCCTGTCCTGGACTGCGCTTCCTTTTTACTTGAGTGAGTCAGGCCTTTCCTGTTTATCTTTCAAGGTTTTGGGGTTCAAAGATTGTTTCACTTCATTTTTTTCTGGTTTTCCTGTTGTAATATTTGTTTGGGTGTGCTATTTTATGATTGTTTAGAGGTGAATATGGGAGAGTTACAGCAATTTACTGCTTACTCTGCCATCTTGGCTCCCAGAAGTTCTCAAAAACCTCACAAATGAATTCTAATGGAGATGTAAGATCTGAGCCCTGAACCTCTGATTCAAACTATATTCTTTCCATTCCATACCCTCTCATTTACCCACACTGATATTCAGTATTTGCTTGATGATGATAGTCATAGCCTAATTTGATAAAGAATCCTAGAGCTTTAAGAACTAGAAAGAACCACATGGTTACTTTGGTCCATCCTAAGTAGGATACTTCCACATTCCTATAGATTCATGGTACTTAAGGGAAATGAAACTGAATGTGATTTACATCCTTCCAGATGAAGCTGATGTGATTAGGAGTCTTACTAAGTATGACTGTTCCCTTTGTGACGCTCATCATGTTGTCATTTGTAGACCCCTATAGAAGTGCCCATTCTCTGTAGGGCAAACCTACAGTTGTTGTTCACCGGGAGTCATTGCAAGTTGATCTCCCTTTCCAATCCTTACATATTTGATATTTGACATTTTACGTAATTGCCTTGCGATATCACACTCAGAAAAGCTGAAAGCTACTTAAAATGTCATCCTAATCGAGTCAGAGTCTCAGGTTTGTGTAGTGTGCTTAATGGAACAAAAGAATCGCCCACTTTGATCCTTTTGATCTTTGATTGTGTTCCCATTTCATGTCCCCCATCTGCTCCAGCAGGGCTCCGAGGATTTTAAAATGTGCAGCTTCTTATTTCTCTCCATCTCTCATAGGCTTGTCAATTCAGAAAAGAAAGGGACTTTAGAAAGTATCTAGCCTATCCTCCTTATTTGCCTTTCTCTGTATCCTCAGTTGTTATCATAGTTCCTGGCACATAGTAGGCACTTATTTTTTTAATTAAATGGCAAGTAATGAAACTGAAACCCAGAGAGATTAAGGGAAATGCCAAAGTCATAGAAGTACTACATGGAAGAGGGGAGGAGAACATTTTTCTGGAAATGCAGTGTGGTTAATAATGGCCAAGGAGTTCTGTCATAAAGGACTGTTTGACAGACACACTATCCTTCACTCCACCTAGTTGTCTCAGTGTATTAAAAACTGGGGCAACTAGGTGGTGTGATGGATAGCGTGCTGGACTTGAAGTCATAAAGACCTGGGTACAAATACTGTGCATAAAACAATTAATGGCTTCCTGGGTAAGTCACTTAACTTCTTGTGCCTCCATTTCCTCATTTATAAAGTTATGGGGGTGAATTCAATGGCATCTTAGATTGCTTCTAGAACTAAATCTATGGTCATATATTTAGTAGTTACAGTCACCAAAACTTATCATTGAACCAGGATTTGCCTGTGTAGTTGTGCACTAACCCCTTCTCTAACATGTGATCTTTTATTACTGATTCTTTCTATTAAAATCATTTCCAGGATTAGCATCCATGGCCATATTTTTAAACAAAAATTTCACAATGCACTTCTTTAAAAAGGAATGACGAGATGCAGGAAGGAAAGAAGGAAGGAAGGAAAGATTGAAGGAAGAGGGAGGGAAAGAGAAGAAGGAAAGTAGAAAGGAGAGAAGAGGGAAAGAAAGAAGCAAATAAGGAAAGAAGAAAAGATGAGAGGAAGAAAGGGAAGAAGGAAAGAGGAAAGGAGATAAGGCAGAGAGGAAGGAAAGTAATAAAGGAGGGAAGAAGGAAGGAAAGAAGAAGGGAAGGAAGGAAAGAAGGGAAGGAAGGAAAGAGGAAGAAAAAGCAAATAGGAAGAAAAAGCAGAGAGGAAGGAAAGTAGGGAGGGAGGAAAGCTATAAGAATTTATTGATTAAGTGCTTTATGCCACACACTATGGTAAGTGCTGAGAATACAAGTACAAGCAAAAAGGAAGGCAGTGCCTGCCTCCAAAGAACTTGTATTCTAGTGAGGGAAGGCAACACAGAAAAGGGTGCTGAACAAGCTGGGGTTTGGGGGAAGGAGACAAAGATACCCAGAACCAATGGCAGAAGCAGTGTAGGCCTTGTAGGACGTGCTGTACTCTCGCTTCTGCCCTCTGCAGCCAAGCAAAGCAAGAAGGAAGGTATCAAAGATAATTTGGTCCACTTCACAGTTTTGCCTAAAACTGACTGACTGTGGTCACATAATCTCAGCTTGCTAACAAATGAGCATCTAAGTAGTCACCAGGCAAATACATGTTCTTCTTTTGTGTTATCATAATAAAAAAAAACTATTCACCATAGTTTGCTAGGGAGGAATGAATGCTGGGCTTGGAGGGAGGAGACTTTCCATAGTCATCCCCTTTCCAGTGTCATAACTTCTATACCTTCCCTGGTGTAATCAAACCAGCAAAAACCACCTGTGAAGACTTCCTTCCCCTCGCCCCTCACATTAGAATAACTTCTCGGCCTTCCCTGCTGCCACCAAGCCTGCTAAATTACTTGGGAGACAGATCTGTGAAAGCTTCATCTACCAATAGTCTAATTAGAACCTTTGGGAGGGTTTATTGTATAAGCTTCTTTCTCATTGGTATTTCCCTTGTTCTATTTTAAAAAAAAAGCTCCAAGCTCTTCTCTTACTTTCCTAATTTAACTAATCATTTATAGCTACCTCCTTTAGCAGGAATCTATATAATTGGTCCTTAAGTCTTTCCTTAAAGAGCTCAACTGATGGAGAGCTCATTACCTTCAGGATATCCCAGATAACTTTTTGAATCACTCTAATTATTAATTATACCAAAGTTTACACCTCTACAACTTCCTCCAGTGGGTCCCATTTAGGATCGTAAGATCCCAGAATCATAGCTCTGAAGATCAAAGGAGACAGGACTTACTTGTCTCCCTTATTGAATAAATAAGGAAACTGAAGTACAAAAAAATTCAGTGACTTGCTCAAGGTAACCCAGGTGGTGAGCAGCAGAGACAAGACTCAAACCAAGACCTTTAACTCCAAATCTAACTCATTCCATTGCATCTTCACTCTTGGTCCAAACAAAGCAAGTCTAATCCTTATAATACAGCTAAATCCTGATTAGTGCAATTAATGAATCCCATGAAGTGGTCACATTATTTAAATCCCCCTTCCATATATTTCAATTGAGTTGGAACCAATTACCATAGCTTATATAATTATGACTTTGAATAGTATAAATTCAAATATATACAAACCACTTCAGAGGATTCCTTACTTGCACTAATTAGGGTGTTTGTAAATAATGTGACCACTTCAGAAAATTCATTGTTTGAATTAATCACTTTAATTCCATTCAATTCAATAAACATTTATTAACCTGACATTGTGCTAAACACCGGAGATACAAAAGAAAAAAGAAAAAAAGACAGTTCTTTCCTTCAAGGAGCTTGCAATCCAATGGGGAAAGACAACACATAAAAGGAAACTGAAGAGAGGCTGGGAGCTAGAAGATAACTAGTGTAGAAATGTGATGTTTCATGCTCATGTTGAAGGTGAGAATAACACTGATATAAAATGGAGATTTGCTCAGAAAGTTCTGAGTTCTCTATAAAGGAAGACTTTGGGGGGACTTTGTAGCTCTCTTGCTTGCCTTCCCATCTTCCAGTCAAGACTTAGTGGTTCATGATAGACCTACAATGATAAAAGGTAGTTTTCATGTTGTACTCCAACCCAGTCTTCTTTTCTCCTGGCAGACTATCCCCTGCTATCTTCCTGCAGCATAGTTTCAAGTCCCTTCACCATCCAGGAGGCCAGACTCTGAATGTTGCCTTGTTTATCTCTGTCTTTGCTAAAATGTGGTGCTAAGAACAAAATACAATGAGACTATCATCTCTCTTGTCATATTGTGTGAGATCCTGTCATCCGATGGTATCAACCTATTCCAAATCCTTATCCCTATCACCTACTGATATTCAGGACACTCTCCTGCTTTCCTCAGTGATTTTAGCATCTCACTCAGAAATGGAGAATGAAATTGCAAGTTGAAAAAAGAATCCAGTTTGTATTATAAAGCAGCAAACATCAAAACGACTTGGTACTGGCTAAGAAATAGAAAGGTAGATCAGTGGAATAGGTTAGGTACACAAGACACAGTAGTCAACTATTATAGCAATCTACTGTTTGATAAATCCAGAGACCCCAGCTTCTGGGATAAGAACTCACTATTTGACAAAAACTGCTGGGAAAACTGGAAAATAGTATTGGCAGAAACTGGGCATAGACCAGTGTCTGACACCGTATACCAAAATAATGTCCAAAAGGGTACACGACTTAGATATAAAGGCTGATACTATAAACAAATTAGGGGAGCAAGGAATAGTTCATCTGTCAGAATTATGGAGAATGGAGGACTTTATGAGCACACAAGAGATAGAGAACATTATGACATGCAAAATGGATAATTTTGATTACATTAAATTGAAAAGTTTTTGCACAAAACCAATGCAACCAAGATTAGGAGGAAAGCAGAAAACTAGGAAAGAATTTTTCCAACTAGTGCCTCTGATAAAGGCCTCATTTCTAAAATATAAAGAGAACTGAGTCAAATTTGCAAGAATACAAGTCATTCTCCAATTGATAAATGATCGAAGGATATGAACAGGCAGTTTTCAGGGGAAGAAATTAAAGCTATTTATAGTCATATAAAAATGCTCTAAATTACTATTGATTACAGATATGCAAATCAAAACAACTCTGAGGTACCACATCACACCTATCAGATTGGCTAACATAACAAAATAGGAAAATGATAAATATTTGAGAAGATGTGGGAAAGTTGGGACACTAATTCATTGTTGGTGGAGCTGATCCAACCATTCTGGAGAGCAATTTGGAATTGTGCCCAAAGGGCTATAAAAATGTGTATACCCTTTGACCCAGTATTACCACTTCTAGGGCTGTGTACCAAAGAGATCATAGAAGTGGGAAAAGGACCTATATGTTCAAAAATATTTATAGTAGCTCTTTTTGTGTTTGCAAAGAACTGGAAATTGAGGGGATGCCCATCAATTGGAGAATGGCTGAACAAATTGTGGTATGTGAATGTAATGAAATACTATTGTGCTATAAGAAATAGTGAACAGGAGGACTTCAGAAAAACCTGGAAAGATTTATATGAACTTATGCTGAGTGAAGTGAACAGAATCAAGAGAACATTTTACACAGTAACAGCCACAGGGTGCAATGACTGACTTTTATAGACTTAGCCCTTCTCAGCAATGCAAGGACCTAAAACAATTCTGAAGGACTCATGATGGAAAATGCCATCCACATCCAGAGAAAGAACTATGGAATCTGAATGCAGAGCGAAGCAGACTGTTTTCTTTTTTGTTCTGTTTGTCCTAGTTTCTCCCATTTGTTAGAATTCTTCTATATAACATGACAAATGTGAAATAAGTAATGTTTAATAGGAATGTCTATATAGAGCCTATATCAGGTTGCATGCCATCTTGGGGACAGAGGAGGAGAGAGGGAGGAGATCAATTTAAAACTTATGGAAGTGAACACTGAAAACTAAAAAATAAATAAACTTTTTTTTTTTTAAGAGAAAAGAGAGTCCAGAACCGGAGGGAAAGTAGAACCCAGTAACTTAGAAAAGGATGAAAGTTCAGAGCCCCTGGTTAGGAGGCTGGAAGTTTCACAGAAAGTGGTGCTTAAAGATAGTCTCCAAGGCTGGCAAGCAGTTGGAGAGCAGAAGCAGAACTGCTGTGCTAGAAACTCATAGGCTGAAAGTGAGGCAAAGTCTGCTTCAAGTAGTAACATGCCTATCCTCTTTATGCTATGGTTACGCGTAATTGACTGGCTCCCTCATCCCCAGCCCACCAAAAGGTTTTCTCTTGCTTTTTTGGAGACATAGGTGGTATCTCTACAAGCAGGTACAAAGTGAGGTTGATAGGATTTGGAGATTAGGAATAGATCTTCCTGAATCACAGTTGATAGATAATTCTGCCAGGCCAGATCTGCAGCTGATAAGGCTGATGGGCAGCCTCAGCTCCCTGTCCTACCTGTTGAGCAGCTCCCCTTGAAGAGTGGTGATTTTAAGCTCAGCCAGGGTCTGCTGACCCTTCCCCTTTACAAAGGCAGGTTTTTTTCCCTCTTGGGAAAGGTGAGAGGTGATGTTTGAACATAGCTCATTACTTAGACCTTCTTATGCAGGTTGATATTGTTTCCTTGTCTTAGTTTATAGATTTAGCTCTGGAGGGGACATTCGATAGCCAATCAACCCCTTATATTTTACAGATGAAGAAACTAAAGCACAAATTAAGGGATTTGCTTAAGAATACCCAACCAGTGAGTGACAGCCAAGACTCAGATTCAGGTCTTCGAACTCTGAATCCAGTGTTCTTTTCACTACACCACATTGCATGCTTTTGTCGATTTCTTAAGAAATGAACCTCCTTGCCTGAGATACGGTTGTAGGACCAGAGAAGGCAAATGTTGCAAGACAAAGGGAACCACTTAATGAGACATCCATCCCATCTATCTTTCCCTTTCCTTACTCCCTTCTCCACCCCCCACCCCCCCACTCCCACCCCCACCAAATAAAGCATAGCTATTGTGCTATGCGGCTACATTCTTTTAATGCTCTGCAGAATACACTTTCTCTGTCTTAAAACCTACACTTCATTATCCACCCTTCAATATCTCCCTGCTTCAGACTTGTCAAGTTCAAATGCAGTGGTCTGACACCTATTGTGAGTGTCCTGACTGAGCCTGGGATAACTGCTCCTCTGCAGTGGATAGGGTCCCATGCTCAGTATCATAGCATTCTGGATGCCTCTGGGTATGTTCACACATCCGCTAGCAAATATGGAACGATGAGTACTTTTCTGAATTGGCATGGTTCTGTATTTCTGATCATGTTTCCCCTAGGCTGACCTTTACCTCTATATGTTTGATGGCCAGTTCTCTAGTGGCTCTGGGTGCTGATGACAGAGCAGCTGCTGAGGTGGAAAGAGGCTACTGTAGCTCTGATTTGCTTAATAAATCAGGAGAACCTGCAGACCTTGTTAGAAGATGGTCCACAAGACTACCTGTGGCCATTTGCCTTCCCCCACCCCCACCCCAGTGTAAGCCTTTTTTCTCTTCTTATTTCCATTTTGTTTGAGAGCCAACTAGTTCTTTGTTACAGGCACTGAACCTGCAGACGTGGAGATAAGACTTTCCTGATATAATAGACTCATGGGAAAAGAAAAGAGCTTGGTTTCTTTTTTTTGGTTAAGGGAGACAAGAGAAGTAGAAATGAAAAGGTTATATTGTAAGCCACTCAGTTATGGGGCTTGTCCTGATGGGAAAGTTTCCCAAGAATGAACAATGAATGGCCAAAACAACAGCAACGGTGACTGCACCAAGGAAGCACCTTTAATTTTCAAAGTGAATCTTTTATGTTTTCTGTAAAGCAGCCAGTCCTTGTAGAGCAGCAGCACAGAGAAAACAGCAATAATGATATTGTTTCTATAGCATTGTCAGGGTCCTCTTTGCTCAATTGCCAGGTTTAGGGAGGAAAGTGACTGCTGTTTTACAACAGGAATTCTTTTCCACATCCTTGTCAAAATTTTTTTCCTTGGGACAGAAGAAAGAGCAGGATTTGGAGGCAGAAGACCTGGGTTCATCTATGTGATCTTGGGCAAGTTACTTAACTTCTCCAGGTTTTGGTCTCCTTACTTGTAAAATGAAGGAGGCAGGTAGAACTAATTATCACCTCTATTCAGAAATCTCACAGATTTGTGGATCCAGTCCTCATAGCTTTTCTGAGCATTGGTCCTCCATCACCAAATGCCCATTGGGCATCTCAAATGCAACATGTACCATATCCCAAATGGAACTCATCTTTCTCCCAAAATCCAACCCTTGACCAAGCCTCCCTACTTTTGTGGAAGATATTACTAATTTTCTAGTCTCCCAGGCTTGTAACCTCAGTGTTATCCTCACCTCTTCACTCTCCTTCACCCCATGTGTCCAATTAGTTGCCAAACCTTGACATTTTTTGCTTCTATTAACATCTCTTGTATCCAGTCTGTTCCCTCTAAACACACAGCTAACCACCTTTGTTTGGGCCATATCATCTTTCACTTAGATTACTATTTTGGCCTTCTAATTGGTCTCCTTGCTTCAGGCCTCTCCCCATTCCGGTTTATCCTCTGCAGAGCTGCCAAAATAATTTTCCTTAAGCTCTGATCTGGCCATATCACTGTCCTGCTTGATACACTCTAATGGCTCTCTGTTGGCACAAGGATCAAGTATAACTTTCTCTGTTTGGTTCTTAATGCCATTCACAATCTGGTTCCAAACTATCTTTCCAGCCTCATTATATGTACATTATTCTGCCTCCTGCACCCTATGGTCCAGCCAAATTGGCTTTCTCTCTATTCTTCACATACAGTAGCCCATCTTCTGTCTCTCTGTCTGACACCAGAAGCCATCCCCATACCCTGAATGCAATTGCTCTTTAACCAGGCTTCATCGAATTCCTCATGTCCTCCAAGCTGTAGCTCAACCATCAGCCATCACTTTCTTCATGAAGCCTTTCCTTTTTCACCAACTTTAATAATCTCCATCTCCAAATAGTTGTTGTTTCTATATTTATTCTGTATCTAATTACATGCACGCACACATGTTGTCTCCACTGAAACAAAGTGAATCCCTTGAGAGTAGGGATTATTTTTTTTTTGGGGGGAGGGGTCTGTCTTTCCATCTCTCAATATAGGGCCTCATACATGTAATAAACATTTGTTGATTGAGTGAAGCTGAGATCATTACTTAGAGATTGACTCTCTACTTATTATACCACACTGTTTCTTAACTGACTTAATAAGTTAGTTAATGAACTGATTTTTGTTCCTTTCTTATATTTTGTTAATGTTTTGTGGGGAAGAGTTTGGGCCATGATATGTCTGTGTCTATAATAACAATCCATTACACTATACTTAGAAAATAGCTCTAATATAAAATTATAGCATTTTAAAGCTAAATGGAACTTTAAGGCTCAATAGGTAGCCTTAAGCAGAGATATATGAATAAGTCCTTTCAAATAAACCAGAGTATTATTGGGGGTGGGCAGTCTTTTGCCTTTGAAAAGATTTTTTTTCCAGAAATGGAGGCAAAATAGTATTTTTAAGTGTTCCTCTTTTACATTCAGGCAAAAATCTTTCTGAAAAGTGAACCTCTTACTTGGTTAAAGGGTGAAGATATGTGAATGTGTCCTCGCAGAAGTCGCAATAATGTTCTAGCTGCTTATCTTTGTGAAAAATCTCTAAGGTGTCTAGATAACCTCAAACTCTGTTTTCTTGTCATCCATTATTCTGTGAATAAAGCTTTTATTGACCAGGCAAGATTGTCGCCTGGCTACAAAAGCAGTTTCAGAGTCCAGTCCTGTCCCTGGTTGATAGGAGGAGGGTACAAAAGACAGAACTGTTTTTTTTTTTTCCTACCATGTAGCATAATAGAGGATTTCTAAGTCCCTGTTTAGTTAGTATGTGGATTTTTATCTTAGATTCACCAGAGAGATTGTCACTGCCATTTTAGATGGTTCTGCCTCATTATGATGTTTCCTTATTCTTGTCCTGGTCATCCCAGAATGATAATGTTCATCCAAGAGGAAATATGAGGTAATAAAGGACCTAAAGTCAGGGTGATTTGGGTTCAAATATGCTTCTAAGACACTTTCCAGCTGTGTGATCATGGGCAAATCACCTAACTCTTCTGATAGCCAGTTTCTTCACCTTTAAAATAGAGATAATAGTTGGAGTACTTGCTTCACAAACTTATGATGAGGCTCACATATGATAGATAAAAATTTTTTTAATGGTGAATTGCTATATGTACATAAAACATACATACATATACATATCATATATATATACATATATATGTATGTATGTATATATATATATATATATAGAGAGAGAGAGAGAGAGAGAGAGAGAGAGAGAGAGAGAGAATGAGAATGAGAATGAGAATGAGAATATATCAAAGTATTTTCAAGCTTCTTCTGTTTCTCTTTTGGCAGATAAGTGGCACAGTGGAGAAAGATCTGAGTTTGGGGTCAAGAGACCTGAGTTCAAATATGACATCAGATACTCAATAGTTGTATGTCTCTGGGCAAGTCACTAAACCGCTCTCATTCTGTTTTCTCTTCTTTCAGATGAGTAAAATAATAGCACCTACCTCATGAGATTGTTAAGAAATGAAATAATATTTGTAAAGCATATATCACAGTGCTTGGCATAAACAAAGTCCTTAATGAATGTTCCTTCCATTTCCTTTCCCTATTAGCACGTAGTAGACAGAGTTGTGCTGAAGATCAATTGCAATAACACATGTAAAGCATCTTGCAAACCTGAGAGTGCTCTATAAATGGTAGTTTTTGTAACTGGTGCCTGCCAAAGTCTAAATATTCCCATACATTTCTGTTCTTGCTATACTTTTAAAGAAAATTGCCCAAATACTCGTTAGTTCTTGGCTAGTTCAAGGGAAAATTAGGAAAGGAAGATGCATGGATAGATTGTAAGTCATTTGAAAAAGAAATCTTAGGGTCTTAGTAGGTCACAAGCTTAATAAGTATTGACGATGAGATACAACCATGAAAAATATCAGTACAATGGAATATGACATTAAAAAAGCTGTGTTGGCTCAGAATAAACTCAACCCTTGTTAGACCACTGTGGGTATTGTGTTCAGTTTTGGGTGACATATTTTGAGAAGCACTTTTATAAACTGGAGAGTATCTGGAAGAGGGTGAACTAAGATGATAAAGAGCTTCCAGAAAATGCTAGATGAGTTGAAAGAAATAGAACTTTTTTAATCTGGAGAAGAAAAATCTTAACGGCGACCTGAAAGGTTGTTATACGGAAGAAAAATTAAATGTGTTCTTCTGAGTACCAGAGGACAAAACTCAGAATAGTAGCTAGAAGTTTCTGAGAGATGGACTTTAGCTCCATGCAAAGAAAAAAATAAAAGTTAGAACTATTCAAAAGGGACATGGAATCCCTGGAAATATTATAGGTGGTAGGTTCTTGCCCAGTAGAGATCATCAAGCAAATGACCACATGTCAGAGCTGTTGTAGAGGACAAGAAAAGAAAGAAGGAAACGAGCATTATTAAGCACCTTCCATGCCCTAGACACTCTACTAAGTACTTTATAAATATCTCATTTGATCCTCACAACAATCCTGGGAGGTAAGCACTATTATTATCCTCATTTCACAGTTGATAAAACTGAGGCAAAGAGAGGTTCAGTGACTTGCTGAGGTTCAAACAGCTAGTAAGTATCTGAAGTTGGATTGGAAATTACATCTCCCTAACTCCAGGCACAACAATCTATTTACTACACCACCTAGCTGGTACCACATGGCTTGGATTCTCATTCAAATTCAGGTTAGACTAGATAACGTTTGAGGTCTTATCCTACTTTGATTTTGTATTCTTTACTAATGTTTAAACAGCTTTTTCTGATCTGTCTTAGGAATATAACTGCTATCAGATTTTTTTTTCCTCTAGGAAAGTTTGCCTAAATGAGGAGGTTTAGAAATGAGTCTGATTGTGGAGCATGGTGGCACATACCTGTAGTATCCACTACTGGGAAGGTTGAAGCTGGTAGAAGTTTGAAGCTGGTAGACTGCTTGAGCTCAGGAGTTCTGAGCTCCAGTAGGGCTAAAGCCCATTGGGTGTCTACACTAAGTCTAGTACCAACATGGTGAGCCTGTGGGAGAAGAGGACCACCAAGCTACCTAAGAGGGGTCAGTCAACCTAGGTCAGAAAAACAGAGCAGGTTAAAATTTCCACATGTGGAGGAGTCTGAGGATGGATCAATGAGTGGCTACAGCATACCTACCCCAGGTGAGACAGGGAGAACCAATCTCAAAATAAAACCAAAAAATTCAGATTAAAATTTTTTTCAAGGAGAAAGAACGACAGCTTGCTTATAAGTTGGGAAATTACTTGAACATCATGTATAAGGAGAGTACATTGTTCACGTTAGTGAAAGTATATCCCTTAGGCTTACTTCTGTTATAGCTGGTCCAAGTTCCTGGTGAAAAGTAAGCACTCCCTTCTGCCTCTTAAAATCCCTTATTTAATGCAAAACTTAGTTCCAGGGCCAGTTTCTACTTGAAACCTTTCCTGATCTAATCAGCTGCTAAGTGCCTCTCTTCCTTCCTCTCCCTCCTCACCCCCCCCTTCTATTTTTTAAATAAAACGTAATTATGTTCTTGTTATCTTAATTGAAAGAATGCAAGCTTCTGGAAGGCAATGGCTATTTAATTCATGTTTTTAGATCCCTAGCACCTAGCACAATGCCTGGCCCATAACTGATGCTTAATGAGTATTTGTTGGTTGACTAAAAGTGTGATGAGCAGGAATTTGAAAGATATGAATAGTTTCTGATTCATCTCTACCTTTCTTGAAACATTACAGCTATCTAGCAGGCCTTGGTATTGGGGTCAATACTGAGCACTGAATCTCTCTCTCTCTCTCTCTCTCTCTCTCTCTCTCTCTCTCTCTCTCTCTCTCTCTCTTACACACACACACACACACACACACACACACATTTTGAATGGCATCATGGTGTAGTACATAGAGAAATGGTGCTAGAATCAGGAGGGTCTGTGTTCATATCTTCCATCTTCATATAAATTCAATAAAACCATTTGACAAAATGTCATTGCAAATATCTATCTATCTATCTATCTATCTATCTATCTACAATGACATGTTGTCAAATGGTTTTATTGAATTGAAAGCTGAAAAGAGACTTTTGTGTGAATTCTTTCCCAAACTTTCTCCAGTCTACCATTCCAGACTTATTTCTGATTACACCCTTTCATGAACTAAATATTCTATCCAGTCTAGCCTACATGTTGTTCTCCCAGTTGAGCATTCCACATCTATGTTCCATGCTGAGAATGGACCTGTTCTTAATTTCCTCTGTTGGTACCTTCAAAGTTGAGCTCAGATTCCATCTCTTACAAGAAACTTTTTCTTTATCTCCTGAGTTGTTAGTGCTTTCTCCATCTCAGAATTATTTTTAATTGCTTATCTTCTTTGTGTTTTATTCCTCAGAACAATGTAAGCCCCTTGAGAACAGATGCTGATTTTCATTTTTGTCTTTATATCACCAGTGTCTAGCATAGAACCTGCTACATTGTTCAATAACTCCATAAAAGTTTATTAAAATCATTACACTTACTCTTCTTCAGTTAGATTTTCAACTACCTCATTTTAATTTTCAATCTATTCCACTGCTATGTCATGTCATCTAATATTCCTGTTACTATTGCTTAAGTCCTTTTTCTTTCTATTCCCAGTGAAAGTAGAAATAATCAGTCATTCTCTGAATAGCACTCTTCCAATATTTGCAAAACAAGCCTTGAATCACACCCTATTGAAATTCCTTTAATATCCCAAAGGTTCATTTTCTGACTCATTAATCACATTTTGAATGGCATCATGGTGTAGTGCATAGAGAAGTGGCATTGGAATCAGGAGGGTCTGTGTTCATATCTTGCATCTGACACACGTTGTATTTTGAAGGGCAAGCCATTTAAACTGTCAGGGCTCTAGACAATTTCATATGACTAAGTTATAGATGAGTTGACCATCTACATCTAAGGAGGAAGTTTGCATGCTGAGAATACCTTATACCAATGAAACCTCAGGTCCATACTGTGCCCCCTCCTACCTCCAAGGGAAGAAAATATTTTATGATGTTCTTCTGAGTTCTCTATAGGTCTTACATAGATCACTGTTCAATACGGTGAAGCATAATGTCAAAAAGTCCAGGATAGAATCAAATTATCAAAAGATCATAGAATTAGAACAGGGGAAAGATGTTAAAGACCATTCAATGCAATGAATGAATGGAAAATAAAATATTTATTAAACACT
>CM053585.1:487169160-487183813 GCA_028646515.1 Pseudochirops corinnae | reverse complement strand
GGTAAGCAAATACAAATGAGAAATCAGTCTCTTACCTCAAGGAGTTTACTTTCTAACTGGGAAAGACAATGCATATATTGAGAAGTGGTATGAAGGGAGGGATATTTTTGTTGGAAAATTACAGAGATGGCAACGAGAGTCATAAGGAAATAGAATAACACCCTCTTTCCAGGAGCAATGACAAGAGTTTGTTTGATTCTGATTGTTGAACAGGAAGAGTGTGGGAGATGAGAGGGATAATGGTGCCAGTTGCCAAGCTAAAAAGTCCAGGTATTGAAGTGAAGCATAGCTGGAGGCCTGGTCTAAATATAGGGGAGCTACTGAGGCATCCCCCAATCAGGAAATCTCCCTCATTTAATAGGTGAAAAACTGAGGCCCAGGGATTTTAAGAAACTTGTCCTGGGTCATCCGTGTATTAAATATAATAACTTTTGTAATCATGTCCTTTGGTAAATAGAAACTGAGAGAGGGGACATCGTTTCCTCAAGGTCCACTGAGCAAACTAGGTGACACAATCAGAGAATGAAGATTTTATGCTAATTCAGTGTCCAACCCTCCATGATTCAATAGACTTCTATCCTTTAGCCTCCATGTTTACATCCTGAAGACTGGGAAAACTCCCTCCCACCACCCATTCCTTTATACTCACCTCACTTTTTTCTCTTCTGTTAAAATGTAAACAAATGTTTTATTTGTGTTGTTTTGATATTATAGAAACCTTGATTCAGAATGTCCTGAAGGATTTGAGGAAACAGCAGGGAAATGTGGACAGTCTGAGTCCCCTGGAGCTGGAAAAGATGGCTAATGTGATGACAGAAGCCATTCAAAATTCAAATACAGAAGAAGTGCCAGGAATTGGGGGAGCTGAGGCTGAAGGAGAACAAAGGGAACAAGAAATGAAAGGGATCAACAGTCCAGAATCAAACGACTACCAGAATGGCTTGATGGTTGAAGATAATTTACAAAGTGAGACACCTTGCTTCTTGAATTCCCTCATGAAATAAAACCCCATCCATGGTCAATTAGGTTTTGTATACTATTTCAGGGGTGGGGAGGGATAGAGTTAAGGTGCCGCTGAGAGATGGAAGGGTTATCTGGAACCTGAGATATGATTTCTTTTGGGGAGGCAGGGATTTGTGGTAATGATTTTTATCCATTTGAACTTTGCTACTGCTACAAGCTCTCTGAACAGGCTAAATCTACCCAGGCAATTATGTTGAAAGGCAAATTACTGTCTCTGAGGATGTATAATTCCTTGGTGCAGAGACTGAGATTTAAAAAAAAAATAATAATAGTAACTGTTTTGGATTTTGAGAGTCCATGTTTTCATATATGGGAACAATAAAATGAAAAAGGAATTACTCCAGCTTTGGACTTATGCTATGGCTTCATGAAGATCATTCCCTAGACAATGGCATTCCACTTGACTAGAGATTCTCCTGGTCTTTTTTTTTCAGGACTGAGCTTCCTGATAAGATGGTCATTACTTAGATTTGTTGAGACCTGGTAACTTCTACCATTGTTCTCCTCTACATCATTTTTCACAAGGGTCAGGGTATGGGTAGTATGCACGGGCCTGTCTAGAACAAAGCCTGACTTGGCTTCAGAGACAAAATGTTTTTGTTATTGGCAAAGTCTACTCCACACTGGCATAAATTTCCATTGATCAACAAATGCTGATTGAACACCTACACTTTAAATGATGAGTGATTCAAAGGAATTCTTAAGACATGGTTCTATCCACAGATAACTTATAGTCAGCCTTGAAGAGTTTTGTTGTTCAGTCATTTTAAAATCATGTCTGACTCTTTGTGACCCCATTCTGATTTGTTTGTTTGTTTTACAAAGATACTAAAGTGGTTTGTTATTTCCTTCTCCAGCTCATTTTACAGATGAGGGAACTGAGGCAGGGTTAAGTGATTTGCCCAGGGTCACACAGCTGGTTATTGTCTAACGCTGGATTTGAACTCAGGAAGAGGAATTTTCTTGGCTCTAGGCCTGGCATTCTATCTACTGTGCCACCTCTCTACCCCCTTGTGCTTGAAGAGTTAGCACTGTTCTTTTCACCTATTGTTCATTCATTAAACATCTGCCTGCTATTTTTGATATATAAGTAGAGAGAAAATCCAGAGTTTTCCCTCTATGTTAACAGCCTCATAATCATTTAAAATATTTTATTACTCTGATGTTAACACAAACATTAGTTAAAACAAGCCTATCTATACATAGTAGAACAACAACAACAAAAAAGATGGTGCATGGAATTTCAAATCTCTTATGTACAGCTTGCTTTAAAAAAAAAGTATATAATCATTTCAACAAGTAACTTTAAAGCTGTCCATTTGAAGGCTTTTAATTCTTAAAAGTCAGTTTAACAGTGCCGTGTGCTTGTGCTTGGAGCTTTGTTTTATTATTGCATAAATATGAATGACTGTCAGGCACTCTGGATTTCTTGTTGGTTTGGGCAAGATGAGTTAAGATACTAAATCGGGCAATGATGTATGACTGAAATGGATGCATATCCCTCAGCTTCTATCCCACTTGAATGAATAAGAACACTATTTCCTGCATTCCAAGTAGATTCAGTTTATCTTTTTAATTAGAACAGTTCATTGCCAATCTACACTATAAGGGAGTATGCTGTGTGATTATCTGATTTAAATATGATATGACATATTGCTGTGATATGAGAATGATGAGAATGTTGATAGGAAATTCATATCTTTTACAGGTAACAGATTGCAGGAAAGTGATGATGGGATTGATGAGAAGGTAAAATCTCTCTTTTTTTCATTGTAATACTACGTGTCATGGGGAGGTTTATTAATCCTGGGTTATGGCTGTAAATGACATAACAATTCTCCTCAGAAGCAAATCAGTAGAACAAATTAATGCTGCTGTTATCAGTTCATAAAACCATGGAGGAAGCTCATTTTAAAAACATGTGACCAGTAAAAAGAATGCATCATTTACACAGAACTGGTGTTGACTTTGGAATCTGTGCAAGACTTTATGAGTTGAAGACCATTCAGAACATAATGCATTCATTTTTTCTTCCTTTTGCTTTTGATATTCTCAAGCAGGCAGCTCAAGATTTTTTTCCCCTTGAGGATCTTTAGCAGCTGTATTTGGCCAGATAATAGAAAATGTTTAGTCTTTATCTGAGGAAAGTATTGTAGTGAGTTAGCATATATTAACTAAACTGTTACAAAAGTTAAGGACATGTGATAGAAACATTGAATGAGTTAGAAAAGCATGTCTGAATTGCTGGTTTAAATTTAAATCTATGTAATACGCTACCTTAAATTTTACATGTTGACTCCACCCTGGATCCTAATTTGTGCTAGTGTTTATATTAAGATGATCATTCTGCTTAATTGTCTAAGCAGTGTTAAAATCCATTATTTGTATTGCATTTTTCTCTTATTTTACAATAAACGTGATGTAGCACCTATGGCTATAAAACAAATCCCAGTGTTTCACTTATATATAAGTTATATTATGGGAATTATGTTATCATGGTAAAAAAAATAATAATATAAAATAGGTGATATACTGAGTTAATTTTTTTTAGATGAGTCGAAAAAGTAGCTAGCCTTGTGACCTTGTGTCATCATTAGATACCAGTAGGCTGCTCAAAGCCTTTTGTGCCCCAATATAAAGAGAACTAGGTCTGGAGTCAGAAGAACTGAGTTTAAATTGACTACCTATTTGACTTTGTTTGTTACTTGGAACTTCCTGGCCTTCAGTTCCTCATCTTTGAAATGAATGGGTTGCATTAGATGACCTTTGAGGGCATTCTGAACTTTAACTCTATGATTCTATGTATTCAGGCTATTAATAAAATGTCCTCTAATCTTATTTGAGGAAACTGATGCAAGATTATAGACTCATTTGAAAGGGAGCTTAGAGTCCAGGATGTAGAAGCTTATGTATGCCCAGAGAAGTTTCAGGATTTACCCAAGGTCAAACAGTAAGTTGCCATGGCAGATTCAAATTCTCTGACTCCAAATCCAGCATTATATGTCATTCTGACCGCTAACATTAGCTGAGTGGTGGTGTTATCACAGCTAGAGCTAGAGATGGACAGTTCTTTAACTAAAACAGCTATTCCTCTCCTTTCCATGGACTTACATCTTTCTCCTGATATTTTCTTTAGCTTCTAGATTAAGATGCTAAGGGAGTCTCTGTTTCCCCACCTACAAAATGGAGATAATAATACCTAACTTCCAGGGTTGTTGTGAGGATAAAATGAGATAATATGTTTTGTGAGGCACTATTATTGCGAGGATAAAATGAGGTAACATTTATAAAACTCTGTTTAAACTTTAAAACATTCTCTAAATACTAACTCTTCTTATTATTATTTTAATTACATCTCCCTTCTGTCTGTATTTTCATTCCTGGTTAGTTCCAGATGAAAGATTTTATTACAAATTTCCTGGACCACAATGGCCTGTTCTCCTTCAGGAACTTGGTTTACAATTGAATTTTCTTTCATTTCTACTAGGTAAAAACTTTGGATACCCAATTGTTGGAGCTTGATAATGAGCAGAAGACTCAACATCTGCCTGGAGGACCCCCTTCTGAAAAGCCCTTTAAAACAGAGACCAAGAAATCAGAAGATAGCGAATCTTCCTTTTCCTCTGAAGAGGAGAATGCTGGGGTTGAAAATGTGAAAAGTGAGACCTATTCCCAAGAACTGACAGCAGAGAAGAAACCAAATGCTGAACCTGATGCCAACGAATTTGTAGAGTTTCAGGACTGGATGCAGGGTACTCTGAAACAAGATGAAAAGCTCTCTGAAGGACCTCCCAAAATTCCTGGGGAAGGCCTACAATTAGAAGTGAAGTCTTCTGATGAGGAAGAATATGGCTACATTGTGACAGAAATGGAGTAAGTAGAAAGCTCCAAATTGCTTATATGTGTGTGTATTTATAGACATGTACCTATATATACACATATATGCATACATATACATGCACGTGTATGTGTACCTATATGTGGGTGTATGTGTGTATGTTACAAAATATACAATAAGCATGCATTATAACAAATATTGGGGTTGTTATGTGAAGACATTTGGGCTGTATCTTTGGAATAGGATTTGAAGAACTCAAATCATTTCAATTCAACAAGGATTCATTTATTAAGAGTCCATTGCTTGGCAGGCACTGTGCTAATTGCTGGGGATAAAAAAAACCACTAATAAATGGTCCCCACCCATCAAAAACTCACATTCTGAGAGGTAAGGTTAAGAGGGAAGCAGTATTTACACAGATAAGTAAATTCCAAATATATACGATGATTTCAAATCATTGGTAGATTTTGGTTTTAGTTGGTAGACCAAGGAGGAATCAGGAAAAGCCTTGTGTAGGAGATGACGTTTGAACCTCAGCTTGAAAGGAGTTACACAAAGCAGAGGTGAGGAGGGAAGAACACTCCGAGCATGAGACACAGCCTCTGAAAGGCACATGAGTCAGAAATGGAATTTGTTTATGGGGAATAAGAAGTCAGAGTAGTTTGTCTGGAGTACATAAAAGAGAGTAATGTAAAATCAGACTAGAAAAATAGATAGGAATGAGACTGCTAAGGGTTTTCAATAGCAAAAAGGGAAGTTATTTTATCCTAGAGGCAAGAGACAGCCCCTGAGGCTTCTGGAGCAAAGGAATGACATTGTCCAAACCATGTTTTAGGGATATCAGCTTCACAGCTACATGAAGAATATATTGGAGAAGGGAGAGATCGGAGACCGGGAGGTCCCTTGTGAGGCTTTTGCAATAATCCAGGCATGAGACAAAAAGGGTCTAAACTAGGATAGAAGCTGAGAGAAGGGAACAGACTTAAGAGATCATTTCCTTTTGCCTAGAATCACAAAATCATAGAATGTTAGAACTGGAAGAGACCCTACAGATCATAGAGTCCATTCCTCTCATTTACAGCAGAGATTAGAGTCAGACAGATTTAGCCTCAAACCCAAGGTCACACAGTTACTGAGTGGCAAAGCCCTGCCTTGAAGTCCTATACCTGAGATCCTTTAACAAAGCACTTTGTCCTGCCATCTAACATTAGTTATATTTCACTTCCCAGGGTCCCATCCTAATGCTCTGGCCACTCCCAGGTCCCTGTCCCCTGGGTGCTCCAGAATATAGAATTTGTTTGGATAGTGGCTATTGCACTTGTGTTTCACTTGAAAAAATAGATGTAGTGACTAAAGCTAGTACAGTAGGAATGTCGATATTCGAGATGATACATTTTCTATTTCTGAATTCACACTAGCTTTTGTCTTGCTGGAAGTTTCCTTCAGGTAGAACGGAAATGGAAGACTTCATTAATCTGTTAGGGCTAGGCTCTGAGTTCCTTTTGACTGACTACGCTAGAGTTCTGGTATGCGATGTTCTAATAACATATGCTATATATTAGCTTCTTTCCCTCCATTAGAAGACTACAAGCTTTAAATATTTGACATGAAAGTACCCCAAATAGCAGGATGTGAGTCATGCACCAGGGCAGAAAAGATTCACAGTAACAAAGTGTTCCTTCCTCTGTCTCATTTTGATCTGAAAGTAACATGAATAGGAATCCAAACCCCATGTACCCAACAAGCTAAAAGCAGTGGACTCCATTTTTTTGTAGGTTATATCACTAATGAATCTGACTTTTGATGCTATACTTTATTTTAAAAATATGCTGTGTCCCCCCAAGCAACCAAAGCAATATTTCAAAGGAAAAAATACATTCAGTAGTTCAGACATACTTTTTTTTTCTTTCGCTTTAAAAAGTAGACTGTACTTTTGTTAAGGTTGATCATCATATTGGCATTAGGGTAGATAAAAAGGGATGTGAAAGTCATTGACTTTTCAATGATTTTGAACATTGAGAAAAAAAAAAGTTTACGTGAAACCTGAATTTGTCTCTCCGACAATGATAATTTCAAACGTTATTTTTTCCTTCTCATTATTCCCAACAAGAGTTTAAATCTACCAGCATGTGTTAGCTGTTGCCACATCCCAGCTATCAGTAATATCATTAGTGGAGGAAAATGGCTCCATACAAGAATTGCACAGAAAATTTGTTGTGGTTTGGGTTTGTACCACATGGTGAGATGACAGCTTTTGCCCGAATGTTGATAGTCTTGAAATTCAAGACTATTTTCAGCTTTTGTTGATGGTGTTTTGGGGGTAAGTTCTAGTGGTTGAGATGTTCAATCTTTTATTAGAAAATACATTGACTGGCTTTCCCCAATAGGATCTTCCCATCAAGACAGCTCTGTTTTCCTCTCCTTTGTTCAAAAACCCATGTGTTTGTTTGGTCATTTGTCCCTGTCCTTGTGGTTTTTATCATAGAATTGTTATGCGATTCTATTCTATTCAATTTACAAGTATTTTTAAAGCATCTATCGTGTTTCTGACACTGTGTTAAATACTGGGTATATGAAACAAGAACCTAAACACTCCCTATCCTCAAGGAGTTTAAATTTTTGGTGGGGACAAAACATATTCATGTGTAAAGCAATATCCAACATATGCAGAAAATACAAAGTAATTTTTTAGAGTGACAGAAATCATACTGGGAGAATAAAGGAAAACTTCCTGTAAGCGCGGGTTCTTGACTTGATCCTTGAAGGAAGCTAGGGCATCCATGAGGAAGAGATGAGTGGAAACAGCATTCTAGGCTAATACAGGCACTTTGCCATCCATTTTCATTTGACAGTAGCCAAATCAGGTGGATACTTAATAAGCTGCTAACAATTATTATGAGCTATTAAAGCAATGGTAGGTGCTCATGTGATTTATTTATGATAATCAGTATGGAATATTGTTGTATTCATCTTAAACATTACTCTATTGCTTTTTATAAAGAAAAGCCTTTGGATAACAGATCTGGCTGCCTCTTAAAAATGACACTTTACACTTTCCATTGATTTGCCTACTTTTTATTGTCTAGCTGTTGTGATAGTGATAGATCTTCTATTTTGCAGCTACAACCTGTAGCAATCGGGCTAAGAAGCCTCCTGTATTCATATGCCAGGGCTTGAAGCTTGTTACTTTTAGCCTTTCTATGTTCCCAGAGAGATTGTACTCAATGGGACAGCTCACAGATGTCAGAGGTGATTCATTCCCTGTATTAGATTCTCCGACTGCCTAGGCTTTGCATATGCAGCTTGAGATGGCTAGAACTGCAGGCTTTCTTGCTGAGATGCTGGGTTTTAATTGTACCTCAAAGTAGAGATGAACATCTCCATGTAATTCTTAAAGAGACAGATTTTTGATAGTTTTAAAGACTTGTCAAAATGGCAGCTGACTTGTCAACAGGGAGAACAATAGATGACTCCTGCTGTTTGTCTAGTGACCTTTCAGAAGCTTGGAGCAAGGCAATCCATACCAATCCATACTATACATCAGGGCTAATCTCACCAGTGAAATGACAGTTTCAGTGTAGGCAATTGTCTAGGAAAGCCTCTCAGGTGCTGCCTCAGCACTTTCTGATGGAGAGAAGCCCGTCGAAATGGACTGTTTCCTCTTGGCTGTTGGTGACTTTCCAGCAGAAAATGGGGATTTCAGCACATTCCTCTGTTCCCACAGAGGAAATGAACCTCAGAAGTGCATATTTTACATTTAAAATATGTTTTATAGTCATCATTTAGATTACATTGGTTTACTTTTGTTTGTTTCTCCTTTGCTTTTCATTTGTTTGCTAGATTCACAGGGAAGAGAATGTAAGCTTTACTTCCAGAATTCTGCTGCTGGCAGAGGATAGTGCTACAGCTGATGTTTTCCCATCAATGATGCCTAGAGAGTGTTGCTTTTATTGACAGATTGCTTGGCAGTCAACAAATTTAGATTTTCAGTTGAACGAGAGACCCAGGAACTCAATTTAAAATTACGTGGATCAAGTAATGGATTGTTTTAATAATTTGAGGTGGAGGAGTTTGGGATAGAAGTGATTAGGAAATGCCTCTAAGAATGAAAGGTAATTTGGTCCTTTAAAAAGAAAAATAATCTGGACCATAATTATTCAATATAATAATAATAATAGTAACAATAATAAAAATAATGTCTAATATTTATATAGCACTTACTATGTGCCAAGCATTGTACTAAGTGCTTTACAATTATCATCTCATTTAATTCTCACAACACCCCAAGATGATAGTTGCTGCTATTAATCCCCCTGCTATTATTTGCATATTTCCCAATACCAGCTAGAATCGCTAAGGAACAGGTTCTAAACCTAGAATCCAAGGATTGATTGGCGTACATTACATGTAAATATGTACATTACATGCAATATGTACATTAAATGTAATTTGTACATTACATGTAATATGTATAATAATGTACATTACATTGTAATGGATTAAATTGCATCTTTGTTCTCACTAATCTCTAACTAAAATATAGCAATTTCTTCAATTATTAATTGTTTTTAAATTCTGAAAAGGGGTCCATAGGGGTCCATACCAGCTTACTAGAAGGATCTATGATGCCTCACAGATTAAGAACATCAGATCCAAACCAACCTTTAGAGTAGACTATGACCTGGTCACTGGCGTGTTCTGTATTTTTTTCGTTGAAATTTGTTTAGCAGAAGAATGTGTCTCATTTTTGTCAGAGCATCATTTTGCTTTTTACATTTTCTGATATGATAGGATATGACTTAATGACTTGCTATTTGATTTAATGGTTCGTCATTTTCACTTTGATTCTCTTTATAAACAGGAAGGGCTTAGTCAAGACTGAGTAAAGAGCAGGCCTTATGCTGCAAGAAGGAATATTTTATCTACCTATGTTTGAACCATTTAATCTTAGGGTGAGAGGACGAGATCACAGGGTAGAAATGTGTTTTGAAGCTTGGAAGAAAACAAACAAAGGCCTGCTTTCTTCTTAGCAGAAAAGAAACTGACTTTTAATTGGATTCATAAATCTTCCAAAGACCTATATCAGGGCTATTACACTCCACACATAGACTTGTGGTACTTAGTGCAGGAAGGGAGGTCATGTAGTATGGTGGAAAGACAGCTGGAGCTGGAACCAGATTTAGTCTTTAGTCTTAGTGCTTATTTTGTGACCATGGAAGTCACTTCACCTCTAGACTTCAGTTTACTTCTTCATAAAATAAGAGGATTGGATTAGGGGGTTACAAAGTCATCAAGGTTTGAGTCAGCATGTCTAAGGCACTGGCCTTGGAGTAAGGAGGGCCTCAGCTGAAATTCTGATGGCTACTTTTTTATGTGTCATTTTAGATCTCCAGGCCTCAGGTTCCTCATTTGTTAAATGAGATGGTTTGACTCAGTGTCCTCTAGTGGTCCTTTGAGCTCCAAATCTGTGACCTTAGGATTACTCCTGATGCTAAAAGGCTCTGGTTCTGGAACAGATATCCCATTCAGCTCAAAAAATGTTTTCTTGTTTCTTTTAGTACATCTGAATAAAAGAGATATGTTGAGCTAGTCAGTTGAATTTACTTTGGAAAAGTGAAACATGTAATTATTAAAATCTTGAACTTTAAAAGAGTGAGGTCAAGAAAGAAAAAAAACAGAGGGCATAGTGTTTTGAACATAATAGATATTCAATAATTCAATCATGTATGGTCTTGAATGAATGGATGGATAAAACTATATGACTTTGGGCAAGTTAATGAAGTTGAGGCACCTGAAATAGAGTACTGGGCCTAGAGTCTAAGAAGACCTGAGTTCATATCTTCCCTCAGTCACTTACTAGTTATGAAGATCTGGGCAAGTCACTTAACCTCTTTCTCAGTTTTCTCATCTGTAAAATGGGAATAATAATGTCACCTACTTCCCAGGCCTGTTGTGAAGATTAAATGAGATAATATTTGCAAAGCGCTTTGCAAACCATAGTGCTCTATAAACGTTAGGTGTAATGATTAGTAGTAATGATTAATATTAATTATTATTATTAATAATTGACTTATATCAATTAATGTATTAAATTAGATCATTTCTAAAGTTTCTTACAAGTCTATCCTTCTGATATCATAGAAAACAAACAAGATCAGTCATGTTGAAGGGACCTATGGGTAATGCTAAGATAGGCCAGCTATATGCATAGATAAAATGACCTATCAAATAAGTGATCTTCTTACAGTCTTAATTTTTCTTTGTGTCAGTAGTGGTATCTTTCTGTATGTGAATCCTTCATAGAGGGGTCAACCCAACATGCTAGATGCCTTCTTCCCCAGGTCAGAACATTACTAGTACAACAGTAAAGCAGGAGAACTGTATATTTGTTGCTGATCAATCCTGATGCATGTCTGGTCCACTCACTTTTGTAGTCATGCCCCATTTATATATTTCCCAAATTTAGTCCGGCTGTTTCTTTTCCACCAGTTCATTCCCAAGCCCAGGCCATTGTCCATCTGTCCCATTCTTAATTGAGTGGAGTAATACTAGACAGATATATTTCAGTTAGCGGGAGTAGGAGTATTTAGAAATATCAAAAACAAGGACATTGGTTGGGAAGGGAAAACTGAGAAAAAAGGTCTTGCAGAGAAACCCAAGGAAAGTCAAGGAGGAGTGTGAAAGGCAGCGGTGTTATGGGAGTCAAATGAAATAATAGATTTGAAACACTTGCAAATCTTAAAGCACAACATATATGCTTTCCTGTCTCCTTTTCTTTCTTCTTCTCTTCCTCCTCTTCCTCTTCCTCTTTCTGCTTCTTCTCCTCTTTTTCATCATCATCAGCAGCAGCAGCAGCCTATAATCATTAGGTCTCCATTCTGATGTTGACTTCATTCCCTTAGCATGATGAGCTCAAGCAATGTTTATAGTGCAATGCAGGGATGTGGTGACAAATGTTTAACAACCAACTCTGCAGGGGATGAAAGAAAATATATGCATACAACTTTTAAGTTTACTTTGCATTATTAATACTTTATTAAGTCTAGAAAATCAACAAAGCTAGAAATTAAGCCTAATTTATGGCAATTATTGGTTTCTGAGGTATAAATGTTTACAATGAGAATTTAACAATGGGTTCATTGTCAGGGTCTGCTCTAGCATATCCCTGGGGAAAAGGCAAGCCTATACAAGAGAAGATGCTAGAGCCGCCTTTATCCATATCACAGTTTTCCCCTACATCGAGCCTTCCTGACAGATGCCTTTCATTGTTCTACAATTAGAAAATTAACTATAATTTCCCTTCCTCCTTTTTCTTCATGTCAACAAAGATTTCTTCCACCTTGGAAAAGTCAATCAATTAATTTGAAAATCATACACTTACCTTTCTAATTATCATTTATTTATTTAGTGTATGACTAGCCTTACAAATATGTCATTTCTGTCATCATCTTTGACAACACTATATTTTGTAGGAATTTAGTCAGAATGCATAATTTAGAGAAATGTTATGATAAAACATCAGGCATATTCTTAGTATTCATCACTTCAGCAAGCAGAATCAAAAGGTTTAAAAGGGACTTCAAAAAATCGCCCTGTCCATTCTCCTACCTCCAGGCAAAATTGCACTTAAGCTATCTGGACAGATGAGAATCTATCCTATTTTTAAAGTCCTCTAGGGAAGAAGATTGCAGAACCTGCCTTAGTTATCCATTATAAAATTTAATAACCCTTACCATAAGGAAAGGGCTAGAAAAATGTCCTTTCATGGAAGGTAATGTACTGTAATAGAAAGCAAACTCATCTAGGCGACCTAGGTCCTTTTCCTGCCTCTGACACTAACTTGCTGAATGACCTTGGGAAAGTCTGGGCCTCCATATGATATTCTCATATGAAAAATGGTGACAGGGAAACCTCTTCTTCTACCTCATGGGGACCATCATGTAAAAGCACTTTTGAAGAAGAAAAGTTATTATGAATGTTACACAAAAATAAAGCAGTATTATATTACATTTTAATTATAGCCTTTCTTTCCTTATAAGTGGAAATCAGATTTTAAAAAAATGTGTGCGTGTGTGTGTATATATGTATGTGTGTGTGTGTGTGTGTGTGTGTGTGTGTGTGTGTGTGTGTATATATAATTGAGGGAGAATATATCACAAGCAAGTATGAGATTTATTACTGCCCAAACTCTCCCCCTTGTCTCCTGAGGTTCTGTCCCCTATCACATCAGACCAACACATGTTAATCATCTCACTGAGCAGGCAGAGATAAGTTTATCCAACGACTCAGTGTCAAAATAGCCCAATCCATGCATATAGATTTGTATACTTGGTGATGAATAATCACCATCCCCTTCTGTTTTCACAAATATGTATTGCTGATTATTCTATTAGCATCACAGTCTCTGAATTTTGTGCTGAGAGATGGCTCATAAGAGTTCAGTTATCATTTCTTCACAAATGACTCATAAATCTATATAGTTAGCCATGATTTCTGTCTTGAACTTGATTTTCCAATATTGCTAGACCTACCCATTTGTAAATTCTATCAACACTTCAAACTCAAAATTTCTAAAAAACAGAATTCATGATCTTCCTTGCTAAACCATCACTCCAAGTTTTCCTCTTTCTGTTGTGAATATCACTGTTATTTTGATGGAAGCTGTTATGTTATATGCAAAGACAAGAAGGAGGTCAGTGTAACCAGATAGTAGAGGCAAGTAAAGTGTGAGAAGACTTATAAAGGTAGGAAAAGGCCAGGTTATAAAGCTTTTTGAAAGTCAAACAGATGACTTTATATTTGATTGTGGAGCCACTAGAGATAATTGAATAGCCTTGTGATGTGTTTAGACTTGCCACTTTGATAGCTGAGTGGAGGCTGTAATAAAGTAAGGAGAGACTTAAGAACCAGCAGGCTATTACAAGAATCCAAGTGAAAAGTAATGGGTAACTGTACTGGGATGATGCAGTATCAGAGGAGAGAAGGAGGCATATAAGAGAGATGTTCTACAGGTAGAATTTTGCCAGAACTTGGCAACTGATTGGACATTAGGAATGAGAGAGGGTGAGAAGTAGAGAATGACATGTAGATTTGAGCCTGAGTGACTTAGAAGGATGTTGGAATCTTGGGCAATAATGGTTAATTGCTATCCTTTTTCAAAGAGGACCAAAATGACATCACTATGTTGTGTCTGACTGTGATTGAACAGACCTGTATGAGCTCAGAATGCTCTACCACAGGTCAGGCAAAAGTAGTCCATGTGAACATTTGGGATTGTGTATCCTGCATTTCCTTTGAGCTGTTTCAATTCTGCATTGCTCATAGAGCACAGCATCTTCTCTGATGGAGGCATGCCTTGCTGGTTGGTCCTGTGCCCGTGTCTCCAATGTCATGCAATTAATTCCAAATTACTTAAGAGAAACCTTGAAAGTTTCCTTATATAACTTCTTCTGACCACCATGTGAGGACTTGCCTTGTGTGGGTTTTCCATAAAAAGTCTTTTAGGCACATATATGTTTGGCATTTGAACAATGTGGCCAGCCCATCAGACTTGTACTCTCTGCAGTCTACTGCAGAGAGTTTGACTGCTTGGCTGTTCAGTCTGAGAAAGAATCTCTGGGTCAGGTACCTTATCCTCCCAGGTGATCTTCAGAATCTTCCTAAGACAATTCAAGTGGAAGTGATTCAGTTTCCTGGCATGGTGCTGGTATACTGCCCAGGCTTCATTATACATCAATGAGATCAATGCAATGGTTCTGTAGACCTTCAATCTGGGAGTCAGTCTAATACATA
>CM053585.1:487152382-487168660 GCA_028646515.1 Pseudochirops corinnae | reverse complement strand
TTCTCTCTCTCCTATTTTTTGGCCTTTGTGCTCCCTGTTCCCTATGCCTAGATTACTTTGCCCCCTTCACTTCACCTCTCAGGTTTCCTGGTTTACTTCAAGACAGCTCAAATCTCACTTTCTACTGGAGGCCTTTCCTAGTCCTCCCAACTTCCTCTCCCAGATTACTTTCCTATATTCCACATAGATTTTGCATGTACTGAGGTATTTGTATGTGGTCTCTATTAGAATACATGCTCCTTGATCAATACATACAATAACAATGATACTGGAAAGAAAAGTAACTTTGAAAAGCTTAGAAATTCTGATCAATGCAATGGATCTTGTCCCAGTTCCAGAGGATTCATATCTTATAGATACATGAAGATATGGTGGAAAAGCAATGAATTCAGAATCAGTGGATCTCAATCACAGATTTAGAGCATAGGAAGGGACTTTATAGTACAACTCCCTCCTTTTATAAACAAGGGAACTAAGATCCAGAAGGATGGAACCTTAGGCAAGTCACTTAGACTCTCTGAGTCAAATTTTCTTTATATGGGAAAGTAGTTATACTGGAAA
This sequence comes from Pseudochirops corinnae, assembly GCA_028646515.1. Classification (NCBI taxonomy): domain Eukaryota; kingdom Metazoa; phylum Chordata; class Mammalia; order Diprotodontia; family Pseudocheiridae; genus Pseudochirops; species Pseudochirops corinnae. The sequence continues at coordinate 487,168,099 of CM053585.1, read as the reverse complement.
CTAGATGATTCCAGAAAAAGAAAATTTTATGATCCTTTATTTTATTTTAAAAATTTATTTATTTTTAGTTTACAACATTTACTTCTGTAAGATTTTGAGTTCTAAATTTTCTGCCCCTCCCTCTCCTCTCCCCTCCCCAAGATGGCATGCAATCTGATATAAGATATACATGTAAATCATATTAAACCCATGTCCACATTAGATATGATCCTTTATAACAAATACATACACACACACACACACACACACACACACACATGCACACACCTCCCCCCAAAGGAAAGCCACTCACTGCTGCAATTTCCTTCAAATTGATCATCCGGTTTAGACCAGGAGAGTAAGAGGGTTGGAGATAGGGGAAAGGGGATTACAGGAAAATTAGAAGAAATATGGTTGAAAGGACATCTCTTCTAAAGAATATCTCTGTAGTCCAAAGAACAAGTCTGTAGAAAGACCCATCCATAAGGGAACAACTGGGTTTTTGCCCCCATGCCCTATAAATTAGGAAGGTAGTGGGAACCATAAAAAGCATTGGGAGCTTTAATAACCTGCCTGCAGCTGCACTTGGCAGAGACTGTGTGCAGTAGATTTGCAGGGATGGTTCATGTGGTGACATTAGGTTGGAAATTAGGGGAGAGTGGCAGCAGAGACCAATGAAGTGTGAACATTTACTCTAGCTAATTGCTGCTTACTAAATCTTATTCCCTTACCCTCTCTTCCATAGGTATCATTTTTTTCCTTTTTGGAACTTCTACTGACTTCTCAAGGATCCCTGGGGGACATCCAGGCTTACCAAGAGGGTGAGGAGGAGAGAAAATTAAGCCCTTGGGGGGGATCTTTAAAACATATATATATGTGTGTGTATGTATGTATATATTGGCTTCACTATTAGCTATGGAATAAAGTATGAGTGTGGAGTACAAAAAAAATATGCTGCTGTGTTTTCATGCAGTATTATATTTCAGTTCTGTTTTTCTAGGTTTGAAAAGGGTTGAACTGGTTACAAGGCAATGCACTATTAAAAGATAGGACAGTGAATGCAAAGTATTTAGTTTCAGCTCCAAAGAACAACAGGTTACTTAGTAGTGACCCTTAGGTAAGATGAAGAATATTTCTTGAGAGGATAAATAGGGACTTTGGAGGTACTGTGAATACAAAAAAAAATTGACTGGTTTTTACTATTCCCATTAAATTTTATTTCTTGCTGTACATGATCAGTTGTTAGATATCATTCTTGCTCACTCTAGTGGTCTAAGTTAAATCTTGATGGAATGTTAAGAATGATAGTGGGCCAGAAAGTCAGCATGACCTAATTTTCCATGATGATTGAGTACTGCTAAGCACTTTCTAGTCATCTGGGACATATTATGCTAGGGGAATTAAAAGCATTTCTGGGTACACAAGATATGAACTTCCATAGGGCCTGTACCTCAAGGGGCAGAAATAGCATAGGAATGGACTTATGTGACCCTTGAAAGAAAACAAAAGCTTGGAATGGCCCTAGGAGAAGAAGTCTGAGTACCATCTGTATGGATGCACAAATGAGACAACATTTGCAGAGATACTAAGAAACTGTAAGACTAACATCCACATTCACATAAATTGAAGGAGTGATAGATTAATAGCCCAAAGCAAAACAGTCTGTGAAATGGTATTCTATAGGCTGGTACCATCCTTGTTGCATAGCAGCCAATCATTCACCTTAGCCATCTCCTTGCCAATGTAGCTGCTGTTACTCCTTCTGGATTAATCAATCACCTGAGAACTAGGTAACTTTAATCTACTCCATTTTAGATCCCTGGACTTGAGACCATGTTATACTAATTTGTAAATTCTCCAGCATAAACACAAAGAATCCACTGTATCTAACTTGTGAACACCATGCTTCATATCACATCTGATCATCTACTTTGGTCCCCTGGCTACTCACCCTTCTGACACATTCCCTGCTACCACCCCTTTCACTCTCCATTTTTTTGCTGCCATTGCTTCTGGAAAGGGCACTTCTATAGCCCCACTCACTCTTATTGAGAGTCCCCAAACCAAAACACTCTTCCCAGTTTGCTTCTCCCCTTATGTGTGCTATTTTCCCCATTTGTTGTTGGCAGGGACTGCCTTGCTTTTGTATTTGTAGTCTCATAACTTAGGGTAATACTTGTCACAGTATAAAGACTTAATAAATGTTTTAGATTTATTCATTCAGTTTAACCTTTTCAGATAATCTTATTTCCCACTATTCTGCAATAGACAACCTTTTCTACAGTCAATCCAATCTTCTCACTATGGCACATGGGCCTGGCTGTTCCTGTCTTCATGACTTCACTCAGTCTGTTTTCTTCAAAAGGAATGTCCTCCCTTCCCCTCAAAATTTACCTGAATATAATTTGTCTATTGAGACCAATTTATTAAGGAACTCTTCTTCAACTACTCAAGTCCATAATAATCTCTCTTCGGAGGCTCAACAGTTTAGAACAGAAGGGACTTTGCTTTTGAGTCATTTTCCTTCATGTCTGACTCTTTGTCACACCATTTGGGGTTTTCCTTGCAAAGATACAAGAGTGGTTTTTTTTATTTCCTTTTCCAGATCATTTTATGGTGAGTAAACTGAGGCAAACAGTGTTTGCCTGTGGTTACAGAGCTAGTAAGTATATGATGCCAGATTTGAACTCAGCAAGATGAGTCTTCCTGATTCTCAAACCATTGCTCTATTCACTGTGCTACCTAACTGCCCAAAAGGGACCTTATGGGTCATCTAATTTAGTTGAAAACTGAAGCCTGGAGAATTTATGTGACTTCCTTAAGATCACATAGAGAGTAAATGGCAGTCAGAATATGAGCCCTAAATCTGAGCCTCCAAATCCAGCTTTCTGGTATTCTAGACAGTATCATAAAATTTACCTTCAATTAATTATTCTCTATTTGTTTTATACACAGACACACATATACACATGCACATGTGTGCACACACACATACAATCTCACTCAGAATGTAAATTTCACAGGAAAAGGGGTCATTTGTCACATATACAATATGTAATTGTGTTTGTATACACATATGTGCATTTCACATGCACATGTGTATGTGTGCATATATAACAGCTTATGTGTACATGTTTGTATGCACAATGCATGTATAGTGTTGCCCAAAGCAACTAGCCCACTGATGAAGAGAGAAGATGGTTTTGACAAGTATTCGTTTATCTTGTAATTGATTGGTTGAATTGACTCGTGGATCATAAGTCTTATTTCTCTGCTTTTAAAAAACAAAATAGGGCAGCTCCCTCAAGTAGAAACCCATCTGAATGGGCATTGTTCTTGTTCCTTCCCTGATACTAAACAGACTTGTTGTCTAGTGATATGTTTCCTGTTCTTTAAAAAAAAAAATCTGTAAAATCAAAGCAATTTAACAATTATTCTAATCATAATAATAGCTAATATTTATATAGCACTTTAAGGTTTGCAAAGTGCTTTCAATATATTATCTCATTTGATCCTTTCAATAATCCTTTGAAGTAGGTTCTACTATTATCCATATTTTTATGGGGCTATCAATTCCTGATCATACTCATCACAATTTTATAATACAACCTTGTATATAACTACCAACATTTACCAGCCTGCAATGTTTTTTTTTTTATCAATTTGCTTTCACATGCTAAATATTCTAGACTATATAAGCAGTCAAATTAATAAGAATAAGTATGCTTTACTGTTCATCCATCATAAACTGCTACAAACTTCAGGTGGGGGGAGCAAATGGCTCCCCACAAGGCTGATTGTCCACACACAATAAATGGAACAAATAAGATGGTGCTGATTGCACACAAAATGAGCATGCAGCTCCTTCTATTTTATTTTTAAAATACACAGCTATCATCTATCATTTCATGCTCTGAACTTCCTTAGAAAGCAGTTGGAGTTAATCTCAAAAATCAATAACAGGATACAGCATGTACAATTTTATCTGTCTGTCTGTGACAGCTGTCACCCTCATTACCTAGACACCTAATGCAGCTATAGGAGGAAGATAGACACCAGCACTTTAAGAGGTCAGGGCCAAGGCCAAGTGTAGAGAGGAGGGCTCTTAGCACCGAGTCTAAAAGTTTAACTAGTTGAGACTTTCAGAAAATATTTTCTAAAGTATGTGATGTTGACACCATCATTTTCCAGTCTTTCAGCCCTGAAGTAGAGAATCCAACCCAAACCACTTTTTCCTTATTGTTTAATGTCTCTTACATATGATATTAATAACAGAAATAGGAGAGTCAAGAATTGTGAAGTCATCCTAAAATATGTATACATACTTAATAGCTGCCCATGTCTGATAATATGGGTAAATGTCCAAAAGAGAGGAATTTAAGGAAATATAATTATCAGAAAAAATTATTATAAAGAAATTAAGCTTAATAATTGCAGAGACAAGAATATCAAAGTATGACAAGCCTAAAGCTTTGTTTCTGAGATGTTCTATCCCAATAAATTTTTTTTTTTTTTTTTTTTGCTTTTTGGAGGGAGGAATGCAGGGCAATTGGGCTTAAGTGACTTGCCCAAGGTCACACGACTAGTAAGTGTTAAGTGTCTGGGGTCAGATTTGAACTCAGGTCCTTTTGACTCCAGGGCTGGTGCTCTATTCACTGTGCCACCTACCCACCTCCCAATAACTTTTTAATAACACCAGGACTCATCTAGTCCATTTCTTTAAAATTCCCACAACACTAACTTTTTTTGTGGTATATCTTCAAAATATGAGCTGATTTTTATTTTTGCTTCAGAGTTTTATTGTCTCGTTGATTTTATTTCTTGCTTCATGGGTCAAGTAAAATCAAATTGAAGGCCAGATCTGCTAGACCTATGAGACAGAAGTTTCCTAGCCTGACCTTCCAGTTCAGAGATATACCTGTTTCATTAGTGTTTTATTATTCAGAAATTGATCAAATAGTCCTTGTTCCTTTCCTTTTCATTTCCTGCCTTTCAGATACTGCCCTCTTCATTAGTACCTCCACTATGAGGGGGGAAACAAAACAGATTGAAAGAAACTCAAGTTAGTCAATGTTGCTACTCACAAGACTTCTGAAGGAGATGCTTGAAGCTAATGATTAAAATTAAATTTTTCTTATGCTTCAGTTATATCAGTTATTTCATTTATCCCTCTATCCTAATACTATATGAGGTTAAAAAAATAATGGGGGTGTTAACTTCAAACAATATTTCCCAACTTGGAACTGTGTTAAAAATCTCCTAGAACACAATATTTCCCACCAGCTAATTTTCTACTCTTGAAGATAGAGTAATTATGAATCTGACAGGAGTGAACCTAAGAAGCCTGAAGAACGGTTATACTTTCAGCTTGAGGAAGATTTCTTACTTTTAGCTGATTCTCCAGTCAGGCACAATTTCATTCATAATTTGAGTCACTGGGCTAATTTGTTGTTGTTGTTGATTTGCTTACCTAAGTTGAATGTTGCTGGCTCCAGTTCCATAGCCCCCAAATACATTTAAATTCATAGAGACTCCAACAGTATTCAATAATTTTTACTGATCAAGACAATATCTTCACAGCATAACCCACTATTAACCTCTCTTCACAGATAGAAGCAACAGTGCATGATAATTCACTGTATCCTATCAAGTAATTTAAAGAGAAAAATCCATGACAAGACTACATTCCTCATTCACATTTAAGCTATTTATTGCCTCTGGTGTTTTGTTTTGTTTTGTTTTTCTGACAATCTTTATCAAAAGCTTTTTTTTCTCCATAAAAAAAATGACGGTAAATACTACTCATAGGCTCACCTTTGACTACTGTTTAATTAAATAAGCCAGTAAATTAAAGAATCTTCTCTTCTTCCTAATTCCCCTTCCTTTCTCCAATTAGAACCTTACCTCTGGGATTACCTTCCATTTACTTTAACTACATATCACATATAGTTATTTCCATGTAGTTTCTTCCATTAGAATATGAACTTCATGATGGGCAGGGATTATATGTTGCCTTTTTTTGTGCCCCCAGGGTTTAGCAGAGTGCTTGGCACATAAGTGCTTAAATGTTGAAGTTGACCAACTCATGATAACGCAAAGCTATTGCTAAAGAGGCCTTTCACTGAAATGGTAGAGGATGGGTAGATACAGTTTATGAGATGGGTAAGTGAACTTTGAGTCCAAAAGATCTGAGTTCAAATTTGGTTTCCTTTTCCACCTAGGGCAGCATTACAATAAAGTAGGAAATCAAATGAGGCTCTGAAAGAATGCAATTACATACAGTAGGAGGAGAAAAGAATTAAAGGATGCGAGGGATATGGGAGGGGTGTAGTCAATAGGACCTGAATCTCCCAAACCTCCTGTCTCCTGTAGCTCCCAATGCCTCCATCATCCTATTCTCTCCAACTTTACTGAGAAACACAAAGGCTTGTGTTAACCTCAAACATCCAAATCTTGCCCTTCCTATCTCCATATTATCTCTTGCATTCAAGCCCTTCTGTCCATTCACACAGCTCCAACTACCGTTCAGGTCTATCCTCTCTCACTGAGATTCTTGCAACAGCCTTGTAATCGCTGTCCTTGCTTCTAGTTTCTCCCCACTGCCATAAATGAGAAACTGTTGCCAAAGGCACTGCCCTCCTCAATTGACTTCAGGGGCTCCCTATTATCTGTGGTACAAAATATAAACTCCTCTGTGCAGATTTTAAGGTCCTTCACAACCTGACCCCAACATATATTTCCAGCCTCATAGGAAGATAAAAGGGAAGAGGAGCATTTATGAATTTATTATTTTCATTTTATAGATGAGGAAACCAGGGAAGACAGTGTGATAACCACTGAGTTATCCCAGACTACTCCCTCTCCCACACCACTACCTCTGTTACATTCAGTCAGTTGGCAAGTCTTGTGAATTCTATTTCCACAATACTGCTCATATCTTTCCCTTTCTTTCCAATTGCTACCATTGATCAGGCTCTTATTATGCTTTGTCTGGACCACAGCAATAGCCTCCTAATTGATTCCCTTTATTTTCAATCTCTCCTCTCTCTACTACATTATTTATCTACACACCTGCCAAAATAATATTACTAAGGTACAGATATGATCATATTATTTTCATACTCTTAAACATTCAGTAGCTCACTACTATCTGTAGGATAAAATACCAGCTCCTTTGCCTGATTTCCAAGGCCCTTCACAATATGGCTCCCACTTACTTTCCCAACGTTATTTCATACTACTGAGTACTCTTTCATCAACTCTACATTCCAGCCAAACTGGACTACTAGTTATTCCTCAAACTTGCCACTTCATGTCTCATCTCCATATGTTTAGAACAAACTGACCAGTCTGTCTAAAATGCGCTCCTTCCTCATCTCCATCTCTCATAATGCCTACCTTCTTTTAAAGTTCAACTCAGATGCTACCTGTGAGGTTCACATTGCAAGCGGTTGTGTCATGCCACAGGGAAGTGTTTGAGGCCCAGGAATTAGTTGGGTCACATGCAGGTCAGGGCATGTTGCACTGACCCCCGCCAGGGGATACTGCATTGCTCAGGACTCTCTTGCGTGGGGATACCCTCTGTTCCTGATTGGTGTCTCCACGCCTTGGGGCCTTCATACCCTTGTAATTGTACTCCCCCTCTCACAATTCTGTTCATCTGGGCCCTATCATATGTGGTAGGTGGATCTGGGGTCTATTTAAGACCTAGGGCTGGGAGGCATCTTTGGAAGCCTGCCTTAGTATATAGCTTTAAGGCTTCCCCATGGAGAGACTTCAATAAACTTTTCTGTTTAGACCTCAGAGCTGTGACTCTTCTGTTCCTGAAAGGTACACTAACGTTGCTGAGTTTTGTGTGAAACCCGTTGCCTCTGCTGGTAAGTTAGGGCACTCTACGAGAGAACCCTGACAGCTACCTTCTCTATAAAGTCTTTCCTCATATCTCCAGTTGTTAGTACTTTCTCCCACCTCAATTATCTTTGTATTCTATTTCTTGGGTACATTTCCTCTCACCTACCACCACCCCTAAACATCATATGAGCTCCTTGAGGGCACAATCTCGTTCATTTTTGTATGTTTCATCCTCAGGTACAGTGCCTCACACAGTGAAAGGACTTGGAAAATGTTTGTTGAGTTAAACAGTCAAATGATTCACTATATGGACCAAAGAAGAAGTAAGAACCGAGTATGAAGCCAAGGTTTGGAGACTATGTCAGGGAAGAAAATAATGATGCAATCAACAGAAATAAAGAAGTTAGAAGAGAGACGAGAGGAAATAAGCCTTTATTAAGCATCTATTATATGTCAGACACTGTGCCAAGAACTTTTTTTTTTGCACAAATATTTCTTTTGATTTTCACAACCATGCCGGAAGTTATGTGGTATTATTATCTCCATTTTATAGATGAGGAAACTGAGTCAGACAGTGACTTGCCCAGGGTCACACAGTCATTAAGTGTCATTTTTGAACTCAGGTCTTTCTGACTTTGGGGCTTGTGCTCTATTCACTGAGCTACCTTAGTTAGGAAAAAGAACAGGTTTTGAGGAGATGATAAGTTCAGTTTTAGACATGGTGAATTTTAGCTATAGCCAAGACATACAGGGGGAGACATGTGTTAGGCAATTGAAAATAAGGAACTACTCTGGAATGAGATGAGGTTTAGAACTTAAATATAGAGGTTTGGAGCTTAAAAATCTGATAGACTCTTTAAATCTTTCTTCATCTAGTCATGTTGCAATTGTCTTCAGTTTCATTTCCCATAACTCATTAGCATATTCCTGTCCTTCCACTCAGAAAGATCTACTTACTGAGACCTAATCACATAATATGCTCATCTCCCCAACATGTTGTTTTTTTTTTAAATTTCCGCATGACTTAGAATGGATTCTCCATTTGTCTTCATCTGCACAAAACTCTACCTTCTTTGAAGGGCCAGTTCAAATTTCATGTCCTCAATGAAGTCTTCCCCAATTTCTACCAGGATTGATTATCCTTTTTCTTTCTAACCTCTTATCTAAAGGCAGAATGGGATACCCTGGGGGATCATGAACTCTCCATAGGTGGAGATTTTCAAGTGAAGGCTAGATGCCTCCCCTTCATATATTTGGTATCAGAGGACCTAGGATCAAATCCTGGTTCTGCCAGTTACTATCTGGGTGACCTCAGGCAAGCCACTCTACTTCTCTGGCCTCAGTTTCTTCATCTGTTAAATAAGAATTGGACTTGAGGTCTCAAAGGTCCCTTCCAGCTCTGAGATTCTTCCAAAAAAAATCTGATCCTGATAAAAGATGATATATTTCATGACAATAACTTCTGTTAACTCCAAGCCTTGCTATGCAACCTTTCAATGATGCATATCATTCTGAGAGGGGCATTTTTGCAAATAAGTTGGGCTAGCTCTATTTTTCTCACTAGAGAGGACTGCAATATTTCTCCATGACTCTACTTGGCTTGGGCTCCATTAACTAATGATCTCATTTAGGGAAAGTGTATCTGAGGCCACCATTCACTTTTGCTGTCTTGTGTAAATACAGTGTAGCTGTTTTAAATCTTCAAAATATCCCCCAGAGGCAGGAAAGTGCTTTCATCTTATTTTATCAATGGAAACTTTTTACCTCTCAATTGGCATAAGTAACATATTCTATAGTGCTACATATAAAATAAGACATAATGGTAAGAAACTATCAGGGAAGTCAATTTCCAAAGCCTTTCACTTTGAGATAATTTGTGATCACAGAGAGTTACTATTATAAAGACTGGAAAGATTTGCTATTTGTGATTAGCTATTATGGATTTTGACACACTTAATAAACACTAAACAATCACTGAAGGAATGTAATTTAAGTTTATATCACTAAGAGATTCTTACTCGATTTCAATGAAATATTTCCAGGCTCAATCTCAAATTCTGCTAAAAAGAGTAATACATGTTAATCTAAGACTTGATACCATCATTTTACAAAGTGACTTGCATTTAATTAGGATCTGTGAGCACGTATCATAACTCAGTAATACCTAGGGTAGCTTTTCCAGGAGAATCTAATATTTTTAACACCTCAAGTAAGCCAATAGCAATGATCTTTAAAGCTCTATAGTTGAACTACATCAAGGTACAATCCATTTAAAAAAATTCTTCTCTCTGGCCTTATTATCTATTCAATATTCATACAGTTAACTCCTATTTTGACAGTATAGATCATCTCTACTTTCCACATTTTTCTTTCTCTTCTTCCCCCCTTCTCTTACCCCCAAAGTGTGAAATTTAAACCTCTTAAATTAAACAGATTTAAATACAGACCAATTTATAATGCAGATCACACTTTGCAAAAAGTCAATTTCAGTAGTTGGGCAATGAAGGTCATTGGAGATTGCTATACCATAAAAGATAGTACTATTAAACAAGGGAGCAAATATACTCTCCAGAGTTATTATGGAAATATACCAAACTATACTGTCTCCCAAAAACATACTATACCTCACAGACACCTCTCTGCATGGCTAAAATAGAAAAGTCATTGTGTGGCAAAGAACCTTCTAAAAACCTAAACATTTCAGACCATCTTCGCTAAAAATATGGAGCATTACTTTTAGAAATTGACTTGAGATATTGTCAACTGCCTTAAGGTTGGCTCTAAATATGGATTTGAGGCGACTGGAGGGTCAAATTCCTGGTCTGGATTCAACTTTTGGAAATGGAGAGAACATTTTAACTGCTCTTATCATGTCACTATTTTGTCATTACTTCAGTCCATTCCTCTTACTACCATGGATAACTAAGGGATGATGGGAACTTTTAAAAGACAACTAAGCAAAGATGCCAGAACCTGGAGAGAAGAAATGAATAGAGTGGAATATGGCATAGGTGAAATGGTGTCATAGAAAGTGTATTGGATTTGAAGGCAGAGGACCTTAGCATACATTCCTTTGCTTGTGACTTATCTCTCTCCTGGCCTTTAATTGAGTCTCTTTACCTCTCTGGATTTCATCATTAAAATGAAGGAAAGGGTAGGGATGCAGGTTTGGAAGAGGTTTAAGACATTCCAGTCTTCTCCCTTTAGATATCCTGAGAACAACATTAAAGGTAGGATCCTACACTGTGTACATTACAGGTCATGTAAATTACAATGAGAATCTTCATTAGATCCCATTTAAGATTCTGAGTTTCATTTCCAAATGTGTGAGATAACTTAAATACTAGTTTATAAAGTAAACCCTACTCTGAGTACTACTTCCAAAACATGTGAGGCAATTTATATGTTAGTTTATAAGGCCAGGCATGAATGGAGGGAAGAAATTTCAGTGACAGGGTTCAGTCAACACATACTTGTCTAAAATGAATATTTTCTATTTTGACTGCTTCAAACAGAAAGGAATACCCAGAGAGGAAACATTTAAAAAGAGAAGGGAAAAGTGGATTGGATTTCCAATCAGAAGTCCTTCCTGCTACTCTATTGTCACTTCTTAAACTTACTGGTTGTGTGATCTTGGGAATTCTCTCAACTTCTTTTTACATATCTATAAAAATGAGGACATTCACAATACTTACCTCACAAGGTTGCTATCAGGATCAAATGAGATTTTATATATATATAATATATATATATATACACATATATATATATGTACATATATATATATATATATGTATATATGTAAAGCACTTTGAAAATTTTAAAGCTCTATGTAAATATTACCAATTAAAATAATGAAATATGTTGAGTTTTACTTAGGGAGGCATTGGATTAGGGGAGGAGGTAAATTCTCAGCACATAGTCTAAGGCAACAGTTCTCAAAACTTTTTTTTTTTTTCAGGACCCATTTGTGCCGTTAAAAATCACTGGGGACTCCACAGAATTTTTGTTCTCTGTGGATTGTATCTATCAATATTTACCACATTAGAAATGAGAATTGATACATTTTTAAAATACTTATTAATTCACTTAAAATGAAAATAATTCCATTAAATGTCAGCATAATAAAATATTTTATGAAAAAGCACATTTTCCAAAACAAAAAAATTTCTGAGAAAAATGGTGTGTCTGTTTTTGCAAATGATCTGTTGCAATATGTTGTTCTCGGTGAAGTATATGAAGGAAATAGAGCCTCATAAAGCTAGGTAGTTGGAAAAGTTAAATAATATCTTACTAGTATTATTATTATTATTAAAATATTTTGGACTTTGCAAACTCCTTGAAAGACTTTTAGTGGCCCTAATGGTCTGTAGACCACACTTTTGAAACCAGTAGTGTCAGGACAACAAATGAAAGCTGCTGTACAGAAACACTTTATCTCGCATTGAAATGCTTTACCAAGGAAAGCTACTGATGCAGTCTGAGAAAAGCTTTAGTGAGTATCATTTGGGATTCAGACCATGAACATAACTTGAATCATCCCTCAAAATCATAGGTCCTGGGGTGCCAGCAGGTGAATATACTTAATCTACTGTCAATTTGCTTTAGGTTTGAACATAGCTCTTTAAAGGAAGGGCTCCACCATTCCCTAGAGACAATAGTCATGTGCTTTCCCTACTTTGGAACAGTAGACCTCTCTCTACCTCAATTAGCATTGTGTCTTGACCACCAAAACACACTGTCCTCTTGCAAACACACAGTTAGACCATTCTTCCCTTTTCCACATGCCATAAAGAATACACAAACCTGTAAATGTATCTATTACCCAGGCTTCAAGGTCTAGTTCATCTTTCATTTCCTCCACAAAACCTTCTCATAATGATCCCTCCTCTCTATGAACCATGACAAAACTGAAAAGTCTATAACACATAATTTATCATTCAATCCCCAGACACTTTTGCATAACTTCTATTTTGTCAACCCATTCCTTTAGATACTATAGAGAGCTAAAGGAGTTTGGAGAACTTAAAAAAAAAAAAAAGACAACTCAACTGAAGTCTTGTCTTGCCAACAAAACTACAAGTGCCAAGTGGGGAGGAACTATGTCTTATGCATCTTCTGTGTTCTTTATGGTGCTCAGCACTGATAAATATATAATAAATGTTCAATATTTTTTCTATTTGAATGATTAAAGAAGAAAAGAGCTCCAGCATAAAAATCAGTAAGAAGGTCAAGTTGAGCTTAACCCAAAATATTAGCCCCACCATCAATCATATGATTTTCAGGGTAAGTCTATTTATGATCAGAATTTATCCTAGTGGGCTAATAGATGGAAGCATTTATTTCTGTTTACAGTTACATTTTCATCAGTTCTCTTTTGGTTATTCACCAAACACCACTTGAGCTTTCCAAACTCTAGCTTTTTTCACACTTTTTGTCTGCATAAAAATGTCAGCTGTACATGACTGCCATCTTTGCAAATTCTATCCATCCTTCAAGGCCTAAATTGTCAACTTTTTCATGAATCCTTAACAAGTAATAATCTCTCACCTTGTCATAGTCTTTCTTTCTCAGTGATTCTGAATCCACATATGACATTTTACACATCCCATTCTCTGCTTCCCATAGTCCATTTTTTGAACCAAGATTCATTTAATCCATATTCATCACCCAATCAAAATTCTGGTAACTGTTATCTATTGACCTCCAGGACACTCTCCATTCCTCAATTATTTTAATACCTGGTTTACAGTCTTTCTCTCCTTCCTAAATCTTGCCCTCACATTAGCATATGTGAACCTCTATATTGATACTCCCTATCTTCCCAGTCCCTTAATTTACTCACTTTCCATGACCTTTTTCTCTATTTTACTTCAGCTATACACACAGATGTCATTCTCTTGATATTGCCATTATCTACTTCCATCTTCATGAATCCTGAAATTCCTTTGTTTTATCATAACTATTGTCTTTCCACATTGTCTTGTGCCTTGCAACCTCTAATCTGCTCTTTGTCTTCACCATGACTTTCAATCCCATATCTCTTTAATATTTTCCCAGGCCATAAAACCCATACTGGCTGTATCTTCCTTCCTTCCACATATAGACTCCTTGGTGAACCACTTCAGCTCTACACTATTGAATCCTTTGCCTCATATCTTATTACTGATTTTATTTTATCAATACTCAATCTTAAATTATTCCCAACATCTGCTGCCATAGCTCCTATTTGCATGTTGCTGAATGAATCTGGAGAAAATCACAAAATTTTTCTGACTGGGTCCACTACAAATTTATTTCATATAATCTCAATTGGACCTGGGGCAAGGCAATCTTTTTACACCCACTTAATTTATTCATTTTTTAAATTTTACTTTATTTTTAAAATTTTATTCCTTTTCAAGTGTTCCATTGCTCTTCTGGCCTATTCTCAAAAAAGAATCTTGCCACATATTTCACTGAAAAAAACAGACAATTCAACTAGAGTTCCCTCTTATTCACTCCTCCTCTCATATCATCCACATGCCTTCCACTATTATTTCTTCCTTAATGCTTGTCTCTCAAGATGTAGCCTTTCTTCTTCCCCAGGCAAACCTCTATACCTACATGAGTAATTGTACTCCAACTAACCTTCTCCAGCACATTGACCCCTCTATCATCCCAGGCTGTCACTTATCTTCAATATATCCCTATCTACTAGTTGCCTCCCTAATGTCTGCAAATACACCCATGCCTCCATCCCCAAAACATTCTCACTTGATCCATGCATCTTCCATAATTATCATCCCTTATCTTTTCTCCCTTTTGTAGCTTAAACTCTTCAAAAGACTGTCTATAATTTTTGCCTCCACTTTCTTTCCTCTCACTTTCTTCTTAATTATTTTCAGTTCAGTTTCCATCCTTATCATTCAACTGAAACTGATCTCTCCAAAATTATGAACAATTCCCTGATCGCCAAATCTAAGGATCTTTTCACAGTCCTTATCTTGCTTGACTTCTCTGCAGGCTTTGACACTGTCAATCACCCTCTTTTCAACTTGATGCTATCCTCTCTAGGTTTCTTTTACAACCCTTTTTTTCCTGATTTACTTCCTACTACCTGTCTCTTTTGTGGGAACTTCATCCAGATAGTATCTCAACCCAAGAGATGACTTCCAAAGCTCTGTCCCAGGAGTTTTTATCTTATCCTTTTACACTATTATACCTTATAATCTCATCAGTTCCCAAGAATTCAATTATAATCTCTATGTAGATGCTACTCAGATACAATCATGTAGCCCTAATCTCTCATATAACCTTCTAGTCTTGCATTTCCAATGCATCTCAAACTGGATGTCTTAACATATCTTATGTTCAACATGTTCAAAACTGAACTCATTTTCTTTTCCTCAAAACCTTCCCCTCTTCCCAACTTCCCTAGAGTTGGTACATGGTTATTGTTAGTAAGTGATTATGCACTCAATGCAGCCTCTAAAGAGGAGATGCAACAAAGTATGGATTCTCTGTTGCTTATGCTAATTTTGGATTAACAATTTACATCAAGAAGACACGATTGCTTCACCAGCCAGCACCATACCATCTATACATTGAACCACTGGTTATAGTAAATGGAGAAGTTTTGAATACTCTGGATAAGTTCCCTTACTTTTTTGGGATACTTTCTAGAGATGTACACATTGACAATGAAGTTGACACACACATTGAAAGAGCTAGCTCAATATTTGTTTTTTTCAAGGAGATATTTCACATTGCCCTCTATTTTTTCATTTGTTTGGATCTGTTTGATAGTATCTTGATTTCTCATGAAGTCATTTGCTTCCATTTGCTACACTCTAATTTTGATGAAATTATTCTCTTCAGAATGCTTTTGAGATTCTTTTTCCATCT
>CM053585.1:487100515-487151882 GCA_028646515.1 Pseudochirops corinnae | reverse complement strand
AAACCAGATGATTATTCTTTTGTTCCTTGTTCTAAATATTGTGTCCACTGTAGTGAAAATGGTGACCATTCTAATGTTAAGCTGTTATGAACACTATATTGTGATTTTCTGTGATAAGATGTAATGTTGTGAATATTGTATTGTGATATATTGTGAATGTTTCCCTTGATTTGTAATGGAACATATTCAAAATGGAACTCTTTCTTTCCAACTAAATCCAACTTTCTTTCACATTTATCTCTTTTGAGAGTATCCCCTTCCCCATCCTTCCTTTTTCTTAGGCTCAAACTTTGGAATCAATTTTTCCTCTATCCTCTCCTTCCCCCAATTATCTAATCAGTTACTGAGTCATGCTGCTTCTACATACACTACCTATTTTTCAGATCACATGGGCATCCCTTAAACTGGGCTCTCATTTACTTTAACTTGGACTAATATAAACATCTCCTAATTGGACTCCATGTTTTCAGTCTTTCTCCTCTGTAACCCTTCTCCATATAACTCCTTAAATAATCTTCCTAAAGCATGTCTGACTATGTCACTTTGTGGAGAAATCCATGGATTCCCTTTTGCCTCTAAAGTAAAACAGGAGTTCTCATGATAGAATTTAACATCTGTCAAATTTTAGCCTGTCTTTCCAGGTTTATTATGTATTATTTCTTTCATATATTTCATGTGTCTGCCATACTGATCTACTTTTTGTTTCCCAAACAAGGCATTCACTCTCTTTTCTCCATGCTATTGTAGACACATGGCTGAGGGTTTCCTCACTTCCCCCTCTTAGCATTATCTAACTTCATTCAGTGTTCTGTTCTAGTGTCAATAGCCTTTCTTTTTGGTCATTTGGTGTTCTCTTCTTGCTCAATTTTTTATGTCATTGCTTATTGGTTTACATTTTATTTGATCTTAGTGAAGAGAAGCTTCTTGAAGGCAAAGACTGTTTTTCATTTCATTCTTGAATTCCCCATGAGCCAGTACAGTGTCTTATGTAAACTAGAAGCTTAATAAGTTTAATATTGGAATGATAGGTTGAATGGCAGGAGCAAAACACATTAGAAGACTGGTCAAATTTCATCAGAATGTGAAGATCATGAATAAAATGAAGGTTCATACAATTGGAAATAAAGATAGTAACCATACTGTGGAGGGCTTCTATCTGCATGGCAAAATGTCTAATGACTTGGATGAGAAGGAAGAAAACAGCTTTCAGATATATTTTTTTTTATTTCCCCCTACCTTAAGCCCTACAATTTTATCTGTGGACAGCCTATATGCACCTTTTAATACAAGTGCAATCAAAATTCTGAAATCAAACTTTTACAGCTAAAACCCAGTGTCTCTAATTAACACATTATTCTTTGTATCACTGACTACCTGGTTTTCATGATGCTTGGCAAGATTGCCAAGTTCTTACAAACCCTAGAAATCTTTCCACTTTCTATACTCTGTGCTATATTTCTCCCACTGAAATGCTCAAATCTTTTGATTATTGGACAGGTACATCTTCTTTACAGATCCTTACAAAATACAAATGTATACATGGCCTACGGGGCTACATCTATTTGTGTGACAGGGAGTCCCTGGAGCATTCAGGTTTGGGACTGTAGGAATGTGATAGACTATGGAATGTTTTATGTCCCAATCAGGTTTGATTTAAATGCAGATATCCTTGGGGCACTGGATAAGTTGATGAAAGAAAAAAGTGGTGCATTGTGGTATCTGAACAGAAAGGCAAGAAATGATGACAAAAACACAAAAGTTATAGTTGAAAATTTTTCCACAATTACCTAGAATAACAGAAGAGCTCAGGTCTTCTGAGAGTTAGCTTGTTGAAAGACTGTTTTGTTCATTCGTCATGTAGAAAAAAATGGACTCTAACTTCTCAGCAGTAATTGGGGAAACAATATAGGAGCACAGAAATGAAAGTCAGGCGGCAAATATTCTCATTTTACTTCTGTCAACAACTAACTCTATGCTTGTACAGGAAGTTCTAAAACCATGATAACTGGATCCACTACAAACTAATGTTGCTTTATGTTAACTGGGCCCTCACTGTTGCATGGCAATCCATTTATTATTTCTTGTTTGGAAATCTATGGCATTCCCTACACTGGTTGTTCTAAATTCTTTCTTTTCTCTTACACAACCCCCTCTACCTTTTTCTCTGAAGAGAGGACCTTGCTTCTTGCTTTACCAAGGAAAGAGCAATTTTTCATGAATTTCATCTTTTCCTTTACTCTGCATCTCAAAAGCTCTTATCTTCATGCCCTATGCTCCCTTTCTTTTCTCCTCTTGTCCTTAATTTCATCATTGGTAAAACTGGATGATTTAACAAATTGTCCTTGACATGCCTTTCAGTTTTAAAGTTTAATGAATATCTCATTCTATAAAATATTCTCTTGACCATTTCTTCCACCAATCGAACCAAAATGTTAAGTTTAATTTTATTGTTGTGCTAATTAAGATATGCAGTATAGCCTATCTTCCCAAATTTGGGGTGGTTGGGGGCTTTCCTTCAACATGCCTCTCAGATATGTATTTTATTTAGAAAATAGTTATTAATGACTAACCTTGTATAATGCACTCCTGCAAATGGTGGGTGGCATGCAAGAGAAATTTTGGAGGTAGAATTAGTAGGATTTTGCCATGAGATTTCAAAAGAAATTTCAAAGAGAAATTCAAGATTTCAAACTCAGAGAATTGGAGAATGGTATTACCATAGACAAGCACCAGAACCTGGTTTTATAGAGACAATGAATCACTTTGGTTTTAAATGTTGAATCTGAGATTCCTATAAGACAGGTGGAAATAGGCTAGCAGATATTTTGAGATAAACCAAAAGTGCATGATCATAGATCATAGGAAAAATTAAGCCTACAGTTGGAGTCATCCAAGATGAGGATGATGAAGTCATGTGAATGGATGAGAGTTCATGGGAACAGGGCAATGGAGAGGGATAGGTTGAGGAGTTCACTTTTATTAAAAAGCGATGAGTATCTATATTGCAAAGACAAGGAAAGTTAGTCAATTGGTAAATATTTATTAAATGTCTGCTTTGTGTCAGGCAGCTATGTGGTACCATGGATGGAGTGCCTGTCCTGGAGTCAGGAAGGTTTATCTTCTTAAGTTCAAATCTGTCCTCAGACACACACTAGCTGTGTGACCTTGGGCAAGTCACTTCACCTGTTTGCCTCAGTTCCCTCATCTGCAAAATGAGTTGGAGAAGGAAATGGCAGACTACTTTAGTATTTCTACCAAAACAAAACAAAACAAAACAAACAAAATCAAATGGGGTCATGAAGAGTTGGATATGACTTAAAAAAAAAAAACAACTGACTTGTGGCAGGCACTGTGCTAACTGCTAGAGATACAAAGAAGGGTAAAAGATAGTCCCTGTTCTTGAGGGTTTCATAATCTATTAATTGAAAAGGATTTGAGATCTCTTGAAAATATAGGAAAGATAGAAAAGATGTTGAGTGATATAACTATAGGGATGTGTTAAAGAAGGGATAGTGGAAAGAATATTTTGCTTTATGGTCTTAACATCATCCTTCAAGAGTTCAGGAGTTTGAAAAGATTGTGGAGACACTCCCGAAGTATCAACAAGGGATGAATAAGAAACTGAAGAAATGATTGTGCAGGTGAAAATAGATAGCATTTGTGATGGGTCAGGTCAACCTACTATAATGATTTTCAGCAACCTGGGTGAAGTAATGGAATATATACTGTGAGCCATCAGGGATTAGCAAAAGTTTAGATGACCTATGCTGTTACTAAGGGAAGCAGCAAAATGGCTTTGACTAGATAAGGGTAAAGGAATAGATAAAAAAAGGACCAGTTACCTGGATTAAGTTTCAGGCATCCAGGAGTTTGAAGATCTACTGAAGGTAGATATGGGTAAGTTTTGATAGAGTGAAGATGTAGAAGGTAATGGAGATTGTGTGTGTTTCAGGTTAATATTTGGAGTTAGTCAGGTAACAAGCACTAAGTCACCACCTAGATTCCAGGCACTGTGCCAAGCACTGGAGATACAAAGAACGACAAAAGACAGTCTCTTCCATCAAGGATCTCACAAATTTGAGACTATGATTTGTTGGCAAGCATGTAAGTAACGTATAATGGTGCTGGAGGTGTGGACAGACAAGGGTGATAAAGAGCTAGGATAATGATACAGAGAACAGCTAGACTTAGCAAAGCATTCATTTTGCCTATCAGATATCTTTTGCCTTTACTCCTTTCTTAAGTAATCAGAATTGCTGGAGTTAGTTAAAAAGCAAATTCCCAGATACTTAGTTGAAAAGTAATGTTTAACTTTCCCTTATTCCCCTATGACACAAAATATTGTATCACTTTGGTTTTTGTTGGTTTCTTTTGTTATGTTGTGAGCTTTTTGGGGGGAGGGGGGTATAATGCTGTGAAGTGTGTAAAGCTATAGTGCAACCGAATGATAGTCCCTTTACAGAACCAATGGTAGTATTAATTTGGATCCTATTCCTAGAGTGAGAGGTAAGGGTATGGGAGAGAAGAGGTAGTCACATAATGGATGGGAAGATGTCAGAGAACTGGGTATGTGGAATCTCCCTCTAACAATACAAATCAGCAGCTGCTCTGGAACTGAGTCTCACACAATCATCATGTGTCACAAGCAAAACATGAACCCAGGTTTCTGTGGCTCCAAGGCTGGTTTTCTTTCCCTAGCCACAGTGCCTCTTTTTTGATGTGAAGTACCATGTAATTTTGGGGCAGCAAGGTGGTGCAGTGGGCAGAGCTTGGGATCAGGAAGACTCATCTTTATGAGCTCAAATCTGGCCTCAGATACTTCCTAGCTGTGTGACCCTGGGTAAGTCACTTAACCCTGTTTGCCTCAGTTTCCTCCTCTGTGTAATAGCATTTGTGATGGAAAAGGAAATGGCAAACACTCTAGTATCTTTGCTCAGAAAATCCCAAATGAAAGACTTAGACAAGAATGAAATAACAGAACAACCAAACCACATAAATTGGCACCTAATTATACATTCCCTTGTGTCATTCACTGTTACAAGAGCATCACTCATCAGTTAGATTTCAGGCTCTTAAAGGGCAGGGGCCACCTTGCTTTTTTAATATATCCCCCCCACACATACACACCCTAACCACCTAATAGTGCTGACTATACAGTCAAAGCTCCATAAATGTTTGTTGGATAATTAATTATAGTGGAGATGGATTGGTGGGACATAGCTTGCAAAGCAGTTATCAATATAGGTGTCATGCATTCTTTTGATTATATAAAGAGTGTATGTGATTAGCCAATTAATGGGAAAGCAAGGCTATGTGAAGGATCTGTTATTTTGCCAATGTGGAGAATTCCTGGTGTGGAGACTTCCTTTGCCAGCTATTTTCACCAGTTCTTGTCAGTATTTAAATCCTAGGGAGCTGTCAGAGACACATCAGGTAAAGTGAGTAGCCCAGAGTCACGTAGCTAGCAAAGATCTGAGGCAGATCTGATCTTCTAGATTCTAAATCCAGTCCATTGTTTAGAATGAAGCTGGTGCTGCAGTGGATAGAGCAGTGGATCTGGAGTCAGAAAAACCTGAATTCAAATGTGGCCTCAGACTCTTACTAGCCATGTGATCCTGGCAAATCATCTACCTTCTGCTTGCTCAGTTTCCTCACCTGTTAAATGAGGTTAATAATCATACCCACCTCCCAGAGTTATTCTGAGGATCAAATGGGATATTTGTAAAACAAGCTTAGCCCATATGACTGGCACATAGTAAGTGTCATATAAATGTGAATTCCTATCCCCCTTCCCTATCCTTTGCACAATGCTTTAATGAAAGCTTACTTAGACCTTATTCTCATTATCACAGCACTGAGCTAATACATTGTTTATACCCTATAGATGATACTGCAACATCTCCCCTTATATTTCCCCAGCCGTCCAAATGGTTTTCATTAATACACATAGATTAAATTCTGTCATAAGTACCAGTACAAAACCCACCTCTTTTTACCAAAGAGATCCTCACTTCCCAGCAGATTACCATCTTCATTTGAGCAATCTGTTCTACAACACCTGCACCCTTAAAGTTTTTTTGATTTGTAAAACTGCTTGTGGCACCCAGCACTTATTAAGGGGAATGATACATTTACATTAGACTTGATTGCACCCCAGCTTCAACACAATAAAGCAGTTCTATTTATGTAAATATGGTCTTTATGTGAGTCACAGAATATAAAGCCATTGTGTCATCACAATACATAGACATATACACCTCTGATCTCTTGAATCACCCTTCCTGGGCTCATCTGTCTCTTTCTATTGTTTACTCTTAAATACGTAATATTTGGGTGTCCTTTCAGCAGGCGAGGATTCATTTCAAACACTAATGAATTTAAAAATATGCTTTTGCCTTGTCCATTTGATACCCAGTCCTGCAATTTGACTTTCAGCATTTGTTTCTATCTCAGGCTCCCGTCCTTCTCCTTCCTTTCCCGTTCTTGCCTCCCCTCCCCACCCCCTTTATTATATTTTTTATTGAAGGCTGAGATGAGCCAGTTGCTGCATCATGGGCCCATTACACTTCCTAACAATTCCATTTGCACCTTATTGTTTGTCTTATTGCTGGAAAATTCAGGTGATTCATCATGCCTGAAGAAGCACCTGATCCCAATTCCCCTGATATCATGATCACTATGTGACAGGAATACAGTAGCAGTGGTGGCTTTCAGAGTCTAAGAGGCCAAGGTGATAACTCTTTGGGGACTCTTAGCCTCTCAAGTATTGATGAGTTCCATTTTTGTAACAATGTGGTTTTTTTCTCTTCCCCTCCCCCACTTCCCTTCTTGCTTCCCTTCAACAGCCCCCTGAGTGTGGAGAAGGGGCAGAAGTTGATCAAGGATGTGGCTTATCTACTGAAGTTGCCCCCAACCACCATTGTGGATGTCAGGTAGGTACCTGAAGGAGGGGGCCACCTTTTGATTGCATTCATGCATCACATTGCATTCAGTTTCACAAATCAAAGCGTGAAAGAAAAGCGAGGTGCTTGAGTTTTTTTGTTAATTATATCAAAGAGAATCTGTTTGGAAAGGAGTGAAGAGGAAATCCCCAGTGGTTCAGGGTAAGTTATTTAAATAGTAAGTGAAACCTGAGTTTAATTATGAAACATCTGAAATAATCTCCAGAAGGAAAGATAACTCAGCTAGAAGGTATGAAATGAGATGGATGAAAAGAAGGCAGCCAGTCACTATTTATTAAAGCCTTTGGGGGTACACAGCCCTTGATGTGTCACTAGTGAACATATAAAAAAAAGATTTAGGCTATTTGATTCCTTTTCCTTAGGAGCTTACAAATGACCTGGAAACAGGACATATACCCAGGAAACAAATGGAGAAACGTGTTTTCAGATTGGCATTATCAACAAATAAGCAGATTAATATAACATTACCCAAGCATATAAGTGCTCAGAAGATCATGGGCAGACAAGGGAGAAAGGAAAATCATGAGAAATCAATTGTGGAAGGCTTCCTGGAGAATATGAAGTGGGAAAGAAGTTCTGAAAGGGATAAAGACATAGAAGCATATCAGAAATAAGGTAGTCTGTCACCCACCACTTACTGTTGAGGAAACCTGAGACTGTCAGAGGTTTAATTCCTTGGTCAAATTCACAGAGGCAGTAAATGGCAGACATGGAATTCAAACTCAATTTGTCTGTCTGAATGGCAGACATAGGATTTGAATTTGAATACAGGTCTCCTGTTTCTGAATGTAGTTCTCTTTCTCCCTCCCTCTCTCTTACTCTCTTTCTCTCTCTCTCTCTCTCTCTCTCTCTCTCTCTCTCTCTTTCTCTCTCTGTCTCATTCTCTCTCTTTCTCTCTCTCTGTCTCTCTCTCTCTTACTCTCTTATTTTCTCTCTTACTCTCTCTCTCTCACACACACACACACACACACACACACACACACACTTGCTCACTCTCTCTCCCCCTCTCACTCTTTCCCTCTCCTCTTTTCTCTCTGCTCTCCTCTTCTCTCCTCTCCCTCTTCCTTCTCTCTCTTTCTCTCTCCCTCTCTCTCCTATTTCACCTTATATAAGGTCAGGTCCTAGAGACAAGACTGAAGGGAAACAGCACTGACCTGAGCCTGTGGAGTTGTAGCTTACATCTAAGCCTTTTCTTCCTCATTTGCCACAAGGAGGGAAATGGGCTAAATAGCTTCTGAGAACCTTTCCAGCTTTAAAGCTAGTATTTCTAAGATCTTCTCCAGGATGCGCTTTCTGTGGTTTTGTGATTTCTGTACTCCTAGATGTGACTTTGCCATTCTCTTGGATGTTTCCTTTTTTGCAAAAGGACACAATCAAAGAGGTCTACTGCCAGGTCATGGGCACAAGCGACTTCATGGCAGAGAATTGGGGCTTGCCTACTTTCTGGGTTTGTGCCATGACACCGTGGCTATATAAGCACTCAGAGAATCACATTCTCCCTCTTGTTCTTTGCCATTCATTCTCTCTAAGTTGGACACCTCTGAAAATGCCCTTTGCTCTTTCAGGCCAGGTATTTCACTGGTATAAAAACAAATTCTCTCTTAATAATCCAAGAGAGGTAATACAATTCTCTAAGGGTTCAGAGTCTAATTTTGAACCAGAATATTGCTTAAGAAATCTTGTTTAGTAGAGGTTAAAGTAAGAAAGTAAGTGAAGAAAAACTAATTTTTCTCAAAAACTGGAACAAAGAATAAATTACCTTTGTCTTTGACAAAAATGTGCTTGAGAATATGACTAATGTTCCCTAGCATTAGGTAGGGACCAGTTTTGTGGTCTAACTATATACTTCTACATACCAATTAATAAGCCATCAAGCTTTTATTGACCACTTCCCTGAGAATTGGTGTTCCACAATTGTTCTTGAGCTGGCATCAAAGTCAGAAGATCTGGATTCAAGTCTTGTGCTGATAAATTTTAACTGCCCTACAAAAGGCAAACCACTTGAACTGTTAATAGTAATTTTCTAATTTTGCAATTATTCCCTCCCATAGGTAGTCCTCATAAAGGACTTTAGAAAACAGCAAATGCTTGTTGAAAAAAAATCACCCCTTAGTCTTGCTCTCTTACCATCTGGCTTCTTTTAATGGACCTTTTATGAAGGAGTGTTCCTCATAATGAGATTTTGTGGGTTTGTGCATATGGGAGTTTTCTGAGAGAGGCAAGGGGGAGTTCTTGAACAGCTAACCTTTGCCAAAATGGATCATAGTGTTACACTGATTTTTTATGCAATAGTAATGGCTATAGCTGTAGTAATGATTCCCTGATGACTTGGAAAATCCTTCCCAATTCAGCTCAGCTCAGATATTGATACTGTCTTCAATGTAATTTTTAGGCATGGCAGATCTAAATATATTTTGGAAATTCCTATTCTTGAAGCATTGTCGTCTTTTGATCTTCAAATGATGCATTTTAATTTGACTTTGTTTTAGAAAAAATGGGAGGGGGGAGCGGACATAGTACAAACCCACTTTACCAGCCAGATTGCTGTATATCTACTAAAGGACTTTGTTTATTACCATCCCATTACACACAATTATAAGAGATGTTTATGTTTGTAAATGAATTCTCCTTTGAGTTAAAATATGTAAAAAAAAAAATTCAATATGCTCCCTTTTCATTAGAAAACTGAAAGCAACAAATGAAAGAGATATTTTTGATAGATTGCATGATTTAGTTAGACAAACTTATTAGAATAGTCCTTCTTTTTGAGGAGCCCTATGTTACTTAAAGTGCTTTTTTTTTTTGCTTTTAGATGGAATTGTCATGTTTGAAACACAAGTTTCTAATCCTTCACTGCACTGTTTTCTTCTCTTTCTTAGTAAAATGTACCCTCTTTCTCATTCTAGTGAATTTTCACTGAGCCTACTGGTTCCAGTAAAATTCCATCTATCCAGAACACAAAGAATGGAAATCCGGAATAATCATGTGTCTTATGTTCTATGCTTATTAAAAAGAAACAAAAGTGAATTCAAAAGTCTCATATCGGGGATCTAGTTTTATTTTGTTTTGTTTTTTAAAGAAGCAGCTCTCAAGTTGCATCCTGGGGTCAGTAAAGGTCCAATTACTGACACCTTTTACATCTACAAGCTGTACAGTGATAATTGGTGTTCAGGATGATGACTCCCACCCCTTCCAGGAACCCTGTGAAGTCTGAAGTGTCTTCTCATTTACTCCCCAGTGTGACCCCTCTAACCGTGCTGGGTCTTGGCAGTATCAGACCAGAAGAAGACATCACTGGGAATCTAGTTAGACCAAGACAGTCTGATGAATATTGAAGATCTAGGTAACAAGATAGCAAGGGGTCTTGGGCAAAAATTCAGTCATTAGAGAAGGGGGCATGGGTACTATGATCCCAGGCAGGGAATTAGTATCTAGAATGTGGGAATTCTGCACAAACAGGAAAGAATAATAATAATAACTCACATTACGTTTTGAGGTTTTCAGAAAAAGTTTCCTTACAATACTTTTGTAAGCCAGGCAGGACACAGAGTTCTAAATAGTTTGCCCAGATCAAAGGATAATGAAGAGCACTATAACATGAAGAAACAATTAAAAGTCAGTCAACAAGTACTTATTATTTACTTACTGTATGGCAGCTTACACCATACTAAGCATGGGGAATACAATGAACCCCTCCCCCAAAAAAATTAGTCCTTGAACCCAAAGATCTCAAATTCTAATGAGGAAATCAACATACAAACAAGCACATAGAAAAAATATATATACTATAGATGGAAGGTAGTTCTTGAGGGAAGACACTAAGAGGTGCAGAAAAGGAGCTGGGAATGGTGATGGTGGTGGTGGTGGTAAAAACCTCTTACAGAAAGTCAGATTTGACCTGAGTCTTAAAGGAAGACAATGAAATCTAGGAGTTAGAGACAAGGAAGGAGAGCATTCCAGCTAACAGAATAGCCAGTATGGGTGTATGGCGTCAGGAAATGGAGTGTCCTTATGAGGCAACAACTCATAGGGCAATGTACCTAAATTGTAGTGTGAAGTGGAATAAAGCATAAGAACATGGGAAAGGTAAGAAGAGACCAAGTAGATGTATAGAATCAAAGTCCCAGGAAATTAGCCACTAGGGCTCTATAACAATAGGACTCAAGAACCCAAGTACAAAAGTAATCTTTAATAGTGGTTGAAATATTCAGAACAGGTAGGGATAACAGTCAAAATGAAGAACAATAGCCCAAAGCATTCCCATCTTATTTTGTGCCCTGATTGTAATTTTTTTTTAATCTAGTGTGAATAGTACTGAACAAGTTTGCTCCGAATCAGAGTGTCATGACTCTCCAGTTTCTAGATATTCTTGATAGCAGCAGGTTTAGAGAGCAAGGCATCCTGGGGCATTCTAGTTCCAACTCAGACATTCTCCTCACTGTGGGATCAACGCAGTGTTCTTCTGTGACTCTGTTCTTAGCTTTATTTTCAAATCGCCAAAGTTTTCTCATTTTGTTTGTTATCCTTGCAGTAGAATACCTGTTCATCTCTCCATATTTATACAAATCTTATTCATTCTCAATGTCCTATTCCTTGCAAGTCAACTTATTCAACCCCTGGGTAACCCAGATGATCAATCCAATCTAACAAACATTTATTAATAGGTTAGTATAGGTAAGGCACTATATACTAGGGACACAAAGGCAAAATTTAAAAAAAAGTGTAGCCCCTTTCTTCAAGGAAATTTGTGTTCTATTGGAGAGATTGATATTTATCTTCCCCTTCTTTGAATTTTTACAGTATGTATTTACTACTTATTTGTCTTTAATAATTATTGCTTCACTGTCAACTTAAATGAATGAATTAAAAGTAATTTATTAAATGCTTACAAGTTGTCAAACACTGTGCTAATCACTGGAGATACAATTATAGAATCAAAGACATCTCCTGCCCTCAAGGATCTTGCATTCCACTATAAGGAGACAGCATATGTATGTAGGTAAAAGATGGCCAAACAGAGTTATTTTGGCTTGGAAATTTAAAGTAATAGTGAGTGGAACAATGCACCCTCTGTAGAGTGATTTTGCCCTTGTCAGACTGACACATGACAATGTCCATATAGATTTCATTATGATTCCAGTGCCTTTTATGTACAAGACACTGCTCTAGGTACTAAGGGCATACAAAAAGAGAACAAGAATATCCCTATTCTTATGATCTAACTGGCATAAAATGACCACAAATAGTGCTGATACTATTGACTGGAACTTATTGTAAATAAAGAAAAGGAATGTGACATAAAATTGAAAAAGCAGGTTGTAACCAACCAGATTGGGTGGGACTTAGATGCAAGAATGTCATGTTTGGACATTATTTAGTGGACAACAAGGAGTTGTAAATGCTTTTTGAGCGGGGGGGGTGACAGGGTCAGCAAAAGAAAGATTAATCTGGTAAAGGAAATTACCACACTAGACCAGGTAATGAGAATCTGAACTAGTTCACAGTCATGGAAAAGGAAATATTGCAAAAGTGGAATCAATAGGACATGGCAACCAATTGTATTCTACTTCGGGGTGGCTGGGGGAAGAGAAGCAGGGAGTGAGTAAGGAGAAGTCTGTGCTTGCTGAGGGCTTAGCCTGATGACTGAGAGGAAGATAGGAATTCTATTTTCAATAGAAATCGAAAGTTCAAAACAGTAGCTGACAGAGAATACAATCCATGTTCTAGCTAAACTGTGCTTGGGTCCAAGTAGCCTGTATACTTATTGTAATGGGTAAATGGAGATCAATTGCATTCCTCCAAGCACTATTTAGAAACTGTCACCAACAATGTGGCACTGCCTTGTCATTTAATTGTTTTACGTGGCACAGTAGACCAAATGCTGTTGATCATTTTCATTTTAGCATGTATATGCTGCATTTATGCATGGTTATTTACATGCTGTCTATCCTATTAGGCTATGAGCCCCTTAAAAATAGGGATTGTTTTTGTTGTTTTGTCTGGTTTTTATATTGTCAAAAACTAGAGGAGAGGATTGGCCAGATAGATAGCTAGGCAGCCAAGTGTGAGTGCAAGGATTCTGAAGTGGAGGAAGAAGGAGAGAGATAAAATAGAGTAGGGAGACTCTGAAAGGGAAGACAGGAGGGCACTTGGCACAGGGCCTTGCATGTAGCAGGCACTTAATAAATGCTTGTTGACTCACTGACTGACTTCCATTCTCTAATACTTACCAACTCTATCACCCTATACCAGTAATTCTTAGCTTTACTTTTTTTCATAGATCCCTTTTGCAATCTGGTAAACCTATGGCCCCTTCCTCAGAATAATAGTTTTAAATACCTAAATACATAAGATTACAAAAGCAATGCATTATACTAAAAACAGTTATCAAAATATGTAAAAAACAAGTTCAGGGACCCCATATTAAGAACATCATCCTAGACAAATCAAGCAACTTTGGGTTTCTGTGCCTCACTTTCTTCATCTGTAAAACTGGGAAAAGAACATTTGTGGAACCTACATGAAGAGTTGGTTTGAGGTTCTAGTAATATGTAAATATATATATGCATATATATATGTAAATATTCATAAATATAAATATATACACATTACTCCACATGTATATAATGCTTGTATATGTGTGCATGTATAAAACATGCGTATGTATGTGGACACATATATACATGAGTATGCTTTGATTTGTATATACATATATATATGTATATGTATGCTACTTCATAAACCTTAAAGTGCTACATAAATATTAGTTATCATTATTATCCTTATCTTATTTATTTGATATGTATTAAGTCCCTACCATTGACAAAAACCCTGTGGCAGGTACAGTATGTCAGTCAACAATTGATAGGACATAGCCCCTGACCACTTGGGGGGCTTACCATCTATCTTCACAGATGTATATATTTCATTTCTAACTACATGATCACCTCCTGGAAACCAAGGATCCAATCAAATAATTCCTCTTATATTCTTCTGAGAGTTTAGAACCCAGCAATTGCTCAGTGAATACCTAATGAATGAAGAGAGGACAGCCACATCATCTTTGATCCAGGCCTTCAAGGTAGCCTTCAAAGCCTTGGAATGGGTTGTATGGAGAGTTAAGCCATTATACATCAGTTTTTGACCCAGAATGAAATAACTCACTGTATGTAAGTTAGGTTAATTAAGTATTATATGTATCCCTGCTCTGGAAAATTCGACCACAGGTCCATTTCACCCACCTATCCTGCCCATGTAAGCCAATCCCTTAGTCCAGATGCCTCATCAAAGTCAGGAGCAAAATTAGTCTCTGGCCTCCTAACAGCCTCAGCCTTTACCTCCCAACATCCCATGTTTCCCATAGAAGAAGAAGCCTTAATTAAAAATAAGATCTTTGTGAGAGTCAAGTGAATTGAACAGAAAACACAAGGTGGCTGGGAAGAGGCCATGCTCCAACAAGGAGTGGCCCAAGGCTGCCGCTAGGTTGTCCAAACAGTATTCAGATGATATTATTACTTCCTAAAAGCACTAGAAGGCAGGGGAAAAAATAAACAGAACAGGTTTTGAATAAAACCTCCTCCAGCCCACCAGGAGCTGTACATATTGAGTTTTCATTTCTTTCCCATAGAAACAAACTGCTCCGTGGTGATTTTATAGTAGAAAAAATTCAGTGACTCACGTGCGTGGGAGGCCTTTATGCTGTCTGCTGTTCACTTTGGGGTGGCCTGAGACCTTTCTTCTCTCTTCCCACTGCCCCTTGTACATGCCTTGGTTTTCATCATAAAGACAATTGTTTTTCAAATGGGAAAACTCCCAGAATACAGCATACTCCTTGATAAAGATCACAGCACAGCCATGTGGAAAGGTCACCCACTTAGGGAAAGGGTTTTAACCCTTTAAAGGCCAATAACAATTTTCCATTAGAAGGCCAGGATATAGAATGAAAATGCACATTAGCCTCTGGTGACCTTGGGAAGTAGACTTAGCAGTAATAGACAACAATCTTATGGAGTCTTTACAGGGCTAGCCCAGGGGGGTAATTAGGAAAGTGAGTGAAATTGATCTTTATGGTCCTCCAATATCTCCTCCTTTCAGAATTTTCCTACACTGTTTTGTCTTCCTCCACTGTCCTTCACTTCCAGAATCCTCACCCTTTGACTGCTTGGGGCCTCCTTTAATTCTTATCCAACTGACTCCATCCTCTTGCCTTTAAGGACTAATAGTTATTCTGGATCCAGTGGCAAATTGGTAGGAGAACTACTTTTGGATGGGATGGGGAGAAGCATTTGGGACACCATTAGTCAGACATCCTCATTCCCCATTCTTCCTCTTATCCCTCATCCCAAGCACTAACTTCTCTTTATATTTTACTATTTATTCCATTTCCCAAAGATTAATTTGGAATACAGACTTGCCCAGAGTTTCTCCAGCTATTTAGTAGATTTTACTGCTATTTACAATATTGGTTCTTTGTAAGAGTTGAACCCTGAGTGTTCCAAATGAACCAGCTATGTGCCTGCTCATTGAGCCTTAAATACTACTTTGATCCTGTTTTTCCCATTATCGTTAGCCTTCTGTGGCTCCCTATTTCCTGTTAAGTAGGAAAATTAAACTTCACAACCAGCCTTCCAAGGCCTTTGATGATAAACCAACACATCACTTTTACATTAATCAAGCTGGCCTTATTGACTCACTGTGTACGTCACGTACGATGCCTCCCTGATTTCATTTATTTTGATCTTTGTGTTCTCTTTTCATCACTTCCCTTATTAATCCTGCTCTTCAAGATATGCATCAAGCAGGACCTGATGACTCATGTTTGTATTCCCCTGCTACCAGGAAGGCTGAGGTTGATATATGGCTTTAGTTTGGGAGTGCTGAGCTGCACTGACTTGTCAGTCAAGGGACTGCATTAGGCCTGGCACCAATATGACAAGCTCTTAGGAGAAGGGGGCCACAAGGTTAATACAAAGGTAAATTGGCCCAGGTACTAGTTTGGGGCCTGTCAACAACTGATACACTTCCAAATTTGGCAAGATGGGGAGACCCACTCTCACAAAAAAAGATGCCTATGAAGTTTCATGTCCCATGTTGGGGCCTTTCCCTGAATATCTAAATCCTTAGCTGCCTCCCTTATTTTCAAAGATGTACATGATTGATCATCCAGCTACCCAGTTTAGCACTCCATTCTAGGCTGCTTTCCCCCATCCCCTCTGTTTCCTGTGTATAAGCTTTTCCCCCTAAAGGATAGGAAGCATGGATTAGACTTTTAAATGCATCTACTTTGCCTTGTACTCTGCAGAACACATAGTAGGAACTCACTAAATACTTGATTGAATAGTTGATTCACAGAAAGCATTTCATTCTGTTTTGAGGGCAGCTAGGTGTTGTTGTAGATAGAGAGCCAGACCTAGAGTCAGGAAGACTCATCTTCCTAAGTTCAAATCCAGCCTCAGATACTTACTAGCTTTGTGACCTTGGACAAGTCATTAACACTGTTGACCTCAGTTCTTCATCTGTAAAATGAGCTGGAGAAGGAAATAGCCAATTACTCTAGTATCTCTGCCAAGAAAAACCCCCAAATGGAATAATGAAGAGGCAGACAGGACTGAAACAACTGAACAACAAGAAACCTGTAGTGAGAGAGATCAGCAATGAGGGGATCCTTAGAAAATACATCATTGTTTGGGGTGGGGGGAGCCAACATGGTAGCTGCCACTTTTAGACGCTGCCCACATTTTTATGGAAGTGCCAGTTACGCTTAATCTGTTTTGTTAATGGTTATGTAGCTGTCAAATAAATTCCATTATTTCTTATTACATCATTAGATACCATTAAAAGGACATTAGCATGCTGATGTAATTATGCCAACAGACGTAAAATGACTACAGTTATGATTTTATAATCTAATTATAGGTGTCCACAGCCATTGCTGATTGATTGTGGAATTGGGGTAGGCCATAGCTCATTCAGGTGAGCCCTGCTACCAGTATGAACAATTTTTAAAATTTACTTTCCCTTCCTTGAACAAAATGGATTCTAGAGCAGTTTGGAGCAAGAACACCTATACTGTTCCCAGATATATTTTAGTCTGAGCTTCTAAATCAGCCACATGAAGTATTGGATCAGCAGAGGGCATTATTGGGAGGACAGCCTAATTCTGTGATCAATCTTCATGTGTTTTCCTGATGCAAGAAGTGGTTTAGCTTCACATCTGTGTGATTTACTGAATTGATGAATACAGTGTTCTCTGGTCTCACGATGGTTACTAAAGAAGCAGCAATGGGAATTTACCACACTGACACTTTTCATTAGGATCTCATAAATGCAAGAATAGGAAAGGAGATGCTTAGACTGGTATCTCAGGTAGAGTTGTATTTCACTCTCAAGAATAGAGGATTTGACCTGGAAAAGACCTGGAAGACTGACTAATCCAACTCCCTCACTTGAGAGGTGAGGAAACTGAGGCTCAAACCAATGAAGTGGCTTATCCTAGCTCACCTAGACAGTAAGTAGCAAGCACAGTTAGGATTTAAAACAAGGAACTCTGACTCCAAATCCACTACTCTTTGTACATTACCACCTTCCTCATTGACCTCTGATGGATGTCCCCATTTGAATTCTCTCTTCTCTTTATATCAGAGGAATACTTTGCTATGAACTACTTGTACTGTTCTTCAAGTTAACAGACTCCTTACACAGCTAGAGACTTGGTCAGGAGTATGCTGAAGCCAGCTCAAACCTACTTGCAAGCGTAGATCATTAAATTTCCAGTGTGAGTGTTTATAACTTGGAAATTGACAAGTACTACAAATCAGGAAATACAGATTAAACTCAAAAGTGTGTTATATATACTTTTTTTTCCCACCTGCAAAGGGCTGATTGTTAAACATTAACATAGCTAGTCTCAGTGTTAGGTAGGATCTTAGAGGTCATCTAGTTTTATCTAAAACCAGGGGTGGGGAACCTATGGCCTTGATGCCCCATGTGGCCCTCTGGGTCCTTAGATGTGGCCTTTTGACTAAGTCCAAACTTCATAGAACAAATTCTTTTATTAAGGGGAATTGTTCTATGAAGTTTGGATCCAATCAAAGGGCTACACATGAGGACCTAGAGGGCCACATGTGGCCTTGAACCTGCATTTTCTCCACTCCTGACCTAGACCTAATGGAGAATCCTCTCTACAAATATCTCCAATCACTGGTTTAAAGCCTCTTGTGAGGGACACCCTCTATCTTCTTGCTTTCATTCAGTCATTTTCTTCTCCAGTTCATTTTACAGATGAGGAAATTGAGGCAAACAAGGTTGAATGACTTTTCCAAGGTCAGAGAGAGTAAGTGTCTGAGGCCTACTTTGAAATCAGCAATATGAGTCTTCCTGACTTCAGGCCCAGTCCTCTATGTACTGTGCCATCTTGCTGCTTTGCTATCTTCTTAGGTAACCCATTATTGTTCCCCTTCTACATTGCAATTTTCCTCTTCATGGTTTCGATATATCACAAGTCAACATAAGAAATTAAATGGAAGTTTAGGGGGAGTTTTGCAGAAGCCACAGACAATGCATGAAGGTCAGTAGATGACACAGAGCCTGTAACCAAACACTTGACACAAGTTTTACAGTAAGGAACTATAAACCCCCATTAAAGAAAAAAGAAAAAAAATGCAGACTTCTTCTCTGTTATGAAGGGAGGGCAAACCATTTTTACCTGCATTTTCTGGGTTATGGGGGTGCTGCTCCCCTGACCCCCATGACATGGAAAGGATGACTGTATACTGTTGAACAGATCTTTAGAGAGGGTTTTTGTTTTGTTCTTTGAGCCAAAATCTGCCTCTCTGTAACTACCATTCATTGTTTCTAGTTTTATCCTCTGGAGTCAAACAACACAAGCATGACTCTTCTTTGATTTGAGAGACTTTTAATACTTGACAAGAACTATCATGATCTCCTAAGTCTTCTCTTTTCCAAGATAAATGTTCTCATTGCCTTCAACTGGTCCTTACATGATATTGTCTCTAATCCTCGCAGTATCTGTGTGTTACCTTCTTCTGGATGCACCCCATCTCATTTGTATCCTTCCTAAAATGTGGTTCTGGCATTGATCATGGAATTTGAACCCTATTCTGACTCCATTCCTTTCTTAATGCCAACTAGGATATATTACATTATTTAAAAAAAATTTTGACCACCAAGTCATAACATTGACTCAAATTGAGTTTGTAGTCGACTAAAATGTCCAGATTTTTTCCCTCAGAATTTTTACCTATTCACATTTTTCTGTACTAAAGTAGTGAAGTTAATTTATTTTTAACATAAGTATAAGATTTTACATGTATTACTTTTTAATTTGATGTTATTCTATTTTACTCATTGATCTCTTCTGTTGGACCTGAACTCTGTCCTCTACCATTTCAATATTTTATTTAGTTTGGAATTTAGTTTCATGTTACCTGAAAAATTGATAAGTAGGTATTCTATGCCTCCTGTTGAATAAATATTCAATTTTATTAAGATGAAAATGTTATTGAGTCAAAAGTAAATCCCAAAGGCACTTCATTAGAGACCTCTTGCCAAGGTGATATTGATCCATGAAACTATTCACTGAGATGATAGATTTAAAGATAGAATGGGTCTTAGAGATCATGTCATCCAATACTTTCATTGTACAGATGAAGAAACTGATTCCAAAACCAGTTTTTTTTTCCATTGTGAGACCTTAAAGATAGACAAGTTCATTTCTATTTATAACATCAGAGATAAATCACTGGTACTAGCAAGTAAAATCCTGTGCTTTAGTATCATGCTTAAGCTAGTTGCTTGTTAAACACAAAGAGTTGATACTTATTAAACATGTTTTTAATTGGATTGGGTTATAAGTGCCAATGTTTTACACTGCAAATCTCTTTCTATAGTGAAATGTCATCATTTAATAAGTTTAAGTTGTTAAGACTAATTCTATAGGGGCTGATTATTGCTTTCTAAGTCCTGTACCTGATTGGAGATAACTACTACCAGGTGAATGGTTTTTCCTAATGATGAACTGCCTAGAACAGATGATT
Source organism: Pseudochirops corinnae (assembly GCA_028646515.1). Lineage (NCBI taxonomy): Eukaryota > Metazoa > Chordata > Mammalia > Diprotodontia > Pseudocheiridae > Pseudochirops > Pseudochirops corinnae. The sequence goes on along the minus strand of CM053585.1, from coordinate 487,131,865 downwards.
AGACTTTCTACAGATGGGGCTAGGTGACATAGCACGAACTAACACCTCCTTTTCTAATGATGTCAGTATTTTATTACTTACTGTAAAAACTCTACAAACCAAAAGTGAAATAAAAATTACAGTACAAACTAAAGAAATGTAAAAATTGAGAAACAAATATGGCCCCAGCCACCAAACTCCAATTGTTGTTTATTACTGATAGACTCGACTCTTGTTTTCCTTGTCAGAGTTTAGCAGAAAACAACTTTCTGTCACTTTGAATCCTTACCATGGTCACACATAATCCAGGCCTTACTTTACTCCGGCAGGCCTTCAGACTTCAGTACTTCTAGTCATTAAGAGGTTGCTGTAGGCAAACCTTTAACAGGGCAAAATTCATTTAAAGCCATGGAAGTCTGAAGAGATTGTCAATCCCTGACAGGCTTAAAGAGTCTATAATAGAAACAAAAGATTTGAAACAAATGACTGAACCTGGCAATGGAAGTGTAAATACAACCCTACTTTCACTCAACAAGCATTGATTAAGCACCTACTTTGTGTCAGGAACTCCACTAAGCACTGAGTTTATTCATTATTATATCCTATTTCTGATATTAGTCTGGGTTTGATATTCACATGTTTGTGTACTAATATATGTAGATTCATGGATCTGGACCTGAGATTTCATTGGCATGGGGGATTCCCAATAAGAACATTCGCTCTATCACAGTGCTGTCTGCAACTTGTAGTCAGAGAGTTGTCTGTAGGCACTGAGAGGTTAATTGAATTATACAGTATACTTTAGCCAATATATATTAAAAAAAAAAAACTTGATCCCAGGCATTCCCAACTCTGTTGCCTTGCTCTCTATTCTCTATGCCATACTACCTCATATACATTGTGTTAATATACATATATATGTATGTGTATATATGTACATAGAAATAGACACATATGTATTGTGTAACAGTATAATCCAATAAACATTTACATGACTATATTTTAAATGTGTGTATGTTATATCATATATGTATAGTATATTATATATGTATAGTATATTGTTATAACACATACACACACATATACGGTGATTATCATATAGAGAGTTCCTAGTAGCAAGGTATTAGCCTGTCTTGGCTTCAGATATGTAATTAGAGGAGATGGTATTGTAAAATGGTTTTCTAAAGATTTTTTTAAAAGATTAGAAAACACTTAAAATACAAAGCTACAATATAAATACTAAATAATCTGCCTTTCTCCAAAATCTTCAGGAAAATAAAAGTGTGCTATGCAAGGCATTCCCAGATGATAGAGAGGTACTCCCAAATTACACATAATCACCGAGTAATTGCAAATAAGATAAAATCTGTATGGCAAAGCAATTTCTCAACTCTTTAAAGTGATAAAGAATAATCAGTAATTATGTTTTGGTTAAATTCTATGTTATGTTAAATTATCTTACAATAACTTTAGGAGTCTTTGTTTCCTCACATATTCAAATAGGAATTGAATTCTTTCTCAGCCTTTCTTACTCTGTAAGCCATCAAATTAGATCTTCCTTAGAATATTTATTGCCCAATGTTTGGGAAAAGGGAATTCAGTTATCTATAGTATAAAATAATGAAAGGTATTCCTAGGAAATGTGTAAATTCTTATCTGCATAAGGTACTCATTTTTGCCCAGTGGGAAATGCGTAGCAGAACATGATGGTCTTACCCTCCTCCCTGATTTTGCCAAAACTTTGAGGCAAGTTTTTCAACAGTGAAAAAGACTTAGTCTTCCTGTCTACCATAATCTCTACCATCACCCCAGGACTTAAATATTCATGTTGACAAACTCTCTAAAACCTCTACTGTCTAAATCTTCACCCTTTTTAATGGCAATGACCTCTTTCCCACCCTACACACCCTGCCCTGCAACTCAGAAACACATTGGCTGGCTATACCTTAGAACTTATCATCCTGTGGAATTGCATTATCTCTGAGGTCTTGAACTTTGAAATTCAACTCTCAGACCATCACATTCTATCTTTCTGCCCCTACACTTACCACCCTGAACTTCTTACTCTAAACTTTCTTATCACACACCTGATCTTGACCCCATGGTCTACCACTGTCTTGATCTAATAGCCGCCATCTTGTAAAATGTCAATTCCTAACATTTTGAGTTTACTAACTTGCTAATCCTCTATTTCAGGGGTTCTTAATATTGTGTGTGTGTGTGTGTGTGTGTGTGTGTGTGTGTGGTATTTGTCTGTGTCTGTGTGTGTGTGTGTATAGTGGCAGTAAAGTCTATGAATCCCTTCTCGGTATAATATTTTAAATGTAGAAAATAGCATACATATGTTTACAAAGGAATCCATTTACATGGAAATACAGTTATTAAAATATATCTTTAAAACAAAGTTCATGGATGCCAGGTTAAGAACCCCTCCTCTACCATAAATAATCCCTATCATATTATTTCATATCATACTGTATTATTATCATATATCATATTATTACTCTAAGACTATTGGACATCACTAAAAGGAGCCATAAAATCAGAGTGATTACTTTTCTCTTTTTCCACATTATAAATGCCAAACTTCTCTTCACTTTAGTTATTTAACTGACTCTTCATTTGCAGGAAATTAGTTAGCCTCCTACTTTACCCTATCAAGATTAAGACCATACAACAGATAAGAGCTCTCTCAATGTTCTCTTCCATGTCTCAAAGGTCCATAATACAATTACCTGCTGTCTCTTCCATCACTCCTATTTTGGAGAAAGAAATGTCATTACCCTACTCTGCCCAGGTCCTTTCCTCATCCCTTTCTAGTCCTTTCAGTGCTTTGCCCAGACATTCATCCCAGTTGTTGTACATTTCTCTAATGATCACAGATTTAGAGTTAGGAGGAATCTTAGTCCCCATTTAATCCAGTTCTCTAATTTTATAGATAAGGAAACTGAGGCACAGATTTTCTCATAGCCATTCAGTTCTGAAATTTCAAGATTGATATTTGAACAAAGGTCCATTGATACCAAAGTCAGTATTCTTTCTATTGAGCTATGAGAAGGTGTCAGTATTTGGGGATTCAAAGTTAGCACAATCTTGTCTATGATTAGAATTTAAAGAACTTCATGATCAATAGGAAATTCTTTTATTTTGAATTCTACCAAACATTTTTTTTTTGGCAAAACACATTTTCTTTGTGCTCCTTGACTCCTAAGTCTTTTTGCTTAAATGGATTAGGCTGGATTTACTTTAACCTTACTAAGTGTTTTCTCATCTGATTACTTTTTTCTAATTTAGTAGTGACTTTGACTTTCGTTTTAACTGTCCAATAATCTGACTGCAGGAGGACATCAGATTTTGAATCAACTGTTACTTTCTGCATATTAAGACACAGTTAAATTCATATTTTATATTGTTGTGTGGTATTCCTAACAGTAAATGTCTTCTAGTGTTCTTTTCAAAGACATTTTCATGAATAGGGACATAGGGCTTCTGAGAATTCTATGAGCCTCATTCACGGCTTGAGTACAAATCATATTTTTAAACATTTGTGATTTTTTTTTCCTAGTCTTCCTCTATGCTTCCTTTCACAATAAAGTCATAGACATTCAAAATTCACACTGATTTATGCTGGCAGGTCTTGTCAGTATCTGCATGAAATCTCTCTATTTCACCATTAATTCTGGTATATGAGGGGCAGTTATCTTCATTATTAACTCAAGCTCATTATGAGCAATGCAAGGAGATATCAGCAAGTATACCAAAAAAAAAAATTGTTTCTTTTTGTCATTTGGTAGAAAATGAAGGCAACTTCACCACCTTTTATTTTTTTTAGGAAGGAAGGAAGGAAGGAAGGTAGGAAGGTAGGAAGGAAAAAAGCATTTATTAAATATTTACTATGAGCTGAGCATTATGCTTACCTTATTGTATCTCATTATATCTTCACAATAATCTTGCGTGGTAGATGCTGTCAATACTCTTATTTTATAGTTGAGGAAACTGAGGCAGACAGACATTAAGTGACTTGCACAGGCTCACACAGCCAATAAGTGTCTAAGGCAGGATTTAAAGTCAGGTCTTCCTTACTCGAGGTTCAGTGTTCTAATCACTGGACCACCTGGCTGCCTTACTTCTCTAGAGGTGACCTGCAAGCTATTCATTTATACAGCTGTGACTTCATGGTGTCTTTTGATTTTATTTTTAGTGAGAACATCAATATGGATGTGGTTTGGTTCTTCTACTGCTATATCAAAATGTTGACCATAAAGCAAAAATTGTTAATAGAGGACACAAATCACCAAATGAATGTTTATAGTCATATGACATTTTTGCCCTTCTGCCCTTTTCCCCACAGTATTCTTCTATTGCTATTATGTCAATGGAAGTAGGCCATAACAGACTTGGAGCCATTTTGTGACAGTGTTAGTTTCAGGGGGTGGTAAATACCACTACCAACTACCTCTCCCCAAGAAAGCAAATCATCACTTGACAGTCTGCTTCTACTAAGGAAACTCCTTTCTTAGATAACAGACACAAAAGCTCTTGCTAGGTTCATGGTCAAAGTCTTTTCTATCTTGACAGGATAGTCCCATGTTTGTATTCTTCTGTCACTGCTTTCAGAAACAAGGTCACCTCCATGACATGACAAGACATCAGTGTTGAACTTAATTCTCTCGTGCTTTCTTGTTGTTGTTCAGTTGTTTCAGTCATGTCTGATTCTTTGTGACCCCATTTGGGTTTTCTTGCCAAAAATACCAGAGTGGTTTGGTGTTTCCTTCTCTAGCTCATTTTACGGATGAGGAACTGAGGTAAACAGGGTTAAATGACTTGTCCAGTGTCATTCAGCTAGTAAGTATCTGAGGCTAGATTTGATTTCAGACTGGTCATTCTATCCACTGAACTACTTAGCTGCTCCATAGATCATATGTATGTAGTGTGTGTGTGTGTTTACATATGTGTGTACATATATATGTATATGCTTATGTGTGTATATATTTCCCCTCATACTATACCTTGCTAAATTTCCAAGGCTAGAATTAGCTTAGTAAATATTAATAGAAATCACTTAATGATCAACAGGTTTAAAGCAACTAGTACTATATTTGAAGATGCCCAACCACACCTCTTATCACAGTGGACAAACTAATACCTCAGTTGTGTGTGGGATTGGTTTTAATCATTAAAAAATTGATCTTTGATTTTATTAATAGAGGGAACTTTCAATGTGGAAATTCCTTCTACCAATTCCTATCAGCATTTGCTCTGTAACTTACAGACTTAGGGAGTTGCTTTGTTTGTGGAGAGACTTGGTTGGGGTCCCATAATCAGTATGTGCCAAAGGCTGGTACTTGAACCCAGCTCTTCATGCCTCTGAGACCACCTCTCACTATCAGCCCTGTTATGGCACCTCTTTTGGCTGATTAATAATTGTAAATGTGATATTCTGAAAATTCACCATGACAAAATCCTGATTCTGTCAGTCAAAGTGATGATTTTGAGCCTCTCTTTCCTCTATAAAATGAAAGAGCTGAAATTGATTATTTTTAATGTCTTTTCCAGTTCTGTTAATCTAGGATCCTGTAGGTCTATCTATGAGCCAACTATACTCACTTTTCACATGACTCTGCTCCTGACTTTTCCCCTTTCAGTCTAGCTACCTTCTCAAGCTTGAGATGCCTTCATTGGTGTGGCCTCCTTCTAGTGAGTTCTTGCCCAGAACTTCCATTTGAGGAAGAGTCTGCATAAGCTATGCTACTTCTGTCTTGACTCTCTGGGTTTTTCAACCTTCCTGTTCCCCTCCCCCAACTTCATCCTTGCCCCACTCCTTTTACATTCTTTTTGTTGTGTCTTTGAATGGACGCTCCTGTAGGGTAGGAACTTTTCTTCTTTGCTTGCATTTGTGTCTCCTGGACTTGACACACTCATTGGCACAGTACTCAGCAAGTGCTTAATAAGTGTTTATCTATTTACTCACCTATCCTCCCTTCTTTCCTTCACTCTTTCCTTCCTTCCTTCCTTGCTTCCTCTCTCCCTCCATCCTTCCTTCTTTCTTCCTTTCTCCTAACTTGCTAAGCATCTATCATTTATGATTCCTTCATCTTACATGTAATCTAAATGAGAAATTAACACAAAATAAATGTCACTTATGTTCCTAGGTTTGAGTTATTTATAGATTACATATTAAAATCACTTTCTTTATATATATATATATTGAACAGTTTTAAACAAAATAAAATGTACTTTATATCTCATGAACAATTATTTCTTTTACTTGGAATAAAAAGAAGAATTCAGAATGACTGGAGATTGAGTGTGTAGATTTCTGCCTCCGTTTCATCATGGCATTTCTTCAGCTTCAGATAAGTATAATTCACTTCTGTAAATTAATTTGACTGGCAAAAACTCAATATCTTGACAGGAATAACACAGAAAATCGTGCCTGTTCTTTCACATCTAAAGTATTCTCTTCTGGGCTGTGCCTTGTGCTCCAGTATTACCATTGGAACAGTGCCTTCTAAATGTGCCCTATTGTTAATATTTATAGACTGGTCATAATCTATAAATAATAAAGTTTCAGCATCATGAAAGGATTTTAAATCTATCTTATCCATTCTTTTGTATTCTATTAAAGATACAACCAAAATATTTAAGGGAAGATTCTATCACAAACACACATATTGATAGGCATGTATACACATAGGCATGGACATGTGTATATATAGACATATGTAGCTATTGTATGTACTAAAACAAGCTAACATTTAGACAACCCTTTAAATTTTACAAAACACATTATTTCACTTAAAGTCAAGCCTGGGAGTTACTTTAAGTTTCCTAATTCTTATTTTCATAATGATAACTTGTATGTATGTATCAGTTTAAACTTTGAATAGCCCTTTACATGACCTAGGTTGAACCTCAAAAACTTGTCATGTTGGTAGCATTATTTCCTTTTTACTTGAGGAAACTGAAGTTCAAGAAAATTACTTGAGTTGCCCTAGGACTCATTAAATGTCTGAAACAAGATTTGAACCCACGCTTTTTTGTTTGTGTTGATCTCATTCTGCATCAGTTTATGCAGATTTTCTGAAGTTTCTCTGAAACCATCCTTTTCATCATTATAATGGCCTAATAACTCCATTATATACATATACCAAAATTTATTCAGCCCTTTTCTCATTGATAGAAATCATCTTGGTTTCTAGTTCTTTGCCATTTCAAAAAAGAGCTACTACTACTACTACACACACACACACACACACACACACACATACACACGTATATTTATGTATATAAGATCCGGGTCTTTTTAAAATTTCTTTGGAGTATTGCTGGGTCAAAATGTATACAGGGTTAAGTAATTTTCAGAAACTAGTTCCAAATTGTTTTCAGAATGAATGAACTAATTCACAGCTTCACTAAATATGTATTAATATGCTTTTTTTTTTTCCCCTCACAGGTTCTCCAATATTTGTCATTTTCCATTTTTGTCACCTTTGATAATCTGATGTATGTTTAGGTAGAACCTTAGAATTATTTTAATTTGCATTTCTCTCATTTTTAGTTATTTGGGGCTTTTTTTTCATATGTTGATAGGATTTCTGTCTTCAAAAACTGACTACTTGTATCATTTAACCATTTATCAATCAGGGAATGATTTTAATTCTTATGAATCTGAGAAACTTGCCACCAAGATTCTTTTTTTCTTCCCCAACTAATTTATTCCCTTCTAATTTTAATTACATGGTTTTCTTTATTCAAAAACTGTTTATGTAAGCAAAGTTGCATTTTCTCTTTGCCGATTCTCTTCATGTCTTATTTGATCATGAATTCTTCCTCCGTTTATAGCTCTGAGAGGAAATTTCTTTTTTTTTTTTTCTCCTCTAATTTGTTTATGATGTAACCTTTTATATCTAAGTCATATATCCATTTGGATCTTCTTTTGGCATATGATATGAATTGTTGACTTAAACATTATTTCTGCTGAACTGGTTTCCAGTTCTCCCATCAGTTTTTGCCAAATAGTGAATCTTCAAGTAGCTGGGGTCTTTGGCTTTATCAAATAGTATATTACTAGGTTGATTTCCTTCTGTAAACTGTAGATCTACTCTATTCCACTGATCAACCTCTCTGTTTTTAAACCAATAACAAATAATTTGGCTGATTACAGATCTGATACTTTTAGACCCTTGTTCTTCCTACTTTTCCTTTTATATTCTTGACTATATATAGTAATATTTTGTTCTGGCCTTGTCTAGTCATCCTTCATATTTTCTTCATTTTCTTAGCATTTGAATGGAAATGCAGAGTAGTAGATAAAAGGTCAGGCTTGATTTAGTGGGAAAATAGCTGGATTTGGTGTCAGAAGTTCTGGATTCAATTCTCAGCTTACTACCACTAAACTTTGTGACAATAATCTAATTATTTTACCTTTCAGAGACTCAGTTTCCTTCTATGTAAAATGAAAATAATGTTTGCCCTGCTTACTTCACGGGATTCTAGTGAGGCTGAAATGAGAGGTATACATAGTCTTTTCTCACTGCAAAGTACTATCTGAATGTGAACTATTATGATCAACACTGAATACAACTGGGTGTGATGATAGAAAGGAGAATGAAAGAAAAATAGCTCTAGTATTCAATAAGGAGGCAAAAAAATATGTATGTCCCCAAAAACTCAGCTAGCAAATACTTATTCTCTTTGTGAAAAAAGAGAAATGACAGCTAAAAATAACACTGGGTTAGAAGATGTTTGTTTGTAAAATCTTATGGAAGAAGAGGGTAGAAGGTTATAAAAAAGCATCAAATTTTAAAATGGAGAATGGCCAAGGGGTAACAATGTTTGCCAAAAGCTTGCCAGATGACTCAGTTCAAATACTTTTTAATGAAACTAAAAAGTGGCTAAAAAAAAAGATAAAAAACAAAGCACATGTTTTTTGTATTTATATAACAAACTTTTATTCATCTGTAATAGTGAAGTCCTTGCACCTGGACTCTGAACTTCTTAGACTCCAATCTATTTATTCAGGAAAATAATTGAGATGGCACAAAAAGTAAAGTTGGGATTGGTATTGGAGAAAAGTAAGATGGGAAAGAGTTGGTGGGCCAGCTCTGGTCAAGAGGACATGAAAGTAATATTCAATTAGGATGACATAATTTTGGAAGTATTGAGGAATTGATGCTCTAGAGTTCCCCTGAATGAGGTGAAGATGCCCAGTAACGGGGGGGAGGAAGCTAAATCAAGAACAGTGTTACTACTCCCCCCCAAAATAATAAATAATTATCAAAAGCAACTTGGTATATAGTAGATAGAGAATTTATTCTGTGTTGATAGAGAGGATTGCCACCTGAGAATTACTTATACCAATGTGATCACAGGTCAGTTCAATCAATCAAAAAAACATTTATTAAGTACTTACTATGTCCTAGGCATAATGCTAAGCACTGGTGATACACAAATATATACATACACACATATATATGTGTGTGTGTGTGTGTGTGTGTGTGTTTGTATGTGTTTATGTAGTCCCAGCCTGCAAAGAAGACATGATCTAATGGAAGAAAAAGCATGCAAACAAATACATATATAAACAAGATACATATGGGATAGATAGTAAACAAATAAGAGACATAAAGCACTGGAATTAAGAGGGGTTTGGAAAAGTTTTCTATAGAAGATGAGATTTTAGTTGGAAGTTAAAAGGAAGGCAATAGGTGGAGGTGAAAAGGGATAGCATTCCAAGCGTGAACAAATAGAAAATGCCTGGAGCCAAGAGATAAGATGATTTATTTGTGGGACATCAAGGAGGCTGTCTGGAATGAAGAGTGCATAGCAGGTAGTAAGGTATAAGAAGATTAGAAAGGTAAAAGGGGGCTAGGATATGAAGGGCTTTGAATGCCTAACACAAAATTTTGTAATTGATCCTGGAGGTGATAGGGAGCCAGTAGAGTTTGAGTAGGGAGTGACATGGTTGGACCTGTGCTTTATGAAAGTTATTTTTGTGACTGAATGGAGGATGGATTAGAGTGAGAAAAGACTTAAGGAAGTAACCCCACTAGTAGTCTACTGTAGTGATCCAGCAATAAGGTGATAAAGGTCCTGCATGAGACTGGTGGCTAGGTCAGAGGAGAGAAAGGGGGTGTATTGAGTAGACAAAGGTGATTTGACAGGCCACGGTAACAGATGGTGGGCATCAGGGATGATTTCTAGGTTTTGAGACTGAGAGGTATAAAGCTAAGCACAAGCAGCTTACCAGAGGACTGCTGCTGTGAACAGCTTTAAGGTTCTGATCACATAGTATAGTAAAATCTCTATTTACTCAGCCATAAATTAAAGCAAAACATTCACAGATACCAAAGCACAGCATTCACAATGTTATAACATAACAAGTTATCACTAAAGTGGCCACATAGTTTTAAGCAAAAGATATCATTCAGTAAGTCCTGAACTATCATCCTTATCATCCTTAATCATCCTTAAAGAGCAAGCCTCCTTAGGGGACACAATGTACAAAGGTCAAAGTTCTCCACCCCTAGGTTACATTGTCTTAATCTCTCAGTCAAAAAGTCTTCTTTCTTCTTAATTGGAGATTAGTTTCCAATCATCCTTAACTCAATTATCTGTAAGAGGTACAAGGTACAGGGTACAAAGTTCTCCCACCTCTATCTAGGCCACAGTAAATCATGACCATCTCAGTCAGCACTAAGTATCCAAGGGGCAGTCTTTTCATCTTGACTCAAGGCTGGCTCCCAAATTCCATGGTTCCTGTTCCATGGGTCCAGCTTCTGCCTAAATCTACCCAAACATCACCTGGATTCACAGGTAGGCAGCTCTTAGCTCCTCGTTCAGCTCCTTATCCAGCTCCTCGTCTAGTTCCATATTGAAGCTCACAGTGTCCAGTCTACCTCAGATCCTTCACAGTTTCTGTTTCTGGAAAGACAAAGCTTAACAGAGCCAAAACAACATTCATTCACATTGCTGGCACCATCATCAATTCACTATCTGCCTATGAAATCAACACAGACCCACACACAGGATCTGAGAACTCAACACAAATCATCAGTACAATCCTAGCACCTTTGAAACCCTCCTCCAGGACTTCTGAAAATAGACAACAAGAAAATCCTCTTTCGGGGCTTCCAATAAGGTCCCAGGGCTTCTATACAAAGTATCACAAACAAAAATCAACACAGACAGAACACACAAAAAGAGTGCCTAGCCACCACAAAGTTCCCCTTCTCAATTCTACTCTCTCCCAGCTTGGGCTTCTTCTTATATTTGGTCATTAGCTCCTCCTTGTTCCACCCCTTCCTGTTGCATCAACAAATTCCTCTCACTGTGGATTTCACAAGTTCTATTTCTTAACAAAGACTTGATACAATCAGGGCAAGACTCAAAAGAAACTTGAACTGAAACAAGGTGTTACATAATTAAATAGATGAAACAAGGCTCTAAGTACTTCTTTGCTTGCCATTACAAGAAGGGGATGTGACTTATGGGAGAATGGTGCTGCCTTCTACAGGAATAGGGTAGGTAGGAGATTTAGAAGGAAGGGATGAGTTCAGTTTTGGACACGTTGAGTTTAAGATGTCTAATGGACATAAAGTTGTCTGAAAAGTGATTGGAGATAGGAATAAAGGTTAGGGTAGGATAGGTAGATTTGAGAATTGCCAGAAGAGGGAAGGTAATTCAATCCATGGGAGCTGCTGAGATAACCAAGTAAAGCATTATAGAGGGAATAGAAAAAAGGCTCAGGAGAGAACTCTGTGGGACACCCATGTTTAGGAAGCATGATCTGGAGGAGGATCCAGCAAAAAGAGATAGAGGGATGGTCAGATAGGAGAACCAAGAAAGAGTGGGGTCCCCAAATCCTAGAGGGAAGAGAGTATCAAGGGGGATAGGATCCTCAAAAATAAAAATCATCCAATGAAGTTGAAATTATATGATAACTTTCTCATCACTATAAAATATGAAATTGCATATCCATATATAAATGGTATCCTTCACGCTAATGTAAAAAGGCAAAAGTCAGACTTTTGAAAGTATATTTTCTTTACAATCTGATTTAAAGATATGAAGAAAGCAAAGTCTCATTTTGCTTGTCTTTTATTAATTTTTCTGATATTGTTAGTACTGTTGCTTTCATACCAGGAATGAGCAGATGGAATAGAATAAATAGGATACATCACATTAATAAGAAAAATTTGGCTAAATACATTGTACCTTTAAAGAATTGCCTCCTGCAAGGAGTCTCCCATGCATATGTTAAGATCATACAAACATGTAGCAACAGTGATAACTTTGAAGATACCTAGTGCATAATAACTGCTTATTCTATTAAGTTGAAATGTATTCAACAGATAAACTCCTCTGATTATCAATATTAAGTACAGCATAAAACAGGGAGATGTATGTTCATCACAGATATTTGCATCCTTGTGGATGATGTCCAGTGCAGAATGTAAATAATAATAAAAAGTTAATCCCTAGAGGTAAGGAGATTGTCTAGATGTTTCTATTTGTAGATAAAATGGTGCTAATTGCATCAAACTCTGAAATACTTTAGTTCCCTTAATGGGGTTCACAGTCACTCAAAAGAATTTGGCATAAAAATCAACCTTGGAAAAAACAAGTTAATGAAGAATGCCTGTTGTCCAGACTAACATATGCATTTGGGTAGGCAGTCCACAAAAATGACTTATTAGTACATCTACCTGCAGATGATCAATGAACTGTGCTTAGAATAGAATAAGATGAAGAGAACGAGCTGTATTGCATTTGGGAAACTGCAAAGTACCTTCAATGATCCAAAACTGCTTCTTGAAATGAAAATCTATTTTCCTAACACTAACTGTATCCTGTTGATATTAAACAACTACAAATCATGGAATACCATAATCTATAAGGAATAAAAAATGGTTGTTACATAAATAGTAATGGAGAGTATGTTAGGCATGTGTAAACTAAAGTATAATATTAATTATGGAATGTAAAAGAAGCAGCATAAAATATATCATCTTTGATATATAAGATAGCTCTGTAGACAGATAGGCAGATTATCCATGAACAGACTCACTGCTGGTACTCACGTAATGTTAAAATGCTTCAGGGGAAGATCTCAACGTGAGAGGACATGAAAATGAGTAATCAAGGATGCTGAATGCATAGAGAATAGTCTGCCCCATTTGAGGTGGTGCCTGCATCATAGAGATCATGTGTCAATTAAGTATTAAAATGGAATCCAATAAAACTCCAAGTAAACAATGCTAACTAACTAAAGTACACGTCTGCATGGACATCAGAAAAAGATCATTAGACAATGGCTGAGTTAAAGAAGGAATCATAAAAATGATAACATATTACCTTAATGATAATGACAATTCAAATACTATCAAACTACATGGGATATAACCAAAGCAGTGGAAGAGAGACAGATGTAGAGCACTGAATCTTCACATTAACAATCAAGAAAAAGAGGAACTTAATGAGTGGAGACTGCATTTAAAGAAATTACAGAAAGAATAAAGTAATGCTGTCAAGGAAAGCAGAAGAGAGGTTATTAATATGCGGACAAAAATTAATAAAATGGAGAACAAAAGAACACTTGAAATGAAAAATAAGAGATGTTTTTGTAAAGGCCAATTAAATTGATAAACAATTAGCAGAGGTAATAAAAAACAGAGAAAAAAGCCCTCAAATTACCAAAATTGGAAATGAGAGGGGTGATTACCATAAATGCAAAAGAAATTAGGAAAATTATCAGAAATTACTCTATATAGCCTTATGCTCCTAAATTGGAGAAAATAGAATAGATGGATATCTACAAAAATATAAAATATCCAAAATGACATAATGGAAATGTATAATCCAAATAGTCTCAGTAAGATATGTCAGTTGGATTCTTAATGGGTTGTAACATAAAAAGTAAACAGTTCCAGAAAGAGTCACAAATAAATTGTTCCAAACCTTCAAAGAATAAGTAAACCTTGTAGTCATACATCATTTTTAAGGATAGAGAAAAAATATTTTGCTTCCCAGTTCTTCTTATGCAATAAAGATGATTTTGACCCTCAATTCTGGCAAAGAAAAAACTGCAAAGAAAAGTTGTAGACCAATATTATTAATGAATATTGACACAAAAAACAAATAAACATCAGGAGTAATATAACAATATATACAAAATATTCATTGTGATCTTACCAGAAATAGATAAGAGGTTTTCCATTTGGAATACTATTAATAGAATAAATTACAACAATAATAAAATTAATAAAATTTTACAACTGTATAAATAAAATCAAAAAAAGATTAAATGGTGTTAAAAATTTAAGAATATATCATTAAAAACATTTCTCTTATTATGCTTTGAATGTATGTATTTGAAACCAAGAGTTAAAAGTCTATGTAAGGGAGAAACAGAGGTATACTGAATAAAAAATGCATAAAGCAGGATTGTCTAGTTTTGCCCTGTTATTCAAAATTGCTCTTTTAAAAAGTTAGCCATAGCAATAAAGCATCCCCCTCCAAAAAAAAGATAAAGGGAAAATAAAATTAAAGGTAAATCATCAATGATTAAAGAAAAGAACATTTTTATTTGCTGGAGACATAATTATTGCACACACAATCCTAGATGTTCACCAAAAAAAAAAAAATACAGTTGAGATATAAAATAATTTTAGCATTTAGCACAATATACATCCAATAACTCTTACATACATTAAGACTTGCATTCACTTTGAGGTTATCAACCAAATCAGGAAAAATTGACAGAAATAAAAATACCATTTGTTATACAAACCAAGGAGCATTCTCTCATTTTGAGACTTTCTTTGTCACTTTAGAAAGCAGGATACTCCTTGAAAATCAATATTTCCCAAGCTTATATTCCAAAGCCACATACTAAGCACTTTTCATAGAATTAAAGGAAGAAAATTATAGTCTCTGCTCTCAAGTATCTTACAGTCTATTGAGGAAATATTACATATTCATATATGTAAGTATATATATGTGTGTGTATATATATGCATGTATGTACATATATATTTATATATATATATATATATATATATATATATATATATTCAAATTCCACTTCCTTTTTGAAGCCTCCCTCCCTATTGTTCTATCCTTCCTTTCATCTAAAGGACAATCCATATCAAACCTCGGGCACTTTGTGTAGGTGGACATTTTATATTGATTAAGTGAAATATTATATAGCGTGCACTATATCCAATACTTTGTGAACTTTTAAGTGCTACATAAGTTGTGTGTATACATACACACACACACACACACACACACACACACACACGAAAAAAAGAGCCAACAATAATAATAGCATTACCTAGCCCTTTAAAGTTTGAGAAGCGCTGGACATATGTTTTCTCCCTTATCAGTAAAATATAAATCAACCTTTGCTATGTTCCTTATGTTTGTCATGGACAGTCCTATAGGAGGTCAGAGGAAGGTGAGATCATTGAGGAAAGAAGGCTTCACAAAGAAAGTGGAATTTGAGTGGGACCTTACTGAAAGAATAAGGCTTAGGTAATTGGAAAAGATACTATTGCAGCCCTGAGGTGATGTGAGAGTACCACAGTGCCACAGAGAAATAAATGCATAAGAAAAATTCCTAGACACTGTTACATTAGCTTGGCTGGAGCAGATGACTTGGATAGCAGAGCAGGGGAGTTCTGAAAGATAGTATTATGAAATATACTTGGATTTGCAGTTGCCTGAAAAAGTGACCAGTAAGAGCCTTTCTACCATGGTATTAGTACACCTACAAATGCCTGGGAAAGGATGGAAGATTCTGGGAGAGTCTAGCTATTACTGAGGATTGGCACCTTCAGGCTTACAGTTGTCCTTTGCTTCTCATCCATGGCTTAATTATGGGTCCCATGTGGAAAGTCAACGAATGCTGCCCCTCCTTCTGTTCCTCAAGCTCTCCCCTTGCCAGATCACAGGAATGGGAACCAGAGGTGATCTTGAGAGCCAAGGACATGGTATTCAACTGATAAAAACACTCCCAGAAATTCATACCATTTCTAGGATTTTACTTCTCAAGAAGCTGACAGAACTTTAAAAAAAATACAACTAAATAGCCATGTTTACAGATATAAAGGAAAAAATGAAATAATTGAAGATCTATTCAGTGTTCCTGGCTGGGCTACACCAGTCAAATTAAAGTGATGATACTTCTTCCATTAATCTTCAGATTTAGCATTGTACCAATCAAAATACCAAAGGCATATTTTATAGAACTCATCAAAAAAATAAATTCATATGGAAGAATAAATAGGACAAGTTTTTCAAGGAAAATAATGAAAATAAGTAGAAATGAAGGCAGTAACACGATTACATTGTAAAGTAGCAATTTTCAAAATTATTTGGTACTTGTTAAAAAAAATTGAAAAGTGGGTCAGTGAATAGACTAAGATCTAGACACAAATGAGTAAACATTTCGGCATTTATCAGAATACAGAATACAAACTGCTCTGTGAGGGGATTCTTGACAAGACAAAAGTAGAGAGGGAAAACTAGAGAGAAATGTGGTGAAAAGTAGGTTTAAATCAACAGTTTACAGTTTACACCATATAAGAAAATAAATTCCAAATGGATAAAGTACTTAACTATAAAAATGATCACAACACAAAAATTAAAGAAGAATGAACACTCACATCTTTTCAGCTATGGTAAGGGATGAATTTATGAGCAGACAAGGGAAAGAGGATTATAAAAGACAACAAAATAGATAGTTTTGATTCTGTAAAACTAAAACACTCTGTGGGAACACAATCAGCCCAACTAAAGTAAGGAGAAAAGCTATGGGTTTGGGGAAAATACTTTCAGTACATAATTCTGACAAAAGTCTGACCTCAAAATCAATAGAAATAATACTCCAGGATAGTCACTTCCTAAGTCCTCATTAGAAAATCCTGCAATCAAGAAGAATTTAGGGTTTTTGTTTATTATACATATGGCACTGGAAGAAGCAGTTAGAATTCTTCACATGGAAATATCTTCCTTATGTTGATCCAGTTTTTTAAAGGAGTAATGTACTTTCCCCCTATTTAAATTTATTAAATTATAAAATTAAAAGTAACCATCAGTTCTCTATTGAGAATATAGGAGGGTCTGTTCATAAATAGGAACTGATGGACATAATTTAAGGATGGGGGGGGAATTTTTGAACAGTGCAGGGTATTCAATACTAGATTGTTTTATTGAGAATTTTTATGGAAAACTAGAATTTCTTTCTTTGGGAGTATTTTAAAATCCTTGGATTAGTTTTCTTCCATCTGAAATGATTTGGCATAAAGATTGGTAGATGACCTGGATGATCTTGCAAGATACTTTGCAGTATTAGAACTGTATTTTGTATTCACACTAGAGGAGCAATCATCTTTTGGGAATTGGTATTCCCTGATAAATAAAGCTTTGAAGCCTTCTTTCCTGCTTTCTGCACTGGCAAACTTGAATGGCATTATATAGCTTTGCTGTGATCATAACTGTAGGAGAGAACTCTTAAAGACACAAAATTAGAAATCCATTTGAGTATTCAGCATACATCTTTGTATAATTATGTCAGTGTTTCATGGTGGATAGGATGCTGTGGTTGGGAACAGAGTTCATCCTGCTTATGGCACTTATTAGCTCTATGACCCTAGGTAAGACAACCTATCTGCTCCTCATACAACTCCCTAAGATTCATCTATTAAGTCACTCATTCTTTTTTTTTTGCTTTCTGGAGGGGCACTTGGGGTTAAGTGATTTGCCCAAGGTCACATAGCTAGTAAGTGTTAAGTGTCTGAGACTGGATTTGAACTCAGGTCCTCTTGACTCCAAGACCAGTGCTCTATTCACTGCACCACCTAGCTGCCCCTAAGTCACCAGTTCTTAAAGTGTGATCCAGTGGCCGCTGGGGCTGGAGTGGTGGGGGCCCACTGATATCCTTTCAGAGGGTCCATGTCATCAATTTTTAAAATAATATTATAATGTCTAAATTTCTAACATGATAAATATCAATAGATCTAACCCCATAAGTAAAAGTTCTTTGGAACTTTTTTTTTATTTAATTTTTGAACATAAAGGGGCCTGAAACCAAGAAGTTTCAGAACCCCTTTACTGTTACAGATCAATTACAATCTGCTTCATTGGAATGAGCTCACAGATCCCCCATTGTTCCTCTAGCATCATTTGGTGTTAGGATAGTTTTCAAAGGAATAAAATTTCACATTGAGTTACTGAAAAGTGATAAGCACTGAGGGGGATATAGTGATGCTTGTCCCCAAGCAGCTTACACTCTAGTAGGGGAGATAATATGTAAACAAATAAATATTAAATAACAGGTACCAAGTTTAGTATGTGAAAGTATGATAAAAGCATGATTTTAGAGAAAGGACAGATCATTTCAGGCTATAGGGAATCAAAGAAGGTTACAAGAAAGTCATAGAACCTTGAAGGATAAATAGGATTCACAAGGTCATTATATGAGGAATTAGCATTTTAGATATAGAAAGGGGAATAGGTAAATCCTATATTTAGAGCTGGAAGAGACCATGGGGATCAGTGAGACCACCTTCTTCAAGTTATAGATGAGGAAACTGCAGCTGAGAAAAGTTAAGAGACTTGCTCATGCTCACCCAGATAATAAAGTGTCAGAAGTAGTGTTTGAAACCAGGTCTTTCTATATTCAATCCTAGGACCCTAGCCATTATGCAACATTGTCTTGAGTGGACTTAAAAAAAATGAAAGTTATGTTTGAGGTAAGGTGAATGAACAAGTCAGTACAATGGGAGCTCTGGGTGCCTGAAAGAAATTAATGATTACAGGTTTAGGGACAAGACAGTAATATGGCAAACTTTTCATTAAGAAGTTTAATACAATAGTGTTATAAAAAATGAGGTGTTGCTGGGGGTGTGGTGGGTAGGAGGAGAGCCTGAAAATGGAGAGACTGATTAGGAAAATATTACTGTAGTCTAGGTGAGTGGTAATAAACTCTTGCATTGGTGTGAAGGGAATGGGAATGGATAGGGAGGAGTAGAAGAATCAAGAGGTATTCTTACAGTAGATGCCTCAGGGCTTGTAGATTGATTGGCTGTTGGGCAGGAAGGACATGATGAGACATGCCAATAATACTGCCATTAACAACAGCAAAGTCAGAATGATGAAAAGTAATTTAAGGTGTGGGGAGTGGAAAAGGGATTGAGTACATAGGTATTTTTTGGTCCACTTTTGTTTGTGGGATACCTGTTTTAGATATTTTGAGATGGCTATTAAATTTGATAAGAGTTCAATTACACACACACACACACACACACGCGCGCGTGAGCTCACACACACACTCAGCTGACTGTCCACACTCTAGGGAACATTTAGAAAAGCACACATCCTGGTGGCTAGGTGGTGCAGTGAATAGAGCACTGGACCTGGACTCAGGAGGACCAGAGTTCAAATGCAGCCTCAGTTACAACACTTACTAGCCGTTTGACCTTGGGCAAGTCACTTAATCCCAATTGCCCTACCTTCCCCCCTCCAAAAAGCAAAAAAAAAAAAAAAGAAAAGAAAGGCAGACAGCATGATCCTGACTAGGAAAGAAAGTGGCATGGCCAAATGGAAAATGCTAGAAATGGAACCAAGAAGACCTAAGTTTGAGTCTCACTTCTAAAATTTACCATAGACACCAATCCTTTAACTTCCAAGCCTCCATTTTCCTCCTCTGTTGGTAAGAGGATAATAATGCCTATGATTACTTTCTGTTTGAATTACTGTGAGCCTTACATGAATAATCTATGCAAAGAGTTTTCATAAACCTTAAAGTGCGTATAAATGCCAGTATTTTTTTTTTTTTTGGAGTGGACTGGTGATTTCATGGTTGTAGGACTCTCTCAAGAGCCCATTTCCTCTGCCAATGCAGATCTACACCTGCACTACAAATGATAAACAGAGGCCCAGATCATCCTGAGATTATGTGAGTTGTCCAGGGTAATACAGCCAGTATAGATCAGAGATGGGATTTGAATACAGGTTTTCCTGATTCTGAGGCCTGCTCTCTTCCTATTACACTACATTACACTATCCCTCTTGGAGAGAGGGGTGTACTTGGTGTCTCAAGAATCAAAGTCAGATTCAAATGTTCCTAGTGAGAGTTCTGTGTAGGTAAAAAAATGATTTATTGAGTTATTATTGAGAAACCTTCAGCACTGAATCTGGTCCATGTTGCATGAGATGAAAGAGTTCAAAGTCTGAATCTGAAGTCAGAAAAGATCTTTATTCTTTCTCATGAGAAAGGACTCTGTCTCTGACACCCACATGGTGTCTGCAGGGAGAGAGCAACAGGTAGAAGCCAGTCCATGGTTATATAATCTTCTAATGCAGAAATCCAACCCCCTCAACTGGCCTTCACTCTCATTGGTAGAGGGGCTGACCCACAGCCTAAGCATGGGAGACAAAGGACCTGGAAAAATGTGGGTGTCAATGAAAGCAGTCTTAACCTTATTTGGCATATCATCTGCTGAGGTGGCACTGGGGAGGGTCTCCATTGCTCTAAGCCCCAGATTGCTTGAAGGTCAGGTGACCTAACCCTAGGCCTAGTGAATACTGAAGTGATTCTAGATTTGATTTTTCAGAATGGGGAAACTTCATTATAAATTATCCCTCACAATGTGATCCTAGACATCATTAAGGAGCTTTAAAAAATCTATTTAGGTGAAAGAGAGAAAAGCCTACATTCATGAAACTGCTAGAGAAAAGAAGCAATTATTTGTTAATATAATTCTAACAGGTGGCCCATTATCAAAGTTTTGGGATCACTTGGATAGGTTTAGCATTGAAGGATTCTCAGTTGTGAGAATGTTCCAACTCTGCTGTCCAGCTGCCAAATTTTCTATCTAGCACCTGAAAACATTTGAATACTGTAACCTGAGGCCATTTCACTTAATGCATGTGTGCTCCCTGGAAATCAGCAGCATTTCCCTGCCTCCTTCTGTTATACCTGAAGCCTGTTCTAGGCTGGACTTAGAGGCCTCCTCTTGAGGTAAGCAGGAACTTCATCCTTCATCCACCCCTATTTAGAAAAAAAAAACATTATTATTTTCTCTAACTTTTCTACTTGATTAACAAGTTTATCCCACAGAGCAAGTCTGTGCCTTCCAGATCTGAAGGGGGAGAAGTGTTTCATTCATTTCTCACCAGTCTTTTCATTTTTAATAGCCTTTTTTTCCTTCTCACAGTTAGGCCTCAGGCTGTTTACAGTAAATCCTGATGATAAGAAGTTAAACATTTAATTTCCAAGTTCCCTCTTTTCTAGGTGTCTTTCTAGGGGTCTGGACTATGTCATATTAGGCAGCTGCTTTGGCTTCTTCCCTGACAAAGCACTGTATATACCCACCCTTCTCAGGAGAATCCAAATCCACGTGCAAATTTTTTTGTTTACTGCTTTTGTCACAGTGCCGAGTCACCGGGAAAAGCAAGTGTCCTTGGTGAGGATTCATACCTTTTAATGCATGCTAACCTTCCAATAACTAGGTAAGCGTAGTCGCTTATCACTAATACACAGTTGCATATTTGGCTCACTTATTACTTGCTGCTCTCGTGGTGTTTACAGGCAAACATACTGCTAATGGATATAGTCTAAATCTCCCTTCCTCATTGCCCCACTCCATACCCAAGACCCAAAGCCCAACCTGAGATTCATTACAGAAACTCACTGTTCACACAGACCAAGTTCAGTCTTGAAAGTTTCCCAGTAATAATTCTATTACTTGTTAGACCCCTACCCAAAAGTCCCTGGTGGAACATAAGACAGAATTTGATCCATGTCTCTCAAGGCCCCATGCTCCTTGAAGCAATCATAACTCTGAAGGCATTAATTCAGCATAGGTTTATTTTTTTTTAATGACCAAAATATAAATGATAGAGAAAGAAGGCATAAATTTCACTTAGGGAAGGTTTGTAGATCAACTTCTAGGGAGTATCATTCCTTCCTCCATTCCACAGGTTCATGAATTCAGTCACAAAGTTCCTGAAAAATCACATGCCACCAGTAATTTAGGTCCCTCGTGATGCACTGTTATAGTGGGTCCTGGGGCCAGGGCACTATCAGCTGTTCTTTCTTGTCTTTCTAGTTGTGTTCCTTTTGCACCAGAATCTGGTTTTATCCTTCCTGGGTGTCACTGCTCAATGCTACCATCACCTTCTTTCAACTCCCCTGTGACTGGTTATAAGTCATAGGCTCTTGGTTTTTATTGCTACCTCCATTTTTGATGTTTTTTTTCTTTTGTTCATTCGTTCCTTCATTTGTTCCTTCCTTCCTTCCTTCCTTCTTTCCTTCCTTCCTTCCTTCCTTCTTGCTGGCCTTCTTGCCTTCTCCCTCTCTCTCTTTCTCTCTCTGTGTGTTTCTGTCTGTCTAATCTGTCTCTGTCCCTCTGTTTTTATCTGTTTTCCTTCTCTCTTCCTGTTTCCCTTTTTCTTTCTTTCTTTCCATCCCTCTGTCTCCATTTTTCTTTCTTCTTTCTTTATTCTTTCCTCCTCAGCTGACAGGTATTTTTTTTTCAATGTACATGTACCCTAGGGATTTTCTTTCATTCTGTGCATAGGAGGGAGGGACTGAAGGGATGCCTAATCCCTTCAAAAATGGTCTGATTCTGTTAGCATGGAGCTTCTCTGTGAATGCCCTCTACTTGGTATAATTTGCACATTTCAATCCTGGAGGGGACCTACTTATGTAATCACATATAAAATGTAGAAGAAATGCTTTGACAGTTTAAGGGGTGCTAAGTTTCTCCTCAAACAAACAAACCAAAAAGGATCTCTGAGTTGTGCTATCAAAAGGGTCACTCCTTAGGAACTTGAAAATGTGGCCCTGAGCTGAGGATTTTTATCCTCTGTTACTTTGTTTACCCACTGGACTGATTACATTTGTGCTTAATTAGTGCTTCATGGAATATCTTAGAGAGAAGACCTCAAGGAGAGTTCCAGGCTATCACCAAGGTTACTCTTGAATTCCAAAGAAGACTCCAGATAACTCTTCTAGCTGTTATTTAGCATTTTTTTTTTTGCTATCTGTATATTGTTGCCTTTGTGTAGTTTGACTAAGTAAGGGTGACTTCAGAAAGGAGACCTAGTCTCATAGTCACATTTTCCTCTTTTCTAAAACAGCTTTTTCTTTGGATGTTTAGATCTAAAGAGAGAACAGATGAATTAGTTGAAACAATGCTGAAAAATTCAATAATTTTGAAATCCCACTATTTTAATGACTGGAGATTTTCGGAGGAAAGTAACCTAATATTTCAAGGCAGCTCCTGCTTCCCTCCCCCAAAACATTAACAACAACAAAATCATGTTCTTCCTTTCACTTTGCTATTTTTCAGTAATGATACCATCATTCTTCTATCCAGTCTACAAGTCCCATTGCTTCTGATTTAGAATTGTTTGAATCTCTTACTTCCTTGCCATTCTTACTGTTGCCATACTCATTTACAGCTCCCTAAAATTCGTACTGTGGTTTGTCAACTAGTCTTTCTGCCATACTGTTGTCCTCAATTCAATTTCATGAATGTCTATTTGGTGTAATCCCCTGCGCTAGGCCCCCCATGAAGGCAGCATTGTATGATGGGAAGAAGCCTGGATCTGGAGTGTAAGAAGTTGGGTTTAAATCCCAATTCTGCAATTGACTAACTGGGTGATTTTAGGAGAATCAATTAACCTTCCAAGAATTTGGGTTCTTCATCAATAAAGTCAGAGGGTTAGAATAGACAAACATCACAGGTCTCTTCTGAATTTAGATCTATGATTCAATGAACTCCTAATGATGATAAGTAGTTCGGCTAGAGTGGTGACTATGTTACTTAATGATACGTATGTAATATGTCATCTATTTACCAGAGATGACCATGCAAACAACAAACACTCCTGCAGCATGAAAAAAGAACTTACTACTAGCATCTCATCTCTATGTTGGTCCTATTAAATGAACCAATGAACAGTATTATGTTTTTAGGCTTACCTGAGACATATCCAGATGAAGAAATGCAAAGTACCAAAATTATGCTGAATCTAACTTTCTTAGACCATAAGTATATTTTGTTGTTTGCATGATCATCCTCAGTAAGGGAGCCAGTGAGGTTTACAAACAGACTTGCCGTTGTGTATTTTCTAATTCTTCTTACCTCCTTGTTCTAATTGGGCATAATCTGAAAGAACTTTTTCTTTTCTCATGTTTGTGTTCTTTTTGCCAACTACTAGCTCAGTTATATCTTATGGTACTTGTTTTTGAGTGATGGCTGACTCTTCATGATTCCATTTGGGATTTTCTTGGCAAAGATACTGAAGTGGTTTGCTATTTCCTTCACCACCAACTCATTTAATAGATGAGGGAATTAAGGCAAACAGAGTTGTGTGACTTGCCCCAGAATCACACAGCTAGTAAGTGTCTGAAACCAGATTTGAACTCAGGAAGAGGATTCTTCCTGACTTCAGGCACAGCACTCTATACACTAAATACACTAGCTGGCCACAAAACAAATATAGTCTAGCATGATAATAGTTGTCTACATATACTTACAATATGAAATTCAGTCAAGTCATTGTACTTTCTTTTCGTTTTTCCATCTGAATCTGTCTGCACCTAAATCTAAACATAATACTGTTCATTGGTTCATTTAATAGAACCAATGTAAAGATAAGATGCTAGTAATGAGTTCTTTTTGGTGCTTCAGGAGCTCAATCCCTTTGGACAGAGTCCAAGACTAACTTGCCTCATACTGAGTTCCACCTTATAGCAAATGGTGTTCTAGTCAGACTCCACTGTATTTCATATGTTTTGGAGATCATTGTTTTTAATTGCCCATTAATGCTCTCTCAGAGAAGCATTAAATGAGAATAGTGAATGTGGATATTACTTTAATCCTAGGTGTAGTAAGCACAGAATAATGCGTATGCACCTCAAGGCTTTTCTTCGAGCCTGCTGAACATTCACAAAAACAATTATCTCCACAACTATCAAATTTGCTTGGCTTGATTTTCTGGAACATTACTAGAGGATTTGTTTATCTTTTTAACACTATGTATGCATGAGCACACATGCACGAATTAGCACCACAAAAGGATGTGTATATATACAAATGTACCATATATGCATGTGTACTCACATGTATACACACATATGTTCACAGATAAGAATATTCCCACAGTTATGCCTCATAACCTGCCCATACTGGTGGGATCAGTTTATTGAGAAAATATTATTCTTACCAATGGAGCCTATACCTTAGAATAGACAGACTCACAGTTATGGAGAGATCCATCCCATCACATCCCTGAGCCCTATATCTATCTGTCTCCTCTTTGCTTCACACTGGCGCTTGTTTCTCAAATTATTTTCCACTAGGGGGTATGGTAGACTGCAACTGTATTCCACTGCAACCTGGTATGTAATAGAGTAACATGAGGGAATACAGACCAGAGAAAAACTGGGGATGTGCTCCAAGCTTGGAGATTGCTTTTGTAAGGATTGAAATCCTGTCATTCATATACATCATTTTGACCTAGGGTTTGCAAGCCATGTGGACACCAGACCAGCCTTCAGGTGGCTTGCCTAGCAGCTGGGCCATTGTCTTGTTAATAAGCTGGACAAAAAAACGAAATGAACTGGGAAGCTGTTTGAGAAAGGAAATGTTTCATTCCTCTTATCCCCCACCCTATCTAAGCTTTTCCTCCTCAGCCCCAGGGCCTTCTTCTATGCTTAATGGATGACTTGAGGCTCTGGGCAGGGTGAAGTTGGGGGTGTGGGTGCCAGTGTCATTACCTCAACAATCAGCCTTCAAGTTATTTCTGTACAAACACTGTAATTACTTCATCTCTTGTAAACAGAATCAAAAGCTGAGGCACATAAGGGTAACAATTTGCAATATGCTGCAAATGTCTTTGTAGGGGGAATAGACGATGACTTTATGGCTGAAGGCAACATTATTGAAATAAGAAAAAAATTACCAGCAGAAGTTCTGACATCCAACAGAGGGGGTAATTAGTCTGTAAATTTCCAGTAATATATTTAGGAGATCATTAAAGGAGACGTTCCACTTCGCACAGGGATTGTTCCTTATGTGCTGCTCACCAAACTAGATTTTGCTTACCTTTGCTGGAAAAGGAAAAAAACAAATCAGCAAAGATTAGGAGAGGGGATGGACTTGGAGGATGGTTGTGTTGGCAGGATTGAAAAAAATAATTAAAAAAAACCCCAACCACTCATCACCACTGTCTCTGCAACTGTCCAATGTTCCTCCCTGGAATTATGTATTGAAGGCTAAATGTAGAAGCATATCTCACATTTTAAATATTGCTTCCAGCAGAGGAGACCCAAACTTTCTTCTCATTGTTTTGTTTTGTTTTTTGATGTGCCAAGCTGGTCTGCCTTTCCCTCCACTGCCCTGCCCCACAATATTTCATTCTTCCAGCATGACAAATGTGATTGTGATGTAACCTACCCATTAAAGATGGAGAATGTGCCACAATTGGTGACTTCTCTAGGGCTTAGAGAAAGCTGTTTGTTTGTACCAAACTGCCTGTAAACAACCATGCTATTGGAGTAAGCTTCTCTATTTAGTGATGTAAAGACAAATGCAGTTAATATTAGCTTGGCTCCAGAGTACTTGGCAACATCATTTAAAAAAAAAAAAGAAGAAAGCTAATCCCATCTTGATCCCTGCTAACTAATTTTGAGTTCTTTTGTCATGAATGTTGTAGGCTCATTTGTACAGCTTACGCCCCTTTCACAGACTGAGTCACCCATTAGAGCACTCTTAAAAATATTTATCAAATAAATTCTCATTTTATTTAGGGGTCTGACACATTCCGGCTGAAGATATGCAGCGCGGGAGTCCCTGGGGTTCAGTCACTCTCTCTGAAATGTTTATTTATTGAGTGTTTTATGCTAGGAAGCCCCTGGTGAGATAGCTTTTTTCCCCCTCTTTTATGAGCTTCTTGGCACGAGCAGCTCCTGTGCATCCAGCTGAAATGCCATTGGGGAAAAGTCAGAGGGCAAGTGTTGGCACTTTGTGAAGGGGGTGGCCGTCAGATGTTTGGGTGACTGTTTGGAGAGGAATGTGGAATATCATCATTGGTTGTGTTCCTAGGTGGTTTCTAAGTCTCTGACTTGATTCATTCTTACCCTTTCTCCCTATGGTGTTCTGTTCTCATGTTCCCTCCTTCCTTGCTTTCTCCTTTTTAGAATACAGTTTCATATCCACAGAAGGATCATTGACAATGTTAAAATTAGAGATTGAGTTTAAGAAATCACAGAGCAAGAAGGGGTTTCTGAGATAATCTAGTCCAACTCCTTCTTTTGAGAATTGAGGAAACTGAGGCTTAGAGAGATGAAGGGATTTTCCCAAGGTCACAGAATTGGTTAGAGACAGAGCTGGACCTAAAGACCTGCTCTCCAGATGCCTTCTCTAGAGCCCTTATCATTCATTTTTCCTCTCAGAAAGAACCATAGTCTTGACCATCCCATCATTTTTCTCTGCTTCATCATTACCCTGCACCCTCTCTTCAGAGGGCAGAGAGACAAGAGAAAGTAGTGGGTGTTGCCTGGAAACTCAAGCAAGGCAATTTGAACCCATCTATAAGTAAGAGAGTAGATTTCAGCTTAAGAAAGAGGATGCAGTGCACTATTTACCCCTCATACATATACACTCCTATCACCACCAATTTATATTATGTCACTGTTGTTCAGTTTTTTCAATTGTATTCAACTCTTGGTGACAATGTTTGAGGTTTACTTGGTGAAGATGACTGATTTGCCATTTCCTCCTCCAGATCATTGTACAGATGAAGAAACTAAAGCAAACAGAATTAAATGACTTGCCCAGCACCATACCTAGTTTCTAAAGCTGGATTTGAACAGAGATCTTCCTGACTCCAGGCCCTGCTCTCTGTCCACTGTGTTACCTAGCTGTACACACACACACACACACACACACACACACACACACACACACACACACACCACACAATTATATGCAAAACATTTTTTGGGTCTTTGCTTGCTCCCAAGTCATAATCTAACCTCCACTTGGATATTTCATTTGAAATAACTATATTATGAAATAGCATCTTCCACTTTCACACAATTCCATGAGAATTTTTTTTTGTCTTCTGTTCAAATCTACCTTGCTGTGAGTTCTACCCATTATTCTTAGTTCTGCTCACTGGGAAAAACCAAATAAGCTTGATTTTTCCTTCATATGACAACCCTTTACATGCTTGAAAACAACTTTTAAATCTCACTTAAATCATCTCTTCTCAAGGTTAAACTTCCCCAAGTACTTCAACTGATCTTTGTATGGAATGGTATCCCTTTGCCTTTGTTTATGAATGGCTCATTGCCATCATAGTTGACCTCAACTGGACATTCTTCAGTGCCCTTCCTAAAATGTGTTGTATTTGTTCAAAGTGGTGCCCAGAATTGTAAACTCCAGCTGTCATCAGACCAGAACAAAAAATAGTGAGATTGTCACATCTTTTGCTCTGAATATTACTTTTCTATTAAAATAGTCTAAGTTCATTTTTTAAATTTTTTTTTTTTGCTTTTTTGGAGGGCAATTGGGGTTAAGCAACTTACCCAAGGTCACAGGGCTAGTTTTTTGTGTTAAGTGTCTGAGGCCGGATTTGAACTCAGGTCCTCCTGACTTCCTGGCTTGTGTTGTATTCACTGTGCCGTCTAGCCGCCCCTCATTTTTTTAATTTTTAAAAAGAATTTTGACTATCATGACACTTTTGACTATGGTGCTATTGATGGACCTTTCAATTTTCCTTAGATCTTATCTTATAAGCCATTATCTATACCAACAATTCTCAAAGTACAATTCATAGATACTTGGGGATACCCTTTTAGGGAGGTTGAAAGGTCAAAACCATTTTGACTTTTAACCTCTCATTTTTGATTTCTGGTTACTGAACACTATGAAGACATTTGGTATCATGTTATTTTTCCACTGTCACAGTGAGTCATGATTATGCCCACTATACAGAAGTATACTTTCATCAGTGTGGGTATTCCTTTCAACAGTGTAACTTGCAATTGTTACCTTATAGCTTGTTCTCTTGCTGCCAACATGATGAACCTCTCTAAATTTGTCTAGTGTGGTCCGCCAACAACAAGCATATGGACGTACTCATAACCTTACTCACTTCAGAGAAAGTTTGAAAATCTGTATTCTCTTGGCATAGCCTTTGAGAAACTCAAGGCCAGGAAGAGGCATTAGAGTAGGGCTTTGCTAGGGAAAGCACAGTGAAACCTGTATTAAGTCACATTTTGGTCGCCTGCATTTTCTGCTTAGGTTTTTTTGTCTCAGCCTTTGTGTTAGATACTATAATGCTTTGGTGAGTGATTCCATTGAGTGTGGTTGATAATTATTTGACGATTGTACATTTTTTATGCTTGGAAAAGGATGGTCTTTCTGAATAAGAATCTTTGTAGTATTGGACCATGGTCACAGAAGTTTAAAAGGATGCATGAGTGGGTCAAAAAATGGACTGGATCAGGAAATCCCTGAAAATTATGAATATCCAAAAAAGGATTTGAACCTATGTCTTCCTGTTTCCAAGGCCAGAATTTTATATGGTAGTCATTTTTTTATCTTATGAATCAAAACCTTTAATCAGGAAATGGCAAATTTTCATTAAATGGACTGTTAAACTAATGACCCTCCTTTGTAAGAGGAAGGAGTCGTATATGGCTATGGGATGGGGATGGAGAGTTTAGTAGCCGTTTGGTCAAAGATTTCCTATCCCACTAATGATAAATCAATTCAGCTTAACAAGCCTTTAAGAACATCAGTCATTCACATTTTATTTTGAATTGTTTTTTTTTATCAGATCTCTAAAGTACCTGCTAAGTGGACCAGGAGACCAGTTTAAGGATTAGGGATCCTGATGAATGAAAAATGGGTAAATTGAAGTTTCCAGGCAGTTAGACAAAGAAAGGTGAAAACTTCCTTTTGGCAAGTGTTGAATCTATTGCATTCCAAGTAAACCAGAAATGTAACACATATATTCAGGGAAGTGTGACCATTTGGGAGCTGCTACTACAACCCTCTCACAGCAGCTGAATTAGAGGTTTTCCTTTACAATTGAAGTTGCCCCCTGGGCTTGCAATCTCCTCCACCTAACCCCTGTCTCTTTTAGACACTTAATCTGAAGTGATATGTGGAAATATTCAAGGGTTTTTTTCCACTGAACAGCCAGGCATAAATGATATGACTGAGAGGGGAAAAAATAACAACTGCCAGCAATTCAAAACTGAGGCTAGATTAACACAAAGAACTCTCATTTGTTCTGAAAGTTTTGGGCTGTAAACAAGGTAACATTATGTCCTGAACTACAGCACCACATGGTATACAGCATGGTATTGAAGACGGAACACAGGTATAAGCTAACTTCATCAGAAAAAACAAAGCTTTCAGTAGTAGCATCCGGCCAACAAATCATAAACACAGTTAAAACTTACGTAGAGAAAAGAGCGGCAATAAGACAACATACCACAATTTTGGGGATGGATTTAAAGCAGTGAGTCCTTAAAAGAAAAAGTGTTTCTTTGAAAGAATATGTTAAAAAATAGAAAAAGACAGGTTTAGTGAACAGAGTACCCAGTTTTAAAATGTAGTCTACAAATTAACAAATCCAAAATAGGTATAAAAGAAGAAATCATGAAAATTAGAAGAGAAATATATAAAATGGGAAGAAAAAGACTATAGAAGTAATAAAATTAAACTTGTCTTTTTTGAAAAGAAAAACAAAATGCAGACCCGGTTACACCTTTATTAGTTTTCTACCTCAAAGAGATAAAAATAAGAAAGAAAAGAACCATATAGAGAAAAATATTTAGTAGGTTTTTTTTTTGGTGGTAAAGATTTAAACTTAAGGACATTTCTATCAATTGGGAAATGACTGAACAGATTATGTTACATAAATGTGATGGAATATTATTTGATATAAGAAATGATGAAAAAAATAGTTCTAGAGGAATCTGGGGAGATGTGTATAAAAAGTAAAGCTATCAGAACTAGTAGAATAATGTATACAGTAAGAACAACATGATAAAAACAACTTTGGAAGACAGAATAATTATGACCAATACAATAACGATTTACAAATCCATAGGACTCATGATGAAATAGTCCATTTAACTTCTAACAGAGAGGTGATAGACAGATGTTGAACATTGGAGGTGCGTGGGTGATTGACTTAGTTAATGCAGCAAACTGTTTTGTTTCACTCTCTGTATTTGCTACAAGGATTTTGTGTGTTTTTCTTTTTCCTTTTTTATTGGAGTAGGGTAATTGAAGGAAGAGAAAGAATTTTAACAAATGGAAAAAA
>CM053585.1:487080580-487100415 GCA_028646515.1 Pseudochirops corinnae | reverse complement strand
CCAAATTAGTGGGACATAAAAAAAATGTATTTTAAGCAACCTAATTTTGGAGAGTGAAACTAAACAAGACATAAAAGTTTTGCCAAAGTATGGAATAGGGAATCTCAGATCCATTAAAGGTTAATTTCACCATTTAAAGAGCAATTAATACTTATGCTTTAATAAGCTCTTAGCAATGATTAAAGAAGAAAACTGTAAAACTCCCATTATTAGGCAAAAATTATCCTAATTTAAATCAGGGAGGTATAAAGCAAAGAAAGTGAATTATAGACTAATATCACTAGTTAATATTGATGAAATTTTTTAAATAAAATTTGAATGGAAAAACTTGAACAATATATCTCCTGAATTATTTGCTGTAACTGGGTGGGATTTATAAAAAAGATAGTTCACCACTAGAAAAGTAATTAACATAATTAGAATAAAAACAACAAAAAATCAAAATCTTATAATTATACTTGTAGTTATAGACAAGGTCTTTAATATATTACAACATTCATTTAGCCTAAAAACCCTAAAAGACACAATCTGAGTAGAGCCACTTTAATATGTTGTTGTTAATTAGATTTTTCATTACGTCCAACTCTTCATGACCCCTTTTAGGATTTAGTTGACAAAGATATTGAAGTGGTCTGCCATTTCCTTCTGCTGCTTATTTTACAGATGAGAAAACTGAGGCAAACATGATTAAGACTGGATTTAAACTCAGGAAAAGGAGTCTTCCTCAATTCTAGTTTTCTATCTACTGTGACACCTAGCTGTACATTATCTACCCAAAACTAGCATTACCACTAGGAAGGTAGGAAATACAATGCACCAAGTACTGGGACTGGCATTAGGAATGTCTGAGTTCTGAGCTCAGACACTAACCAAGAGTCATGTAAATCTTTGTTAGTTTGTTTCAATTTCCTCATTTGTAAAATGAGGATAATGATAGATAGCATTTATTTCCTAGGGTTGGGAGGATCCAGTGAGATAATAATTCTAAAACCCTAGCATGGTGCTTAATGTATAGGAAATTTTTTTTTTATTGTTGTAATTTATTCTATTCAGAAACACTTGAAAATTCCTAATAAATGTAGGGATGAAGTGAGGGTGGCCTTTTCCTTATTATTATTTCATATAGTCCTATAAAGGAAAATGATTTCAATAAGATATGGGAAACAAATTAAAAGTATAAACATTGTCCAATATGAAACAAAGTTAGCCCAATTTGTTCACAACATGGTGATTTAGAAAATTCTAAAGAATAAGCAAAGAAATTAAGAAATATAATAGCTTAAGTATAATGATATAAATTTAACCCAGAAAATTATTATTGCCATTTTTGTCTAACTTTAAAAAAATAACAATGAGATAACATCAAAAGAACTTTGATTCAAAGTAACTACAAAATTAAGAAAATGTGAGTCAGTTTTCTGAAATACACTAAAGAAATTGTAAATGATGTTCTAAACTGTTCCTTATATAAATGAAGGAATACTTAATTGAAGAGATATTTATTGTTTAAGGTTGAAGTATACTAACATAATTTAAATTACTGTAGCATCTAAAAAAACTTACAGATATGTTATAGAACCAGATGGACTCATAATCATTCATGTAGAAGAACAAAAACTCCAGAATCAAGTGAAATAATGGAGAAAAAAGTAGGTATGAAGTGGAGTATTAGCATTCCCAGTTCTCAAAGTCTGTGATAAAGCAATATTTATCAAAACTACCTCATAATAGTTTAAAAGACCAGTGGAACACACTAGATAGATAAGAATCAGACACCATTGAACCCAATAAAAACCAAGGATGTAAATTACTTCAGAAAAAAATCCTTTTTGAAAAAGAACTACTGAGAAATTTAGAATGAACTTTGGATTAAAAGAATAGGTTTAAACCAGCATCTCATACCTAGTATTATGATATTTTCAAATCCTTGACCTAAATATAAAAGGTCTTATCATAAGAAAAAAGAATGGAAAGGAAATGGATGGCAATTTTGCAAAAATGCCTGAGAGAAGAATCCTAATAGAAAGGTTTGAGGATATCAAAACATATACAACATAAAATTAAAATATATGAAATGCAGAAGCTCTCATATACACAAAAGCTAGGATAAGAAAATAAATAGCTAATTGGGAAAAAAATCTATGCACCAAATATTTCTGGTAATGGTTTGATAATGTATCGTATGTATATGGAATAAGCACAAATATGAGTCTTTCCATAACAGATAAATGGCTCAAAATATATGAACAAAGAGTTTATGAAAGAAAAATTTCAAACTATTAGCACATGTAAAAAATTGATTCAAATCCCTAATCATAACAGCAATACAAGTTAAAAACAACCCTTAAGATTTTACCACACTTCCAGCATATTGGAAAAGGTTGAAAAAGTAGTTTCAGAGGGACTATGGGAAAAGCATTGCATTCATACATTGTTGGTGGAGCTATGAATAAGTCTGTTTTGTTGTTGCTTCATCTTTTCAGTCATGTCTGACTCTTTGTGTTCTCATTTAGAGTTTTCTTGGCAAAGATACTGGAGTATTTTGTTGTTCCTTTTTCCAGCTCATTTTACAGATAAGAACATTTAGACCACTAGTTCTCAACCTTCCTAATGCCGTGATCCTTTAGTACAGTTCCTCATGTTGTGGTGACCCCCAACCATAAAATTATTTTCACTGCTACTTCAAAACTGTAATTTTGCTACTGTTATGAATCTCTCTGATATGCAGAATGTATTTTCATTGTTACAAATTGAACATAACCCACAGGTTGAGAACCATTGATTTAGACAAATAGGATTAAGTGACTTGCCCAGGGTCACATAGCTAATAAGTGTCTGAGTCCAGATTTGAACTTGGGAAGAGCAGTCTTCCTGACTCCAGGTTCAGCATTCTTTCTGCTATTTCACCTAATAACTCTATGAATCAGTCAAACCATTCTGAAAAACAATTCAGAATTTTTAAAAGAGAAAAATGACTAAAATATCAATATATGCTGCTTCAGGTAGCAGGAGGTCAATGAAAGAAGAGTTTGATATACACCAAAATAATAACAATTTTTGTAAAGGCAAGGAACTGAAAAATGAAATGGGTACTGATCAATTTACTCACTCTAGCAATCAAGAAGCATTTGTTGTATGTTGATAATATGTGCCAAGCACTGTGTTAGGTACCGGGGATATAACTATTGTAGTAAAGGCTTAACTTAAGCCTTAACCTCAAGGAACTTGTATTCTCCTAGGAATTATGTAAATTCACAGAAAAGAAAATATAGATATATATAAAATGACTGCAGAGTTATTATGGTGGACAGACACTAATAACTGGGAAAATTAAGATCTCTTGAAGGCATTGGGGATCGATTAGACAAATTATGGTACCTGAATGTAATAGCGTATTATCGTTCTGTAAGAAACAATGAATATAAGGTATTTAGGGAAACATGGGAGAATACATATGAACTGATATGGAGCAAACTAATCAAAATTAGGGAAACCAAATACACAATGATCCAACAATGTAAACAGAAAAAAATAATAAAATGAATCGAATAAGATAATTATAAGGACAAATTTTAGCCTGGAGAAGAGATGAGAAAGTACAATAACCTCTATTCCTGGGAGGGATGAAGGGTTTACAGGGCAACTTTCAGGGATGTGAGGTGGTAGCAATGATATAGTATAGAATGTCACTTATTTTGATTCTTTTTATCTTTGTAATAAGGGAAGACAGGAAGGGTAGGGAGGGAAGAGAAGTATTTGCAAAAGCATATGTGATGAAAATATGAGACATTAACAAAACTTTAAAAAGAACAAAACCTTGCACGGTTACAAAAACAACAACTATTTTTCCCCTCAATTTTATTTTATTAAATTTGTTTATCTACTTTTAGTTTACAACATGCAGTTTCACAATCCCTTGAGTTCCAAATTTTCTCCCCATTCCTCTCCCTTCCCCTCCTCCCAGTGCCATGCAATACGATACAGGCTGTACAAACACCTTCTGTTAAGCATTAGTCAGGTTGTAAAAAGAAGAATTATAACCATTGAAGTGAACAATGAGAAAGAAGGAGCAAAACTAAACACAAAAGAGAGAGCAAGTAGTTTGCTTCAATCCACATTCTCTGGATATAGATATCCATTCCATCATGAGTCTTTTGGAGTTGTCTTGTAATTTGCAAAGCTATGAGAAGTGCAGTCTATCAAAGTTAGTCATCACACATATGATGAATCTGTAATTGTGTACAAAGTTCTTCTGATTCTGCTCTTCTCACCCAGCATCAGTTTACATAAGTCTCTCCAGGTTATTATGAAGTCTGTCTGCTCCTCATTTCTTATAGCGCAATACTATTCCATTCAATTCATATACCACAATTTGTTTAGCCATTCCCCAATTGATCAGCATCCCCTTGATTTCCACTTCTTTGCCACCACAAAAAGAGCTACTATAAATATTTTTATGCAAACAGGTCTTTCTCCCACCTGTATGATTTCTTTAGGATAAAGTCCTAGAAGTGGTATTGCTGTGTCAAAGGGTATGCACTTTTTTTTTATAGCCGTTTGGACATAGTTCCAAATTGCTCTCCAGAATGATTGGATCAGTTCACAACTCCACCAACAATGCATTAGTGTTCCAATTTTTCCACATCTTCTCCAGCATTTATCATTTTCCTATTTTGTCATCTTAGCCAATCTGACTGTTGAGGTATGGTACCTCAGAGTTGTTTTTATTTACATTGCTCTAAATAATAGTGATTTATATGTTAATAGATACCTTTAATTTCTTCCTCTGAAAACTGCCTGTTTATATCCTTTGACCATTTATCAATTGAGGAATGACCTGTATTCTTATCAATTTGACTCAATTCTCTATGTATTTTAGAAATGAGGCTTTATCAGAGACACTGGTAGTAAAAATTCTTTCCCAATTTCCTCCTTCCCTCCCAATCTTGGTTACATTAACTTTATTTGTACAAAAACTTTTCATTTTAATGTAATCAAAATGATCCATTTTGCATTTTGTAGTGCTCTCTATCTCTTCTTTGGTCATAAATTCTTCCCTTCTCCATAAATCTGACTGGTAAACTATTCCTTGCTCACCCAGATTACTTACAGTCTCAGCCTTTATACCTAGATCATGCACCCATTTAGATTTTATTTTGATATATGGTGTAAGAAATTGGTCTATGCCCAGTTTCTGCCATACTATTTTCTAGTTTTCCCAACAGTTTTTGTCAAATGGTGAATTCTTATCCCAGAAGTTGAGTCTTCGGGTTTGTCAAATAGTAGATTACTATTGTCATTGACTGCTGTGTCTCATGTACTTAATCTAACCCACTGATCCACCACTCCATTCCTTAGCCAGTACCAACTAGTTCTGATGACTGCTGCTTTATAATACAATTTAAAATCTGGTATGGCTAAGCTACCTTTTCTAGCATTTCTTTTCATTAGTTCCCTTGATATTCTGCGCCTTTCGTTCTTCCATATGAATTTTGTTACTATTTTTTCTAGCTCTATAAAACAATTTTCTGGTAGATATATTGGTATAGCACTAAACAGGTAAATTAATTTAGGTAAAATTGTCATCTTTATTATATTAGCTCTACCTAGCCACAAGCAACTGATGTTTTTTTTTTCCAATTATTTAGATCTGACTTTATTTGTGTGAAAAATATTTCATAATTGTGTTCATATAATTTCTGGGTTTGTTTTGGCAGGTAGATTCCCGAATATTTTATAGTGTCTACAGTAACTTTAAATAGAATTTCTTTTTCTATTTCTTGCTATTGGATTTTGTTTGAAATGTATAGTAATGCCAAGGATTTATGTGGGTTTATTTTATATCCTGCAAGTATGCTAAATTTATTTATTATCTCAAGTAGTTTTCACTTGATTCTCTAGGATTCTGTAAGTATATCATCATATCATTTGCAAAGAGTGATAGCTTAGTCTCTTCTTTGCCTAACCTGATTCCTTCAATTTCTTTTTCTTCTCTTATTGCTACAGCTAAGATTTCTAGTATCAAATTGAATAAGAGAGGTGATAGCGCACATCCTTTTTTCACCCCTGATCTTATTGGAAATGCTTCTAGCTTATCCCCATCACATATAATACTTGTTGATGGTTTTAGATAAATGTACTTATTATTTTAAAGAAGACTCCATTTATTCCTATACTTTCTAATGTTTTTAGTAGGAATGGGTGTTGTATTTTGTCAAAGGCTTTTTCTTTCAAAAAGCTTTTATCTATTGAGATAATCATATGGTTTCTACTAGTTTTGTTGTTGATATGATTGATTATTCTAATAGCTTTCCTAATATTGAACCATCTTTGCATTCCTGGAATAAATTCTACCTGATCAAAGTGTATTCTTCTCAAAGTTGCTGTAGACTTTTTGCTAATATTTTAGTTAATATTTTTGAATCTATATTCAAGGGATTGGTCTTGGGAGGGAAATTGGTCTATAATTTTATTTCTCTGTTTTGGCTTTTCTCGATTTAGGTATCAGTACCATATTTATATCATAAAAAGAAGTTGGTAGGACTCCTTCTTCTCCAAGTTTATAAAATATTGGAATCTATTGTTCTTTAAATGTTTGATAAAATTCACTTGTAAAACCATCTGGCCCTGGAGAGTTTTCCCCAGGGAGTTCGTTGATGGCTTGTTCAATTTTGTTTTCTGAGATGGGGTTATTTAAGTATTCTACTTCCTCTTCAGTTAATCTGGGCAATTTATATTTTTGTAAATATTCATCCATTTCACTAAGATTATCAAATTTCTGGGCATTATTACATATAATTTTTATTGCATCATGATCTGCAAAGGAGACATTTATTACAACAACTATTTTTAAGGTCCTTGCTGCAGTTCAACAACTCTGAGGATACAACTACAACTAAATGAACAACTCAACAATATCCAAACTTGTTTTTAAAAGCAAAGTGTATTAAGTTTTGAGGCCATTTGGACTGTGTGGCAGTGTTACTCATCTAGCAGATGGGTAGAACTTAAGTAATTAGAAAAGAAAAGGCAGAACATTCCAGTAGGAGGTTTTTGCTATTCTTTACATGTTTGTAAAGTGCTTCAAGGCCCTTTGGACAGTACCTTGAAAATACTAAATCCTTAATAGTTGCTTATTAACTTGTTAAATAACATGAACAAACTTAACTGAAGCAGAAGGGTGACATGTTCATGGCATAATGAAGAGACCTATGGACCACTGACTGGATTGTAAAGTGTGTATTGGTGTACATTTCACAAGAAGTTAGTTTAGAAATGATAGGACCAGTTTTGGGAAGATGTTGAAAATTAGAGGAGATTAGAGAGAGCCATTAAATTTTAGGAATAAGATTGGTGACTGAAGCAGAGTGCTCTAGGGGAGTAGCATCAAATGATGCAATGGACAAACTAGTTCTGAAGTCAGAGGTCCTGTGGTCAAATACCACCTCTCTTGTTCACTATCTGAATGACTTTGGGCAAGTCACTTAACCTCTCTGGCTACAGTTTCTTCCTTTGTAGAAATGGGATTGGAACATATGGCCTCAAAGGTCCTTTCCAGCTTTATTTCTATTATTCAAAACCATAGGAAATCAGGAAGCAATATTAGAATTGAGGTGTTCAAATTTGTCTAGAATGTCATAGATAGGGAAAGATGCTATGGGTTGGAGCTGTAATAAATAATTACTGAGATCCTTTCTTTCTCTAAGATTCTGTTATTTTACTAGAGAAATCATATTTCCTATTTATCTTCTATAAAGTTTGTTTTGTGTGTATTTGTTTTTACATTATGTTTTCCATTAGATTTTAATTTCCTTTAGGGAAGACATTGTTCTTTGCCCCTTTTTGTATCCTCAGTGCTTAGCACAGTGCCTGACACACAGTAGGTGCTTAATAAAGGTTTATTTAATTAAATTGAATTGAAAATGGAAATATTGGTCAGTTACTAAATTGTTTGTGGGGTTTTGAATTATTATTGACCTATTAATTATGTGAAGTATTATTTGGGCTTTGCATTTCCTTTAGGATGTTGGTTTTACAAGTCAGAGAGCAAAAGTGCTGAGAAAAAGTAATGATATATGGCTGTTCAGCAATGAGCTCCTGGTTTACTAGAGTTTGATAATAAGATGTTTCAAAAACATTATACCTTTAAAGGCAGACTCTGGGCTTAGACAACTAACTAAATGATCCTGTGGGCTTTTATGTGCTGAACTTTATCAGGAGATATGAGGGGTTTCCCATTTCTTCCCTCTTCCCCTGTCATTTGGTCATTTCCCTACTATCCTCAGACTTCACATAGCCCTTCCTTTTCCATCTTTTGAATTTTTTTTTCATTTCTGTAGTCATCTGGGTAGGTTTATTTTTTCCTTTACTTGATAAGCTCCATAAGGTCATTATTCATATTTTAGACCCTGACACAGAACTTGGCACACTGCTCTACCCATAATAAGTGCTTTATAAATATTTGATGAATTGGACTGAATTCAGTTGTTAAGTATATCCCTCAAATTTTCCATCTTAAGAAAAAAATCTAGAAAGGACCACATTATTTCAAATTTAAAAGAAAAAAATATGATTAGAGAGAATTTAGGTAAATTCATCATGATCATTCATTAGTGAATTCTTATGGGAAGTTAGGAATGCTTCAGGCATGGTCTGGTATAGTGAGGTGACTTTTAATTCAGAGGACTTGGCCATGAATTTGATTATACGTATATGAACTTTCCCTTTGGGCACTGTGTTTCTTCTCTTTAAAAATGAGATGACTGGACTAAGAAGTTTAGGGTCCACTTGAATTCTAAATCTTTTAACCCAATGCTTCCAAAGTGATTTTTTTCTAAATTATAGGTCTGAATATACCATGTATGTATGTATGTATTTTAAAACTTATTTTATTTTCAGTTCATGGAACAAAACAAGCATTTTCATAACAGCATAATAAAGATGACTGCATAGGAGACTGCAAATCTACCATGTATAACACGTTATTCCCTCCAAAACTAGAGTTTGCATGTAAATTTATTTTTTTTCTTTTTTTTCCCTTCCCTTCCTCCCTTCCCTTTGCCCTAGAGATAGCTACTTGTATTTATTATATTCCAGTAGGTCCCCTTACTAACATTCCAATTTTCTTGATCTCTACTCCATTCTACCCATTCTATGATATAGGCCTACTGGCTTATTTTCTATTCCTTATAGATGACCCTTCACCTCCTGTCTCTGTGCTTTTTCATTAACTGTCCTCCATGCTTGGAAAGCTCTCTTTCTTTACTTCTGCCTCACACAATGCCTGGATTCCTTCAAAATTCAGCTGATAAGCCGCCTTCTTATGATGCCTTTCCTAGTCTACCCAGTTCCTAGATCCTTCCCTCTAACACTACCTTTCTGTAATGTTTGTTTTCTGTATTTGTCTTAGATGAATCTATGTATTTATTTATATGCTGTGTCTCCACTTAAAGTATGATTATCTTTGAGGGCAAGCCTTTTGCCTTTTCCCAGTGCTTAGTACATAGAAACAAAGTCAGATAAATGTTTGTGGATGAAATAGTTGATGCTATATCTTTGAGAATGATGACATAGTGAATAGCTACAACTTTTGTCCAATGTCCCTAGGTACCATAGTGTGAAAT
The DNA here is from genome assembly GCA_028646515.1 of Pseudochirops corinnae. NCBI lineage: Eukaryota > Metazoa > Chordata > Mammalia > Diprotodontia > Pseudocheiridae > Pseudochirops > Pseudochirops corinnae. The sequence goes on along the minus strand of CM053585.1, from coordinate 487,090,792 downwards.
AAAATATAAGGTTTGATGGGCTATCGATTTCATCCAATATGACAACTCATACATTTTAAGGAAGGAATCCCCAACCTTTTTCCCACCTGGGGAACTGCCTTTTATTTTTCTTAAGTCTTATTATTGCTGATAGGGCTATATGCCAAATCAAGACAGTACATAATGTTATTGGTAGAAATTCGTAATGATGAGAAAAGAGCATGGCAATGGTGAGTGATCTACATCAGCTGACCACAATTGACCCCTAAGAATTGTCTCTATGGGATTGCTCAGTTCTTTGACTGGTTACAGACATATTTCTCGATCACAGGTTAATCTATAAAGCTAGGAATCTGTATGTTTTCAATCAGGGAAACTAAATAACTGTCTTAAAAAGGGGAACATTCAGGTCCTTTAGCCTTGGTATATTTTTCAATAAAGACTGGGCCTGAGTCAGTCCCTAGTGGTTTCTGATTTAGGATAACATCGTGTTCTACTATATTTGTTTCTAAAGTGTGTGTGGTCCTGGCATAAAATGACCCAGAGAAGTCAGTGTTCAACATGATGTTTAGGAAATTCATACCTATTTGGTCATTCCTGCCTGGATTCATTCTGCCTGTTTGTTCTCCACTCTGCGCAGAAGTCCTAATGACTTCTGGTAAATTTTCTTTTTTGTTGATTTTTTAAAGGGTCAGATTGTTTATCTTAATCCCTTGGAAACTTAAAAGCTGAAATCTCTTTCTGTGACAATTTCCCCCTCAATCTTGCATGAACATTTGCTTGTTATTATTGGGTTACTGGGGTTGATTTGAATATTTTTTTAAAAGATAAGAGCACTGGAGCATGTGCTTTGTAAAGGAAAGCACATCGATTGAATTACTTGAAGAGGGGACCAAAGAATAATGCTCCCTATGAAATACAAAACCCAGGGGAGGTCAAATCAGGGGTCTAGCAGTGGCCCTGGATGCTTTCCACTTAATATGTCAATGTTTTTCATCTGGCTTTCATAGGAAGGGAACATTATGTTAGAGGTCTCAATGATGAACTTTTTGTTTTTAAATGATCTCTTTCAGTGTGCTGGGACCAGCAGTGACCTTCAAAGTGAGCTCCAGTTTCCAAAACATGACAACTGCAGATGTTGCAAAGGCAGCAGGTAAGGCTATTTTGATGCACATACAAACACATGCACCAGTGGAGAGAATGGTGAGCCATAAAAACAGGCCCCATAGAAAAGGCACACTTTCCTTGTGCAGATTGACATTTAATGAAGGAGACAGTTGAAGGGTTAGTGGCACTGAGGGCAAATTGAAGTGTAACATCCCTGAGTCAATTAAAACTGCCTGAGACTTCATTGTTTGCACAGGGACTGGATTAAACAGAGAAATGTGGACATGGCCTCAGATAGAAGGGAAAAGACCACAGAGCTGTTCTGTCTGAGGGAGAAAAAGACAAGCTTTTTAAAAGCAAGGATTTGGCATCCTTGGTAACCCTGGTGTTAAAGAATGAATGTGGACTTATGTTGAGGCCGTTTGTTCTGGACAAGACAGGAAGAAAAAGAGGCTTTCTTTTATCCATCTGTTATATAGGCATGTTCTATGATCTGGAAGACTTAAGATAAACATAGTCAGTATCCATAAGTAAATGGTTTCACTGTATGGACCACAGAGAGGGGGCCATTGTCGTGGTCCCCTTAATGGTGGAGTCTTATTTACTCTCTGATGTCAGTTGGGTTTGCCTTAGTTATTATATAATCAGTGCCTCCTCATTGAAGATACAGAAATATTACCATTAGTGAAATTCTTAGGGAACAGTGTGTTGGGGTTAATTTAGTTTCCAGATTAATTTTTAATTAAACATGCCTTTTTGTTTCAACCCTCATTGTTGGGAATCTTTACAAAATATATTATTCCTCTTTCCTGCCTTAGTAAGTAGAATATTGTCAGCATAACTAAATATTTGATGACTGAGATTCATTCAAAAGCTTGGATCATTAGGATTATATTGTAGTTGTGCCTACCATAAAATTCTAGGCACCACATAAAGTTATTGTTTTCTGAATCCATCAAATGAACTTATTTTGTTTTTACTTAGTTATTTATGTTAAATGAGAGTTCTGTTTTCTTTGATCCTGGCTAATGAAGACCTTGCTCTATTTTCACAGTAAAATGTTGAGGTGAGACAGTCAAATTCAGTTGACAAACACAACCTACTTTAGTAATGAATCTTTACAAGTAGCGAAAACACTGGTCTAAGGTACCTTGATGGCCACTGAGTTTTTAGACTCCCATCCTCTGATCCATAGTGATTTTTGAGACATGATGATGATTCAGGAAATTTAAGCTGGTAAGATAGAATTCTTGCTTTCACATACAGACCCTTAGCCAAACAATTTTATGGCTATTGTTCAAGTTAGAATTTGGGGCATTGATGTCTCAGCTAAGAAAATCATCACTGATAAGGTTTTGAGTCATGTTATAGTATGTGTAATATAGCATGGTAACTGGTATGTAATGTTAAAGCACTCCAGCTCATAAAAAGGAAATAAACCATTCCTGAAATCTCTTTGCCTCCTGAAAGGAGTTCTGCATTGATTGCTTTTGTTTTATCACTTATAAATACTACTGGCTTGCATTCTTTCCTTTTCCTTCATCTCCCATACAAATTCTTCAACTTCAATGATCGTCCATGAATTGTTTGTAGTTTCTATTGTTTCTTTTTTAACAAGGAAAAGAACTAGTTAGCAATCTGCTGATTTCAGAAATGCATCCACAATTGCTCACAAAGGGCTGATTCACCAGAGTACTGGGAATTTAGCTTTGAATTTTGTTGTTGCTCAGTCATTTTGCAGTCATGTCTTACTCTTTGTGACCCCATTTGGGTTCTTCTTGGCAAAGATACTGGAGTGTTTGCCATTTCCTTTTCTAGCTCATTTTACAGATGAGGAAACTGAGGTAAACACAGTTGAATGACTTCCCCAGAGTCACAGTTAGTGCCTGAGGCCAGGTTTGAACTCAGTAAAATGAGTCTTCCTGAATTCAGACCTGCCACTCTATCCACTGCATCACCTATCTGTCCCAGCTTTGAATTTAGTCTCCCCAACTTCAAAATATTCCAGTGGGTAAAACCCTTGGTCTGAAGTCAAGAAGATCTGAGTTCAAATACAATCTCAGACACTTACTAACTATATGAACCTGGACAAGTAATTCAACCTCTATTTGCCTCAACCGCGAGATGTAGATGATAGCAGCACCTACTTTTCAGAATTATTATGAGTATAAAATAAGATCATATATTTGTACAGCATTTACACAGGCCTAGCATATAGTAGGCCCTTCATAGATGCTTATTACTTTCCCCTTCCTTCCATCTCCTGTCTCATTATGACTTAAAGGCAAAAATGAAATAGTGTTTTCTCTTGTTATGATTCTGTGCTCATTATCAGTGACTTTTTTGTGAGTTTTATTTCATTGTAGAGTCATTTAAGGAAGGATATTAAAGGCCTAGAACAAAGAAAGAATGATATCAAACATGTATCACGTTTAGACTTCATATCAATAGCTTTCTAAGCATTAACAAGCTGCTTTATTAGTCCATTAATGTTCATTGATGTCTCCAGTATGTGTATTTGGGGTATTTTTTTTTGGACATGCAGTTAGAATCACAGATAGAAAACACACTTTTAGATTTATAAAATTAGGAAATTTAAGAAATATAATTCTCAAATTAAAACATTTAATGTCTTTTAATGTGGTATTTTAATGTAAGTTATACTAAAGATATTATGAACACAAAGGTTCCTTATGCTGTACAGTAATGAATTATGAGAAGCTCTCAGCTACATTATCCTCCCAGACACGCAGTCATCTTTGATTTTTCCTTCTCTCTTACCTGCTTTCATCTAATGATTAACCAAGTTCTATTAATTCTGTCCCTCAAACATCCCTTGCATCTGTTGTCTTCTGCCTATTCATGCTCTTGCCATCCTAGTTCAGAAGGTCCCCAATCCAAAGAGCTTCCAAATCAGTTTCTTTACACCTAGTTTATTGCCTCTCTACTCCATTCTGGACAGAAGTATCAATGAAATCTTCTTGTTGTTCAATTTGTTACCAACTCTTCATGACCCCATTTGGGATTTTCTTAACAAAGATCCCAGAGTGTTTTGCCATGTCCTTCTCCAACCCATTTTACAGATGAGAAAACTGAGGCAAACGGGGTTAAGCAACTTGCCCAGGGTCATGTAACAAGTAAGTAAGTGTCTGAGACTGGACTTGAACTCAGGAAGATGAGTCGTCCTGACTCTAGGCCTGGAACTTTATCCACTGTGCTATCTAGCTGCCCCAGTGTAGTCTTGGGATCACAAATTTAGTGATGGAAGCAACTTGTGAGAATATCCCCCTCTGCTGATTCAGATGACCACCTACTATGCAACATACAACTTAGAGTCACTTGGAGGTACTGATAGGGCACGTTATTTGCCCAGGATCACACAGACAGTATGTTTCAAGGCAAGACTTGAACACTGATCTTTCTGACTCCAAGGCCAGTTCCAATCTCCCATCCCATGATCTTACTGTCCCTTATTTTACCCTGAGAGGGCTAAGAGAAAACTTAAGGTCACCAAGATGATTAAAGGACAGGATTTTGAAACCTGAACTTCAAACTTCAAATTGAGCCCTGCTACTGCTGAATCATAGTGTCTCCCTTCATTATTTCTGTTCATGTTATTTCCCTACTTGAAAATGTTCAGTGATTTCCTATTATCTTCAAAATATAATACAAAGCCCTCCATAATCTGGCCACAGTCTACCTTCCCTTACTTCCATTACGTTACTGCCCATCATGCACTGTATGTTCTAACAACAACATTTATATAACACTATATGCCAGGCACTGAGCTAAGTGCTTTACAAATATCATCTCATTTGATACTCTCAAGAAATGCTGACTGAGTCTCAAATTTAACCTTCCACCTCTCGTGTTCACCCAGATCTCACTTTATCCTGGAGTACAATACTTCCTCAATGTCACCTTTCTTTTTTTTTTTCTTTTTCTTTAATGGATCATTTCCAATGAAGTCTTCCTTTAATCCCCTCACCTGATCTCTTGGTCTTCAAAGTTTTCCTTAGTCTTTAGCATAGGTCTATATCTCTACTTTGCACATATTTCTCCTGAAATTTACATATCTATGTATGTGCTGTGTCTTCCCACCTCCTGCCACCTACCCACAAAGGATGGGGGCTTTTAAAAAATTATCGTATTCCCCAGCATCTTGCACAGTGCCCTGCACACAGTTGATCTTTACTAAATGCTTGTTGAATTAAAGGATTTAATCTTCTAACTATAAAGATAGAATACTATCTTCCTAGGCCAGTATACCATCTCTTTGGGGACAGTTTTTGACAACATGAAAGAAAACAATGTGCCTTTCATTAAATGGTGGGTTCTCCCAATGGGAGGCAGACTTCATCACTCTGTTGGTAAGGAAGTAAATTAAGCTAGAAAGAACTGTTATTTTCAGCCTCAGAAGACTAGGTACAACTTGAGGAAGGGTAGCGGCACCTTAATCGTTGTATAGGTTATCAACAGGAGAGGAACACTTTAGATGGAATGTGCTGGTATTGTCTATAAATGTTATCAGGGTTATTTAAAAAATTAATAGACCCTTATATAGAAATTACTTCTGAGATTATGCTTTTCCCGTATGTTTAAGCTGTTTTAAATCCTCCTGAAATGTTTACAGTTGGATCATCACAAGGGTATTAATGGGCCCTATGCTGGGGATATCTTTTGTTCTTGGTAATGAAGGGAGACTAGTACTCTAGTTATGACATTAAAAGTACAACGTGGTTTTTTTTTTGATAATTTCATATAAAAGGGCACAGAACTTCTAAGACTAACCATATGTTTAATATCATATAAACTCTCTTCAAATATCATTTAGTATTTATCTTGAATGACAAATGCAGTATTTTATTATGAAACAGAATCTCTTCGTTATGCCAGACAATTCTTGTCAGTGCATTCTGTCTAATTTATGACCTTGAGTTTGAGCATAAGGTATTAGAGAATATTAAAGAATAAATGAGTATTGCTTAATAACACAAAGCAGCATTTACTGTATTGCATATGCATTTAGTATTAATGCCATGGATAGCTTTTAATCTTTGCTGTCAAGGCATCTAGTCAAATTGAACAGAACTGAAATTGATATATTTGGGACTCCCTTTTCATTCTAACATTATTTTAAGGTACAAATAGCACAGCGATCAATTTTAACAATCTTCCTTTCTGCATAAATGCAGTTGGCCATATTCTAGAATCATTTGCAATCTCCCCCTGTATTATATTATGTATTACATCTGCCTCTACATATGTGTATGGTATATATTCAGAATTTCATATGTTAGAATACCTTGATGGCAGCTAGGTGGCTCAGTGGATATAGTGCTGTTCCTGGAATCAGGAAGACCTGAGTTCAAATCCAGTCTCAGACACATATTAGCTCTGTGACCTTGGACAAGTCCCTTAGTCACTGTCTGCCTCAGTTATCTCATTTGTAAAATGAAGCTAATGATAGCATCTAACTTTTAGAGTTATTGTGAAGATCAACTGATAATATTTGTAAGACACTTAGCTTAGTGCCTAGCGGTATGCCTTAGGCACTTTCCCCAGCCCCACTCTCCTTGTTGTAGCACAAATAGCCCGCCACTGTTGTTCCTCATTGCAAACCCTGAAACAATCCTGTTCCTGCAAATTTTGCTGCCCTCCTCTCCTGACATCAGGCTGAATACAAAACTTGAGTTCAATGTCTTGTGTTTTTAGCACATGACATCTCTTTGGTGACTTGTCAGGTTCATTTGCTAACTCTTCAGCAGGTGATAGAGCTCATCATTATGCATTTGTCTCTCCCTCCATCTTTGATCTTTGTGTTATTCAACCAACCCTTTTTCAGTCTGAGTCTCTTACACTTGGCTCTTTTGACTGTCATTTTCTTCCCTGACTTGCCACTCATCTCATGCCACACCGCATCACATAGAATGGGCCTTCCCAAGTAGAAAACAGCTTCTCATGATTTTTTTCCTCTATTCAGATGGGTTATAGGCCAGCTGATTTCATCTCTAAAATCCTCCCTTTTGGACTTTTCCAGCATTGTCACTGGTATATAAGAAGAGAACCTCAGCTTTACTGTTAGAAAATTCTCTGTGCTCTTCAGACTTTCAACATATGTCCAGACAACCATTGTCTGTACCTCCCTAAGGCCTCTTCCTCACTTTGATAATTTAGCTTTTCCTCCTTGTTTTGAAGCTTAGACCATTTAAGTGGAAGGTGTTGACAGTATAAGAATGTGAGAAGGAAAATGTTAGCTTTTTATTGTAATAAGTACCATCTTTGCATTCCCCTTTCCCCCCAAAAAAGTTCTTTTTTTTTATAAAATGCCGAACATTCACTAAATATGTTATTTAGTGCACTTAGGATAACTTTCAGATATAATCATACGATCAAAAAAGGAAACTTAGATTTCATCTAATTCATTGCCTTCATTTTACTAATGAGGAGGTTAAAACCAGGAGATATAAAATGACTAGTAAGGGGAAGGGAATAAACCTTTATATTGCACCTTCTCTGTGCTAGGTACTGTGCTAAGGCCTTTTATAGATATTTCATTTGATCCAGATTATAATCATGTGATGTAGGTGCTACCCCACTTTACAGTTGAGGAAACTCTGACAATCAAAGGTTAAGTGACTAACCAGGATCACACAGATAGTAAGTGTCTGAGGTTGAATTTGGACTCAGATCTTCTTGATTCCAGGTTCAATGCTATATCTACTATGCCACATGGCTCTCTGTGAAGCTTATTGTCATAATAACTGGCAGAGCTGGTTTTTGAATCCAGTTCCTTTCACTGTAAATCTTTTCATCTGAGAATATGAAGTGTTAGAATTCCCTTGAAACTATTATAGACCAGGAAAGAAGCTCATGGACATTGATGATAAATATCTATTTTTTAGCATAGGGATTTCTGATTGATTCCTGAAGTGGAAGATAGAATGCTACACTTGAAGGAAAAACTGAGTTCAAGTCTCCTCTTCAACTTGTAGTTACTGTGTATTCCATGGCACTTAATCTCTTAGGACTCCAGTTTCCTTATCTATGAAATGGGAATAATAATAGCATCCCAGAGGCTGCTTGTAACTTTACTTTAGCTGAACTGATGGAGGTATCTCTCCTGCACTGCAAATTAGCTGTTCATGTAGTGAACACAATTACTTAAAAAATAAAAGTAAAAATTGTTCACTTGTTCCTAAGATCTTAAGATGTGCAGAGTTCTTCACACGTAGACATTGTACATAACCTTTTGGCACCTGACTTAAGGCGGATATGAAGTGGTGTAACCTTTCAAAGTTTTGCAGTACTTTTGCCTAGGAAAAATCATTTTGCTAAGTAGATGCACAAATGATGTCATTTTGAGGGCTAAGGTATTACCTATTTAAAAAAAAAAACACCTGAAATACAAAAAGGAAAAGAGACTATTGAGTCATGATATTGTCTACATAAGCAAGACATGAAAAATTGGCCGAGGCTGATATAAATATCCATTAGATATTCTGGACGCTTGAACAAGAAATTGGGGGAAAAAACACGTGACAGGAAGCAAAGAAAGCTTAAGGGGAAGGAAGAGAGGTTATAAAGAATTTGAATGGAACACAGAATCCTGCATGAATAAAGTTCTGGTCTCAATGAATAGGGTGGTTATTTATTGTTACAACTGCATGGATTGGGGGGAGCTTGACAAGTGAAGAGGAATACTAAAAGGGCAATTTTAAAAGCAAAAAATCGATTACTTTTGTGATTCTGACTGGTCTGAATTCTATGTTGATTATTCCTTCTGAAAGGATGGTACATTTTATCCTTTATTGGACTGACCTGATTGATTATAGGTTTTGAAAAGGGAGTGCGTAAAAAGCAAACCAGCCTCTACTTTGTACTTTATCAAAAGGAATGTGCACAGCTTCCAGACTGAGAAGTCAGCAGTCTTTGAAAGCATCAGGGTGGTTCTGAGTAGAAAGTTCTTCCTGATAAGAAAATGCCATTTTAAGGTACAGTACCCTGTCCTTTCTTTTCCTTTTCCTCAAGCCTCTTATTGATTGAAAAAAAAAAAGGAAAAAAGAAAACCACAAATCTAAAATATCAAGCTTTTGAAATATGGAGAAATCCAACCTTAGGGTTTGCCTCAAATGACGTGAACTCCCTTGCCACCCTTTTCTGCAGAGGGAGGCAGTGAAGCCTGAACACATGTCATACAGGGAGATTGGTTGAGATGTTCCATTTTTGCTTGATTTAATAACATGTCTGTAGTATCTACCCTAGGTGACAAGATGTGGCTCTGGCCACTGAAAAGCTTGCGGTCCATTTCTGGCCACAACTTGTTTTTGTTTGTGGGGGGAGTGGGATTTTTCTGTCTTGAAGATGAAATTCAGGAATCTAATTTGATTTAGAGTTTGATACATTTCCTTGCATATACTTCCAAGACAACCAGTCTTGCTTGCAGTTGGGGGTGGGGTGAGGAGAAGACACATTAGATCATAAAATCTAGGACCTATAGAATATAATTACCATTAGTAGAGTCCTTAGAAGAGAAGTTCTTAACCTAAGGTCCATGAACTTAAAGAAATCACTTCAGGAACTGTATTTCAGTATAATTAATTTTTTTTTGGTAATTCTATGTATTTAAATTTTTGTACATTTAAAAATGTTTTTCTGATGAGTGATCCATAGACTTTGCTAAGCTACCAAAGGGGTCCAGGACACATATCAAAAACCAAACCAAAAGAAAATTAAGGATCCCTACCATAAACATTCCTCAAGCGGATTACAGATAAGAAGAATGAAGAAAAGATAAAATGACTTGTCTAAGATCAAACAGCTAATTGGCTGGTACTCTACCCCAAACCTCCTTACTCCCAGTCCAGAGTTTTAAAGAAAAACAAACACTATTTCACACTAATTCCCTCTTCCTTTTCTTGAAAAAATATTGCTATTTTGAGTTTGCAAATAATCCATAAGTATTGTTATGTCTGTAATAGAGTAGAGTGTAAATTGTCTCTCCTGGATCTGTTTTCCAGGTCAGTGGTTTTTTCAAGGAGATATTTCACATTGCCCTCTATTTTTTCATTGGTTTGGATCTGTTTGATAGTATCTTGATTTCTCATGAAGTCATTTGCTTCCATT
>CM053585.1:487060641-487080080 GCA_028646515.1 Pseudochirops corinnae | reverse complement strand
ATTATAACAGTAACTGAAATATAAATAATACCTTTGTGATGAGGCTTCTCTACCTCTACTTCTCTTTCATTCAGTTTGATGCAAAGCCAATGTTAGAAATACTGTTTTTCCTTCCTTCTTGTTCCAGCTTTGTTATCAAATCCCTCAAATCTGCCTGTTAGACTGAAACTTATCCCTGGAAACTTTTCTTGAAGAGTTATCTGATTTATTTCAGGTTTGGATTATGTTGACTTCCTGTGTCCCCATCTAAGAGGGTCAAGCTGTGGAAAGCTTAGTAAGGGTCTGTTGTAGGGGCCATCTATAGGATAGGCTCTGGTATTGGCAGACTAGTCTGGTCCAAATGGGGCAATATGAAGCTATAATGTATCATTTAGTAAGGGGATAGTAGCAAGAGATTAATCATTCCAAGAAAAACATGTTATAAAAGTAAGTAGCACTAGATATTAAGCAAACAAAGATCAGAGGACTGAGTCATGACTGGAATATTTCTCAGAAGAAATGGCTAGCAGCAAGGCAATGACAGAAGACCAGAAGAAAATGTGATACTATGATTCAAAATAAATGAAGGGTTCAAGAAAATGGCTGTCCAAACAGGCTTAAGCTTGTAGCAAGAGTCTTTTATACATCTAATCATTCAATATATTTGATACGAGCCGTAGCATTTTATGATAACGCTACTCAGTTGTTTCTCTGAACCAGTTTCAGCACTGAACAGCTCCCAGCCACAGGTAATGTTTTCCCTGTTGAAAACAACTGCCATAGAGAAGCAGGAAAGAGGGACAGAACACAGATGAATTTAAAAGGATGGTCCCATAACAGCCCCAGTCATTATAATTATAATGTGCTAAATGTCTACATTCTCAGATTTGCAGGGCCATTGAACTTTTAACAGGCAGCTGGAATGGAAACTTTTTAAACTTGTTTTCAAGTAGAGTTTGAATTGAATAGGCTCTGAGTTGGGATGTGTGTGTGTGTGTGTGTGTGTGTGTGTGCGTGCGCGTGCATATTACTTCTCATTATCAAGTGAACAATGTAAAATTAACATCTTTTTTTTATTCAAATCATATAGGAAAATTTGTACTAGGTTTAGTGGACTGGGACTTTATAGCCTCAAGCTAGTATGCATGGACATTTGTACTGTTGGTGTTAAATTGAGATGTCTACTATTAATGGACTAATGATAGAATAGACTCTAGAAATATAGGTCATGAAAAACTATGTTGGATAAAATAGCCTGTGAATGGACTTGTTACTAGCCTGATGGTGACACTTTAAATTAATGACACCTGTTCAAAGCAATCAACTCTGAAATCTCTCCTAGAATTTTCCCTGAGTATATTTCTGGAATGACCTTTTAAATATTTTTGGAGAACAGGAGGTGAAATTTTATATGCACTTACAACAAAACCATTCACCAAACTTATGAATTTATATATTTGATTGGACTTGGAGATATGTATACATGTTCATCCATGACCTAACTTATAGTCAAATCATGATAGAATATTCTTTAAGGGGGTGGTCTATTGGTTTGGGTTTGTTTTTTTTTTTTTTTTTGGTTCTAGAACATTGCTTTAAGTGGATATTTCTATAAAAATTTGAAACCCATGGTAATTCAGATCCCTAAATCCTTCCTTAACTACTTGTGTCATGTTGATTAAGTTGTTTAACCTTCTCTAGTTTGAATTGTGATCTCTGTAAAATTAGGTATGAAAGTAAATGAACTTCAAGTGAACTTCCAGCTCAAACATTCTACTTTAGAAATATCATTAAGATTAACTTTTCTTAACTCTCTTTCCCCATGTATAGACCACAGGTCCTATAACCTCACAGTTTGATTTGGAGCAAATCTATAATTTGAAATTTTCCAGGAATTTGTGCTTTTTACTTTCATCAAATTTTGAAGTACGGAATTTAGCTGCTTAAAAGAAACAATAGGGACTGATAGATGGTGCAGTGAATAGAGTCCAGTCCTGGAGTCAAGAAGACCTGAGTTCAAATGTGGCCTCAGATACTTGATTACATTTACTGGCTGTGTGGCTTTGGACAAGTCACTTAACCTCAATTGCCTTGCCTTCCCCCCTCAAAGAAAGCCCAACCCCCTCCCCCCCCCAAAAAAAACAACAAAAGCTAGCATTTATATATCAGATCAAGGTTTTCAAAGTGCTATGTATGTGTTATTTTATTTGATCCTGACAACAATCCTGGGAGGCAGATGCTCTTATCATTCCCATTTTATAGACAAAGAAACAGTCTCACAGAAGTTGAGTGATTTTCTCAAGGTCATATATCTAGTAGGTATGTGAAACAGGATCCAAATTCAGACCTTTCTCACCCCAAGTCCAGTGATCAGTGCCACTTAGGTATCCCCAGCATAACTACTCCAATTATTAAACTTGATATGTCCATACTTTAAATGGCTTTCATAATATTAATACTAGCAATAATAGGTGAAATGTTTGTAGAACTTTAAAATTTAAAAAGAGTTTCATATATATTCTCTCACTAAGTATTCATAAAAATCCTAGAAGTTGCTATAGACAGTATTACTCCCATTTTACAAACAAATAAACAGATGAACAGATTGGTTAAGTCACTTGCTTAGCGTAATGCAGTGCAAGTGTTGCAGCTGGGTGTAAATAGCTAACTAACTTGACTAACACCTCTTTCAATACCATACTGACACTTATTTTGTTTCAGTGGATTGATTTTCTTTTTTCCTCAACCCAAATTTTATTTTTTTAAGTTTTGTATTAGTCATCTTGAGAGTTTATTGCAATCTTTGTCTGTTAAATCATAAACATTAAGTAATTAGTTATGACAATAAAATTCCCAATATCTCTCATCTACAGGTATAGGCTTTATAGTAGTGATAAATGAGTGTCATTGCTTTAAAAATGGCAACAGTCAGTCCCCTTGGCTTCTTCTACATGAAGAATTATGCTCTCCTTTGTTCTGGAGGATAAAACTAAGACCTATGGGTGAACAAGACAGGGAAACAGTTTTTACTCCTCATTAAGGAAAGAATTTGCTTTTAAAAATAGACTTATCTCAAAGTGAAGTGGCCAATCCAAAGTGTTATTGAGTTCTTCATCACTGTAGGGCTTCATAATACAAAAAAAGTTAAACGAGATGCCATCTGAGGTCTCCTTCAGTTTTGATATTCCATGATACTAAATCAATCACAGAAATCTTCTTTGGAAGGATATCATTTATGAAGCATTTTTAAAAACAGTTCTCATGTTTTACCAGATATTCATGTTTCCACAGTTATGCTAGTAGTCAGTTGTCTCTTCTTCATGCTCATTGAGGTTAAAGAGAATCTACTTGATCAGTCTGCTTCACTGTAGAGATTTCACCTGTGAATCACTCCTCAAGCCCAAAGTCTGAACTAACAACAAATTTTGACAGTAGATAGCCAAACTGAGCAACTTTCTAGTAGCAGACTCACATTGTATACCACTGTTGTCAAAACAACATGAGAATTCTGCAATTTGTTTGATCTCTGAATTGGATTTATTTGACTATTTTTGTGTTTAGTGTTCTTGAATCATTTATGCACATCAGCAAACACAAGGGTGGCAATAAATGTTATTGATGTAGAGGAGTTTGGTTACTTTTTTGTTTTCATCCCTTTCATCCCCACTATATTGCAATAGATTATTCAGCTCAAGCATTCCTTGAATCTGATACCCACTCTTACCTTTATTGACTGACAAACTATTTAGTTTCTATTATAGACACTATTAGAACAGTAGATTAAAACTGTATTGCTTTGCCTCAAATAGGGAAGAGCTGCTTTGGCTTACTGAGAAGTTTGGTTATAGGATATTGTAGTGCCAATGCAATGTTCACAGTGCCAATGTGACTGCAAATATGCCTGCATAGTGCTCAATCACAAAATATAACAGACTCTCCATATAGCAGAGAGAAACAAAACATTTACTCAGACACCAGAAAAAAATGAACCCCAAAACCAGAAAGCTTAATCCATCATAGTAGCAAAGAAGCTAATAATCCATAACACAACAGAGAGCCACACCATTATTTAGCCTTCTCACAAACCAACATTTACTCACAAGCCTGTCTCCGTCGGGTGTGCCTTCTCTTCCCTCTGTCTCTAATTGCTCTGACTCCTAGCTTCCTGTGGCATCTGTTCCACTCTCCAGCAAACTCCTCCCACCACAGGCTCCATGTGATTACATTCAGCCTATTAGGGGGCAGGGTATATCTTCAAAGCAGGAAAGGTCTTCAAATTACATTAGGCTTATTAAGAGATAGGGAAGATCTTCAAGTTCCCATTATCATTGCAGATATTTTTAAAAAATCAATGTAATTTAAAATAAATATATATGTACATGCAATAATATGCTGACAAGATAAAGGAAGGGTCCAGATAATAATAACTATAACTAATATTTACATAGTACTTGTAATGTTACTAGATTTGAACTCAGGTATTTCTAACTCAAGATTCAATGATATATTATTCACTGTGCTACCTAGATGTAAGAAAACATACATACTTATATGTGTATGTTTGGGTATGTGTGTGTGTAAGAATTTTGTCAAATACCTTAATAGATATTTTATGCATCTTTTGTTTAAATACAATAATGCCTATGAAATCTTTCTTTTAAATAGGTCAATATCACCATTATTTACATAGTTTATTTGCTTAACAAAATGCCTTTTTCAATCCCTTTCCCTGCTGCTAACATATAACCCCATTGATTTCTTAACTGTAGAAAACTTCAAATTAATCAAGTCAACAGGCATTTTTTATGCTTCTAATATGTATTATAGACATTGTACTAAGGATTGAAATGAATGAATGGATTCCAATTTGTCCCTGACTCTTATGTTGAGATGTCATTTTCCTCTTTTCAGATTGCTTCTAATGTACTTCCTTGACATTCCTTGAATCTGTTAAGGGGACCAACAGTTAGTTTGAAAGGACCATATATTAATAGCTTTTGATCTGGTTCCTTTTGATGTAGGAATGGAATCCTGCTTATGAGCAGACTTCTTGTACATATTATTAAACCAGAGTATAGAAGCCTCATTGCTATGATGAAAGCACAAGGTATTTGGTCACAGAGTCTTTTCTATTTGTACCTGACACTTCTAGACTATGAAAAACAAAGAGGAAATAATACTGCATCATTTTTCATTGTTTCTTTCTTTCTGATGGGATCAACTACTTCTTTTACCTTTGTATATTCTGACCTCCTGCTCACCTATGATACTCTGCTGAATATTGCACAAACTAAATAAAGAGAAGTGATCCTCCATTTTAGGAATTGTCCTTCTTTAGCATGGAATACTTAACTTTGAAAACTTAAAGAATACACTTTTTTTGGAGGGAGAAAGGCAAGACAATTGGGGTTAAGTGACTTGTTCAAGGTCACACAGCTAGTAAGTGTGATCAAGTGTCTGAGGCTGGATTTGAACTCAAGTCTTCCTGACTCCAGGGCCAGAGTTCTGTTCACTGCACCACCTAGCTGCCCCAGGAGTACACTTTTAATGGATGTCAGTGGTGGGATATGACTACCAAAAAGTGAATGCAGTCTTAGGCTGGATCAATAGAAACTTTGTTTGGAATGAGAGAGATGATAGTCTTCCTTCCTTACTCAATAATCTGGGCTTCTTATTTTTATTATTCATGATGAGAAGGTTGGGGCTTTGGTCACCATTAGCCAATATTGTTTCATTATAATAAGAATTATTCCTTATATTTTTAGTGCTTTAGACTTCCTCTCCCCTATTGTAACAAGAAATGTGTATATGGATAAAGAAATAAAGAGGAGGAAGGAGAGAAACCTTTTGTACTGAATTATTCACACTGGAGAATTTTATTATAATGATATTTTTTAAATGCATGCATACTTTGTTCTTCGGACCAGTAAATAAGAGTTAGATATCTTTTTGGTATAGGGATTTTCTTGCTGTAATTATATTTGCTGAAGTGGGATTTGATCTGGATTTTTTTGTGTGTGGTAGAAACACTGCAATTATGAATGATCTTTGATGGTGATTTTGTACAAATTGGAAGGAAAAAATCTCAAATCCATTCCTGGATCAAAGGAGTTTAAATTATTATTAACAGGCGTATGCTTTATTTATTCCCAGATTTATAAAATAAGGAGTGATCATGCTTCTCCAGTTTAGAGTATCTGTGTGGGTGTTGGTGATAGATTCAGAGAGGTCTCCAATTCTAAGAAACAATTTCATAGAGCTTTAATGGAAGCCAGAAGAGTTTGCTCGTGCTAAATGTTCTAGAAACTCTTGTTGTTGAGAAAATAAGGTAATTGACACCGAGTTTTTCATCACAGATGTCCCAAGGGTATTAATTCTCTAAGAGGGCAGTGATTGGTCTCATTCTGCATCTTTATTCCAGTTTTCAAAAGTAAGCTTCTTTGCCCCTAAAACTAGGCCATAGTGAGGTAAGCTTTAGTTTTTGTGACCATCATTATTTTTCTCGCCCCCAAGATCATATAAAATTATAGGCTTGTTATTTCAGTGTCAGGGGATGAGTAATGCATGTTATTATGGTCTAACTATAATATTACAGGTCCCAGGTATATTTCTGATGATGTGATTTTGACCTGTGCTATAACAGAATCTACACAATAAAACAGCAGTAGTAAAGGAAGATTCTAAGGCATGGATTGTTGAGTTTCTTCTTAAATTATCTATTTGTGCCCCCCCCCCTCAGCAATTATGATCCCTGATTTCAGAAGACAAATATATGTGAAGGTATCTGAAAATAGAACCTATCCTTATGGGATAAATGTCATTAAGGGTATTTCCTATTTCATTTGGGGAATAGGCAGAGAAAAAAGATAGATATTTTAAGGAGAAATGAATGTTTAATTTTTAAAAGAGTAAAATTTATGATCATTGAATATAATCTATAATTGGTAATTAGAAAAGGCATTGAAAGAAAATTAAGTAAATCTTGTTTTTAAAGAGGGCTTTCTAAAAATGAAAACTGCCAATTCTTTAAATTTAGTACTGCATTGTGCTAAATGTAAACACCCAAATTTTGTTTTGTAGGTATTTTTTAAAAATCTAAATAGAAAAACCTTAAGTAAATTTTTAAAAATCTATAGGATAAAATTTCTTATTTTAGAGTTTCATATTTATGTGGTCCAGAAGATAGAAAGGCTTAATGAAAGAATTGGCTTGTGATCTGAGCCAGTGATATTGGTAAAATTGCTAGAATAAACTACACCCCTTGTTTCCTTGATTACTAGCCCCCTCTCTTTGACTCCACAAAGGAACATGAATCTCCCATTTCTTTTTCTGCTTTCAATGTATTTTATTAAAGTTTATATCCTTAAGCCCATTCATGGATAGCTGTCCAGTTATATGTAGATTTTAGGTCTCTAAACCACTTGCTTCCTCATGAAGGTCCTATTCTCTCATTATCTTCACCCTGATGGCTATTTGGACCCAACCTTAGTTCTCTTAGGTAAGCTTTTTTCTCCCAGAATTTAGAATCTATTTATTTATTTTAGTTTTCAACGTTCATTTCCACAAGATTTTTGAGTTTCAAATTTTATCTTCATCTCTCCCCTAGGCCCACCCCAAGATGACAAGCATACTAAGTACCCCTTCCCCCCAGTCTGCCTTCTTTTATAACCCCTTCTTCCCCCCGCTTAGCCCCTACCCCCTTACTTCCTTGTAGGGCAAGATGGATTTATATTACCCAATGCCTGTATATCTTATTTCTCATTGCATGTAAAAACAATTTTTTTAACATTTGTTTTTAAAACCTTGAGTTCAAGATTCCCTTCCTTCCTCCTTCCTCACCTACCCCCAGTGAGAAGACAAGCAATTCAATTTGGGCTATACATGTGTCATTATGCAAAACATTTTCATAATAGATTGTGAAAGACTAACTATAGTTCCCTCCATCCTATCCCGTCCCCCCTATTTACTCCATCTTCTCCTTTGATCCTTTCCCTTATCAAAAGTGTTTGCTTCTGACTAATGCCTCCTCCAATCTGCTCCCCCTTCTATCATCCCTCCCCTTATCCCCTTCCCCACTACTTTCCTGTAGGGTAAGATACCCAATTGAATGTGTATGTTATTCCCTCCTTAAGCCAAATCCAGTGAGAGTAAGGTTGACTCATTTCTTTTCACTTCCCTCCTCTTCCCCTCCATTGTAACAGCTTTCTCTTGCCTCTTTTACGTGAGATAATTTACCCTAATCTATCTCTCCCTTTCTCCTTCTCCCAATATATTCCTCTCTCACCTCTTAATTTTATTTTTTAGATATCATCTCTTTATATTCAACTCATCCTGTTCCCTCTATGTGTACATATACATGCATACATACACACACCTATACATACATATATGTCTATGTCTGTTTGTCCGTATGTTTGTATAGGTGTGTGTATGTATATTCCCTTCAACTTTCTTAATACTGAGAAATATCTCATGAGCTACAAATATTATCTTTCCATGTAGGAGTACAAACAGTTCAACTTTAATAAGTTCCTAATGATTTCTCTTTCTTGTTTACCTTTTCATGCTTCTCTTGCTTCTTGTATTTGAAAGTCAAATTTTCTGTTCAGTTCTGGTCTTTTCATCAAGAATGCTTGAAAGTCCTCTATTTCATTGAATGTCCATATTTTTTGCCAGAAGTATCATATTCAGTTTTGCTGGGTAGGTGATTCTTGATTTTAATCCTCACTCCTTTAACCTCTGGAATTTTATATTTCAAACCCTTCAGTCCCTTAATGTAGAAGCTGCTAGATCTTGTGCTATTCTGATTTTGTTTCCATAATACTCAAATTGTTTCTTCTTGACTGCTTGTAATATTTTCCCCTTGACCTGGGAACTCTGAAATTTGATTATAATATTCCTAAGAATTTTCTTTTTGGGATCTTTTTCAAGAGGTGATTAGTGATTCTTTAAATTTCTACTTTACCCTCTGGTTCTGGAATATCAGGTCAGTTTTCCTTGATAATTTCTTGAAAGATGATGTCTAGGCTCTTTTTTGATCATGATTTTCAGGTAATGCAATAATTTTAAATTTATCTCCCTAGATCTATTTTCCAGGTCAGTGACTTTTTCCAATGACACATGTCACATTGTCTTCTATTTTTTTTTCATTCTTTTGGATCTGTTTTATGATATCTTGATTTCTCATTAAGTCATTAGCTTCCATTTGCTACATTCTAATTTTGAAGGAATTTTTTTCTTCAGTGAACTTTTGACCTTCCTTTTCCATCTGGTCATTTCTGGTTTTTAAAGCATTCTTTTCCTCATTGGCTTTTTGAACCTCCTTTGCCAATTGAGTTCATCTGTTTTTTAAGATGTTATTTTCTTAAGTATTTTTGGGGTTTCTTTTAGCAAGTTCTTGGCTTGTTTTTAATTATTTTCTTGCATTACTCTCATTTCTCTTCCTAGTTTTTCCTCTAGTTCTCTTACTTGATTTTCAAACTCCTTTCTGAACTCCTCCATGATTTGTGACCAATTCATATTTTTCTTGGAGACTTTTGATATAGGAGTTTCGACTTTGTTGTCTTTTTCTGGTTCTATGTTTTTACCTTCTTTGTCATCAAAGAAGGATTCTATAGTCTGGTTTCTTTTCCTCTCTTTGCTCATTTCCCCATCCAATTACTTGATTTTTGAGCTCTTTGTCACAGTAGAACTCTGCTTCTGTAATAGAGAGTGCTATGTCCCAAATTTCTGGGGTTTTGAGCAGCTGTTGTCAGAAGTACTTATGGGTACCTTCCTCAGAACTGTGAGGAGGACTCCCTCTCCACAGCCACCACAAGCTCTGCAATACCAGTGGTCCTCCTCACCTCAGAACCTTCACCCAAGACTGCAACCCAGATCCAAGCAGGAAGAAGCAAGAGAATCCTGCAATTGCCTTCTGATCAGCTGCTTGGTCCCCTCACCATCTGTGGGATGTAGAAATGGGCAAGTAGAAATGAAGTAGCCATTTTTGATGTTACAGCTGCCCCAGAGCCACTGCCACCTCTGCTTCCCTAGGGCAGGGGCCAGACCATGCTCCTCTCTCATCTAGGTCCAACAGAGTTTCCCCACTGATCTTTTATTTTGTCTTTGGTGTTTGTGGGTTGAGAAGTCTGAAAACTGCCACAGCTGCCAGTGATTCAGTCCCCTGAGATCTTCTGTGGCCCAGTCTATGCTATAGGTCTGTGCTGGCACCACCCATGTGGGACTGTGCTCAGCTCCCAGCCTGGTGTGATAAACCCTTCCTTTCTACTTGCCAGGCTCTCTTCAGTGCAAGATTTGTTTCACTCTGTCATTTTGTGGGTTCTAGAGTTCTTATATTTCTTTAGAGTCATTTTTACAAATATTGGAGATAATTGGGAAACTAGCTCAAGCAAGTTCCTTCTTTTACTCCCCCCATTTCTTTTTCTGGAACATTCTAGAATCCTAGGGCTGGAAGGAACTGTTATAGGTCTGGTGGATCCCTTAACTATCTAATAGGATTCACTCCTTTATCATTAAAAACTCTTGCTTACTCATGATTATCTGCTGAATATTTGACAAACTGAATATGGTCCTGTACTTTTAAAACTTACTATCTATTGTACTCTTTAGCACATAATACTTAACTTTGAAAACTGGACTTACACTTTAATACATGTTCTGGTCAGTAAGAATCATTGGTGAGATACGAGTATGAAAAAATGAATGTAGTCTGTTTTAATAGATATTTATTTTTTTCAATTACATTTAGAGACAAATTTAAACATTCATTTAAAAAATTTTAAGTTTCAAATTTTCTCCCTCCTACACATCCTCCTTCCCTAAGACAGTAAGCAGTTTGATATAGGTTATATATGTGTAATCATGTAAAACATATTTCCATATTACTCACGTTGTGAAAGAAGAAACAGACCAAAAGGAAACACACACAGACACTGCTTTATACTTCCTTTCCCCTACTGTAACAAGGAATAAGTATATGGATACAGAATAAGGAGAGGGGAGGGAGAAAAATCTTTTGTACTAAATTGTTCATAGTAGAGAATTTTATTATAATAATACACATACACAATAAAGAAAGTGAAAATGGTATGCTTCAATATGCATTCAATCTCCATTCATTCTTTATCTGGAAATGGAGAACATTTTTAATCATGAGTCCTTTGGAATTGTCATGAATCATTGTATTGCTGAGGATAGCTAAGTCATTCAAAGATGATCATCATACAGTGTTGCAGTTACAGTGTGCAATGTTCTTCTGGTTCTGCTCACTTCACTCATCATCAGTTCATGTAACTCTTTCCAGGTTTTTCTGAAATCTACCTGCTCATCATTTCACAAAGCACAATAGTATTCCATTATATACATACACCACAACTTGTTCAACTGTGAATGAAGTCTTAAACTTCATCAATAGATGCTTTGTGCTCAGAATGACAGAGGTAAAAGTCCTCCTCCCTTACTCAGAAATTATCTGGGGTGCTCTATTATATTCTGGATGCCATTCTTATAGTAAGCTGCATAGCACAATGAATAAGGAACTGGCCTTGAGATTAAGAGAACCTAGATTCAAGTCCTGTCTTTGACATATACTTGACTATACAGGTAACTTAACTTTTCAGTGATCCGAGTAACTGTTTAAAAATATATGCTGCACAACAGATGTTGATTTGCATGGGTAGAGTGAGTTTCCCTATTTTCAATCTCCTTTCATGGGTGATATCACAGGTGTGGACATAAATTCACAAACTGGAGTGCATTAAGAGAAGGGTGATCAAGATGTAATGATAGCAGTCTTCAGGTATGTAAAGGGTTCTCATATGGAAGGCAGGTGAAACTTATTCTTCTTGGAATCTAAGAATAGAGTCAAGGGCAAAAGGTGGAATCTTTGAATGTCTTAGGCATGTCTCTTCAGAGATGTAAGTTTAGCCTTGACACAAATTCTTATGACATTCAGAGTCCTCCAAAAGTGAAGTAGCATGCCTTGGAATTTGTCATGGCTTCTTCACTGGCCGGTCTTCTAGTAGAGACTGTTCAACCACAGATCAGAGATAATGTAGAGAACTTTACTGTTTAGATATTTATGAACTACATCAAAATGACAAGATTATTTATGAAGGAAAGTAACGTATTTGTTGATTGGTCTTTTCCAACTCTTCATGAGCGCATTTGGGTTTTTCTTGGTAAAGATACTGGAGTAGTTTGCCATTTTCTTCGTGTGTGCGTGTGTGCATGTGTACACTTATCCCTTTTTTATGGATGAGGAAATTGAGGCTCATAAAAGATAAATAATTCCTTTAAGTTCATGCAATGTAATGAAGATGAATTTAACCTGGTTCCTTTCTGAACTCTGAATCCAGAGCTCTTTCCACTGTACCACATTGGCTTCTGGGGAATTCTTTGACTCTGAGATCCTGAGATCTCTATGACATCCCTGGAAGTCAAGTACTTATAAAAATCTGTATCAAAGGAGTATGTGTGATATGCCACTTCATTATTTAACTACCATCACCTCTCTCTCTCTTCCTTATGATTAACTATACAGTGCCATTTTCTTATTTGATTCAAAGAGATGGGAATCAGCTGACATATTTTTCATATATTAGAAAGCTATAATTTTTGTTGCTGCCTCACTGATGAACTCTATTTTAAATAAACAGAAAATTTGAAAATCCTGATCTTATAAAATATTAATTGGAAGGTAGTTCTGCTTCTTCAACCTTTCTTTGATTAGCAAAACATCACAATTAAGGGATTCCCTTAAATGCTTTCACAATGTGTTTAAAAGTGATTCAATTGGTGAGAAATTTATACACTTCTCTTTGGATATATCCTTCCCATCTATATTTTGTTCCTTGCATTAAGTAATTTCAACCCTCATAGTACTTCATAATAGGACATGATAGAAAAAGTCCTAATCATGTAATTGAAATTTTGCACATTTCTTTTATATTGTGGATGTTAAGCCTATACCTGGTGTTCTAAGAGGCTGGCTGGCCAGTTCTTCTATATCTTTGCTGATTAAGCTCTTTTGCTTTCCCACATTAATTATGTAAGCCAGAGGATTCAAAAAAAGCCAGTCCCACTTACTGACACAGCACTGAGATGGAAGATTTTTGTGTAGTCTGAAGCACTTGAATTGACTTTTAGAAGGATCCAAACCCTGAACCTTGTTTTGTCCCATCTGTATGTTACTATTTCTTACATGTTGCCCTTTTTGAGTCATATAATTTTCTCCCCATTTCACTTTGAATATTTAGCCTCTTTTAATAACCAGAAGTTGTTACCTTGATGTCATTTGTCTTTGAATGAGGGGCTTGCTCTCTGAGATGCCTGTGCAGAGGGCCGTTGGACTACTCAACCACAAAAGTCAATTCCAGGTCATTCTATTAAAATCACACTTATTGAGGTGATCTGATATTCAAGAGGTTCTAGGGAGTGGGTAGTTTTTCCCTCAAGTCTGTGAGGATAGTGAAATAGCCAGAAACTCTCTAGTCATGAAGAAGCTGGAAATTATGAGGGTTTTTTTTTCCTAATTGCACTTATTTTATGATGCCAAAGCCTAGACAGAAAGGCAGAATGATTTTTGATGGTGAATAGCTAGACTGTTTTCTACTTGCTTTCAGATCATTTCTAACAAGATCCAAAATAGCTCAGACCTCTTATTTTAAGGGAAAATCAGTCAGTTCTTTTGTTTTTCTTTAACCTTTACTGTCTGAACTTCATCTGTGAGGGTTTTTCCCTTTGAAAAGAGGGTCAGAAACCAATGAGCAAAGTGTCTAGAAAGATCACTTATGATAAGGGGATGCTATGCATAATAAACATTAGCACATGTTTAACAAAAAAAAAATTTCCTCCAGTAGAAGTCATTCCCATATTAATTTAATCCTGCTGTCTAAGATAATACAATCTCTTTGAAGCAGTCCCCACTCTTAGTGCATAGGGACCTTTTCTGGATCAGAGGCCAAATTTCCATTACCTGATGAGCTAATCTGACGTGACAGCCTCATATGCAGATGGAGAATCTCTTGTCAATAGTTTTTCGTCAGAGACAAAGAGAGACAAATGTCTATATTCATTCTCTCACTTCATGCATGAGTAACAGTACCTTTTCTGTCTCTCTCCCCCTCTATCTTTGTTCAGGTAGTCATTGCAAATTTAAATTTAAGCCTTTGTATTTGGGAGTTAGCATATGCATGCAAAGCTGTTTACAGAAGCCTGGCAACCTTGTCTATTTGTTTAAGTACAGTATGTATTTTGACATGTAAATTTACATGAGGCATATTTAATCAGCCACAATGATATGCTAATTGGATTCATCTGTGAACAACATAAAAAACATATTTGAAAAAAATGAAGTGAACTTATTACCAGCTGGGACACTTTGTAATCAGTGTTATGCGTCATCAAAATGCACAAAAATAAAAATGCCATATATTTGTTGGGAAATGATGGGGACAATAATATTTAGCTTGTTTCCAGCTTCCTTGTTTCCCCCCCAATAGATGGGTTGTTGCTCTCCATGCTACTGATCAGTAGTAAAGACTTGGTTTCACAGTCGTAGGTAAGGAGTTGTTTTTACTAAAAGAAACAGGGCTACACTATAGCTCTAAAGTCATATTCTGACATATAGATAATAGAATCTCTATCTTAGTGTTGTCCAGTTCTTTTAAATAAATAACATAATAAGGACCATCTGTGTTACATTAGAAATAGGGAAATGGGGAAGTGATATTTATTTGTCTCTTCCTGCCCTTTGTCTACTTATCTGTTCATCCACTTCCATTTTCCCAGCCACATATACCAATAACTTCATATTGTGGCATTATATGCTTTCCAAGGGTTTTCAAGTATGCGATTAGGTTTATTTATTTATTTTTTTAACAACCATGTAACCATCTAGCCTATATACGAGCAACTTAGTGGAACACTAAATAGATTATAGGACTTGATGTGTAGAAAATCTGAATTTGGATTCTAACTCAGCCACTTACTGACCGGAGTAAATTACTTAACCTCGGCTTCCTTAGCTCTAAAATGGGGATGATAATACCAACTACCTCACAGGATTGTTGGAGTATTCTGAGGATGAAATGAGTTAACAAATATGAAGTGCTTTACAAACCATAAAACATTATATAAATTTTAGCTGTCATTATGATTTATTAAACGTAAAAGGAATCACCACCATTATGAATCAGACAAATAGTCAGACAAATAGCATATACTTGAAGGCTTCCAAGGAGAGGAATGCCATCATTTTTCAAGGCAATAAATTTGCCTTTTGGGGCAGCTAGGTGGTACAGTGAATAGAGCACCAGCCCTGGAGTCAAGAGGACCTGAATTCAAATCTGGCCTCAGATACTTAACACTTATTAGCCATGTGACCTTGGGCAAGTCACTGAACTCCAATTACCCTGCCTTCCCATCTCCAAAAAGAAAAAAAATAAATTTTCCTTTTTGCAATTTTAACTTCTACTCTTTGTCATCAGTAATTCATCATAAGAATATAAATGCAGAGCTGAACAGGACCTTAGAGGTCTTCTTATCTTCCCTCTCTTATAGATGAGGAAACAGATTTGCCCAAGATTACACAGATAATTTCCCAAGCAGGATTTGAATGACAGTTTTTTTGTCTTCACAGCTAGTTTTCTTTCTACAACTGCTGGCTACTCCACAGACAGGCACAATGAACAAAACTGCCTGGTCCTCACTTGTACAGGTAGTGTATGTCAGAGGAAAGATTTGAGCCCTGATCTCTTAACTCCAAATTCATTGTTTTCATTTTTGCCACAATGCACTTATTTTAGAAATGAGAAAACTGTGGCTCAAAGTCCAAGTTAGTGTGACAACCAGTTCTGATAGCATACACAAAATACTTTGCAACTCTGAAAACGTTGTATAAATCCTAGTCATTATGATTACTATTATTATATCATTAGGTTTTAGGGGCCTTTATTTATATCCCTCCTGCTTAGAGCAGTAGTGTCTGCTACTACATATATACAGTAGGAACTTAATAAGTGATTGCCAAGATTATTATTATTATACTTATATTAAAAACCTTGTCCAGGTTTACATAAAAAAGGAGCGCAGAGCTAGGATTTGAAGCCACATTATCTGGTACTAATAATTCCTTCCACTATACCATGTTAATCTTTTTCTCCAAACTTCTCTTAACTATTTACTGTTACTCTTATTGGTACCACAATGCTTCCAGGCATCCCTGATGACAACTTCAGAGTTATTTTTTAATCTTTCTACTCCCCACATATAATTAGTCATCAAGGCCTTTTGATTCTCTCTTTGTAAGATTTCCTGCATCTTGCATCTGCTGTATTACCTAGCTGTCTATACTCAAATGTATTTTTGCTTCAGTCATACACACTAGCAATTCCCTAAAAAATGTCCAACATATTCCTGCTCACAAGCATTTGCTTAGACCATTTCCTGTGTATGGAGTGCCCTCCTTTGTTCATGTTTCTGGAAATACTATGCATTCTTCACAAACCATAATAATTACCGCATCCTCCATAAAGTCTTCTTTGGTCTTCATAAGCAGCTGTGATCTTGATCTCCTAAGAACTCTCATAGAACCTTGTTTATATATCTTGTTAACAAAGCTCTGCTTTGGAGTCCATTTTGAATTATATTCTGGATTGAAATTATTTATAAATATCTTTTATATTGCCTGCTGAATGTAAGTTCCTCAAAGGCAGGGGCCATTTCAACGTTTTGTACAAATTAGGTACCAAGAAGTATTTTTCAGTTAATTGTTAGTTATTATTCATATAATCAATACTCCTGTTATTTGATAGCCACAAAAAGTAAGACATAAAAATCAAATGACCTTTCCAAAATTATATAAAAATTGACCAGTAGAAAACCCAGGTCTTGTCTTTTCTGTTCCAGTGTTCTTTCTACCATGCCACAGGACATATACACATGCACCATCTATCTTCTATTGAATAATATTCAACAAGTTAAAGTAAATATTTAAATAAAAATTCCATCATGGTTACAACCACCCCCACGTTAGTGTTAGGTTAATCATTACCAAATGGGAAAAAAGGAAATTAAGGATATCTCGCAACAGTCCATCCATACCTTTGAAAGACATTCTGGTTATCATACTGGATGGCAAATTATTCCTTCCCAATTTACAGAAAAAAAAATGACTAATACAGAATTGATACCCGAGATTAATAAGAAGATAGTGAGAAATCATTTGGCTGCCCTAGATGAGTTAAAGTTACAAGGCCCAGATGAACTATGTTTAATAGATTTGATCACTGAGTCTCTAACAGTGATCTTTGAAATATTCTGGAGAATAGGGAGAGGCACTACAGGAAGAGGCAAATGGAAATGTTGTTCCAATTTTCAAAAAGGGTGAGAGAATGGATTTTGAATATTTGAGATCAATGACTTCAGTTTCATTTGTTTTTCTTTCTTTGTTTCTTTCTTTCTTTTTGTTTGTTTTTTTTACAAGGTACTTATTTCATTTTTTCTTTTTTTTTAAATTGATTTGTTTATTTACTTTTAGTTTACAAAATTCAATTCTAGAGTCCCTTGAGTTTCAAGTTTTCTGCCCTCCTTCACCTCTCCCCACCCATGGCGGCATGCAGTCAAGTATAGAATCCGCAAATACTTTCATGTTGGACATTAGTCTGGTTGTATAGAAAGGTTGTAACCAATGGAGTGAACAATGGGAGAAAGGAAACAAATCCAAACATGGAAAAGAGCGATACCATGTAGGTTGCTTCAGTCTCCATTTAAACTCTGTTCTTTCTAGATCTTTCTCTGAATGTAGGTATCTCCTTCCCTCCTGAGACTTGTAGAGTTGTCTTATAGCTGTGCATTGCTGAGAAGAGTCCAGTTTTTCAAGGTTGGTCATCACACATATGATGTGTCTGTTATTGTGTACATATTTCTCCTGGTTCTGTTCTTCTCACTGAGCATCGGTTTATATATGCCTCTCCAGGTGAATATGAAGTCCATCCCATCCCCATTTCTTATAGCACAATAGTATTCCATCACATTCATATACCATAACTTGTTTAGCCATTCCCCAACTGATGGGCATCCCTTAATTTCCAGTTTTTTGCCATCACAAAGAGAGCTGCAATAAATATTTTTGTATATATGGGTCTTCCTCCTGCTTCTATGATCTCTTTGGGATACAACCCCAGAAGTGGTGTTACTGGGTCACTTTGGTTTCATTTCATGAAAAAACTCTAGAATGTATTATTGAAAGGAGGTTTAGTACATATACAGAAAAGGAAGTAGTGATCTAAAAAGCTAGCCTGACTTAATAGGGGCTAACTTATGGCAGACTAACCTACTTCATTTAATGATGGGGATACTAGATGGGTAGGTCAGGGCAATGTTGTGCCTTGAGAATGTCATTGCTTCCATGTCTGCCTCTGAGGCAATTGTCTGGGGGTAGCAGCCCCTCTGGAGATATATGACCTGGTAACAGATTCTACAGAGACTTCGGCCATAGTTGTTGAAAACCCAGAAAAGAAAGTTCTTATCTCCAAAGTCCTTGACACTATCAAAAGTTCATCATCAGAAATTGATATAATATTCTCAATGGAAATGACATTAAAGAAAAGAGATTGCCATCTAATTTGGAGTGTACCCTAAGGACTATGGGACCTTTCCATCTCACTTGCAGCTGAAATCTTTTATGTGTTGTGTATCTTTGAAAGAAAGGACTGTCTTATTTTTCAATTTGTGTTCTCAGCACTTAGAAGAAGGATTTACATATGATAAGCACTTACTGAATGTTTCCTTCATTCATTCACTTCTCTCTCTCACTTACAGTGCCACTGCCCTAGTTCATATTCTCATCACCTTTTCTTCTCCATAATACTATTTTAATAGTACTCAAGCGCTCCCTCAACTCCTCTACCCAGAATCCTTATCTCCTTGAAAGGCTCATTCATAGTGCAAAACCTCTCAGAAGCTTTCCTTGATGGTCTTAGATGCTAATGCTCTTTCCCACCTTAAATTACCTCCTATTTACTTAACTGTGCATATGCTGTATCTCCCACACCAGAAAATTCTACCCTTTATAGCATGTAGTATTTATTATGTGATAAATCAGTTTCTGTTTGTTTCAATAAACACCATGAATGTATTTTTCAAATGCTGTCAGGAAAAGAAAGACATTTTTACACTTTCCAAAGGTTTATAAATGCTCCCACTTTGCCTGATGGTCTGTTTCAGGGGGACAATGAAAAGTGGTTTGGCTGGATCATTGCCTTTATAAAGGCAAATGTGAGGGGGAAAGTTGAATGGAAGGGTGGATACAGATGATGGCAAGCTTTGAATGCCAGGATAAAGAAAATAACAGATGCTAAGTAGTGAAACAAAAATAAATGAATTCCTGCTTCATAGTACATCCCAGAGATTGAATAGTAATATCTATCCAGATGGAAACTTGCTTGTTAAAGTAA
>CM053585.1:487037637-487060141 GCA_028646515.1 Pseudochirops corinnae | reverse complement strand
AAAAAAAAAATTATTTGCTTTATTTCATTTGCCAGATAGTGAACCATATACTCCAATTTTAAGTTCAAATACTTGTTTTTCTTTTTTTGGGGGGGAGGAGAAAGGGTATGTATGTTTTTAACACTCTTTCTCTTTTGCATTTCTCAGAGTTACATATAGATGCTCCTCAAAAGAAGGGAAAATTCAAGCTCCAATGTCAAAGAGTTGCTGTGTTGCAATATCACTGCCAAAGGTGGGGAGGTGTCACTTGAAAGAGTTTTAAGTTTTCCACAAATGCAGTTTTATATGCTATTACCTTTGTACTTTAGATAGAAAAATGAAGAACAAAATAAAACTCCAGATGGAAAACACCAATAAGATGATGAGTATCTTCCTTTGCAATATTGCCCACCTTAATCCCCTCCTTTTCATTCCCTTTCCTATTATCCTGATTCAGGAGAATACCTATTGCCTGAGCTATTGCAACATACTCTTTTCCTTCCCTTAGTCTCTCCCACAATGAAAAAAAACCACATAATTTAAGCCAAAAAGTATTAACCTGGCATTCTAGGCTTTCCACATTCTATCTCCAACCTTCCTTTCCAGGCTTACTTCTTACTATTTTGCTCTGGGTAGTATCCTATATTTTAACTAAACTAAGTGACTCACTATTTTCATCCTTTTCCAAGTATGGGGCTCTACTCAAGATATACCTTTAAGTAGGCTCTTCTCCAAGCTTGGAATGTTAAAATTCTGGCCAATCATCAAAAGCTAACTTCTCCACTGGTTCTCATTCAATCACTCCACCCAAAAATAAATCCTGTGACCCACAACCAGAGATCTGGGTTTTTATGGATTGGGTGAATCATAGAAAGTTTCTCATTAAGCACTTTTCCTTTGCTTATTTGCTAAGTTTTCCCTTAGGAACGTTAGCATGTGACTCATATCTAGGTTCCACAGAAAAGGAGAAAGGGAGCTTTTGCAAACTTATAACCTAACAGAACATTTCATATAGGATACATTTTGTTTTACCTGTCAAATAACACAAAAAAGTCAAGCCACCATCCTTAAGGTCTAGCAAAATCATTATCTCTTGGCATAGAGTCAAGAAATGTCCTCAAGTCCTACTTCTCTTAACACTTACAGAACTACCCTGGATAGAGATTCCCCTCCTCCAAAAGGTCAAAGAACTGCCCTATCTAAACTCTAGCTCTTCATGCTAATTGTTGCAACTGTCAACAAATACTACCTATGCTATGGTTATTCTTTATGTTGTTTAGCTCTCCTTCTAGATTGAAAGTTTTTTTGAAGGTAGCAGTCTTGTTTTTCTCTGTATTCCTTACCAGAAAGTGCAATATTCTACCATGGCATATTCTTAATACTTATTTCAGTGAATGCATTAACAAGGGAGAGAGCAGTGTATTGGAAATCCTGAGTTCTTAGAATTTTGATCTGGAAGAAACCATTGAAATCAACTTGTCCCAGCATTTAGCATGTTGTCTGGCGAATAGAAGGTGCTTAATAAATCTTTAGTGATTGATTTGTCCAACTCCCTCATTTTACATATGTGGAAAGTGATGCCCAGAGATGCAAGTAAGTTGTTCCAGGTTATACAGGTAGTAAGCAGCAAAGCTAGTTCTTGACCTAAAAATTCCATGCTCTGTACATTATACTATGTGTCTTTTTCTATTCTATCACTCACCAGAGAGAGATGTCCCTCTTTTTTTCCATAATTTGGTGTTCATATATAAGTCCTTTCCATCCCTGGTCTACTTGTCCTAAGCTTAATTGCTTATATCAAACTTATAGCATAGTCTGTATCACCACTGATCTGTGAAGATTAAAGTAATATTAAAAATAAGTGTTGGGTGTATTCTGAAATCTGAAGACTGAAATAGTGCAAAGCCAGGGTAATACAGGATAAGAAAGTAAAAACTGAGAAAGCCCTGTGCTTATGAACAGCTTTCTCTGAGTCATTCACTTTTTTCTTTCCCCAAGATAGCAACCAGGGAAATTTGGATTAGAAAGCAAAAGAACTATTCTAAATGGACCTGCTCTTTTATTTCTTTTCCTGATATTCTTTTTCAGACATTTGTTCATTAGCCCTATAATTTCAACCATTTGAGAGTCCTACCATCTTTTCATCTCTGGATATACTTCCCCCTTCCACTGTACCCTCAACTCTATTCATAAAATGGATCAATCATATTTTCACTGAAAAGGTAGTATTAAGCACTGTGGAGATAATTTTTAAAAAGTTAAAATATTCATTGTAGAAAAAGAATGTTTAATTCTTCCTGTCAGAGGGTGACAACTTACTGTGTGACAGGAAGACCATACTGGATGGGGAGTCAAGTGATCTAGCTTTTTCTTTTCAGTTATGCTACTATGGATGAATAAAATAAATGAATAAAAAAGCATTGGTTAAGTGTTTACTCTTTGCTGGACCCTATGCTGAAAGCTAGGGAAAAAACATAAAGAGAGAAAAAATCCTTGCCCTCAAACAGCTTACATTCTTGCATTGTATGACAGTACAAATAATAGAGTAGTGATGGGAGAAGGGAATTTTGACTTAGCAAGTCACAGAAATGGTGGGTTGATGTTTGGGCATTCAGCTGATCTACCTTTTCTATAAATAATGGAACTATTGATTTGATTACTATGTTTTGCATAAGAAGTAGAAAGCAGGGACAGAACAAGGTACCCAAGAGGATCTGTCTGTGATGGCAAGTGAATGTCTAGATGGCATGGGTAGAAGGCTATTTGGGATGTGAAAGTGAGATATACCCTGGCACCTCAGTTCAGCTAGTAGATATAATGGGCTAAGTGGGCTAGTTTGGGCTGACTTAGTCACCAAGTAACTGAACTGATCCCTGGGCCAGAGAGAGAGCCAAATATAGGAAATTAACTTCAGGACTCAGGACAAGGATTCTGGAGGTGCCATTCTAAAAGTCCGGGTCTAGTGTAGAAGGTGTTGGCTCAGGTTGGGGCCAGAAGTTGGATTCTGGAAATAGAGGATACAGCTCTAAATGGATAAGTAATATTGACCAAGGCACTTGCCTTCTTTGCCCAAATTCTGTTGCCACAAATGGAGGAGTTGTATTAAATATTCTCACAGGTAACTTCCTGTTCTAAAATTCAATTATTTTCTATCTATCAGTATTCTGGATTATGTGCATTCAGGTCTGGCCTGCTGCTTCAGAAATCCCCAAGTCCTTTTTCTTTCTTATCCATATCTCCACTCTTCTTCGACCTCTTGTATCTTATAATAGAGGTAAATATTTAAAATCATGGCATGAGGTCAGGACTGTTAAGGTGATTGAATATGCTTCAAATGACAGTTATCTTGTTAGCTATGATCTTTACAACAAAAGCCAAAAAATTGGAATCTGATGAGTGTAAACATCCTTGCTATCATTTTTTTTTCCCTTTGGTAATGTATTTTCCATTCATCGGGAGCTGTCTGAGATAGAGACTGGATTAGCTTCACTCACTCTCTACTCTCTTTGCTAGAAACAAAGAATAGTAATGCTATACATTGTGTGACTGTCTGTCTTGAATAAGAGCCTTTACCTCTTTCAATAGGATACAGTCCCACTCATCTAGCCATCAGACTTTGGATAATTTCAGGACTGATAGCTAGTCATTCAAGTGTACAATTTTAATACAGTAAGATTTAATTGGATGACCCTTTAAAAAGAGAGCCCAGGTGTGTGGTGCTTGAATGATAATAATAACTCACATTTATACAACATGCTAAGCCTTACAAAGCACTGTCCTCACAACATCACATGATGTGGTTGTACAAGTATTATTGGTAATTCTACATTGTACGAATTAGGAAATTGAGGTTCAGAGAGGTTAACTGACCTTCCCCTAGTCAGAAAGCTAATGTGATTTGAACCAAAGACTCCTGTTTCACAGCACCACACAACATCTCTTGCAAACTAGGGTTTACCTCCCTGTTTATTAGGGAAATTACCTCCCATCTATTGTCTATATCCTGTAGGCACTTAGTTATTTATAAATTGACTCACTCAATGATACAAGCTCCCTGAAGGCAGGAATGATTTTTTAACCTCTCTTTTTATTTCTAGTGCTTAGCGCAGTGCTTGGCCCATGATAAGCACTTGATAAATCCTTTTTTATTATTATTATTGGCTTTTGATTTAGAAACATCTGAGTAATTGAGTGACATTTATTGAAAATGAGTTGTGCCCTAGATAGATAAAATTCCCTTGTGATATCTCTGACCATCTTTCTAACAGTGAGGGAGGTATAGGTGAAAGGACACTGCCTTGGTTGTCAGCTTGTAGCTTCATCATTTACTCATCCATTAGGACCTTGTCCAGATTCCGTAACCTGTCTATGTTTCTATGAACCATAAGTTCAGTGTTGAAAGAGACCCTAGAAGTCATTGAGTCTGATACTTTTTACAAATGAAGTAACTGAGTCTCTGAGATGTTAAATGACTTGCTTAGTGTCACACAGGTTGCAAGTGTGTAGGAGGACTTGCATCCCAGCTTCCTTGACTTGAAATCTGACATTTGGTTCACTCTATCACAATGGCTCTTCACTTTCTTCATCAGCTAAATGGGGGTACTATCAGCCTCCTTGCTTATTTCATAGGGTGGTTTTGAGGGGATTGAATGAGATAACATATGGGAATATCCTTTGAAAACTGTGAAGTGCTATGCAAATATAAAATATAATGGTGATGACAATGGTGATAGTCTGTTATTATCTCTACCTATGATGCTTATCATTGAAGTTCCTAAGTGTTCTTGTTGGGGATAAAATGTTATTCTGTAGCATACTCTTCTGTATTTAATTATAATTGTGCTCAACATCTGTTGGCTTATGGTGCAGGAAAGGAGATCTTTCAAATAACAGAGAAGATGGTAACCCAGGGGCCTTTAGTGCATTTCTTAGGATCATTTTCCCACTCATTCCTCTTAGGAACAACTCATTATCCCAGCAGCTTAGAATCTTCCTTCCTCCCATCACATTTCCCTTTTCAATGTGTTCTCCTCTATTGAATCTGGTTTAAGTTGAAACTTTACAGTGGCTAAGGATTCAACAGACTCTGGCTCTGAGCTGGATGTCTTACTTAGGAGTGTTATTATGGCCACTGCCATACCATCATCAGTAAATATGCATTAAGTACTTATAGGGTCCATGGCTTTGATAATATGCCATGATGTTCTGGTGGGGAGACAACACAAAGAACACTTTCTATCTAGTGAGATAGTGAGAAAGAGAGAGAGACAGAGAGAGAGAGAGACAGAGACAGAGAGACAAAGACAGAGAGAGAGACAGAGAGACACAGAGAGAGAGAGAAAGAGAGAGAGAGAGAGAGAGAGAGAGAGAATATGCAAATGTCTCACATTTATAGAAATATTCACTTGGGCAAAAAGGAAAGAAAGGTAGGAGGAGCAAGGATAACAAACTGATCAAAGTGGAGTGTAGTAGCCACTTTATGATTAATCGCATTTTTCTAATTTGTCTCTGGATTCAGAGAATGACTTCAGATCCTGCCTTTGTCATTTACTACCTGTATGACCTTGGGCAAATCACTTAACTTCTTTTGTTCCTTTGGCATCTCATCCCATATTACCCTTTAGACATCTCTTGTGTTGGTCTTAAAGTTGGAAGTTATTTTGGAGGTCTTACAATCTATTTCCTTCTTTTAGAAATGAAAAGAAACTAAGGTCTTGAGAAGTGAAGATTCTGTGCCAAACAGAGCTGGGATTTAAATTCAGTTCTTTTTTATTTCATTTTCAGTTTTTATTTTCAGTTCCAAATTCTCTTCCTCCACCCAGTCCCCATCCTTTGAGAATGTAAGAAATACTATACCCATTATATTTATGAAATCATGTAAAGCATTTCCAGATTAGTTCCATTGGGGAGGGGTAAAAAACAAGAAAAATAAATTTTAAAATATGTTTCAGTCAGCTCTCACTCAGAGTCCATTTGTTCTTTTTCTGGAGTTAGATAGAATTTTTGTCATGAGTCCTTTGTATTTAAATCCAATTCTTCTGGCTGGAAATCTATTCTACTTTTTCCTGCTCCATACTACCTCTTTGTTTCACTGTCTTATGTTGATATTTAAAATTTTTCCTGTTTTAATATCTTATCTCCCTAACTAGATTATATGCTCCTTGAAGGTAGATACTATCTCTTATCCATTAAAAAAAAAAACACCTTTTTTCATGCTACAAAGAATAGTATTATGCATAGAGTTAAGTGTTCAGTAAACACTTTTGATGGATTGATTGAATGAACTTAGATGTTTTATGATTTCCTTAATTTTTGAAACTATTTTGCAACAATTGGATGTCTGTCTCTCCACATCTTAGAAGCTAAGATCTGATATGCTTCCTGAACAAGAGGCCCTTCTCTGAACTGTCATCAGTTGCAGTACAGTTTGTCTCCCCTCTTGAAAGTACCTTGGAATATAGTAGAAAGGTAGATATGTGAGTGTGTTTGTAAATGTCAGGTTATATCCCCATGACACCATTGCTCTGTACTCAGAAAGTGATCTTTTAAACACAGATGTTCTTAGGGCTGTGGTCAGGCACTTCTACTGTTGCAGCTCTTGGACCATGCCCAGAGTGCAGCTGACATTAATGACATTTCCCTTCCAAGTGGCTTTCATGTCTTCTGTCATGAAGAAAGCTGGGTTTTTTTCTGGATCAGTAACTTTGCTGAGAAAATTTACCAGCAAGATAAAGATGGGAAGAGGGAATAAAAGGTTCTATGGCTTCATGAAAGATCATGTTTTCCAAATGCTCTGTTGGAATATTTAAGATTTTTTAAATGAAGGGAAAACCTATTTTTAAAATAGCTGATAGGGATTTAAACCTATCCTATTGCTGCAGGTTTAAAGCCTAAATTTCTGCCATGGGTGGTTATTCCACTCGCCCCCCCCCCCCCCACCTCCCACTTCGTGTATGAGATATCCTGTTTACTTAGATACATTTTAATTCAATTCCTTTATTTTCACTGTATGTTTACATAGCATTCCTCTGTGCATTAAAAACAGGGTTTTAGAGAATTACCTTTATTATGCTACATGTTGTTATGCATCTTTAACTTAAAAATTTGTAACAGTTCATGGCATAACATGGTAAATTATACATATGGAGTTGGCTAACCTAGTTTGATATTAATCTGAATATCTCAATCAGTGAATAGAGCATTGAGTTTGGAGTCAGGACACCTGGATTCAAATGTTGCCTTACACAATTACTTTGTGAATATGGGCAAAGTATTCAAAATCTCTGAGCCTCAGTTTCCCTACTTGTAAAATGAGGGCAATTATGCATCTATTTTGCAAGGTTACTGTGAGGGGTTTAGCTAGCAAAGCCCAAAGTGTTATGTGAATATGAGTTATTATTAACAGGGTTAAGTTTTGTCTCAACCTCTTTCATTGAAAATTTTATTAAAATATTGTAGTACCTTTTCTTGTCATGGTAAGTATAGTCTAATGAGCAGAATCTTTCATTGATTATTAAGTAGATTTGCTTATTATGATATGATATTTTGGTTGTAGGAAATCAAGGGAACTATGCTACATAAGCAATGTGGCCCAAATATCCTCTGAATTTTTACATTTCTAATTTTAGCTTATATTTTTCATTATTTGTCTCTTATAGAAGTGAATGAAGTAAAACAGAAATTGCCCAGTTATTTGGATTCCACCAAATCAAGTTATGAGTATATATTGTAAATTGTAACTCTTTTAGCCATAGATGCCTGGTATTGTTGTTGTTGTTGTTAATGTTGTTGTTATTGTTGTCATCTTTATTGTCATTGTTATTGAAGGTGACAGCAAGAATAGGACCAGACTCTCAAATGGCATGTTAACAAAGTTGCATCAAACAAATGACTGGCATGCAGATTTGTTTACAGAAACGTGTTGATAACATTTGAATTGATTGATTGACATAGATTTTAAAAAAGAAACCATACGAACTTTCGAACACATAACTGCAGATTGTCAAAATCTAACACCTACCAAATTCCTAGAAGGATGTGATCAAATAGCCACAGTCATATTCCAAAAACAAAATTTGCTAAACTTCATAAACTACCAGACAACAAATCTGTGTATTATGAACATGTACTACAAATTCCATCCCCTCCTTGGAGATCTTCAAGCAGATGCTGGCTGGCTACTTGTTCTTTGTGTTATAGTAGGGATTCATTCCACATATGGTTTGGACCAGATGCCCATTCCATCTTTCAAATCCCATAATTCTATGAAGTCCAAACCCCCAAATATCCTTTAAAACTCAGTAAAACAAAGTGATCTTTGAACCAAAGTGTCATCACTGATAAAACTTTTGTGCACCCATACAGCATTGAACCATAACAACCCAGGAGCAATGTTTATAATAGAAGTAGCCATACCAAATAGTTTTTACCACCAAACTACTTTGAATGAAAAGCCCTCAATATATAGAAGACCTAGTAGGAAAAAAAAAAAAAGAAACCTAAAAGCATATGGGAAGAGATGGAAGAACATATCATCCCTGTTGCCCCACTGAGTTAGAAGAGTGGTCCCAAAGTTGCTTCCAGTGACCCTCCAGAAGATGAGCTTATACCTCAGTACTTTGATTCAACTATGTAAAGCATTAATTTTATCCACCCCTGTCATAATGTGCTGAATGTTAAATGTAAAATAATAACATAATAGGATAGCTACATGACCCCAGAGTGTTTCTACCGGAACTACATTGAATATAAGGTGAAAAGACTATAATCAGAAATAGCTGATCAGCAGTACTAACAGAAGCAGCATGAGATAGTGGACAGAGGCCAGGCCTCAGTCACATTAGCATGGACTCTTGCACATATTGGCTCAGTGACTCTGGGAAAAACCCTAGAGAGAACTCTGTGAGAGCATAAGTTGCTGAACATTTTCCAGTCTTCCTTTGCAAAGAGTTAGGTGTTATTGCAAGTAGAGCACTAGAATTGGAAATCAGGAAGACCTGAATTCAAATCCTCCCTTTCATGTTTACTGGCTCTGTGACCTTGGGTGGGTCATTCACCTTTTCTTAGCTTCAGTTTTCTCCTCTATGAAATGAACATAACAGTTCTCCCTCATAGCATTGTGGCGAGGACCAAATGTAATAATATATTCAAAGTGTTTTATAATCCTTAAAGGATTATATAAATTGATGATGATGATGATGATGATTCCTTACTCCCTACACTGCTGATCAGTTCTGGGTCAAATAGCTACAGGTTAGATATCTTTTGCACTTTCATGTTTACATGTTTCCTTCATGGTAACCCTGCAAGGTAAGCAGTGCAAGTACACTATACTCATTTTATATTTGAAGTAACTGAAGCTCAGAGAGATTTGGTGACTTGCTTAGAGACCTTTATTAAGTGTCTAAGCTATCAGTTCCACTCCATATCTTCTAGCATCCCCTAAATCACTCTGGCTAAAAGAGTCACAAACAAAATCATATACCTGGAAAAATTTTCCCCCCTTCAGTATTAGTTACATCAGCCTCATAGAGGAGAGAGTGACTCTTAATGTTTAGGAGGATGTAGTAGTTGGAGAATAAATTCTGATACAAGGAGTTCCCATTGTTTTAGTCTCCTACTTATCCATGCCACTGGTGAAACTGAATATCATTCGTTATTTGAACTTGGACTCCTTTGACCTCAAATACAGGTCCCTTTATTGTGAGCTTTTGTGTCACCCTTAAGGCTCAAAGTGATGAATAGGAATGGAGAAGCTCTTATGCACTTCAGTTTAGCAAGTATTGCTTAATACTTACTCTATGTTAGGTATTGTGCTTACCAATGGGAATACAAAGACAAAATGAAAGTCAGGGGAAAAAAAAAAGAAAACTCAGCCCCTATCTTCAGGGAGCTTACATCCTGCTGAGTATATTGGTGGTTAAGACAGCAATTAATTGTTTTTTCCTCTACTACTGTGTCTAACCTATTCTACTGATCTACCCTTCTATTTCTTAGCCACTACCAAGTGGTTTTGATGATTGCTGCTTTATAATACAATTTAATATCTGATATGGCTAGGCCACCTTCCCTAGCATTTTTCATGAATTCCCTTGATATTCTGGGCCTTTTGTTCTTCCAGAAGAATTTTGAAATATTTCTAGCTCTGAAAAAATAATTTTGGATAGTTGGATTAGTATGGCACTGAACAAGTAGATTAATTTAGGTAGAATTGGCATTTTTATTATATTAGCTTGGCCTACCCACAAGCAACTGATTTTTTTCCAATCATTTAGATCTGACTTTATTTGTGTGAAAAGTGTTTTGTAATTGTGTTCATATAATTAATTTTTCAATTAATTTTTAAACTAACAAATAGCTATTTTTTCTACATCTAACTGCCTGCACCATTGGAAAAGGAAGAGAAAAACAATATCTTTGTAACTAATATACATATTCAAGCAAAAGAATTCATAGAATTTAGAGCCCTGGTCTCCTGAAAATCAGGGAAATATTATAACAAATTCTGACTGACCTTTCTATACAATTTGTATTTAATTTTCATGAAAATCCTTGTCAAAGGTAGATTTGTAAGTTTCTTGTTTATAGGATGCATAAATTAAGGATCTATAGCCAAGTAGAGGAGAGACAGAAAAACAAATTGTCATTTTTAGGAGAGATCAATGTGAATTCCATGACTCAGTGAGGCTAACTGCCAGTTTAAAGACTATTTGCAAGGCTAGTCTATTGTCTCTGGCTTGGAAAGTGAGTTTTGAGAGATGAAAAAGAGAGTCCTTTCAACTAAACCCAGATGAAAAAGAGGAAGCCACTGTTTTGCTTCTCAGCTCATACTTACAATGATATCATGATGAACATCTCAAAGCCATCACCTCTTAGATGTAATGCTAAATTTAAAATGAAGACAGTAATCATAGGCTCCATTTTAATTTCTGTACTCATTCTTTGTGGGAGCTGGGTAGAAGAGGAAGCTAGCTTCCTGATACAT
This sequence comes from Pseudochirops corinnae, assembly GCA_028646515.1. Lineage (NCBI taxonomy): Eukaryota > Metazoa > Chordata > Mammalia > Diprotodontia > Pseudocheiridae > Pseudochirops > Pseudochirops corinnae. The sequence continues at coordinate 487,049,178 of CM053585.1, read as the reverse complement.
AGGACCTCACTGACATTTCTGCATAAATGTGTTATAACATAGTTGTAACAATGAGCAGAAATATGAATTGAACTTCCAGGCTCTCACAGAGAATTGTAAAGTCAATGATTATGAGGAGTTAGAAGAGTGAGCACTTTGGTGCATTAGATCCAGATAGGATCACTGGATGTGGGAAGGCTAGGGGAGAGAATGAGGTAGATTGTCAGGAGACCATGGACAGAAACAACACCTTTAGAGAGTTAAATATCAATTTTATGATGATAACTATTTCAGGAAATGATGGTGGATTGTTTGGATAACACCAGGTGACAAATAAAATTATACTCTTCTCAAAACCATGAAAAGAGATTCAAAGAAAAAGAAAGAAACCCTTTTAATGTGCATTTGAATTAGAATTTGGTGTGTGTTGGATGGGATGAGGCGAGGGAAAGGACACATTGGGTTATGCTACAGTCTCTACTACTCTTTATGCTAGAAGGAGAAGGCCCGGCATATCAGCTGGTGGCTTTTATGATAATACGTAACATAATTTTTAAAAATACATTTTTTTAAAGACTGGGCCTCCCTTACCTGTTTCATGCAGTGGTAATTAAATATAATTTAAATATAACGAATCTGGCACAGTTCCCATGTGTCGACTTTGTATGTGAAATGTGCACATTTAGATTTCTTCTGTCAGTAGAAAGAACATTAGCTACCGTACAGTATTTTTCTGGTCCCTTGACTATAAAGCTCAGTAGTTAGAAAAGTGAACAGATTATCTCCAGTACTCTTGTCTCTTCAAGAAACAAGAGTCAGAGGTTATGTAAAAGTATTTTCATTAGCAAGACCCACAAGTGTTAGTGAAACTTATTAAAATGTTATGTATGTATGTGTTTATGTGAGAGAGACAAACAGACTTCAGTGAATTATAGATATCATAAGTGTGAGTAATTCCTTCACTGATGTATATCTCAACCCATCTACATCTTCTAGTGTGTCTTACCCAGGTCTTCAGATAACATTCTTCAGTAAAGCATCTCACCTTCCTTTAATAAAATATTGTTGTAGGTGCTACTGTAGCATTTGAACTTTCTCTATGTTATCCTTCATTCTTGTTATATGACCAGTCCATTGTCTTTATTGATTGTATATGCCCTTGACTGGGTCTTTCTTAGCACTCAGTACTATGCTACAAGCCACCACAAGTGTGTGCGCTCTATCACTGTCTTGCGCTATTAGTGCTTTTTTTTTTTTTAAAGATATGAGAGGTCAGTTTTAGAAACCTGGATCCCCTGAGGTATCAGAACTGTCAGTATCTCATTGTTACTGTTTAGTCTATATAAAATATAAAATTCCTTGACTTGAAACAGAATGGCCACAGATCTCTGCGAGCCAGTGAAAATCATGGTCTCTTGGATCATAGACTTTCCTTTGCAACCAAATCATTGATGGATTGAGAGTAAGTTACATCAGCTGTTTTTGACACTGCAAAAGTGGAGGATCATATTGTCTAAAGTCAGGAATTTAACCAATGTCTGTATTGAATCCACCTATCTTTCTATATTTGATTTAGTAGTCCCTGCTATCATTTACAGCTCTAATCTCTATCTTGTCAGTTTGATGACTATTGGATCCATGATTAGAACCTGATGGCTGTGTTCCAAAGTTGCTTTCACCTTAGTTGAAAGGGATTTTTTGCACTAGTCCTATTCTTTTATGAATTGAATGGTCACTGCAGATGTACAGTGAGCTGGACCCAGAATATGAAAGGGAAAAAGCAGATTGGATTGTATGGGGTAAGATGCATTGGTAGAATAAAAGCTCTTTTAAGGTAGCACCAAGAAAAGAGTCTTGCATACATTCAGTACTTAATAAATGCAGTGACCTCAAATTGTTCCCTGAGATAGAAGCAATCCACCTTTTGAACACCAATATTTTCCCAACAATACTATAGGCCTATAAATCATGAAATATCACAATCTTGGAAGAATAAAAACTACAAAAGGGCATTTGAGAGATGTACATCAGGTATAGGTAAATTTGCAATATGTTATCAATGATGACTTGAATTCAGGAAGCAACTTAATATAGATAGCATCCAGGAGATACATGATCAGAAAAGAAGGTAGGTCAGTCAGCTAGTGACCAAAGAATAACAGAGGGAACAGACTGGATAGGAGACCAATAGGATGAGTAAGTATGGAGGCACTGCAATTTCTCCTATCAGTGGAAATTTCCACATCATTGAGTTCACAGACCCATTGAAATTTTGGATGTATTTAACCAAACACTTTATGTATAACCTCTCCAGATATATGCTCTCAAAGCACACTGTGTCAAAAGAGAGGACAATCTCTGCCCCTAATCACTGGCTGTGAGGCTGAGACAAACATCCCAAAATATGCCTGCCAAAAAATGACTTTCTGAACTGGACTGTTGAACAGTAGGACTTTGGCTACATTGTGTCTTGACTTCTGTTATGGCTTTCAATTGCTTGTGTCTTTATCTGCTTTTGTATCTATAGGTAGAGATACCCAGATCACTTCCAATATGGCTCCTATGGCTCCAGAATAACTTTTCCTCTCCTGTATTACCCAATATCAACTTAGTTTACAAACTGAAACATTGATGACATCTCTACAGTTTTACTCAGACTATATAGTTGAGAGGGTTGGTCACATCCTGAAATGTATGTCCACCAGGTGGGGAGTGGATAGTGCTGACTCTGAAGTCAGGAAGACCTGAGTTCAAATTTGGTCTCAGATATTCACTAATATTGTAACCTTGAACAAGAGACAACTTTGTCAAAATTTCCTCAGCTAGGACATGGGGATAGTAGCAGCCTTTACCTTGAAGGATTATTTTGAGTCTCAAATGAGAAAATACTTATAAAGTGCTTAGAACATTGCCTGGCACACTGTATGTGCTAGTTAAATGCTATTATTATGCATATAGTGACATAATACAACCTGGTTGGTTGGACTTATCTAGGCAAACAAGGTACTTCAAACTTTAAAAACAGCCAGTGCTTAGCTGGACTTGCATTTCTTGGTAGCAAGTCAACCAAGTCAACCAACTAACTTGTAGCAGTCAAAGCTACAAGTTGATCAACCTAGCTCTGGTTTTTTTCTGTGCAGGGTAGATATAACCCAACCAGGACCTTATAGCAGTAGTGTTATGCCTCCCTTGGGGAGATAACACAGAAATAAGTTTAACAACTATGGATTTTTTTACACTATAGAAGAATATTTTCCCTTCACCCCTGAAGACACATAAAGAGTTATAACTTGTTTCTCTGTCTCTTCTTGGGTACCTAAGATCACAGGATTGCTATTCTGGGGCAGAATCATGCTCTGTTAAACCCAATATCCTATCTTTGCTGTTGGTACAGAGGGATGTGTCTTATACAAACAATCAGTAGGCTCCACCTCTTGATGTCAATAGCTAGAAATGTCCTTGAACATTCTAGTTCCTTTATGAATTCATTATTAATCATCCATTAATTCATGAAATCTCTTAAAAATATGTTTAAAATTTGAATCTCTTCTCCTGGAGCTTTATAAGTTGACAACCTGGTCTTGTGAAGACTTGATTTTTTTTTTTTAACTTTTTCAACCTTTACTTCTGAGTTTTTAGTTATGTGTGAATTTGGAAAATAAGTACATATTTAAGCAGTTCATGCTATGAATAATATTCTAAACTTTGATCAATATATTCTCTTAGCTTTCTTCTTTGTAGAAAAGAAATTCTTAATCATTTTAGTCTCTAGATCATGTGGTTGCCCCTTCTCACCTCCTTGTTTATTTTTTTTGCACTAATCTGATATTTACGGTTTGGTACTAGCTTTCTTAAGGCATAACAGCCAGAACTGGACCTTCTACCCCACCCCACGCTCCTTTAATTTGGTTTTTTATTTCCTTAATCTGAATGGATAGTTTTAGACTTCACTACATATAACCAAGTCAGAACATTCTTTCCTTTCTTGAAGAAGCAGATAGAGCTTTCTTGCTGTTCCTCCCACACAAAACATCTTCTTGCCTCTCCCTGCCTTTGTATTTGCTCTCCCCATGCTCCAAAAATTCTTTCTTCTTACATCCTCTGCTTTATTCTTTGGCTTTCTTTGGGATTCAGCTTAAATCTCACCTTCTGCAGAAGATCTTCCTTTGCCCCTTGCACTGCTAGTTTCTTCCCTCTGAGATATCTTACCTGTGCTGAGGTATTTATATATTGTTCTCATCCCCACCCCCTTAGAATGTAAGTGGGGACTAATAAACCTGAATGCTTAGCATTGTGCCTGACACATAGTAAGCATCTAATAAAGGTTGTTGACTGACTGGTTGATTGACTGTGACCTATAGGGAAATAAGCCAAAAATGAGAGTTTGAGGTGACCTAGCATTCTTTTTACACTATAGTAAAGACAATATTTTTCCTTCACTCTTGAAGACACATAAAGAGTATCTTTAACTTCCATATCAATTCAATTTAGCTTTGTTATTGTTGTTAAGCCATTTTTAAAATCCTATCCAACTCTCCATGACTCCATTTGGGGTTGTCTTGGCAGATACTGGAATGGTGTGGCATTTCCTTCTCCCACTCATTTTACAGATGAGGAAGTGAGGCAAACAGGGTTAAGTGATTTGTCCAGGGTTACACAGTTACTAAATGTCTGAGGTCATATTTGAACTCATGAAGATGAATCTTCCTGACTCCAGGTCTGACACTCTATCCACTGTATCATCTAGCCACTCTATCAATTTAACTAGCATACATTAACTGCATACTATGCTTTTGAACCTTTGTGAGCAGAAGGATCATGATGCAATCACCAAAAATGGGGAATTTTGAAGATTGGATAGAGTCAAATTATCAGTAAATGTCCATTTTGGGGAGCATGTTGAGTTTGAGATGCTCTCAGGACATCTAAATAGAGATGTGCACTAGGCCAATGCTGCTGTCATACTCAAATTCCCCACCAGCTACTATGCCTTTTGACCTTTTGCCATGCCTTCCAAACCTCAGGAAACCTATCATTGACAAATCTCGTTATCCTGCAAGATTGACTCTGCTAAGTATTCACTTCTCATCCTTCTGCCCCTCTGATTGGATCCTCTGACTTAGAGGACAGGGCTGTGGGCTCCAGGACCTCTTTGAGAAAGGGGCTCAGAACTGTGTTCTCTGCATTTCCCACCAGATACATGTTGTGCTCTGTTGACCTGTCATGGTCCTGTGACACTAGTACCTTATTCCCCCTCCTCTCTTCCCGTCTCAGCTTTTGTGTGTTGTCATTTCCTGTTAAACTGTAAGCTCCTTAAAGGCAGGGATTTTTTTTTACACATAGCTGTCTCCCTAGTGCTAAGCACAGTGCCTAACTGATAGGAAGTGCTTAACAAATCTTTATTTATAGACTGACAGAAAAAAATGGGCTTCAAATCCTCACAGAAATATCCCTGCTGGCCCCATATTGCCTTGGTTTTAGAATGCAATGTTATCTATGTTTTATAGTATTTCATTTATTTTGTTGACTGTTTCCCAGCTACATTTTAATGTTTCTGATTGCCTTTGACATATTTGACTCCTCTACATTGAGCAGTTGGCAATACAGAGAACAGGAACTCAGGAGAATAACAGTAATGTTCATGGAAGGCTGGATTTAGAGGATCATCAATTTAGGCATGGTATTAATTGAATCTAGCTGAGACCCAGGGTCACAGAGCTGATAACTTCAGATGCAGAATTTGAATATAGGCCTTTCTGACTCCAAATCCAAATCGGCCCATGATACTAAGCTGCCTCTTGGACATAAATCTGAGAGTCATCTACATAGAGATGATAATTAAACATAAAGAAGCTCATATCACTGAAAAAGAGGCCATAGATAATGAGGATAAAAGATGTCAGTCAAGAGCCTTAGGAAGAATCCACATGGATGATGATCTATAAAATGGGAACACTGAGGATGAGTGGTCTCAGAGATAGGAGAATAACCAGATGAGCAGTGGTTCACAAACCAAGGCAGGAGATTGTATGTAAGAGGAAAGCGAGTTGTTAAAAGCTGCAGACAGTCTGAGTGGCTGTTGTGGTTTTAGCATGACTAGCTCCCGTTGCTGTAGATTATGAAAAGACAAGCTAGTTGAAGGTTTTTATTTTATCCCCTTCTTGGGTATTTTCTTCCTTAAATGAGACAAAGAGAGACAGAGACAGAGAGGCTAGATGGTACAATGCATAGAGTGCCAGGCTGGAGTCGGGAAGACTCAGCTTTGTGAATTCAAATGTGGCCTCAGATTCTGGTAGCTGTGTGACCCTGGACAAAACACAGAGACAGAAAATGTATACACACAGGTATATACGTATACGTATATATACATGTGTGTATATGTATAGACATATGTGTGTAGGACATAAATGTTTGTACATACTAGAGAGAGACAGACACAGTCTAAAGACTATCCTAGAGAGACTTATTAACAGGTTGACCACAGGATAGTGAATTTTTCAGCTTCAGACATTCTCAAGAACCATCTACTAAGTGATAGAGGTATAATCATATGTCTTAGTGAAAGGAATACCAACCATGGCAAAAGTACAGATAATTAAACTAATGGAAATGAGTTCTTCAAACTATAGATATTGGTTAGGATATGGTTTTGAAATTAAATATATTTTAAAATCAATTTGTGTGAACTTCCATATTTTGTCATCAAAATAAACAGCATGTTTACTAGTCATGCTACTTTAGTCCCTGAGAATTTCAAAGAAGCTTTTGATGCATAGACACAGTCCCTTATTATGTAGATAAAATGAAACTTGCAATGTGAACTCTGTACATTCATATAAAACCAAATGGACAAAAGAGCCAGGCTTTACTTGAACCAAAGTACTTTATTTTCTATAACTAGATTCTTTGAAAAATCACATTTTTTGTTCTGTCCAAATCACAGGAGGACTTTGTATGTTGCAAAAGATATTTGGACATTGTAGATTACTGTCCCTGCTGTCAGAGAGTTTACATTTTAATGTAACATTTAATGTAACATTCTGATATGTAAAGGCAAGATACATATAAAGTAAATGCAACCTTATTAAGAAGAGTAGAGCTCTAACAAGTTGGGGGAGGGGGAAGGAGCATGGCCGAGGGCTCAGGTGTTTTCACTTAGATTGCATCTTGTGGCCTGCCTGGGCCCACTCCACTAGAATTAATGAAGGGCCTGTTTAATTTCGGGATGCATGGGTGGTATCATTGACCACATTTGTTCCCTAATGAATGAGCAGACCACAGACCTTTCAGTGAGCTTGCTCTTTGCTCTTAAAGAGTAACAAGGAGGAGAGTGAAAAGGAAGGGCAGGGGAGCAGCCTGGGCCATCTCTGAAGTGGCACTTGAGAGAAATCAGAAAGAACTTTCATGCAAAATCTACCCACTTCATTCTGCTCTTCGCTCCTCAGAGAGGACATCTTTGTGCTCCCAGGCCAAGCAATAATTGTAGAAAATGAGGCATTAATTGAAATGTGAAAGCCATGCTGCCTGACCCTCATTGTTTAACTCAGGCCATAAAATAGGGAAGCTGGCTGGCAGAGGGTTGAGGGCAGAGAGGAGAGGGGCTCTTTGAGTTGAGTCGGCCTTCCTTCCAGAAAGGGGAGCTTCCCTGTGTATGCCTAGCAACCCTGAGCCCCTCGGCCAGGAATCCTCTAGCCAAGCAGCACTAGAAATGTTGGATCTTGTTTCTCATTAATGGGGTAACAAACAGGAAAAGGTCCCTTGAGCAGTTAAAGCTTAGCTGCTCCATAGTGTCCTCATGTATTATGAGTGAGAAACAAAGGAAACTGAGAAACTTCAAAGCTTCCTGTGGCATTCAGAGCTTTCTGCCTTCAAAGCAGCCCTTCTCTTTTGTAGTTTTACTCTGGCTATAATTAATACATTTTCAATATTGTTCCTGTAAACAGCCTCATCTTTTGTTTTCTGCCTCCTTCTCTTTTTCCTGGGTAATTTGAATTATTTTCTAACTCTATCTGTCATCTTTATTTAGTGGCTCTTAACCTTTTTCTTTTCTTTTTTCTTTTTTTTTTTTTAAACAAATGAGTAGTCACCTCCAGCAGAGATTAACATACCATTTGAAAGGTATACGTACATGTATGAGCACCAGTCTTAGAAAATTATTATCCTTTGCTTGCCTTTCATCTAAATTTCTCTAAAATCAGACCAAGCTGACTTTAGATAGTCCTCCAACTCCTATATAAACATTATTTTAAAAATATTTTTCCTCTTAAAAATAAATGTATGAACAAAATAATAAAAATGAAAATCCTTAACGATCTCCCTTCTACCTCCCAAACTGCTTTTTTGCAAACTATTCCATATAGACATACAGATAATATTTCCTGATACTCTTGGGTTGCTGCTCAAATACTGAATTTTGTTTAGTGGGACTTTCTGTGCTTGGACTCTTTATAATCCCATGCTTTTTTGGTGACCCATACCCTGAAAACAAATTAAGCCTCCCCACCCCCTTCAAAAAAAAAAAAAGGTGAACATAGTGAATCCTGCAGTGCAAGGAAATTTCAGACAGGTCCATTGTAAAATTAATATCTTGGCATTGATGTTTCTATCACTGTAGGATGAAAGCAGCTTGTCTGAGCATTCATTGTCTTCTAGAACAGCTGCTGGTGTGGTTTTGAAATTTTGGATAACCTCGCAAGAGTTGGGAAGCACTGGAGATGAAATGCTGTAGTCTCATTAATCAAATTGTTGCATTATATTTGTTAGCCTTCCAGATTCTCTGACTGGATAAATTAACAACTGATCGTTCACTGTCTTTGCATGTTTCATAGGAGCATTAATATTACCTAGAGACATTATGTGCCATGATTCACTTCTTTCAATTCTCTATTCAGAAACAGCAGTGAGGAAGGGCAGTGATTCCTAGGAAGAGAATTGGACAAAGTGATGCAAAAGAATCTTAGGAGTGTCGTTTTGATTCTAACTGTGGCCCTTGTCAAAATGCATTTGGTGGCCTTACCTCTGTCCCTAGGCAATGTGAGTCTTCATTTTCTCAGCAGTTATCATGAGCATAAGGTTCAGCTTTTAATCCTGTAAATATGTGTTACACAACCTGCCTACTTGGCCTTCTGGGCACAGAGCAGGATATGTCCAATCAGTTTTCCTCTAACCCAGCATTTCTCAACCTGTAGGTCGCCCTTTGGGGATCGAATGACCCTTTCACAGGGGTCACCTAAGACCATCTGAAAACACATATTTCCCATGGTCTTAGGAACCTAGACACTGCTCCTCTATCCGTCTCCAGGAGGGTCCACCCACATGCAGACACACCCACATACGAGTTTTAAAGGGTTGTGGCATTAGGAAGGTTGAGAACCACTGCAGCCTAACCTATATGGTAAATATATTTGTGTGCTGTTATACATTAAAGAGGCAAGTGGGTAGTGCAGTGGAATTGAGTTCGAATCCAACCTCAGACACTTAATAGCTGTGTGACCCTCGGCAAGTTCGAATCCAACCTCAGACACTTAATAGCTGTGTGACCGTCGTCAAGACACTTAACTTCTGTCTAGCTCAGTTTCCTCATTTGTAAAAATGAAGATAATAGCACCTACCTTACAGGTTTGTGGTGGGGATTAAATCAGTTAACATATGTAAAGTGTTATGCAACCTTGACGTGCTAAATAAATAAATGTTAACCATATAATATTATTATGGCTATTTTAGATATAATTATTAAATGTAAACAGCCCACAAATGATAGGGAGGCCAGATCTAGAGGTGGGACTAACCTTAAAGGTCATCCTTTTCTTCCTAATAGTTGATAAACTTGCTAGATGATGATGATCGCTTTACCAAATGTAAAAGGTGTAGAAGCTTGTGTTGTTTTTTGTGGTGGTGGTACTGGTATCATTATTGTTATTATGTCTTCCTTCAGGGAAGTAACACTTTCTTGTGCATCTTTTAATCACTTACTCCAACACCTTGCATAGAGCAGATGATGAATCATTTTTTTGTTGAATGAAATTGGATTTTTTACTCTGGAAACCATCAGAGTGAACCCTATCTTTTCTGGAAAACACAGCAGTCCACCATGGAAGAATTTATGTAGAAAAGAAAGTCACGCATTTTGTCTATCAAATGTAGGAGTGGTATTGGTAGTGAAGAAATACAAGAGTATGTGAGATAGTGAGATAGTATGATGGACAGTGACAGAGGACTATGAGTACATAGAGAGGAAGTGTATACAGCCCTTATTTTAATTGGCTACAATGAACATCATTTTTTTTTTGGTGGGAGGAGGGTCTTAATGATTGTTTTCAGCTCACCTGAGAAAGAACAGCATACAGATATTAGGTGGCAGGGTGAGACAGTGGAAAAAGCATGACTCTGTTATTCAAAGTCTTACTAACTAACTACCTCACCAAAGATTGATCACTTAACTTTCCTGAGTCTCAGTTTCCTCATCTGTTGAATGAAGAGCATTGGCATTCTGGAAAGACATTGGGGATTATATCTCACTAAATCATACCTACTTTTTGAACCAAAAATACCACTGCTAAAAATATACCCAAAGAGATCAAAGACAGAAGGTAAAGACCTATACATACAAAAATATTTACACCACCACTTTTTGTTTTAAGAAAGTACTGGAAATAAAGTTGGTGCCCATCAGTTGGGGAATGGCTTAACAAATGTAATATATGAACATAGTGCAATATTCTTTTATTAATAATTTCTCTATGAGAAATCATGAATATGACAGATTGAGAGAAACCTAGGAAGACTTACATGAACTGAGGCAGAGTTAAGTAAGCAGGCACAGAACAACTTATGTGTAACTGCAATAATGTAAAGAAAACTAATTCAGGGAGATTTTAAGAGCTCAGATCAATTCAATGATGAACAATGTCTCCAGAAGATTCACTGTGAAGTTTGTGTTCCTACCCCTTGAATGGTACATTTAACCCAGCATGTATATGATTTTCCTTGAATATTCTTTTTTTTTTTTAAACAAAGAAGGGCTTCTATTTGGGAAGGGATCATGTGATCATTATTTTAAAGTTTAAGGGACCTTAGAAGTCACCTACTGCAACTGTATCATCTTACAAATAAGAAAACAAGGCCTATGGTACTAAAATAACTTGCCCCAGGTCACAAAGGCAGCAAATAGCAGAGCTGGAATTTGAACCCAGGTCTTCCAACTTCTATCTAAGGCTGCAAGATTGTATTAACTAGTTCAGAGGAATTTGTACAACAGGAGATAGATTGGTATTGGACTTTTCATCAGTGGAAGGCAGATAGAAGGAGCACATTCTTGTTTTAATATGTTCCTCCATGTGGGTATTTCTTCTGGTTTCCTTTGATAAATGCATCCGCACTTCAAGCTTGGGAAGCTAAGAAGGGCTGCCTCAAAAATGCTCCTTCTTAAGATACCTTTTTTTTTTTTTTAAGTTTTTGGAGGGGGGAAGGTAGGGCAGTTGGGCTTAAGTGACTTGCCCAAGGTCACATGGTGTATCAGCAATGCAGTATTCACAATGCCTACAGTAACTATAAATATGCTGA
>CM053585.1:487020887-487037137 GCA_028646515.1 Pseudochirops corinnae | reverse complement strand
GGCGTTCTCTTGCTCCACCCCTTCCTGCTACATCAGCAAGCTCAAGGGGCATGGAAGATCTTCAAATCCTAGTATCGTTACAGCAATAAAAATTTATTTAAAATCTACTGAGTACATAGCACTTTTCTAAATACTGTAGACATATAGAAGATATAGAAAATAGGGTCACTGCCAAAGAAGAATTTAATTTGGGTGGGGAAATAAGGCATATATATATGTATACATACACACATGTATATGTATATATGTATACACACATACATATATGCACATACACAAATGTACACATATATACATGTATATGTGTATGTGTGTATGTGTGTATGTATATATAGTATATATATGTATATGTGTGTGTGAATATTACATATGTATGCACTCACCAGGCCTTTTCCACATGAGAGATGGTTCTAGAGGCTGAAAACACAAATGGGAGAAAAAATAGTCAATTGAAGAGAACAGGGATGTTGAGTTTGAAGCAGTTTTTTCTCTAGACTCAGGGAAGTGCATGGATACTTGGCCCATCTTTGTTTAATGGTCTTCACAGAGGAATTACAGGTCCCTTGGTGCCACAGTGGAATATCAGAGTATAAGCTAAGGTGGAAGTCCAGTGATGGCCAACAATAAAAGGACAGGTGGATCTGTGGATACCTGGAGCTAATTATCTTTGCTAGGTTGTCATATTAACTAGCACACAGGATGTCTGACTACTATGCATTTGACATATCCCATGCAAACAGTGAAAGTCGCAAAAGGAAAATTTTTTGTCTCAGTGTATTGGGCACTGGTTATACCATAACACCGTATGTTTGGGAGTCATTGTCTTAATTCTTTTGTCATGAATGATGAATCCTAAGTAGTGTGAATGTTCATATTCTTCATGGATACTAATAAAGAGTATGCAAATATATCCTGGGGATGGAGCCCAAGATTCATGGATTCTGTTTCATGGAGGTGAAGTCTGGTGCTCATTTCTACGAATCCATTTTGGAGATGGATGTGTTCCAGAGAGATATAATGTAAGTAATTCCTACTTTTGGTTGTAAGCTTTTTGAAGGATGCCTACTCTTTCTTTTATATCTCCCAAGAGTATCAAACAGTGTGCTCAGCATGCAGATTATGTTTATTCAATAAATGTTCAATAAGGCTTGCTGATGTTGTCAAAAACAGTAAGTTTATGGCATTCCAGACTACATATGGGGCTCTTTTGCCCCTTCTGCCCTTCGGAAGCAAAACCAAAATGAGTCAGTGTCCTGCTCTTCCCTCCTGATACCTCTATTTTGAGGAAGAGCCCTGATCTATCCTTCCTTCTTTCCTTCCTTGTTTCCTTCCTTGTTTCCTTCCTTCCTTCCTTTCTTCCTTCCTTCCTTCCTTCCTCTCTCCCTCCCTTCCTTCCTTCCTTCTTTCCTTCCTTCCTTCCTTCTTCTTTGTATTTTTATTCCCAACACTTAGTAAAAACCTTGTTTTTAGTAAGTATTTAATAAATGCTTGTTAACCTTATTTTGAGGTTAGCTACTTATGAACTGCCCATAGTCTTGCTTCATTAAACAAGTTGAGGAAATTTCCAGCTCAGAGTAGGAAGAAACCTCAGAAGCCGTTAGTCCTGTCCATATCACACCTAAGTAAGGATTCCACTCTCTAATATATCTGATGGGATGGAAGATGTAATAGTGGAATTTAAGTCAATAGTCCCTAGCTTGGTGGCTAGTGGCTTATTCTATAGAATCAGTAAGAAGACCTTTAGAATACAGGATTTTACTTTCTTGAGTGGAGGGTTAGAAACATACTAAGGTCAGTGATATAAATTTAACTTTTGAATCTGTTCCTCAAAAAAAAAAATCAGAAAGATTCCCTTATTCTTTATTTATTGGAAGGCAATCAAATCTCCCAAGGAATGGGATTCTCTCCTCTAATTAGGATCCCTGAAAAGTACTAGCTAATCTGATTTGGACATGTGTTACATGCCACAACATCCCCTGTTAGTATGAAGTTGCTTTCCTTATGAGAGCTTTCCTTGTTATTTTCTTCTTGCTTTGGTGGCACCATGATTACCACATCCTAGCTAAATATGACTCTTTGGGTGTTTGGCTCTTGTTCATGACAATGCATTGTTATAGAAAGAATGCTGCCTTAGGAGTCAAGACAGGAGAATGTGACCCCATTCAATTTCTCTTTTTATTGTGAGTGGTCTTAAGAATTCAAAACTCCAATTCAACAGTTAAGGAAGATCTATCATTTAGATTAGACATCTAACTTCTCTTGGGCTCAGTTTACCCATCTCTAAAATCAGATGAATTAGGTCACTAAAGTCCTTCCAACTCTGAAATTCTGTGACTTTTATGGTTCCAAATTCTTGCATGAAACCATGACAATCGGCAATCAATTAAATAAATGAGCAGGCAGTCTAAAAAACAGTTAGCATTGGAGAAAGGGAAGCTAAAATGTAAGGAGGTCCTATCTATCTCATCCCTGCCTCCAAACTCGCCCTTTCCCCAGTTTAGATTCCCTGTGAGATAATCGCATCTACAAACCACATTCCTCCTTAAGCCCTTAGGATCTGTATCCAAATAAGATAATTATAAAAGAATATATTTATGCTATGCACAAGCACTGGAGGGAAAGAAATTGTGACATCCACTTGTTGTTCATCCTTCTTTCTTGAAAAGGACCAATGACATCACAACGGTGATATCTTCACTTGTGAGTGAATTGGATTTAAGCAAAGCGGAGCTGTGCAAAGTCATCAGCCTTACTCTTTCCTCCAGTCATCAGACTTCAATGGCAAGATATAAGTCAAGACAAGTGGTGACGGCCCAGGATGACATCCCCTTAAAGTTGAGATAAAGAATTGGTTGTCACTCTGTCAAGGAAAGTCCCTATCTATAGATTCATGTGAAATCATCTTCCTTTAGTTACTGTGACATTCAAATAATGTTGCCTAATAGGCCCAAGGGACACAGTTCTGTATATGACCTATGAAATGAAATAATGCTAGTATCTCCTATAATTAATTACCAAAATATTTTCTTGTATCTCTTTTCTTCAGGACTCTTAAAAAAACAAAAACAAAAAACAAGACTTTGTTTAATCTGCCTACCTCCCACGAAAACAAAACAAAATAAAACAACAGCTAGAAAGGTTCAGTTGCTCGTTGCTTTGTGGTGTTCAGTATCATCAAATAGAATAGTGTATAATTGTCCATTGGTCCTTAATGTTTTTTTTTTTTTCATTTTTCTCTCACTTGCAGTTTTGAATCAAGGCTTTCAAACTTGTTATCCGTTATAATTACTGTAGTTTGAATTCCATCCAACCCTTTCCTAATACCTGCTGTGTTCTAACAAAGTAAATACAGCCATTTAAAACCTTAGAAGCCAAGAGATGTTGACAGTTGGAGGGAATTCAGAGAAAAGCAAGGGAAATGATTAAGAGGCTGGAAGGATTTATTTGTGAGAAAAGAGTAAAAGAACTAAATATGTTTGGCTTGGCTATGTAATGACTAAGGAGGAATGTAAGAGTCTCCAAGAATTTGAAGTGTAGAAATATGGTGAAGGAAAAATGATTTTTAGGGTGGGAGAGAGAATTTAATTATGGCAATGAAATGCTTTTGGAAAAGAAAATGGAAAAAAAATAAACTGATTATCAAAGAAACGTCTTTTAAATCCTCATGTATGGTTGTATAAATCCATGCTTCCCATGGATGGGAAGAAGCTAAGAAAATTCAAGTCAAAAACATTTATCAAGCACCTAGTTCGTGTCAGGCACTCTGCTACATATCAGATACAAAGAACAAAATGCAACAGCAATCCCTGCCCTTGAAGAATTCACCTTGTAATGGAGAAGAAAGGAAGACGTGTGAGATAATGGAAGGAATACTGGACCTGGTGGTCAGAAAGCTTGGCTTCATTTCCTCTTGGGTCTAGGTATGTGACTAGAAATAAGTCAGTAAATCCCTGTAGGAGCCCATTTTATCATCTTATAAGAAGAGATAATTATATTTCTATAACATCTCACATGATGACTGTAGGGATATTCTTTTGTAAACTGTAAGCCATAAATATTTTACATATTTTACACATATACATGTATATGCCTTTTTTTGTGTATATGTGTGTCTGTGTGTTTGTACTATTTTTTTCACAAATCACATCTTATCTACTGTCTGACTTAGAGAAGTATTAACATTATGAGAATGAGGTTACTCCAGTGGTCAGACATCCACTCAATTTTGTTCCCAGTTACTGAAAGTGAAGGATGTGACTTCTAGCCATGTTTACTTATTATAGTCCAGTAAAATGTCACATCTATGCCTCTCCCAAAATGGGTGCAGCCTTCCATAGGACCATAAAATCAAGTATTTAGAAATGGAAGGCAATTTAGAGATCATCTTATAAAACCCCTTCATTTTACACTAAGCCTCAGAGAGTTTTAGTAACTGGCTCAAGGTTGTTGTTATTCAGTCATTTTTCAGTCATATCTGACTCTTTGTGACCCCATCTGGGGGTTTTTCTCAGCAAAATATTGTATTAGTTTGCCATTTCCTTCTCCAGCTCATTTTGCAGATGAGTAAATTGAAGTAAGCAGGATTAAGTGACTTGTCCAAGGTCTCCCAGCTAGTAAGTATCGGAGGCCAGATTTGAACTCAGGTCTTCCTAACTTTAGGCCCAGCACTCTCTCCCTTGCATCACCTTATGTGCTCTTGCTCAAAATTGCATAAGTATCAAATAAATATCATTCTGCTTCTCCAACTACAAATCTAGCATTCTTTCCAGGATACAATGCTGAGATAATTATTTTTAAAAATTTGACCAGTATTAGAAGATGTGATCCTCTCTTCTAATATTCTCCCATATCCCTAGTACCTCTCACTGTTCGGTGCCCAAACACAGTGCTTTCTGTGTGTTTGTGTATATGTGTATATGCATATGTGTGTGTGTGTATTTATATGTGTGTATATATACAAAGTAAGAATTCATTGATTTAATTTACACTTTCCTCGCTCCATGGATGTTTCTTGGAGGAAAGGCACTATGAAAATCCAGAAAATAAATAAATGCAGCAACAAATTAGGTTCTCTGTTTTGCAGGCATATTATCTTGCTCCATTAACTGCCTCCATTAAGTTGTCCAGCATGATCACTCAGATTCTGATTATTTTTTCACCATATTGACATTTGTGTCCACTCCCTATGTAACTGTGGTGCATTCTGTCAGCTAGCTGTTTTTCTCATGCTATCATAGGTCTATTCTGGAAACTAGCTAAACACAAATCTCATTAGCTTAGTAAATATTTGTACTCTGGAAACCCTTGACATGTAACATATATGCAAACTTTTGATATCATCTTATAAAAATAAAATGGCATAAATTCTAGAATCAAGTTATAGATTTAGAGTGACTCAAGTGTAATATAGACTCTATCTTACAGATGAAAAAAAATATGGCTCATATATGTGAAGTACCTTGCCTTAGGATAGTCCAGTGATCTCTAAAGAAATGATTTAGAGCCTTTGTTCTATGCTTTAGTATGTCCTCATCCAAGAAATGACATACCTTTAGACCATGTTAAAGAAGAATTAATATATTTAGTTGCTTTTGGAACTTTAGACAACCAAGCTCTTTGGGATGGTATCCAAATCAATTTTGCTTGTTTTCAAACTTCTGCTGTAGTGAATGGAATTCTAGTGAGGTTTGTCCACATTGATCTTATTCCAAGTCAATAAACATCTATAAAGCACTAACTATGTACCATGCCCTCTACTAAGCCCTGAAAATACAAATATTAGCTAAAAGAAAGATGATCCTGCCCTCAAGTAACTTACATTCTAATGGGAGAAGATGCCATATATAAAGAAGCTAAAAAGGAGGTTGGGGAGGGAAGGAACCCACGCAAGGGTGTAGTAGAGAAAGAAATTCTTAGAGTGATTGCCTGAGAGGAATGAAGGCATGAACTAACGAATCAGAGGAACAAGTTACAGTGGCAGACTGATCTTATAGTGTGAGAAAGAAGCAAGGATGGAATGAATTTCTAGGATGAGAAAGTTGCTGGAGCAAGAAGCAGTCTACTCATTTTTCCTACTTCTACATAAACAAAACCATCAATTAGCAAATTGAAGCAATGTGGACAAAACACCATACAATATGGTGCTAACAGAGCTTCTTTGAAAGTACATACACACACACACACACACACACACAGCAGTTGCTCTTCGAGTGATATTTCCTGAAATTAAATTTCATTCTGAAGTTTTCTGAAATAAATTTCAATATCAAAAGCAGGTCACTTGGGGTTCACTCTAGGAATTCCCATTCATTTGTAAATAAACAAACAAAATGAATCTTGAGCACACTCTCTGTTCAGAGCATTGTGCTATAATGATCTCTACTCACTCCTCAGTTTTTTGAGCTAATTCCATTCTTTGGTCAATATTAAGTGCCCATTATATGCTAGGCACTTTGCTAACCACTGGAGATTTAAAAAAAGAGACAAAAGACAGTCCAGATGAATAGACATTGAGATGCCTGTCTTCAATAAGCTTACACTTAACTGCTCTGTTGTAATGAAGTGTGTGTATAGAGTGAGATTCAGACCATGGTTTTCTTTAAACAAGAACTGTCATTCTACCAGTATCCCAATACCAGATTCCTCACTTCTATTTGGCTTCTTCTATCAGGAGTCAAATGTGGGTTCAATTTCTTTCTGTAGTTATTCAAGGACAATCTTTTATTACTACAACAAACATGAAGTTCAGATTACTTAAGGCAAAGATGACAGTATTAGGTACATCAATCCTCTGTTTTATATGTCTAGTTGACTGATTAACATGAACACAGTCAGTTACAAAGAGCATAGTGTCCAGCCAGGATTAAAATTTTTGATCTCAGGATGCCTTGCTTAGCTTTCTGCAGTGCAAATGGTTACATCTGTTCTTACAATACTTCTTATGCCTTATTCAACTTGCTAAGGCATCCTGCTTGCCTTTTAGCCTTTTAGAGAATGTTACATATCAAATTTCAGGGGTCCTCAATTAGTTAATCTAGTTACACCAGGAGATCTCAAAAGGTTTGTTTGCCTAGTAGGTATATAAGCCTAGTGATGATGCCATGTGCTAGTCTCTGAGCTTTGCTAGAATTCCCATTTGGAAGGAGAACAGAAGAATCCTCTGTACTTACTACTCTCTTTACTTCCCTGTGATCAAATGTCAGAAATATCTCCTTTCCACAAAAGTTTGGGGAATCCTAGCCTAGGTAATTGAGATTTTATTATATTCTTCCCTAGGTTAGTAAGGGAGCTGCTTAGAAAGCAGCTAGAAAGCTACTAAAAGAGATAATGCTGTAAACACATTTCTTTTTCATTGATTTTAAAATAGACCTTTTCTTCATATTTCCAGCTGGAAAAAATGTCACTAATTCTTACGACCCTTCCATCTCAATGAGAACATACAAGGTATTTTGTTTTGAATTAATTGTACATTTCAGGATGTCCTGACTTTCCTTAAAATAAAACACTCATTTGCATGTAACTTAACCTTTCGCTGCAAATAAATCACAAAAACACAACCCTGACTTCAGCTAGGGCATTTGTTCACATTATTAACCTAATTTATGTGGATATTATTTTTATGTTACTCCCTACCTCCATTACACTTTCTTTTCCTTTCTTTAGAATTGGAAGGTTATACCAAGTGCTATGTTTTCCTTTCCTGAAAAGATTTATGGACTGTTTTAGTACAGATTAGTGAAAGCGCAATACCAAAGCACTGTAGGTGGTGAGACTCAGTTATCATGTGTATGATTAGTTTCACCTTGTAGCTGTGTCTCCGAAAATGCAATTAACAGTTTCATATTCAGCATAGCTAGCTTTTATTCCTGCTGCATGGTGTGCAACATTTGCATCATAAAAAAACTAATTGGTAAACACAGTCTTGCCAGCTTCTCTGCAATTCACCCAATTCTCTTAACGTTAATTGGCTCAGCTTCAACACACATTGGATGGGTTTTCAAAGGCTGCCGCAGATTAGAGAGCTTGCAAGCACTGTGTTTCACAGAACTGACTCTAAGGAGACTCAGGGAAAAAAAAATATATTTTAAATTAATGCTGAATGCAGGCAGACTCTCTTGTCCAATCGTTGCTATGGAAACTGTTTTGTCTGCTAATCTGATAGCAGTGTGTATGTTTATTGGTACACATCTCTAATGACCTTCAGAGACTAACTCAGCTGGAGAGGACTCTTCTACCGCTATGGTCAGAGGCAATGGCTAAGTGATTACATCCTAAGCTCAGTTGTTGTTGCTTGTAGTGAACTCTCTTTTTGCTCTTTACAGCTCTCCACCCCTGCCTTTTGCTCCTTCAGCTCATCTAGTCCTTAGCAAACACTGTAAAACCTGACGTGATGGTTCCAAGCTCCAGATGTGTGTCTGACACTAGGGCGTCAGCTATGTAAAGTTTAAACAACACACTCATACTAGAAATTCGTGTCTTGTGAAATTTGGAAGTTTGCCAATTTTCTGCATTGGGATTTCATCACAGAACTCTCTCTTCTCTGGGGTCTTTTACTCTCCTTTACCTTTTGCCCTTCTCTGCTCCCCACTCCACCTCATCTCTTCACATTCACTCTTTTCTCCCCCGAAAGAGTCAGAAGTTGATCCAAAATAATAATATAAAACTTTTTAAAAAATCATATATATATTTGTATTTTTTTCCTGGGAGAAATAGTATGCTGCCTGATTTACTGGTTGTTAGTCTGAATTTAAAATCCATGGGAGAAGCTCTTATTTCTACAACAGAGAAAAATAACCCATGCTAATCCATGCAATTTGTGTGTTTCCATTGAAGCTACAGATGCCAAATAAGGCTGTGTTACTGACACACTGTCAATTTCAAAGAACTGCACCATGTGATATATGAGAAAGGCTACCTGAACTTCTACAGTGACATGGCTGAGGTTTTATTAGCCCAGAAACCCTTCTTTAGATCTGAGAATCTGTTGACTTCACTTTTAATTACCAGGACTGAATGCATGGATGTTTTTCCATAACCATTTAACACACGAGCTGTCAGACAATTGAAATAAGCAGAAGTGTTCGTGATTTGTTTTGAAATCCTACAAATAACTAGAAGTTGAAGGAGGGAAAGAGAGAGAGAGAGAGAGAGAGAGAGGGAGGAAGGGAGGGAGGTAGAGAGCGGGAGAGAGGGAGAGGATAAGAGGAAGAGTCAATAAGCATTTATTAAGCTCCTTCAGGGAGGGAGAAACATTGTCATAAATTCACTGTTTGCTGACATGATTAGTCAGTTTTTAGAAATATTGTATCATGCTTTGTAATAAATAGCAACTAACAGTATATTAATATGGGTATTAATATGAGTAACATAGATTTAAATGGGAAAAGGCATTTCTCTAGTCCTGTCATACACAGATGAGGGCAGATGGACAGGACTAATGGAAGAATAAAGAAATAAAATAATGTTTTGGTTAAAGATAAAGGTTGCTGTTCAAGGAATAGAAAATAGTTATTAGTATCAGTGCTTTTTGATCATATGTATCATAGATCATGCTGTCTTAACACCTTTTCAGGGAAAATATTTGCTATCCAAGTCTTATACCATTATGCTTCTCTAATCTAGGTAATTCTTTGCCACAAAGTAATGAATAAGTAATGAATATATATATATATACATATATATATATATATATACATATATACATATATATATATCAGAGAAATAAAAAGAAAGTTCCTTTAATAGTCAAAATCTGTTAGGGGTCTCGCACTATAATGAAACAAGCTGTGACCCTGTAAAGTTTATAAAATGAAACTAGACTACCCAAGTGGACATCTATTGTGGTGACCTGAAAATGAGATAAGGGGTAAAAAGAAAAGCAATAATTCTTTGCTCTCAATTCTGGCTAAATCCTCTGTTTTCCACATACCCTTTGGGATTTGTAAAAGTAGTAGAGGTGGAAGGAAAGAAAGGGAAGTGGATGAGGGTAGTAAAGTAAAGAGAGAATAAATTTTTTGGAGTGGTTTATGCTCAACTACAATTTGGAGAAATGGAATGAGAGTTGCATAAAGACCAGGGCCTACTGCTTCTTAATGAGGAATGTCCCATATCTAAAAACTAGAACTTAGTTTTTGTGTAGCTTTTATTGTCTTCTAAACTTCTAAATAGTATATCATTAGATGCAGAAAAAAAATCTTTTGACAAAATGCAATGCCTTTTCCTTTTAAAAACATTAGAAAGAGTAAGAATAAATGGAGTCTTTCTTAAAATAAGTAGTACCTATCCAAAGTCAAAAGCAAGCGTTATCTATAACAGAGTTGAGCTAGAGGCCTTCCCAATAAAATCAGGAGTAAAGCAGCAATGTCCATTATCAACATAATTATTATATATTTTATTAGAAATGCTGCTTATAGCAATAAGATAAGAAAAATAAATTGAGTGAATAAAAATAGGTAATGAAGAAATAAAACTATAACCCTTTGAAAATATGATGATATTCTTATAGAAATTCTAGAGAACCAACTAAAAAACTAGTTGAGACAATTAATTTTTAACAGAGTTGCAGGATATAAAATAAACCCACATAACTCATCAGCATTTCTATATATTACCAACAAAACCCATTAGGAAGAAATAGAAAGAGAAATTCCATGGTAAAACAAACCTAGGGACTATATGAACATAATTACAAAACATTTTTTAACAAAAATAAAGACATATCTAAACAATTGGGAAAATATCCATTGCTCATGGGTAGGCTAAACCAATATAATAAAAATTACAAGTCTACCTAATTTACTTATTCAGTGCCATACCAATCAAACTACCAAAGAATTGTTTTTTATAGTTAGAAAACTATTAAATACATTCAGAAGAATACCAGGTTAAGGATATCAAGGGCATCAATGAAAAAAATGTGAAAGAAAGTGGACTAACAGTACCAGATTTCAAACTCTATTAAAGATCAGTGATCGTCACAACAGTCTAGTACTGATTAAGAAATGTAGCAGTGGATCAGTGGAATAGATTAGAAAAATAACATAACACACAGTATTAAATGACCATAGTAATCTAGTATTTAACAATCCCAAAACTTTGGGGCATTTTTAGCAAATCCAAGCTTTGGAGGCAAGAATTCACCATTTAATAAAAATTGCTAGGAAACTACAGAGCAATTTGACATGAAGTAGGCATAGACCAACATCTCACATGGATATTCCTAAAGAAAGTCAAAATGGGCGCATGATTTACACATGAAGGTCAATATCATAAGCAAATTAGGGGGGCATGGAAAATGTTACTTGTCAGATCTATGACTGAGGAAAGAATGTATAACCAAGCAAAAGACAGAGAAGATCACAGGAAGTAAAATGAATAATTTTGATTATGTGATATTAAAAAGGTTTTGTACAAACAAAACCAATGCAGCCAAAAAATTTTTAAAAACAGAAAAAGGGGAGAAAATTACAATAAATTTCTTTGATAAGGCCTCATTTCTCAAACATATAGGGAACTGAACCAAATTTTATGAAAATATAAGCCATTCCCTAATTTATAAATGGTCAAAGGATATGAACAGGCAGTTTTTAAAAGAATAACAGCTCTCTATAATCATATGAAAAATGCTCTAAGCCATTATTTATTAGAGAAAGAAAAAGTAAAACAACAATGAGGTAGCACCTCATTCCTATCAAATTAGCTACCTATGACAAAAAAGGGAAAATTATAAATGCTGGAGGGGCTGTGAAAAAAAAACCAGAGACATTAACGCATGGTTGGTAGAATTGTGAACTGATCCAACCATTCTGGAAAACATTTTGGAACTATACCTAAAGGGCAATACCACCAGTAGGTTTGTCTCCCAAAGAAATCAAAGAAAAGAGAAAAGGACCTATATTTATGGCAGCTCTTTTTTGTGGTGGCAAGAATTAGAAATTGAGGTGATGCCCATCAATAGGGGTATGGCAGAACAAGTTGTGGTATATTGATGGAATACTTGTGGTATACTTGATAGCATACTTGATGATGGAATACTATTGTGCATAAGAAATAATGAGCAAGATTGATTCAGGAAAACCTGGGAAGACTTGTACTGAATAATGCAAAGTAAAGTGAGCATAATCAGGAAAACATTTTACACAGTAACAGCAGTATTATAATGATGATCAAACATGAAAGACTTAGCTACTCTGATCAATACAAATGATCCAAGGCAGTTCCAAAGGACCCATGATGAAAAATGCCATCCATCTCCAAAGAGATATCTGATGAACTCTAAATGCAGATTGAAGCATTTTTTAACTTTGCTTTTTATTGTTTTTTTTTAAAAAACATGGTTAATGTGGAAATATGGGTTGTATGATTTCACATATATAATTGATATCATATTGCTTGCCTTCTCAATGGGTGGGGGAGGGGTGGAAGAGAGGCAAAGAATTTGGTGCCTCCATATTTTTTAAGTGAAGGTTAAAAATAAATAAATGATTGAGCCTAAAAATAAAAAGATAAGCTTGTCCAGTAGCAGCCTGACACTTCTTAAAATCATGATGATGATGATGATTACAATAACATATTACAATAACTATTGCAAGAAGCAGTGTTTTTAATGGATATTGCCATAGCAGATACTCCTTGTCTCCAAGCTTTGTGTAATGAAAAACATTCAAAATAAAAAGAAGAAAACAAAATCACATGGGAAAAGTCAGAGCTAATTATCCATGTCATGCTGTTGGATATCAGGATTTTCCCAAAGATCCCTTAGTGAACTAGCAGATAACTACTCCACATTCCAATGTTATTGGGATTTTTTGCTGTTACCCCTATTTCCCTCCTCCCCCCCAAAAAAGTTATTTTATTCACTAAGATTTTGGGAGTACCCTGTATCCTCAATATGCTAGATACTAGGTCCTATAACATCCTCTGAGTAGCAGTAGAGCAAGCCTTGAACTATCCATTTCTTGTTGTCTTCTGTTCTAATTAGGTGATTGGTTCAAATCCTTTTCTAACAATCCATTTCCTACATGAAATCTTCAAATGCTTTTTGCACATGTTATTCATCTCACTTGACCAATGAGGAAAGTGAGGATGAAAAACTGTATGACTGACCCAGTCTCGTGAGGCTAATATTGAAGCTAGACCTTGAAACTAGTTCTGATTGCAAATGCAATGCTTTATTTATTGCATCACACTACCAACCACTGTGGTTTCTTGAGAATTTACTAAGCCAATTTTGAGGGTTTATATAGCTTTACTGTAGTGGAAAGGGTCCATGGTATTATTCTGAGATTGGTTAAGCATTTGAGGAATTGGGTTCCCTCCTTGGGGAGCATATCACCCACTTGGACATCACAATATTAGCATCAGGCTCTTTAGAAGATTATAGACATAAGGATTTTTTCCCTCTCTTTAGGCCTTTATTTTTATGTCTCACCACACCCATTCACAATTGTTTAAGAAATCATAAAGCAGTAGGATCTCCAGAGAATTCTGGTAGCTCACTCATTTAGACCACTGTACTATAAAGAGCAGGAGCTGTAGGCGACAATTCAAAATGCAAGGAATGATTCAAGGCAGTAAGCAAGGCTCTTCATTTCTCACAAGTTCCAATTTGGTGAAGGGTCTTCCCTCTATGTTCAGCCTCCCTAGTCACTTTGTTACCACCACCACACAACTTTAACAGGTGACAGCCCCATTCTGCTATGCTGAGACTACTGAATTTTGAGATGATCTGTGTGTTCCAAACAAAGCTAAAAGTGTGAGCTCCAAGAGAGTTAAACAAATCTAGGATACTTGGAGTAGGATGAGAGTAGAAACTGTTCCATTTCTATTAGATTGTTAAAAGAGGAAGTATTAGAGGGCAGGGAAGAATGTCCAAAGAGAAGATCCAGGGAGGAAGAAAAAGAAGCAGAACTAAGAAAGCAGAAGGTGGAAGGATCAATCAAAACCAAGTTAAAAAAACATATACAGTACAAAAAGTACATGCAGTGGATTCTAGGTCTCATATCTAGGATTCCATAATCAGTGAGCAGTTCTTTGGAAAAAAAATATATCTTTTGTTTTTACATCACCTTTCTTTCCCAATATATTCTTCCTTCCATTCCCTAGCCATCCTTCACAACAAAGGATAAGAAAAAGAGGAGGGGGAAGGTTCAGCCGAACTAAACAGCACACTGACCAAGTATGACATTATGTGCAGTGTTCCACATCTATTGTCTCCCACTTCTGCAAAGAAGGAAGAGAGATAAACACTTTCATATCATCCTTGGACCCTGTATTGATTATTAGAATGAAATACCATTTACTTTTGATTTTTTTAATGTTTCATTTACATTGTAGTCTTTGAAACTATTTTTCCTAGTTCTGTTTACTTTTCATCAGTTCATATACAGTTTATTCTATATTCTTCATACACAATATCTCTTAAAGCTAAGTGTTATTCCCTTATGTTCATGTACCACACTTATTTTAGCCATTTCCCCATCGATGGACATCTGTGAGCAATCCTTATGACCTGGGACTATCCCTATCTACTAGTGTCTCTGGCATTCTTCCAGAATAAAACCAGCAATAAAGCCAAGCCACATTTGGTTGTTGTTTGGGCCCCAATTTGCTCACAGTGAATATAAATAACAGTTGTTTCTGTATTGGCCAGAAACCCTGAGGGTCTCCTCTGCCCAGATTGATTTTTTCTTTTTTCTTTTTTTTCTTTTTTTTTTTTTTTGACTAGGTAGAGGCTATTCTCTGCCTCATTTCTTTCCTACTCTTAATCACTGAAAGGATGTTGCCTCAGTCAAACTGAGACATGTTAAACACCCTCGCTTAAAATGGCCAAGAACTCCCACTGCATCCAGGGCCATCTCCAGTCATCCTGATCTATATCTCACCACTGGACCCAGATGGCTCCTGAAGAGAAAGTCAGGCTGGTGACTTTGCACAGCACTCCCTCACTTCATCCAGATCATTTACATGTCATAGCATCATGTCTCTGATGTTGTGGTCCTCTTCAAGAAGGAAGGACAAACAAACAACAACAACAGTTGTGGAGCCCAGACAGTTTTGCTCTAAAATGTATCTACATTTAATAGAAGGTTTTCTTGGTTCTTCTTCAAGAAATCCCAGTAATTTGGTCAGTTTTGGAAAATATTTGCATTTCTATAATAGAGAGGCTATTTTACATTTTTTTAGTATTGTAGATCTGAAGTTAGGTTTCCCCTAACGGTTTTTTTTTTTTAATGGCAGTTGACAGTCTGAGAACTGGGAACAACCCTAATTAGAACAAATCAGCTATGTTTATTTCTCCTCAGCACAAGATTGTCTTCATATTCATATGAACATATTTTCTTTTGTTGTAAGAAGACCCAAAACTTGAGTTATAGTGGAATAGGTTTGGAAAATATAGTGTATCCCCCAAAAAAGTCAGAAGTGCTTTTATTCCTTTTAACAGAATGATTTTTGCTTCTTTCTCTCCACACCCTGAATTATCAGGCACTTTGAATAAAGGATGAGATGAGAGAGACCTCAGAAAACACTCAGAATGCACCTTAGTGATCACTAATGAAGACTGCATAAAGATGCTGAAAGATTTTTATAACCATTACCTTTCTGTAAAAGTTGTGCTTAATTAATGTTAATTTTATCATTAAAAGAATGTAGTTGTGGAGATAGAAAGAACCTCAAAGATCAAATAGTCCAACTCATTTATTTTTTCAGACAAAGGGGTTGCTGTTTCTCCTTCATTCTCCAAGAGGACTATGATATCAGGGAAGTGATGCCATGATATGCAAGTCAATTAGATGTAAGTGAGGGAGGGCGGTGCAAAGTCACCAACCTCACTTTTTCCTCCAGAGCTATCTGGGTCCAGTGGCCAGATATGGATCAGGATACCTAGAGATGTCCCAGGAGGAAGTGGGGGAGCTTGGCCTTTACAAGCTAAGGTCTTTAACAGGTCTCAGTTTGATTGAGTAGCATCCATTTAGAGATTAAGGCTTAATATAAAATAAGGCAAAGAATGACCTCTTTTAAAAAATAGATCTGGTTTTAATCTGTATTATAAAGCAATAGTCATCAAAACTACTTGGAACTGGCTGAGGAATAGAGTGGTGGATCAATGGAATAGACTGGGTACACGAGACTCAGCAGCCGATGACTATAGTAATCTACTGTTTGATAAAACCAAGGACCCCAGTTTTTGGGATAAGAACCCTCTATTTGACAAAAACTGCTGAGAAAACTGGAACACAGTATGGCAGAAA
>CM053585.1:487000857-487020787 GCA_028646515.1 Pseudochirops corinnae | reverse complement strand
TCTCTGATAAAGGCCTCATTTCTAAAACATACAAAGGATTGAGTCAAATCTATAAGAATACAAGCTACTTCCCAATTGATAAATGGTCAAAGGATATGAACAGGCAGTTCTCAGAAAGTGAAATTAAAGATATCTATAAGCATATAAAAATGCTCTAAACCACTATTGATTAGAGAAATGCAAATCAAAACAACTTTGAGGTATCACATCTCACCGGCCAGATTGGCTAAGTTGACAAAACAGGAAAATGATAAGTGCTAGAGAGGATGTGGAAAATTGGAACATTAATTCACTGTTAGTGGAGTTTAGAACTAATCCAACCATTCTGGAGAGCAATCTGGAACTATGCCCAAAGGGCTATAAATAGGTGCATACCCTTTGACCCAGCAATACCATTTCTAGGGTTAAATCCCAAAGAGATCAGAGAAGTGGGAAGAGGACCTATATGTAAAAAAAATATTTATAGCAGCTCTTTTTGTGGTGGCAAAGAACTGGAAATCAAGGGGATGTCCATCAATTGAGGAATGGCTGAACAAGTTATGGTATATGAATATAATGGAATACTACTGTGCTATAAGGAATGAGGAGCAGACAGACTTCATAATAACCTGGAGAGACTTATATAAACTGATGCTGAGGGAGAAGAGCAGAGCCAGGAGAAATCTGTACATAATCACAGACACAACAATATGTGTGACGACTAACTTCAATAGCCTGAGCTCCTCTCAGCAATGTAAGGTTATAAGACAACTCCAAAAGACTCATGATTGAAACAGATATCCACATCCAGAGAAAGAGCTGCAGAGTCAGAATGCAGATTGAAGCAAACTACTTGCTCTGTTTCTTTTTCTTGTTTTGTTTTCTTTACTTTTTCCCCACTGATCATTCCATTGGTTATAATCCTTCTTTACAACCTGACTAATGATTAATGTGAAGATATTTGTAGATCCTATATTTGATTGCATGCCACCATGATGGGGGGAGAGAGGGAAGAGAGGGAAGGGGAGAAAATTTGAAACTCAAGGGACGGTGGAACTGAATGTTGTAAACTAAAAGTAAATAAACAAATTAATTTAATAAAAAAAGACAAAAAAATAGGTCTGGGAGGGAAAGATATAGGCCCAGCAAGAATAAGTAATTTGCTCAAGGTTCCTTAGGTAGTAATTATCAGAGGAGGGATTAGAATTCGGGTTCTCTGACTTCACAGACACTGCTCTTTCCATTCTACCATATTGAGTCCTTGAAGAAGTGAAACTAGGTCTTTTGTTTGTTTGTTTTTGTCTTTTTGGAGGCAAGGCAATTGGGGTTAAGTGACTTGCCCAAAGTCATACAGCTAGTAAGTGTTAAGTGCCTGATGTCACATTTGAACTCAGGTCTTCCTAACTCTAGGACCAGTGCTCTATTCACTGTACCACCTAGTTTGCCCCTAGGTCTTTTTTTTTTTTAACAGAGCAAATGAATATAATGCATAGTCCTTACTCTATTTTTAGGTTTTTTTGGGGTGGTGGGGAGGACGCTGTGGGGTGTGGGACATGAAATTTCATTGTTGTAGTGAACTTCCAGGGAAGGAAATCCTTCTACCAAAACTGATGTGTTCTGCAAATTAGAGTCTTAGAGAGCTACCTGAAGTCACTAAGAGACTTGCCCAGTGTCATATCAAGGCTTGAACATAAATCTTCCTTTCTCTAAGGTCAACAATCTATCTTCTCTGCTACCATGTCTTTCTTTGTTTTTAAAATGACTTTTTTTTTTGCTGGAGGGGGGAAGGTAGGGCAATTGGGGTTAAGTGACTTGCCCAAGGTCACATGGCTAGTTTTGTGTTAAATGTCTGAGGCCCGATTTGAACTCAGGTCCTCCGGACTCCAGGGCTGGTGCTGTATTCACTGCATCACCTAGCCACTCCAAAATGATTTTTTTAAGAGTACTATTTTTGTCTTTCTTGCTTTATAATTGTTCATTTCCTTTTTTTAAACTTTATAACTCCTGCATAAATAGTATTTAAAGGCTCAGAAAATAATTGCTTCAAAATAACTCTTGTTAGGTAAATAAATAGTGTATTATAATCTCCATGGGGAAGGTGAGGTCCCAGGAAAATAAATGAATTTTCCTTGGTCATCCAGCTAGTAAGTGCTAGAGCCAGATTTTGAAACTAGATATCCTGAAATCAAGTTCATCATTCTTTCCTTTATAGCATCCTCCTTCCCTGTCATTTCATCTTTAGAAACTGGAATATTCTTTCCCTGACATGATTTGTACTCCCTTTCAATTGAATCAACAAGCGGCTAAAATTGCCTTTGTGCCCGTTCCCATGCTAGGTGCTGAGGCTACAGAGATGAAGATAATGATGGTGATGATGTTAACAACATTTCTGTAACATTTTGAGATTTGTACAAACTAGTGCCTTTCCTTAAGAAGCTTAGATTCTATCAGGATGATAAAAATATAAATCATATGAGGAAGTTCCCTTGGTTGATGTCCAGGGGCCTTTTACATCTTAAACATTCTATACTTCTTTGCTTTTCAGGACTCAATATGACAGGCTGATTCCATCGGGTTTCTTGTTAACTTGTAGTACCTCCACAGGTTGGATAGATGCTTTGGCTGAAAAGGAACCAGAGTGTCACTGAGTTGACATATGGTGGTGGTGCTTTTTTAAATCTGTCAGTGAAGGATTGAAAAATAAATATAAATATAACAAAGAGGGGAGTTCCTACCAAATGATGGTAATAATTGGAAGATTTAGATTTTAGTATCTGACAGAGTTCCTTTGTAAATCACCCCGTCTTTATATATTTATGGAACAACAGAGCCCGAATACAACAGTATTTCAAAATCTGTCATACTGAAGTAGTTCTATAATGTTGATTCCAGAGGCTTGTTCTCCTTTCTTAGTAACCACAGGAAAAGGGAAATTTTATCTAGTAAAAACCATGATTCTCTTCCTCCCCCACTTTACTAAAACAAAACTTTGGGTCACTTTGGGTGTCATTAACCAACAATCTCACCTGTATTTCACTAGAAAACATTAGATTGCGAGCCCCTCCATTACTTTATGAGCTCCTTTGGAGGTCAGAGACTGTCTTATTTATGCCTTTGTATCCCCAGTATTTAGGACAATGCCTGACACATAGTAGGCCCATAATAAATGTTTGATTCAGCCTCTGGCATTCTTCACAAGGCACTGGATTTCTACAACTGTTAAACATTAAATGAAGTAAATCTGTACTGTAGGACAAGAAAATATTTCCTGAAACCGACGCAGTCAGTATTCATCATAATTGCTCAATTAAGGATGAGTGTAAGAAATAATTTAGCTTGGTTGAAATGGATAGACTTCTGGAAAATAGAAGCTATTTCCTATGTCCCTGTCCTTCAGAACCAATTCCTGTCATCTTCTTAAAAAAAAAAAAAGTCATTTATCTAAAATTCATTTCCCAGGAAATGTCACCTATTTAGAACATTATTAGAAAAAAAATAGACATTATAAGATGTCTCAAAGTCCAAGTACTAAAACTCACGTATTTTACTTATAGAAACCCATCATTCACACTTTCTTTTTGCTTACTGTATGTATAGAACAGATTTGATCATGTGACTCCCCAGTCTAGAGAAAATGGGAAATGTTGGCATGAAGGGCAAAGGGTGGGGCAGGGTTAAGAGTATATGTTGCTGAGGCCAGACACACTGACAGCAGTAAGAAGGGAAGAAACAAACACAAACTATTCAAAATGGGCCACACCTTGTAGTGTGAACCATGTAGCAGAGGGGTGAGCAAGTTTTAAAACACACACAATTACAGATTTTTGTCATGGTCGTTTTATTTTTGGCTTTAAGTATGATGTAGCGGGTGTAGCTGACTTCAGAGCATGGAAGGCTGGGTCCAATAGTGGTTGTATAACTCTGGACGTGAAATTTATTTGAACTAAAAGGAGCACGTGAGAATAAGTGTATCTGAATGTGGAAGGAACCTTGTCCTTGTCCATTACTGTACTTAGTAGAAGAATTGCCCTGTTTTCTCCAAGAGATTCCAATCTCTTACCTGCATTCAGCATGATTAAACATCTGTTTCTTTCTACTACCATGACTTTTTATTAGTGCGGCGTTTGACATAACCCTTCATATTTATCGCATAAGGACTTATAATCATTTATTTTGGTCTGAACTTGGGGTTTCATTTATGTAGGGAGAAACCTGAGAGGAAATGCTTTCTGCTTCTGCAGTTCAGCATTTAATCAAATGATTTGTCTGGGACACTGAGATGGAACTTGTCCTGTATCACATGGCAAGTATGTGTTAAGGATGAAGCTTAAACCTAGGTCCTCCTGACTTCACTCTCTATCCATTACAGCATTCTGCCTCTGTTAATGTTGATGGCAATTATAATAATAGTACAAGAAGCTTGGCAGCTAGGTTGTGTATTAGACAGAGTGCTGAGTCCAGTGTCCCCATCTCAGACACTGACTAGCTTTATTTCTCATCTGTATAATGGGGATAATAGGTCCTGCCTCCCAGAGTTGCTATGAGGACCAAATGAGGTAGTAGTGTGCTTAGCACAGTGCTTGACACATAATAGGTGCTATAAATGTTAGCTATTACTACTACTAGTATTTCTACTGCTACTACCACCATCACCACCACAACTACCATCACCATCACTGCCAGCACCATTGCCACCACTGCTATCACTACTGCTGCCACTACCACTACCACCACTACTACTACTACCACTACTACATGTCCCAGAAGTTCTTAAACCTTCAACTGCTCTAAGATTTTTTGAATACCCCGTATAGTAATTCAAGGTTTTCAAAGCACTTTCCTCACAACCACCCTTTGAGGTAGGTAGTTTAAATTCAATTATCTCTATTTTACAGATGAAAAATTGATCCAATGGTTAATTGACTTCCTTACAGTTGATGCTAGAGCCATGATTAGGGCACAGATCCCTGCCTCTAAGTCCAGAGCCCTTTCTGTTATACTAGGCATCTACCCTGTGCAGCATGAGGTTAGTTTGCCACCTTGCAAATAGCAAGCCAATTTTGTGTCTGTATGATGGGGCTACCTCTAGATTGATTGGGGAAGGAAAAACTTTTTTAAAAAATTACTTGATATAAGTTACATAGATTTCAAGTAGAAAAGGGTCTAAAGCAGTGGTTCTCAACCTGTGGGTTGCGACCCCTTTGGGGGTCGAATGACTCTTTCACAGGGGTCGCCTAAGACCATCGGAAAACACATATTTCTGATGGTCTTAGGAACCTAGACATGGCTCCTCTATCTGTCTCCAGGCAGGTCCACCCACATGCAGATACGCCCAGATATGAGTATTAAAGGGTCACAGCATTAGGAAGGTTGGGAACCACTGGTCTAAAGCATTCTCTAGTCCAGCCTCCTCATTAAGAATTTGAGATATAGAGAAGGTAAGGCACTAACTCAAGGTCACATGGTGAAGAGCCAGGCTTTAGATATAGACCTGACTCTTTCTGTTGTAACGGCTTAGGAAACCAGTATTAGAACTTCTACCATTACCAATCATTGTCCTGTTACAGCAAGAGAGTATTGTTTCTTATTTGAGACAATCCCATGTGCTCCAGGTCTCTGAACAAAGTCACCCACCATATCAGCAGCAGAACCATGTTTCTGTCATCCCAGGCAGTATACCCTTTGCACTATCATATATAGGTCCTTTCAAATACATGTATGCAAATATTTCTTTAATTTCTCTAAATCTTGAGCTCTACTCTTTAACCTCTGATTGACTCTTGCTCTATTTTTAAAACAAAAATTTCACGTGGAGAGCAGCAGGTAGCTATCTAGAATGAAGATATTCTTTCTTTTGGAAATTTCACTCATTTGCAAAGAACTTAGATTAGTGGTGGCTGCTAATAGCATTTAAAGCATGTGACTGACTCAGAACTACTTGAATTTAAATTGGGTGGATAACAATTTAGTGATTAATTAAGGTATTTTCAAATCCAGCCTGACAAGGGTGATTAGAAAATGTCTGAAATACCACTTTGTGTATGGCTGCATTTAAATGACCTTGAATCTCATGGAGTGTGGAAAGAGACATGCTTGCACATGATGGCTTGCCAGCTTTGAGATTTAACCAGTACAAGAGGAGATGGATAGTAGTTTCCACTGGGTAGGCTGAATAACAAAAACCTCTTTCCCTCCATCCCAAATTGATCAAACAGGAATTTCTATGTATATCAGAAATCCTGGAAATCGTATAACTAATAAACCCCGTTGGATATTAAGCACATTTTTGGTTATTCAGAAACAGAGTTGTGTTATAACAAGGGAGGGTTTGAGGTGAAGAAAGGAGCAAATTATTGGGATGTGACAGATGTTTAAAAAAATAAGAAAAAGTATCAACATAATATTTTTAAAAATCTGGATTTAAAAGTGAACTAACTACACTCTACAGACACATTCACTGAAAGGGTACTATGTAATCATTGGAATATAGAAAACTAATAGGAGGGCAAGGATAATCCTATGTTTAAGCTTTTGGAATTTTACTATATTTCTCACTGTGCCAGTATCTTGGAGACTCTGCATTCCTCAAGCTACTTATTAGATTTAAAATTCTATAACTCTAAGGGGCTCTGCCATATTTATCTTTGTGTTTCTCTAGGTACCTGTCATAGTGTTGTATGTATAATAGTCACTTAATAAATGTCTGATGAATGAATGAATGATAGGTTTTTGCCAGTCTGGCATAAAGTAGAAGAAATGTGTAACATTGTCTTTAAGTTTATTTGTGGCTAATTGTCCTAGGAAACAGATTTCAATGAAATATACTACCTTTATTTGACCAAGGTCTAATTTAGAGACTTGATATGATCAGTTTCTGGTGAAGGACTCTAAGACGTAGAGTGAATGAATACTAATTATGAATGTTTATCATAATGAGCATGATTGTTCACCGAGATAATGATTAAAAAAAAAAACCTCATCCTATTGGGCAGAACTTATTGAATATCCCTCTTTATGTTATAATATTTATAAGGATGTATACCAAATGTGTAAATGAAAAAATGTGTGAAGTTGATCTTGTCATAACAGTAATTTACCCTCACTACATGGATGTACAGTGAGTATTAGGGAGACTAAATGACAGTCTATGGCCCAGAAAACTCTGCTAACAGCAGATTTGGGAAATGTGATTCATGAATTCATAAAAAAGAATGAAGAGTTAATAGTCCCAGTTGACTCTTACCTGACCAGACCACATCTTGGGTTATTGTGTTCAGTTCCAGATGCCTCATTTTAGTACAAATATTCTTAGATTGGAAAGGCTCCAGAAAAAGGCATCCAGGCAACTGAATGACCTTGGATGAATTCTATATGAGGATCAGTTAAAGACACTGAGGCAGCCTAGAGAAGACTTAGGGAGGACATGACAGCTGTCTTCCAAATATTTGGAAGTCTGTCACTTGGCAAAGGATTAAACTTGTTCTGTTTTGGAATATTTCAGTTTGATAGAAAACGAACTCTCTGGCAAAGTTCTGTTGTCTTGGGAATTGATTGCCTCTGCCTTCATAGGGTGTGGGGGGCAGAGTAGTCATGCAAAGGCCTGGTTGGTGACCCATTCTTGTGTGCCTCATAAAAGGGATTTGTGTTCAGGTATAGGATGGACTAGAAGGCTCTTCTTGAATGTCCATCCAATTCTGAAATTCTGTGATTCTTGAGAGTTTCAATAATTTTGATATGTCTAAAAGTCATGAGGCTATTTTTTTGTTTCTTTTTTTTTCCTGAAAGAAAACATGCCAGAACCCTGTAGGTCCAAGTGACAGCTGTTCTTCAGAATCACTCCCTTGGGAGCCACTTAGTCTGACAGTATTGCCATTGCTGAAAACATTTAGGAATTTCTCCTTTCAGAATTTTCTTCATTGTCCATTATGAACCACACACAAAATCAGTCATTGTCACAGCTTGTATTTGGCCACAAAGGATGTCATCCAATTTGATCAGCCACCACATTCACCAGACATGGTTCTAAATGGCTGTTCACTCTCTCTCAAAAAAAAAAAAATCACATCGACCCTTAAAGAGTAGATTTGCCACCACTGAAGATATTCAAAAGAAAACACTACTAGTTTGGAATGTAATTCTGAGTGAGGAGTGGTAGAAACATTCACAGCCAGTAGCAGCATTGACTTTAAAAAGGACAGCGTGAATTTGACTCCTGAGATTCTATTATAGGGATGAGAACCAGACTTGTGATTTCATTGGCATAAGGAACTCCCAAATGAGAAATCTCCTTTTTCCAATGTCTACAGTTTTTTGGTAACATGTAGTTTGAGTTTCCTAAGGAGTCAAGAGAATGTGATTTTTCTAGAGTCACACAGGTTGTATGTGTTGGAGGTAAGGTTTGATTTGAAGTTTTACTCAGTACAGGTGCTACTCTCTATGCTCTACATCATGAGGCCTCTCAAGTTTTGAGATTTTGGTTAAAAATTAAACAAGTTGCAATCCCACCTTGAATGCTATTAGAGGAAGGAGCTGTGATTTCCATGGCATAGGAAGCTTCTGCTTTGGGAAATCCTTCAAACAATACAAATTTCAGTCCCTCTACAATTTAATAGATAAATCTAAGGCAGATGCCTGATGCACACAGAGGTTAATACATCTTGATCATGGTCACACAGCTGGAAAGTGTCTGATTAGAAAGTAGGTCTTCTTGACTTCGAAAGCACTACACTTTTTACAATACTGTACTGATCCCCACACAGAATCATACTGCCATTTATAGAGAATTGGAAAATAGTGAAATAAACTTAATCTTAAAATTATCTCTCTTTGATTCAATTCAATTCAAAGGACCTTTATTAGACGTCTACAATGTGCAAGACAAAGCACTAAGCATTGGCAGATACAAAGGCGAAAGTTGAACTCTATCCCCGCTTTGGATAAGTTAACATTTGATTTGGGGCAATGATGATTCAGAAGGCACTTAAGAGTAATGAAGAGCTTCATTATTATGAGGATCAATTATTACTGGATCATATGTGTAGAAGATGAAGGAAATCAACCTTAACCTGCTGGATTTCTGATGATATGGAAGTCATGTTAAAAAAAATCATAAATATCATATGCCTGTCATTCACTTCTTTCTTCTACATAGTGTACTGTGTACAATCCCTGCCCAGAATGCCAGTCAATACAAATTTCTGCTTGAAAGAATATCTGATCAACCGTATTTCTCTGTATTGTCACTGCTTGTCTTTTTTTTAATGGCCCTATAATCATATTCTGATATCTCTGCTTATCAATCAGCAATATTATAATTAAATTTTATCCTTTTCTGGGGAGGGGGAGGGAATAAGCATTTTATAATGCTACACTGTGCTAAACACTTTACAAATATTTTCTAATTTGATCCTGATGACAACCCTTCAAGGTCTCTTATTATCCCCATTTTATAGTTGAGGTCCCCAAGGCAAACAAGGGTTAAATGACTTGTCCAGAGTCACACTGTCAATGCCTACAGCTGGATTTGAACTTGGGTCTTCCATATACCAGGTCCAGCATTGTGCTACCTGGAGGCTTTTTATATCCATTTGCTTTGTAGGATTTTCTCCCACTCATCATCCCAGTGGCCTGGAAAGCCACAGTGATATCAAGTGCTCAGGTCTTTTCCCTTACTTTGGACCTTTATGTCTTCTCTGCTGTTTTATTGACTGTACCTTCTCCAGAGAGTCCACTCACTGCTTCAAGTGTCTCCCTTCTCTAATCCAGCCTGCACTCAGCTGCCCAAGGGATTTTCCTAATTTGTGAGTCTCGCCAGGTCGCTCGTTCTCCTACCCAACAAATTCCAGTGATACCCTATTGCTTCTAGGCTAAACCAAGAACTCCTCTGCATTTCAAGCTCTCTACACCTGAATCAGACCTACCTTTCCAACCTTATTATGCATCACTCCCCTTTGCTTACCCTCCAGTCTAGTCCAGCAAGCCACCTCACTGGTACTCACACATGACACTCTGGCCTTTGGGCTAATTCTCTGCCATGTCTAGAATATACTCTCTCTTTCCCTCTACCTCTTCAATCTCTTATTTCCTTCAAAATTCAGCTCTGGTGACATCTTCTACATGAAGCTTTTTCTGTTCTTTCTGCTTTTGGTGCTCAATTCTCCCCAAGTATAAATACCTACATATACTTGTATTTTGTATAAATTTTGAGAGATTTTCTTTGCTGGATTTTCTGTCCAATAGGATATAACCTCCCTGAGTTCAGGAGCTGTTTCATTTTTGACTTCATATCCCCAGCACATAGAGTATCTGGGACATAGCATGCGCTTCAAAAAATGCTTTGTGATTAATTAGTTCTTTGGTTTAGACATGTTAGTCATTCTGAAAGTCACATGTAAAGGCATAGTGGATTATTGTACCACCCCTTTGCTCAATTTATAGATTCATAGATTATTACTAAACAATTCACAACATGAAAATACAGTGGAGGGAGGGGGGGGGGGGAAATCTCTTCCACACCCACAGCTAACAGCCACATACCCAGACATTGATTTTCATTTATAGAAAAAAACTTAAAATTGGGTACTGAGGTCAGTGATGCTCTCAGAGTCAGCAGCAGCTGCAGATACCTGAGTTTAAAAAAATTTATCAACCATTCATTGAACACCTACTATGTACAAGACTTCTGGAATACAGATGTTTACTAGTGTAACACAGTTACTGTGTTAAATCCAACTGATACAAAAAAAAGGTAAAAAACTAAGGTGTGTGCCCTCAAGGATCTTATATTCTAATGGAGAAAAAGCATAAAAAATTGTATATATATATATATATATATATATATATAGAGAGAGAGAGAGAGAGAGAGAGAGAGAGAGAGAGAGAGAGAGAGAGAGAGAGAGACAAAAGGACAGAGAGACAGAGACAGAAAGAAACAGAGAATGGAAAGTAGTCTCAGAAAGAAGGCATTAGCAGTGGAGTAGGGGGATATGTGGAGGGAAAAAACCCAGGAAAGCCTACCCTAGCATGTAGGATTTGAGTTGAATCATGAAGGAAATCAAGGAAGGCAGGAGGGGAAGGAGAAGAGGGAGAGTATTCCAGGCATAAAAGATAAGGAGTCAAAATAATAAAATGGTTCCTGATGCAGATCTGGAGGGGATCTTGGAAGCTATGGAGTAAAACTTCTTCATTTTACAAATGAAGAAACTAAAGTAGATAGAAGTTAACTTACTTACCCAGGATCATACAGCTGGTAAGTATACAAGGCAGAATTTGAACTCGCATCTTCCTGACTCCAAATCTAGTCTTCTACTCGGTATGTCAGCTAGCAGCTCAAAAGTTGGTTTCTACTAGGGTATTACCACATGTACACAGGTAATATGATATCTTTTGAAAAGAGAAAGATCAATATTTAGTAGAATCATAGAAAGCTTTGTGTAGAACAGCAGTTTTCAACCTGTGAGTTATGTTCAAGTTGTAACAATGAAAATACAACCTGCATCTCAGATATTTACATTATGATTCATAACAGTAGCAAAATGACAGTTATGGAGTAGCAACGAAAATAATTTTATGGTTGGGGTCACCACAACATGAGGAACTGTATTAAAGGGTCGCGGCATTAGGAAGGTTGAGAACTACTGGTATAAAAGGTAGTGCTTGAGCTGAGCCTAAAAAGAAACTAAAATTTTAAGTGCTGGGGGGAGGAGAAAGGACGCACCCCAAGTTCAGGATGGCCAGTGCTATTATACCAGAACATCAAAGCCATGAAGTGGAATTATAGAAAGTGCAATTATGGAATTATAGAAAAATCAGTCTGGAAAAGTGAAATGAAAGGATGTGTCATATACAAAAATTTCAAATGAAAAATAATGTTTATGCTGTCCTTGCAAGTATGTTATTATTCTATCAATTATTTGCTGTAATAGAATGAACTTTTCATGGTCAGAAAGCTTACAAGCATTATCCAAGTAATCATTTTTCTCCATCCCCAAATAACTAACAGAGCAATGAGAGTTTATTGAGGCTCACCAATGATTCTAGTTCAAAGGAAATGAATTCAAATCCTGCCTCTACTTTTTACTAGTTATATGACCTTGGGCCAGTTATATCATTTATCCAGGACTCTCTTTCCTGTTCTATAAAATTAGAGAATTGGGTGAGATGACTTCTAAGGTTCCATCAAGTCCTACCTCCTAAGTGTGATAGTTACAGCTCAAGAATTATTGACTAAATTAGACAGAAGCCTACTAAAGAAATTCATCTTTGGGTTAAAAGACCAAACATGGGGAGGTAGGAGAAGGGGGAACCTGTGTAGCCTCTATGGAAAATGTTCATCCTTAGTTAGACTATGAAAATAAGGTGTAATTGACAATTAGACTAGTTATATTGAATGATCAATCCATGGCTAAGTGTGCACCTACACTTTAAACCAAAATCTCCTTGGATATCCTAGCTATTTAAATCACATAAGTAAATCAGCTTGAACAATGGTATATGGACAAAAAATCTATACAAAACTGTGGGGAAATTAATGAAAACCATTCCCTACTCCCTTTTATTGAGAAATTCCCCAATCATTTGCAGCTCTAACCCATGCCTCTGCTTTATTTAGTTTGTAAATATTTACCTAGTGATCAAAGTCAGAGACTAGCTTTGTCCATGTCTCCTCTTTCCTCCCTCCCCCACTCCTTTTAACTCTCTAAAGAAGGCTTCGAATCAAAATGCCACTTCTAATCTTATTTTCTGTGTCTAAAGTGTATTTTATTAACCCCTTTATTTTATTTTATTTTTTTACTCAGTGATAGATTAGTGGATTCCAAACTAGCTTAGGCACATTGCTTAGTGACCTTTTTCTTCTTTGCATTTTTTAGAGGAAATCAACAAAAGACAACAATAGTAACCTTTCCATATTCATTATCATAAGCTGCACTGACCTTAAGAAATAGTCACTGAACGGCCTTTGAATCCCATGTACTGTAT
Organism: Pseudochirops corinnae; assembly: GCA_028646515.1. Taxonomy (NCBI): domain Eukaryota; kingdom Metazoa; phylum Chordata; class Mammalia; order Diprotodontia; family Pseudocheiridae; genus Pseudochirops; species Pseudochirops corinnae. Next base: position 487,007,830 of record CM053585.1, on the reverse strand, counting down.
AGGGCTACTGCAGCTCTGCTGATACCCTGAACTTGGAAATTTGTCACATTCCTTCTCCTTCTCTTTGTTCATAAAACAATTAGAATTCAGCATTTCTACAGCCCATCCTTTTTTATATATACTTACAAGAAGCTTTAAAAATCATCTATCACTTATATTATCATTGTTGTAAGAAGGATTTTAAGAAGGATTGTTATACATATTTTAAAGATAAAATTTTGGACAATGATGGATAGTAATTCTGCAATGATCCTTTAAATGGACTTGGTTGTCAGAGTGGAATTTGCATTTATTTGCTTAAAGGACATGGTTTATGAAACCTTTAGAGAACTGAATATTGCTATGATTTTTTTTTAAGAAAACAAATTTAGGGAGGGCTGAATGAACCCGGAAAAAATATCCCCCACGCAAGCATGTAGTGTTATAAGATCTTGAAAATGAAACTGTCAACAAAGTGATATGATGTGCCTTGTTTCTATCAACTGAATGAAATATAAACAGATTATATAAATAATAATAAGAAAGTTTGATTAAAAAAGAAAACATCATTTTCATAATCTGAGGTATTATTACTAGGCAAGTTATGCAGTTATCTTTTTAAAAAAAAATGAGTTAGTTTTATTCTTGCATTGAGAACTCCAGCCCCTAGCTATAAATACAAAAGAAGCCAGCAGAATAAATGAACATAAGAGGAGATTGCATTTCCACTGTAAGATTTCTTTAAATGTTTGTTTCAGCTATCTAGAAAAGGTCACATTTCTTTATTGCACAAGGTAGATGTCCTGGAGTATAGACTAGGTTAGGCAGACATTTTCTCTTAGCCACATCTCATAAGACATAATGGATTATGAGTTGTATTATGCATTAGATCACCTAAACCCCACATGCTTTTCTCTGGCATAAACCTCTTGCCGTTAGTGATTTTCCTTCTTCACCCCAAATTGAATGCCAAAAATTTTTGTCATCTCTCTAGTCCCAAGTTACTGTGTTTTTTGTTTTTGCTTTTTGGAGGGCAATTGGGGTTAAGTGACATGCCCAAAGTCACACAGCTAGTTTTTGTGTCAAGTGTCTGAGTTTGGATTTGAACTCAGGTCCTCCTGACTCCAGGGCTGGTGCTCTATTCACTGCACCACCTAGCCACCCTCCAATTTACTGTGTTTTCAGTGAACTGAAAAGCAGACATAGAAACAAACCTCCATTTTAACTCTGGTACATTTTGGCTTAATATAGATTTTCTGCAGCTTGGTGAAAGGAGAAACACCAGCTAGCTTTACAAAATGCTGACAAATTTCCTATAATTGTATGACAGAAGTAACATTTTTTTTGGTTTATAGAATTGCAAATTGAGTTTGCTGATTGTCAGCAACAGTGATGAAATTAATAGATACTTTCACAAGTAATTAGATAAGTATGCTATCCTTGTTATGTGTTAAAAAAGAAAAAACCCCAGAAAAAAATTCTATTATAATTTATCAGTGACCTGAGAAGCACTGGAAAAAAGCTGATAACCAGAGAGTGCTTTAGGAAGACATGTCACTACTACAGAGATTGGTCCACATTGACATGAAATAAATATAAAGAGTGTTCTAGGATGTTACCCTCAAACTTCATCTCCAGTATCTTCTCTACACCTCTTTTTACCTACCCAGATTCCACACAAGATAGAATTCAAGGGTAGACCAAAGTCAACTTCAGTTCCCACCTTAGCCATCAGACTTTGCCTTGCAGCCACAGTTCTTTCTTTCCTCCTCTCTTTCAAACATCTACAGCCCCAAGTGTCTGTGCCCTTTATTGATTATTTGCTACATATTACATTAATTGTAGTCATTTTGTACCTCATTTCCTCAACCCTACTCTAAGCTCCATGGGAGCAGGGACCTAACTTCCAGTAGAAGTGGCCTTTCCCTCAACAGAAGTCTCATAGTTCTTATTGTTCTTATTCACATATGCTTTCTAATCATGTATTTCTGTGTGTGTCCTAACTCTCCCATAGTTAGTCAGCTCTATAAGGGTAGAGATTACTGTATCTTAAATCACCTCTGTATCTCCAGTAGCACCAATAAATGACACTCCTTTGGAGTCTTGAACAATCCCTTGTTCTCATTCCATGAATGTTTGTGGATTGGATCTTGGTATACAAATTCAAAGTTTTGCTATAATGGGAGAACTCCTTAACTAACAAAGATTTTGGTTCTTCCCTTCTGATCTTGCTAAATACATATTCTGAAGGAGGTGTGCCAGGGAGGGGTGTGTGCCTCTTTAATGCATTGGTGTGGGTGTAGGTGGGGAAAATAAAGCTAGATTAAGATTTACTGGAGGCTGAGAAGACAAAACAACAAAACTAGGTGATCTGAATAAAACCTTTGGACATTCCATTGATCTGTTTGTGCTTTCCTATTTATTATTCTGTATGTGTCATTTTTCCCTATTAGACTGTAAACTCTTTGAGGGAAAGAGCTGTCTTACTTTACTATTTATTTCCCCATACAGTATTTTAAACATAGGGAGTGCTAAATCAATACATTTTCATTCAATATGAGAGACTCCAGAAGTCATTGGGGAAAATGGCTCTAGTAGGAGGATACAGATTAATTTTAAAGAAGTAGTTCTATTCTACGTAACTCAAATGCATAGAGATGCTATCATGTCACCTTATCACATTTTTGCACAGTGTCTTTTTTTTTTAGTTATCACAAAAGAAAATAGCTTATTCATATCCTTTCCAATTTTGTGCCACAGGAAATCTACCCATTAGTTGGTAAGTGGAACATGTGGGCTTCCCTTATAAAGTTATTCCTCACCATTCTCAGTTAATCTCACTAATCCAGGGTTTGGGGTTGAAGCCTAAGGACCCTTTTCTCAGAATAATGTTTTTTAAATGCATAAAATAAAAAAACCTGGGATTACAGTGGAAACCAATTTGACTAAGACACTACTATCAAAATTTATTTTTCAAGCAAACTCACAAATCCCTGATTAAGAATCCTTGTCCTATCAGAAAAAAACAAAAAACAAAAAACAAAAAATAATTGTCTTTGAATACCCAGGGCAGGAGTTAAAGCCCTTTCCTTATTATTTAACCACAGTTCATCCAGTTTGTTACTCTGGGAGCATCCTTTAAAACCTTATTCTTAGGAGTATTTGGCTTCAGGGGCATCCAAAGACTGGCTTTCAGTCTTTTTAGTCTCTGTAAAAACTGGAATGTCAGTTCACCCTGTGCTTTAAAATCGGCTCCAGAGATGAGTCACATGTTCTAGACATTCACTGGGCTGATTATGGAGAATTCTATAGTCAATAACAGCCCTGATATTCATGATTTGATCTAAGACTGAACCCAGTGGTGATTATGTTACCATAACCTTCTCCTCTCCTCTCCAGCCCCCAATCTTGGCTCCTGTTCTGATCCTAATTTTTTATCCTGAGCTTCATTTTGTCTACATACTGCTCTTCTAATTCTTCAGCAATTCTCTGCGTTTTATTTCTCAACAAAGAGTTAAAACATAATATTATCAGGAGGGCAGTCAGTGACTTTAAAATGAAGAGCCTGAGTTTATCAGTTAAACAGCAGAAGCTAAATTTGGGGTCATGACAGAGATCAGCCATCCATGCATTAATAAGGCTTCCCTTCCCCCAACCTTCCCTGGTATCCAAGCAATAATGCATGATAGAATCTAGCAGGAGCCCATCCTCATCTTGGAATTTCCAGTTACAGAACTTTTTTTTTTTTTTTATCAGGCCCACTGAGGAGTGAACTCTGAGAGAGTAATTGCAAGCAGTAGATCTTTCCCTTGATTTGATAGTATGGATTGGATAATTTTCCAAATCACTAATTCCTCAGTGCACCACATAGCACAGGTGACTGCTGATAACTCAAGCCAGCAAGGAGTCACAGAACTAACATTTGTGGGCCATGATTGTCACTCCCTGTGTCAGTTGAAAATACTGGGTGCTATGGGTGAGTAAGAGGGAGTGAAAAATGATAACGCTAAATCAATAGTCTTATTTGAGTGCTTTTATCTTTGTTCAGTGCTGTAGCACGAGAAAATGAAAGCAGTGGGGTTTTGTGAGAAATTTGGGTAGCACCGAGTGCTCAGCCACCATGAAACTAATTTCATTTCGGGAGATGAGTTGTGAAAATGGCTTTGCTGTTTATTTAAAGGATAGACCAGAATGGACAAACTGACTAGAACCCATTGGGGCAGTTTCAGGCTGGAAAGCTTGTATGTTTTTTGTTTAGGGGACCATGTCTCTACATTCTTTCGTTTCAAGCTGGGGGTGGGGGGAGAACAAAAAAAAAACCCAACAACAAACAAAAATTTCATGAGGTGACAATAGAAGTGACCCAGCTGTACAACAAAGATGTTATCACTATTTATCAATGGAATCCTCCTCTGAGGATAAATGGAACACTCTTCCTCCTCTGCTCAGACTGCTGACCTCCCTGACTTCTTTAAGTCTCAAATAAAACCCCACTTTTTTTAGGAAGTCTTTCCAGCCTTTCTTAAAATTCCAATGCCTTCCTGCAGTTAATTATTTCCTATTTATCCTGAATATAGCTTGTTTCATATATATATATATATATATATATATATATATATATATATATAGTATGTATTTTGTTTGTTTGTTTGTTTAAATGTTATCTCTCACATTGGATTAAAACTCTTCGAGGGCAGAAACTGTCTTTTGCCTCTTTTTGTATCACTGGTGCTTAGCAGGTGCCTAGTATACATAGGGCACTTAATAAATTCTTACTGATTGATTAGGAGTAGAGGGGAAGATAGGGCAAACAGCCTCAGAGAGAGCATTGTCAGAAGGGGTGTAGGACTATAAGGAATCTAACTCTTTAGTCTCCTTAAAACTAGGCCACGTGATCTCTGCACTCATTTTTAAAGTGATATTGTGGCTCCCTCATTATTTGGCATCATCAGCACAGGGTGATGATTTTGAGAAGACTACAAGTAAACTGTATTACTTGAAATTCATGTAAAATGACAGATTTGGACTTGATGCCCTCTGAGGTCTCTTATACCTCTAAATCTGTGATTCTGTCTTCCCAAGAGTCTATGATACTATGTCTGACTACATAGTCTGATCAGCGTGGCTTTGATTTATGGTGAAGAAAAAGATCTTCCAAGCATAAATAATATCTTAACTCTTCCATGTATTGCTTTTACTGAGCTTTTAAAAAAATATATGAAGTCTCTATTTAATAGGGGCATAGATTCACAATTGGAAAAGCCCTCAAGGTCACTTAATCCAACCCTTTCCTTTTACAGATGAAGAAACTGAGGTTAAGTAGCTTGTTCAAAGTCACACAGCTTCCTGGCTACACCTACAATATTCTATCTTCTCTATTGCATTGCCTCTGACTCCTATCTTGTTTTCATGTCACCAGATTGTTCATCTCATTTTAAGGAGTAATATGTATAGGGTGTTCAGGGTGGACTAGCATCTCTGACTCATCCACCTTTGGTGTCCATGTAATTCACCCAACTCTCACCTGTGACTCCAAGAAATCTGTAGCATGCTCAATGAGCACACTGTGGTATACCATCTTGACAGAAAGCTAAACCAGGTTGAGTATCCAGCAGGCCTCAGACCCACTGGTGAGTTAGGGGAATGCCTACCCCAAGCATTTGAAGATTTTCCCTGGCAGAAAGGGTGCATGAGAACAATTTGTTCCAATGATCATGAAGGCAGCTGAAGCAAGCTTTGTTGGAGCACAAGCTTGGTGAGACATCAAGGATGCCAAGGTCATCCATGGAATCCTAGGCCATCTCCAATCCTCTTTATTTTTGTCCTGTCACTGGACTTCCATGACTCTGGAAGAGAGAGTGACGCTGATGACTTTGTCCAAGTCTGCCTTGCTTAAATCCAATTCATGTGCAAGTCAAGATATTGCCCATAATACATTGTGATGTCATTGGTCTTCTTCCAAAAGCAAGAATGAACAACAAGAAACAAGGAGCAATACACATTTTTGTTTTAAATCTAATTTCATAGTTTACTAAACTTCTTAAAAATTTTCCCTAGACTTAGATAGATCCTCTCTGTCAGATCTCAAATGTAAAATGATTCCATGAATCCTCATTAAAATGCTCTATACATACAAATACTATATAATGACCTGCCAAGATTACAGATCAGAGGATCAAAGATGTAAAGGGAGAACTACTTCAAAGTCTATCTAGTTCAAGCCCCAAAGGCCTGGGGTTCATGAGTCTGTTCTGAGAGGAATGTAGAAATGAGACATAGACTTCTAGACCCAGTCTGAAATAGGCTGGTTCTAAGATATGTTCAGTCACTAACAAAAATGGATGCTAGAGGATCTCCCATTTCCTTCCCATTCCCCACCTCATCCTTGCTTTTGTTCAGACTGGCCTTCAGGCCTGGAATTCTCTTTAACTCACCTCTGCCTCTTAGATTGCCCAGTTCTCTTTAAGAGTTAGCTCAAGCACAAGGCTTTTCTTTATGCCCACTAGTTTTTAGTGCCCTATTTTTCCCTTACCCCACCCAAATTGTTTGCTTACTATAAGATAGTATAGTATTTATTTAGCATGTTATAAAATACAAGCCCCCAATGAGGAATTAAAAATCCTTCACAATACGAATCCACCCACTCTTTCTGTATACCATTTCTGTTCCTGTAGTCTGTGTTGCAATCAAACTTGCCTCTTTGCTGTACCTAATGCATGTCATTCTATCTCTCATCTGAATGCCTTAGCACTGATGTGTTTACTGTACTTGGAGTGCGCCCCCTCCTCTCCTCTGTCCCTGAGAATTCCTAGATTCCTTCAAAGCTCAACTTAATAGTAAAGGTTTCTTGACCCCTCATACTACTAGATACTATTCTCACTATCTGCCCCCCATTTACTTTGCATTCACTTGTATCTACACATATTGTCTTCCTCTGTATAACATAAGCTCCTTGAGATCAGGGACAGTTTCATTTCTATCTTTGTATTCCTAA
>CM053585.1:486957969-487000357 GCA_028646515.1 Pseudochirops corinnae | reverse complement strand
AGAAAAGAAAAAAAAAAGAAAACTATAGTGTAGATAGACCCCCACCCCCATCTAATTCTTGTGGTGTTGATGTTTTGCCCTTACATGTAGAACTTAACATTTATTTTTATTGAATTTCAACTCTTAACATTAGCCTCATCCTTTCAGCTAGGCAGTTCGGCTCCATTCAATGAAATATCTTACTCTGTTCTCTTCACTTGTGCTTAGATAGTATTCACTTCTTTAATTCCGGGCGTTATTTTTGAGACACTGCTTTGTTCTGTCCTTGATTAGGTCACTTTGCTATATTTCCTAGTTTTCTTGATGCTCTTTGCCTGGCCAAGACTCTTGAATATGGCTGCGTGGCATAGGACAAAACCTGCCCATTCAGACAATTTCTCCTAATCCTGGCCAAGACTATTGAATATTCTGTTACGCTGGACAGAACCTGCCCATCCAAATAATTTCTCCTCCTCACATTCCTCAGGGGTAATTATTCCACCAGCTGAAAAGCTTTCCATAATTTAGAAACTGCCTGTACTTGTTTTAAACAGGTCTTGCTGAAGTAAGAATGCTCATAAAGCAACTTATTTCAAAAGAAAAATTAACCTTCCTTCGAAACCTTATATTGGAGTTTACAGCAGATGGGTACTGGTACGAAGAATTCTACTGAAAAATCAAAGCAACTTCAGAGGTCAAGACATTGAGTCACACTGGAACTCCTGGGGCAAGCAAGAGGGTGGAGCTAGATGATTTCTAACGTCTTTCCCAGCACTGGGCTCTAAACCCTCACTAGCACCCCAGCTAGATATCATGCCCTCTTCTCACTTAGAAGTTTTGTGAAAAAAACAAAACAAAACTGTCTATACTCAGTGCCTCTACTTCCTATCCTCATACTTTCTTCTTTTTGAACCCTCTGCAGCACGGCTTTTGCCAAATTGCCTTCTGAGCTCATCAATCAATTGAAATTGTGTTGTCCAGAATTAGCGATCATCTCTTAATTTTTAAATTTAGTGACCTTTCTTCCGTCCTCGTATTTTAGTGATGTACTTTCTGTGTCTGTCTCTCTGTTTCTCTTCCCTTTCCTCTTCCACTCTCTTCTTCTTTCTCCTCACTCCCCCAGTCTCCCCCTTTCCTCCCTTTCTATCTCTCTCTCTATCTTCCTCTCTTTCTGCCTCTCTCCTCTCCCTCCCTCTCTCCCCTTCTTTCCCTCTTCTCTCCCTCCCTCTTCTCTCCTACTCTCTCTCTCCCTCCTCTCACGCACACATTTGCTGGATCGTTACACGTCACCCTTCATTCCTGGTCCTTCTCTTTTCTTTCTAGGTTCTCTCACTTGGTGAGTTCATAAGTTCCCATTGGTCTAATTGTCATCTCTATGCAGATGACTCTCAGGGTTTCCCAATGTCTCTAATGCTTTTCTTTCTCCCCTCTGCTACTTGGAATTCCTAGCTTCCTTCAGGATTTAACCCAAGTTCCACCTTCTGTAAGGGCCTCTTTCCAATCCCCCTCCCTCCCCAAACAAGTGCTTGTTCCTTCCTTTCTAAGATTATCTTGCATTTACTTTTCATGCATTTTGCAATACTAATATGTGAACGTCTCCCCTATTAAAATATAATTTCTTTAGGACAGAGACTATTTCCTATAATCTTTGTGCTGTGAGAGCCTAGAACATTGCATGGAACATGGTGAGTGCTTAATAAATAAATACTTATTGAGTGATTGATTTAACATTCTATGAACTCTGTCTTCTTCTGCCCCTTCTGTTTTCTTCTTCCTTCTTAAAATCTTCCATAGAATAACACTCAGACTTATTTTGTTCTAGTTCTCTCTTGAATTCAAAATCCTAAACTGATTTAGGGGATGAAGCTAGATTGAGGGGGATATAATACAGTAGTTGCCCTTTATAGCATATGCCTACATTGTTTGCTCTTCACCCCACTTTAAACTTAAAAACAAAATGAATAATTTGATTCCAGGAACATATTTCTCAGATATTCTATCTCCTTATCAAATTATTTTGGAAGATATCATCATCCTGATTTTTTTCTTTCATGAGAACAAATTTTTTTGGCCAGTGCTTTAAGATTTATAGGACTCTTTTCAGTCTTGCTTAATCTGTTCCTCACAACAGCCCTGTGTGAGGCAGGTGCTATTACGACCTTCATTTTACAAATAAGGAAACTGAGGCAGAGAGTGAGATTAAATAATTTAACTAGAATGTCATAGCCTTGTTTAAGGGAAGAATTTCAAAGTCTCCTTGTGGCTTTAGGTAATTCCTTTCCGTTCATTCAACAAGCTTTTATTAAGTACTTGCTGTATGTATGGCTTTACAGTAGATGCTCAGAACACAAAGGTACAACCCAAATATCCTCTACTCAAGGAGTTTAAATTATTTGGGGGGAATACTGTATAGTAGAGAAGAAAAGAGCAATAATAATCAGAGGACTTGGGTTCAAATCCTACCTTTGACATTTGCTACCATATCACCTTTCTGATTCTCAATTTTCCCACCTGTAAAATGGAGCTGGATGAGATGGCAGATCCCTTCCAGCTCTGTGTCTATGGTACCTTGAAAATTAAGGAGACTGAGAACCCTGGTTTTGTGGGCCAAGAAATGTTTCATAAGACTGTGTATAAAAGATGTCAAAATAATTGAGTTGAAATGGGGGGGGGGGGCGGGAAATACAATCAAATTAGCCTTTTGCCTTCTTTATATTGCTCCAAGGCAGGTATTCTCAAAGGGTGATTTGAAGATCCTTAGGGTTTCTGAAACCCTTTCACAAGGTCTGCAAGGAGAAAACTGTTTTCATAATATTTCTAACATGTAGTTTTCTGCTGAAATACTCTTTCCTTTCCCAACTCTATATCTTTGTGAAGGTGGATTTTCTTCTAAAAGTAAAACAACATATTAGAACAAATTTCATGCAAAAATAGATCTAAGGATTCAGATATATTGTATTAAGCCAGACACCATTTTCATGAAATGTTATTTATGTTAATATGCAATGAGTTTATTATTGTTGTTATAATGAATTCGTATCAAAATATCTTTCAGTGGTCAGTTTTCATTTCTAATGAGATAATTATCAGTAGTTGTAGCTTGAATAAACAAAAGTTCTTTGGGGATCTCAGTAAATTTTAAGAGTGGAATGTAACCCCAGTAATTTTTAAGAGTACAAAAGGGTCCTCAAACTAAAAAGTTTGTGCATTTCTATTTTAAGCAATTTCTTTGACAGACTTTTTCATCAATTTTTGTTTAGCTGGTTTTGACATAAATTCTTTTGATCTTGTGTAGACACAGAAAAATCTTGAATGAGATTTACATGCTCACCTAACAGTCTGAGGAAGTTGATTTTACAGTTCTCTCAAACCAAAGTTATTATTAGCTTGCTGTTTTGATAAAGTATTAAACTGAGCTTGTTCCCAGGTCTAGTCCTTATCTTAAAGGAGAAGGGATTGGAAAACCCTTCCGGACGAGTTATGGGACTCACTGTACTGACTATAGCCCAGGTTTGTTGTATGCTATATTATACTTACACTTTCATTTCAGTATCCATGGGAATTGCTGTTCTAAAAAATCCATATAAAGCATTTGGCCCTTGGAATGAGTATGCTGTAGATTAGGCCAAGAAGGCACAAGTTCATGTGCTTTTACATGAGCTGTTGGGGGTCCCTTAGATAGGGAATTTTTTTTTAAATCCCACAAATCCATACCACCTTTAAAAAAAATTCTATTTTCATATTTAGTCCTCAGACTTAATGTTGAAGTGGGCTGGTACATACCAATATGGGAAACCTGCTTTTTAGAGACATCTGAATCTATTTATGTTTTGATAGAAAATCTTGCAAGCAGCCCATAATATATTGTGGAAAAATGAGTTCGAGCTAGCTATCAGAAAATGGAAAGTTGCAATACATGGCCAAAATAGAAGCAAACCACCCAGCAAATGATCTTTCTGAGAACTCCATATGCATGCTTATGAGCAAAGCTATGACCAGGGTCAGCTCTTGGCTTCTTTTATGTCCCTGCTATAATAGAAAGCCTAAAGCCTCCATATGGGAAGCGGCTATCATCATAGCCACTTTTCTGGGAATTACCTAAGACTACTTTGGCTGGCCCTTGGTATTTATTTATTCCTTTTCAAGTGCGGTCGTATGGATAATACAGAAGATATTTGCTGATTCTTCCTGAATCGGTGGAACTGAAATGTCTTCTCCCCTCCCAAAGAAATTTTTAAAAATACTCATTTAACATTTTAATCAATTTTAATAGCTAAACATAGAATCTAAAGAAATCTATTAGAATTCTAGTGAGAATCAATGAAATGCTTTTATTTGCTTTGGGTTCTAGGCTGAGGAAGGCAGGCCGGCCTTTATTTTTCTGCTCACCCTTCAGTCCACTCTCCAAAGCCTATTATTAATATACAGTGCCACTTCATAGTGTTTGGTGTGTGGTACATTGCATGTTGCATCAGATTTTTTTTTTTTGCATGTGATAATAAGTTTGTCTGACTTTCTTTTTCCTCTGTTCTTTCTCTTTTAAAAAAAAATCTTTGTTCTAAAGGATGACTTTTTGGGGGGAAGTTGGAGAAAGAGTTGAAGGGGCACATCTAGGTGAAGCAATAACAAAATATGTCAATAAAATCTATTTTAAAAATCAATATGTGGTCCATCAATACTTTAAGACATTAATTTTTATCACTGAGTATACTCTTCCTTTTCACACAGATCACAAACCCCTATGTCTCTCAGTACAGGAATCCTTCGCTTCTTTGGGGTCATTTATCTCTTTGACAATTTAGCAAAACCTACTCTTTTCTCAGAATGATGTTTTTAAATACAAAAATTAAAATACACAGGATTGCAAAAGAAACTAAATATATGGAAATCTAGAAATCATTTTGTTAATTTCACAGACCTTATGTTAAGCTTTAGTAGAAATTTCGTGACTTTTTTGTGGGCTAAGAAAAGGATAGTTTCTAGTGGTCAACCCTGTGACTATGCACCACTCCAAACAGGCCATAAGCCTAGAAGTCTTTCCAGTCAAAGAGGATCTGCCAGAGTTTATGATCTATTTTATGAGTCTAAGATTATCTCCATAGCACAGAGTGAGTCATAGCAATAATGAAAGGATCTGTAGGATTGGAGTGAAAATCACTTTCAGTTTCACACTGAAAGGACTTTAAAATATTTAATTAATTCATCAATCAACAAGTATTTATGAAACATCTATTGTGTGCCAAGCACTGGGAATGCACGTGCAATGAATGAAACAATTCCCACTGACAAGTATTCACCTTCTAATAGGGGAAGACCAAAAGTATGTGTATGTATGTATTTATGAATCTGTATCTATATCTTGTTATCTTGCAGGCTACTGTTAAGAACATAATGAATATTTGATGAATGAATGAAGGCATAGAGACATGGTATGCTGAGCACAACTGCGTGCTTCGTTTTTTCTGGAGCCAATAACACTGCACAAGGCTATCTATGAAACATGTTATAGCATCTTGAATATTGAAAAAACAGATCAGAACTTAGTCATCCATCAGCTGTGATTCGATGATACACACTTTATGTTTTCTCCTTTCAGACTTCTTTTCTCTACTAATTATACCATCATTTCCTGAGTCACAAACATTGAAATAAAATTTAAGAGGCATCTTTAGTATGCCTCCTACCTACATTCAGCTAGCCAAAAACTGTTGTCAATTCTTTCTATATAATATCTCCTGAATCTTCTTCTTTATTTTTCTCCATCTTCATTCCCATTGCCACCATCACTTTAGTCCAGGACAGTGTAAAATCATGCTTGTACCATTTGCTGATCTTTTAACCTATCTCCCTAGGGGCATTCTCTTTAATGTCCAGTCCATCCTACTCATCATGGTAAGGTTAATCTTATGGGAACATCTATGGGTATAATGCCTTCCTGCACATATACCTTTAATGGTTCCCCAGTACCTAAAAGATAAAAGTCCATGCTTGTTAGACTGACACTGAAGGTTCTTCAGAGTCTATTTCTAATTTCTGTCTCCAACCTAATCTCTTATTCTCCCCTTGATAAATTCTGTACTTTGGCCAAATTACCTCTTTCTTGACTTTTTGCTTCTTGAGTGTCCCTTATTTATTTCCATCTTTACTTGTATTTTTCCTCCTTCTTGGAATGCCCTGTTCTCTTTGTTTAATCCCTACCTTTCCCTGAAATCTTGAGTGAAGCCATATCAGTCCCATGAAGCCTTGACTGACTACCCTGGGTTTTACTGACCAGCTAATTCTTCAAACTGCTATAGCATTTACTACCCACATCATTTATTTGGTGGTTAACATGTAACTCTTTATATTATTTGTCTTTTTACTGGACTTATTCTACTTAGCTACTTGTCAGCCCCACAAGGATGGGGACCACATCTTATATACCTCTGTATTCCCACAGCCTGGTAAAACTCAATGTCAGACTTTTTTATTGCCAAAAGGGCTTAGGTAAACTTTGGAAAGCTTTCTTTTTCCTTTGGCTCAGAGCCCCCAGTAGGGAATTGATCTTGAGAGCAGGATTTAAGTTATCTCCCCGATACGATGAGACTGACTCTCCAATTGTAAGTATGTAGTTTACAATATTATAGGGAAGTGTTATGGTTTTGTTTTGTTTATGGAATGAAAGGAAGCAAAAGAGAAATCATGGAATGAGTAACTTTTGGTCCCAACCTTTTAGTATGTAAATCTCTGGGTTGCTGGAAGTCCTGAGTATAAATATTCAGCTGGTAGGGGTCCTTTTCCCTCATGTTCTGTTATCTAACTCCTCCCACCCTGCTCTTTTAAAGGATGGAGGTTGGGACTATTGGTAGGGTTTTGTTTTTTTTCCTGCCCTCCCTTACGGTTCTCTAGCTTGGCCACTAAGCCCTCTTGTTCTCTGATCAGGCCAATGAATGTCTGGAGAAACCTTCAATATTTTGGTGCTATCTCCTGAAGGAAGTTTCAGGGCAAGACCATCTGGAAAGTCTACTAATCTCTTTTCTCCTTGTTATCACAGTTTTCTGTCTCTGGGCCATTTTCTCCCCCCTCCAACTATTTCCTTGATTTTGTCTCCTTTCCCAAGTCTGTGCCTAACCATGCACATTCTTATTGTTGTTTTATAGCTACAGCTAACATTTGTATACTTCCGATTATGTGCCAAACACTGTACTAAATCTTTTTAAAGTATTATCACATTTGATCTACAAAACAGGCCTGGAAGCCAGGTGCTTTGTTATAACAGTGGAGAAAACTGAGGCAAAGAGAGGTTAAGTGATCTGCCCAAAGTCACACAGCTGACTAAGGCCAAATATGGACTCATCAGGTCTTCTTGATTCCAGATCCAAGGCGCTGTCCCTTGCCCCACACAGGTACTTTCCTTGAGAAAAAAAAAAATTTAACCAGTTTCCTCCTAAGGGAAAGGGAGGAGAAATGGGGAAAATATCCTATAACTGACAACACAGACATAACAGGCCTTTATGTGGCACATTGAATAGAGTGGATTGAGTCCTGGGTTTGGAGTCAGCAGGACTTGAATTCAAATCCCTCCTTAGACAATCACTACCTAGATGACTCTCTCAAGTCACTTAACCTCCATTTCCCTGTTTCCTCACCAGTAATATGGGAATACTAATTAATAGCACCTATGTCCCAGGGTTGTTGTGAGGATCAAGTGAGATGTTTGTAAAGAACTTTGAAAAATTCAGTGTCATACGAATTATAGTTATTATTATTACTGTTATTGTTTGATACTTCATAAATATCATTGTTCTTGATAGTAATAGTGATAAAGTTCTTTATTGGAAGTGAATTAGCCTCCATTTGAGCAGGCCATATAACGGGAAAAAATGATTATATGAAAACCATGGTTCAGCCACTTTTATCACTATCGTTCAAGGTATGGAGCTCATTTGTCTTAAATGGATGTGTTTCAGATTTTAAGGGTGCACTGGGTTAGTCTTAAAAAAGGAATAAAGATTTTCATTCAGCTCACAGTTTAATATTTTGTACTCTTTAGCACCTTTAATAGATGATGCACAAAGAGGTCTGTGAAAGTTAATTCTTTATCCACCATAATCTCCTAACTGGGTAGATAATATCCTGAAGCACTAAGTAATGATTAGTAATGATCAGCCCCTCATATACAAAGCTCCACCATCAACAAGGAAAGCCTGTGTTTTTGACTTGTTTCTTACAAAACTGGGTCCTAGGGGTAGTCTGCTTTACAACCAATTACATGTACTTTCCAAATAACTGGTACTATTAGGTTTGCAAGCCCTCCAGATGGAACAGTCCCCATTTTCTGGGTAATCAAAAGTCTTTTGAGAGGGTTCTGCAGTGTTCTGGGTATTGATTTAATCTTATTAGATATGCTCCATTATTCTAACCTCTCCAGACATTTTTTTCCTAGCTCTTCAATCTATCATATTAAACTATCCCCCCTGTTTAATTGTACCTGAAGGTCCATTAGCTTGCTGTCTATGGCTTTATTCATATCACCAATCAAAAAAAAAAAGTTAAACAGATCTGACTGGCTGGGCTGAGGATAGAATCCTATGACATTCCAGTAGAAAATTCCTTTCAAGACAACACTGATCACCTCACATTTGGGTCAATTCTTTGAGTCAGAATCAAAAGTTACCTAACTTTTAAGTTTAGTATCATCTAGCCTACATATCTCCATCTTGTGTACAAATATACTATGAGAGGTTTTGTCATATAACTCATTGAAATCTAGGGGTACTTTGACATCTGAAGTTCAAGGATACTGTATTCCTCTAATCAAACCAATCTAGGAGCCTCGTTCCAAAATGAAATGAGTTCAATCTGACATCCTTGTTCTTTCCAAATTCATGCTAACTTACAGTGATGGTAACTTCCCTAAGTTCTTAAAAACTATCCTTTTAATTATACACTATAGAATGTTGCCAGTAGTCAATGTTAAGCTCACCAGCCTATAGTTGAAAGTATCTACTTTTATTCTTGTCTTAAAAATTGAATCATTGGGATGAAGAGCCAAGATAGCAGAGTAAAGAAAGGACTTGCCTGACCACTCCCCTAAACCCCTCTAAATACCTTTAAATAATGACTCTGAACATAAATTCTAGAGTGGCAGAACCCACAAAAATGGAAAATTGTGGAGTGAAACAACTTTCCATTCTAAGACAACTTAGAAGGCAGACAAGAAAGGTCTGTTGCACCAGGTTGAGAGAGGAATGAAGTCCAGCACTGGCCATACCAGCATAGGCTGAGCCCCAGCAAATCAGGAGCAGGCATCAGGGCAACTGAATAACTGGTAGCAGTGGTAGTTTCCAGACCTCTCAGTCCACAAATGATAAGAGGATTGAGGTCAGAAGGAGATCTACTGCAGTCCCTTTGCTGTTACCAGGGGCAGGACTCTGTTGTATTGCCTGTACTTGGATGTAGGTCACGGTTCCAGGTCTCAGTTCCAGTGTGAGGAGGATCACTAACATGGCAGAACTCACAGCCCCGGGGGAGCAGGGATCCTGGTTCCAGGGTTGAAAAGAATGATTATGGTAGCTCACAAACCAATGAACAGTACGGGAGAGTAGTAAACACACCTCTCCTTAGAGCAGTGTTCAACCTTCCTAATGCCACTACACTTTAATAGCCATATGTAGGCATGTCTGCATGTGGGTGGACTCATCTGAAGATAGAGGAGGTTTCTAAGACCATTGGAAATATGTGTTTTCCAAAGGTCTTAGGCGACCCCTGTGACCAAAGGGGTCGTGATCCACAGGTTGAGAACCGCTGCCCTAGAGCATATAACTTGAATAGCAAAAACTTACAGGTCACCAGAATTACCTCTGAAACAGCTGCACAAAAAACCTGAAGCTTGGGAAAGTGCCCCCCTTCATTTGGGAAGTAAAGCCCCACTTTAGCATGGAGTTAAAAGGATGGAAAATGAGCTAACAACAGAATAAAATTATGACCATAGAAAGTTACTATGGTGACAAGGAAGATAAAAAGACCTGTTCAGAAGAAGACAAAAAAGTCAAAATTCCTTCATCTAAAGCCTCAAAAAATAATATGAATTGGTGTCAGGCCATGGAAGAGATCAAAAATAATTTTTTAAAATAAAGTAAAAGAGGTAGAAGAAAAATTGAGAAAAGAAATGAGAGGGATTCAAGAAAATCATGAGGGGCAGTTAGGTGGCACAGTAAATAGAGCACTGGCCCTGGAGTCAGAAGGACCTGAGTTCAAATCCGGCCTCAGACACTCAACACAAAATCTAGCCATGTGACCTTGGGCAAGTCACTTAACCCCAATTGCCCTCCAAAAAAGAAAAAGAAAAAAGAAAATCATGAGAAAAAGAGTCATTAACTTGGTTAAGGGGGTCCAAAAATATTGAAGAAAGTAACACCTTAAAAAACAAAATAGGCCAAATGGTAAAAGAGTCACAAAAATCCAATGAAGAGAAGAATACCTTGAAAAGCAGAATTGATCAAATGGAACAAAAGACATACAAAAAATTCACTGAACAGCAGAATTCCTTACAAGAGTTGAATTGGACAAATGGAAAAGGAGGTCCAAAAGCTCATTAAAGAAAATAATTCCTTAAAAGTTAAAATTGGGCAAGTGGAGACTAACGACTTTATGAGACATCATAAATCAACCAAAATCAAAAGAATGAAAAAAAAATAGAAGAAAATGTGAAATATTTCATTGGGAAAACAACTAACTTGGAAAATAGATCCAAGGGAGATAATTTAAGAATTATAGGACTACCTGAAAGTCACAATCAAAAAACAGTTGAGACATCATCTTTCAAGAAATTATCAAGAAAAACTGTCCTATTATTCTAGAACCAGAGGGTAAAATAGAAATTGAAAGAATGGAATTAAAACTCCCATGAATATTGTAGCCAAATTCCAACACTCCAAAATAGGGAAAATACTGCAAGCGGTCAAAAAGAAATAAATGAAACATCATGGAACCAACAGTTATGATAACACAAGATTTACCATCTTCTACATTAAAGACTTGAAGAACTTGGAATATGATATTTCAGATGACAAAAGAACTATAATTACAACCAAGAATCTACCCAGCAAAACTGAGTATAATCCTTCAGGGGGAAAATGGATATTCAATTAAGTAAAAGACTTTCAAATATTCCAGATGAAAAGACCAGAGTGAATAGAAAATTTGACTCTCAAATATAAGACTCAAGAGACACATAAAAAGGCAAATAGGAAATGGAAATCATAAGGGATTTGATAAAGTTAAACTGTTGAAATTCTTACATGGGAAGATGATACTTGTAACTCATAAAACCTTTCTCATTATTAGAGCAGTTAGAAGAAGTATGCCTAGATAGCAGAGGTGTGAGTTGAATGTGATAGTATGATTGTCTAAAAAATAAAATTAAGGGGTTACAAAGAAGGCACTGGGAGAAAGGAAAGGGAGAGGTAGAATGGGATAAACTATCTGACATAAAAGACATGTGAAAGAGATTTTACAGTGGAGGGAAAAATTGGTGAATTGGGGAGGGGAGCACATTAACCATACTCTCGTTGTAATTGACTCAAAGAGGGCATAATATATACCCTGAGTTGGATGTAGAAATCTATTTTGGGGCAGTTAGGTGGTGCAGTGAATAGAGCACAGGCCCTGGAGTCAGGAGGACTTGAGTTCAAATCCAGCCCTGACACTTGACACTTACTAGTTTGTGACCTTGGGCAAGTCACTTAATCCCAATTGCCTTGCCTTCCCCCATTAAAAAAAAAAAAAGAAATGTATCTTACCAAACAGGAGAATAGGAAGCAAACTATGTAAGAGAAGGGGGAGAGGGAGCTAATAGAAGGGAGGGCAGTTTGGGGAGGTAAAAGTCAGAAGCAAAACACCTGAGAATGGACAGGGTAAATAAAAGGAGAAGGAGAGAGAGAGAGAGAAAGAGAGAGAGAGAGAGTAGGATAAAGAGGGGAAAAATAAGATGGAGGCAAATACATAGTTCATAATCATTACTGTGAGAATTTTTTTTTATGAGTTTCCCTGATAAAGACTTCATTTCTCAAACATATGGAAATCTGAGTCAAGTTTATAGAAATAAGAGCCATTCTTCAATTGATAAAATGGTCAAAGGGTATGAACAGGCAGTTTTACAGACAAAGTAATCAAAGTTATCTATATTCATATGAAAAAATGCTCTAAATTACTGTTGATGAGAGAAATGCAAATTAAGAGAAATTTGAGTTACTACCTCTCACCTGTCAGTTTCGCTACAGAAAAGGAATGTACAAATCTTGGAGAGGATGTAGGAAAATTTTAAAACACTAATGTACTATTGGTAAAATTGTATAGTTATTCAATCATGCTGGAGAACAATTTGGAAATATGCCCAAAGGGGCATCAAATCATGCATACTATTTGACCAAGCAGTACCACTACTTGGTCTGTATCCCAAAGAGATAAAGAAAAGGAAAAGGTTCTATGTGTATAAAAATATTTATAGCAGCTCCTTTAGTAGTGGCAAAGAATTGGAAATTGAGGAAATATTGTGGAATGACTAAACAAGTTGTATGTTATTGTGATGGAATACTACTGTGCTTTAAGAAGCAAAGAGCAGGATGCTCTCAGAAAAACATGAAAAGATTTACATGAACTGATGCAAAATGAAATGAGCAGCACCAGGAAAACATTGTACACAGTAACTGTAGTATCACATGATGATCTCCTATGAATAACTTACCTATTCTCAGCAATACAATGATCCAAGAAAATTCTGTAGGACTTATGATAAAAGGTACTGTCCAACTTGAGAAGAAGAACTTGGTACAGCCTGAATGTATATCACAGCTTTTTCTTTACTCTTTATTTTTCTTATTGCTTTTTTCCTCACATTTTCTTTTGCAAAATGACTCATGTGGAACTATGCTATCATTTATATGCACATATAGCCTATGTCATGTTGTTTGCCTTCTTGATGAGGGGAGCAAAGGAGGGAGGGAGTTTGGAACTCAAATTTTGTGGAATTATTTTTACAAGTAATTTTGCAAAATAAAATATTAAATAAGAATCAAACTGTTTGCCTGTTTTCATCCTGAAGCAACTCTTATTTTTATCCCTCATTATTCTTCAGAAATCACCAACAACGATTCAGCAACCATATCCCCAAGTTATTTCAATACTCCAAGTACTGAAAAGGTAGTTGGTATGAATACCTACCTCAAGTTGAATCCACAAACAATGGGTGCAGAAGTATATGGCAAACTGAAGAGGAGAATAGCCGTGGCCATTTATTCTGCTTTGAGGGATGAGTAGGTGGATTCTTGAATCACGCAAATTGTCCTGCTCCTTTGGAGAGAAGTTTCATGCAAGAAGCCTTTTATCATCAACTTGTTCTTTTGGAAGAATTTTTCACATAAAGAGAACAATCCAGTGCTTTTTGTACAGCTGGAACTCAGCTCTGTATCAAGAAGAAAAGAGGTTTTCAGATTTATAGAAGTTTGCTATTGAAATGAAAGTTTGGGGATTGATATCATTTGCACAACAGCATTATGCTACACATTTTTTTCAAATATTTCCTTTCTCATCCTCTCATACTTTCCTTTGCCCAATCCATATCACCACTCTTTGGCACTGAGTCACCTCAATGCAATTCAACAAACCTATTTATTTATTGGATGCCTACTCTGAAGGAGATTAAAAGTTTAAATAAGATACAGTCCATGATTCCATGTCTAGTAGAGAGAAATGACATAAACAAACCTAATAATATATAATGATATCTGATAAATGCACGCTAATATCTTTAAAATGAGTGGGTGCAAAATAAAGTGCAAAGTGTTGTTTGAGGTAAAGGGGGAAAATTTAATGTTGAAGATGAGGAGGGGATCAAAAAAAGTTTCCTGTGAGAGATTTTTTTTTTTAAAAATTTGGCCAATTTCCTATTTATATATTATATTGCTAGAGATCTGAAGCATCATGACAAATATTTCAGGTTATTCCTTGGACCTAGCTATACACATGTTTAAGAACTTTTCATTAGCTCTTGGCCTTTATTTTGCATAGGAAAAGTAAGATTTTAGAAATGAAATAGGCTTTGCAGATGTAGTGCAATGGTGCCAAACTCAAATAGAAATCGACCACTCAACTGTACATAAGGATCCCCGAAGACCACATGATGTCTTAGAAAACTACATATTAATGTTACCTGTTTTCTACTGTGTTGTTATTTGCTTCGCTAAATATTCCCCAGTTCCATGTTAATCTGGTTTGAAGGGCACCTGGGATTATTACAGGCAGGATGACCTGCTGGCCATATATTTGACATCTCTGCTCTCATCCATCTCCCTTGTCTAAAGCTGAGGAAACTGAGGCACAGAGAAGTGAGGTGACTTGACTCAGAGCACGCTATGAGATAATAGTAGAATGGGATTTTGATTGAGTTTCTTGACCTATACAATACAGTGTCCTTTCCATTAGGTCATGGTTCTCTTCTGCAAAACATTTACCACATAACTATTGCCTATTTCCCCGACGGGATCATAAAGAGTTGGACAAGACTGAAATGACTCATAAACAACATTGCCTCTTCTTGTATATTACACAGTTCCTGTTAGAATGCCCCACAGAGATAGGAACCATTTCTTAATCCCCCTTGCATCTTATCAATATCCTTGTCTGTGCTTTGCTCAAAATAAATAGTTGTTGAATGAATACATGCAGACTTGAGAGATATTTTGGAGCTAATGATTTTTGCCAGTGGCTTTAATAGCATCCTCTGGTCTAGTCTATATGTAGGGCCCACGTGCTACCAGTATTCCTTTATTTCTCTCTTCTTTTTCTGTCTTCATTCGTCTCTATCATTCCCCATCTCAGAAGCCCAAAGTGAAAGTTTGAGGCAGGGTAAGGTATAAGCACTGTTTAGGGAACCTACACTCTAGTTTCTTTTCCCTACCTTAAGGCTTGATTCTTTGATCAACCTATTTACATGTATTTCCATCACACAGAGGAGGAGAAATGTAGAAGATGAGCAATAAAAACACTATGTAAGACTCCTGCACACCATTCATCATGCAGAATATGAAGTTAGAGTGACCAGGATCTACCAATTCTCTGATGCTATTTGGTCGTTTGAGTCATGTCTGATTCTTCATGACCCCATTTGGAGTTTTCTTTGCAAAGATACTGGAGTGGTTTGCCATTTCCTTCTCCAGCTCATTTTGCAGGTGAGAAAACTGAAGCAAACAGGGATAAGTGACTTGCCCAGGGTCACACAGCTAATAATTATCTGAGGCTTGATTGTAACTCAGGAAGATGAGTCTTCCTGACTCTGGACCCAGCATGCTGTCCACCGTACAACCTAGCTGCCCTTCATTATATGATACCAGTGACACTAATGACTAGGAAGCATGAGGAATGTGATGGCACTGGGCCCTAAATGTCTCCTGTCTATAGATAAAAAACTGTTCCTGGTTACTCAAGGGGTTTGTTCAGTGTTAGAATCTATGGAAATCTGTTTTAGAGACAATTGGCCCTGGATCAAGTTTAAGATTTGTTCAACTTTTTGAGAGATGAGGTGTTTTTCCCCCTTTGGATATTCTATATGCAGCATTGATGAATTATTTATGTTAGAATTCCTTTCTGTTTGCCAGGTTCTTATTAATATTAATCTTGGTCTTTTCCATATATTTTTGCATGTAACTCTTTAAAAAAATCTTTCTGGGTTTGTTGTAAGAATGACTTGCATTTTTTTTTAAGGGGAAAGAGGAATTTTATTGGGAAGTGCAGCTTTATTTTTTTTTTTTTTGCAAGAGAATAGTTTTAAGTGTCAAGGGAAAGACACAATACGTGTCTTCTTTTGACACTAAACTGCAGAAGCAATTTTCTTTCCTGGCTAATGGTAAGCAGGGTAGGAGAGGAGTGTCAGCCCACTGCCAAGCCATAATTTTTAGAAGATCAAAGTAAATGTTTAATTCAACAAGCATTTATTAGGCTCCTCTTATGTTCAAGGAGAGACAATTTGGATAAGGAATTGGTGTGAATCAGGAAGAACTGAATTCAAATCCTTTTTATTCCCAACCTTAAGCTGATCAATCAACTGCAGTCCCATCACCATGCTGCCTGATTCCATTTTTGATTCTCAGCACCATCCCAACTTCCTCAACTGCTTCTCCCCTCCCATTCAGGAAGGGAGATTGGAGGGGGGACATAGTAAACTCCTCCCAAAGTCTTCCTTTATTGAGGGCTCAGATCTGAACTATCCAGGGAATTTTCCATTTTCTATCACTAAGTAGGTTAGTTTTCCTTTTTTTTTTTGGAAGGGCAATTAGGGTTAAGTGACTTGTTTAAGGTCACATGGCTAGTAAGTGTAAGTGTCTGAGGTCAGATTTGAACTTAGGTCCTCCTGACTCCAGGGCTGGTGCTCTACTCACTGCACCACCTAGCCACCTCTAGTTAGTTTTCAACTCTATGAATCATCATGCCCCCTGATGGGTCCTCTCTCATGGCCCCACCTGGTTTTTCCATTTCCTATTCCATGTAGTCTTTCCTCACTGATTGTAAGCTTTTTGAGGATTTTCTTTTTTCTTTTTGGTATCCCTAGCACTTAGCACAATGCCTGGCTTTTAAAAATGTTGAGTTGGATCAAGTTAAAGTTCTTTTAGAGTCCCTAGGCAGTACTTGAAGAAGGTGCTTCCATTCAGGAAGTAGAGAGCCTCATCTCTATGGAACAGGGAGCTCTTCACTGAAAGAGAGAACTCTATATTGATGAAGATATCATAGGTATGGTTTTTGTATATATAAAGTAATTTTCTTGGTGCTGGGGATACAGAACCAAAAATTTTAGAAGTAATTTCTGCCTTCAGTGTGTTTACAGTCTACTGGAGACATCTATACAGGTAAGTAAATACAAAATCTCTAAGAAGTAAATATCAAGGAATGGATAGCAAGAGTGGATATAAGGAAGGCATGCATTCTCAGCGCATACAAAGATGATATGATCATAGATTGAAGGGATCTTAGAGGTTCTCTCTCCCATTAGAATATGAACTCCTTGAGAGCAGAAGCACTGTTTTTACCTTTCTTTTGATCACTAGCACTTAACACAGTGCCTGGCATATTATAAGCATTTAATATATACTTGTTGATCAATTCACAATTGGCTATCTTTGTTTATCTATATCTAAAACATACTCGCTTTTTTACCTGTGGACTCCCTTTTTACCCCCTATCATGTTCTCAATCACAGGGAGAACCTGCAAAAATTGTGAAGTCAATTTGTCTTTGACAAGTTTCCTTTCTCTTCTTTTAGTGCCCCCTTTCCCCACAGTAGTTTGTTGTTCCCTGTCCAGGACTACTCTCCCAAAATACTGCCCTGTATTCTGAAACTCTCTCTGGCTCACTCTCTCTCTGTGTATTTCTCTCCCTGTCCCTGTCCCTCTCTGTCTCCCTGTACCTGTCTCTGTCCCTTTCCCTTTTCCTCTACCTTTCCCTATCCCTCTCCTTTTTCCTCTCCCTCCCTCTTCCTTCCTCCTGCCTTCCTCCCTCCTCCTGTCTCTCTCCTATCAAAACTATTCTCAAATAACTGTCAAATAGGAAAAGATCTGGTCACCTGATTCCTGCCAATTACATAGGATATCCTTCCCAGTTGATACTTTCATTCTAATAGGAAATAATGCCTTCTCCCAAAGTACTGAATATCTAGATCTATCAATGTGGGTATGCCCTCTATCATTACAGGCCTCAACTCAATCATGCCTTCCAATACTGAGCAATTCCTGTCTATGCCTTACTAGAGATCTTTTTGATAGGGAATTGACCCAAATTGAAGAGGCCTTTCTTTAGATGTCTTGATTTTGTATATGTGTGAATACCAGACCAATACCTTGTTAATTAGTTCCATCTATTCATTGGCCATCCCATTGATTATTCCTCACTTTCACCAAGTTACTGGCCCATTTTTTCCCAGGGCAACTGGATGACACAGTGAATAGAGTGCCAGCCCTGGAGTCAGGAAGAACTGGGCTCAAATGAAGCCTCAGACACTTGACTGTGTGACCCTACGCAAGTCACTTAACCCAGTTTGCCTCAGTTTCCTCATATGCAAAATGAACTAGAGGAGGAAATAGCAAACCACTTTAGTATCTTTGCCAAGAAAACCCCAATTGGGGTCATGAAGAGTCAAACTGGACTGAAATGACTGAACAACAAAATACATCTCCCTGAAGACTTTTCTTAAACTCTTCATCCCAAGTAGTTCTTCATTGGGAATGTATTGCACTCAGCTCACACTGACCATTTTATTCTTCCCTGCCATTTGGGTCATCCTTAATTTTAGATTTCTGAAGACTATGGTTCTCCATGGTACATGTAGCACTGCCTGAATATCTAATGCTAAAATTTCATGATTCAGTGATACATAGTTGATTTTATTTTGAGCCAGAGAGCTTTCCCTGGTTTTTATTGAAATCATGTGGGTGGTGGCCACCCATTGGCATCAGGCTCAAATACAAGAAAATAATGTATCTGGGTAGAATGAAAAACAGGGTAGGACAGTGAAAAATGGGCCAATTTTGAATCAAGAGGATATTGCATGGCTCATAATAAAATGGCATTGTCCTTCTCCCGGTTCTATATGTGGCCCCAGAAAATTAAACCACCTCATCCAATTTATATTGTTGGATAATATAATGGTCCTTTCAGAGACTCTGTAGTATAGTGGAAAGAATAACATTTTAGGAGTCAGAGGTTGTAGGTTCAAATCCTGACTCAAAATCTTCCCAACTGTATCACCCTGGTTAAGTAACTTCATCAATCTACTTCTGTTTCCTCATCTATATAGTGAGTCTAAAAATAGGTACAGTACTCATACGATAAGGGTATCAGGAAGATTATAAGAATTTGTAAAGATCAACTTCCTTGTAGCCTTTAAATCAGTAAGAATTCATCAAGGGCTTGTTGTGGGCCAGGCACTGAGCTAAGCTTTGGTACTATATAAATATGAATTTTAGTTGAGGTTTTTGTCATTCCACCCTCAAGAATTTCAGAGTGAAATTCCAAATACAGAAATTCAATTTTCAATAGCAAGTTGATTACATATCTTTTAAAAATCATTCTTCTCTCTTCCTACCCTCTTTTTTCTTCTTAATTTCCCCTTTCCATGTTTTCTGTTATGAAACACACCTTATGTTCTGTTAAAGGTCACCTTGGATCAAGATCTTTAGATAAACTCTCTACAATTTCATATTTTTATTTAAAATGTCTCTAATCATTATCACTGTATTATTTGAGTTTCTAGTCTTTGGTCCTCCAGGGAGTTTGGTTGGTTTAGTCTGTCAGCATGTTCAAAACTATGGGGATTGCCCTGTCTGCAAAAGGAATATTGCTCAAGGCCAAAATTCAAATTTGCTGGTTTGCATGTGGTTTAATCCCGGAGGTTTTAATTGTTTTAGTTGAGTAAACTTAATATACAACCAAGCTATGAAGAAGTTTAGTTGATAGGTGAGTCACAGATTTTTGTTTCAAGTGGCCTAGGCTAGCTGCTTATGGGCCTTTGGTGTGGTCAATAGGTCTCATGACAATTAAAAAGGAAAAAAAATGGAGAAAAGATCCTGAACTTTCTCTTGCTAAAACCCCCAATCATGTAGTTTTTATTTAGACAGTCTAGTAAGGAGAGTGCAGAACAAAGAATATTGAATTTGGTGTCAAATCGTTTTCAAAGACCAGATCTATGGGCAAGTGGACCTTGGTCACCTCTTTGGGCATCAGTTTCCTCTTCTGAGTCAGTTGGACTAAATGATTTTTAAGTCCCTCCTCCATCTCTTCATTCTAATGTTTTAGTGTAGGATAGTGGTTTGAAACCCTGAAGGGGTATCTTTATTAAATATATGTCAGTGTAGTTGCAAGTAGAGAATTTTTTAAACATTCATTTTTTACATTTTTATTTTCTAATATTTTCCTTCCCTGTAACTCTTCAATTATCCATTGAGAAGGCTAGCAATATGATAGCCAATATACATGTGAAGTCATAAAAGCCATTCCTTTGTTAAGTATGTTGCAAAAAACAATAACAGCAACAAAAACAAAGTCGGGGGGAAAGTATACTTCAGTATGCACTCAGAGTTCATCAGTTTTCTCTCTGGAGGTGGATAGCATTTTTTATCATGAGACCTTGGAACCTTCATGAATCATTGTACTGATCAGAGTAGTCAAGTCTTTCACAGTCGATTGTTATTACAATATTGCTGTTACTGTATAGATTGTTCTCCTGGTTCTCCTCACTTCACTTTGCATTAGTTCATTTAAGTCTTCCCAAGTTTTTCTGAAACTGCATTTCTTATAACACAATAGTACTCCATCACTATCCTATATCATAACTTGTTCATTCTTTCCCCAGTTGATGAATATCTCCTGAATTTCTAATTCTTTACCACTGCTATAAATATTTTTGTGCACATGGATCCTTTTCCTTTTCCTTTGATCTCTTTGGGATATAGACCTAGTAGCAGATAGAGAATGGTAAGAAATACTGAGTAGAAAATTTTCATGTCTCTAAAATGAAATTCTCAAACAAGTGTATCACAGTAACCACTTTTTGGAGGTGCTGTGGAAAAATGACGCTGTGAAGTTATTTTCCCCACTGGGGCCAAGTTTATTCTTCACTCTGGAATTCTGGAATACAGGGGATTTATTTTCTTGAAAAGGCATGGCTCAGAAGCAGAGTGTGCATGAAGTTTTTCAATTAACAAATGTTTATTAAGCACTTACTATATGCCTGGCATTGTGCTCAGTGCTAGGGATACAGAGATTTCTTTGGAAGTAAATTAAATTACCAAATCTCTTGGAAATTAGCAGCCATACTTAACAGTTTTGGAGTATTTCTTCTCTTTCAGAATAGGAGTCATTTCTTTGGCTGTAGGAAGGAAGGGAATATTTTGGCCCAAGAACAGTAGGCATGATAGGGGAAATGTGAATAAGTTCTCTATAATATTCTTCATTTTATAGAATTCTGTCAACTGGGTGGTACAATGGATAGAATATCATTCCTGGAGACAGGAAGACCTGAGTTCAAATGTGAACTCAGACATTTACTAGCTGGCAAGATCTTCAACCCCTGTCTTCCTCAGTTGTCCTCATTAGGAAAATAGGAATAATAATAGCACTTGTTTATCAGGGTTGTTTTAAGAATCAAAATGAGATACCATATGAAAAGCAGTTTGCCAATCTTATAGTGCTACATAAAAGATAGTTAGCTGTTCTGTCAAATATCACACAGGTGATGAACTGATAAGCCAAGGACACAAACCCAGGGTTTCTGGAAGGTCTAATACCCTTTCTTGTTATACCAAACTGCATGAGGTACCAGTGATGGGATCATTATCCTAATGTTGTTCAACAAACCTATAGTGATGATGGTTTTTTAGATGCAATTAGAATTAGAACACAATACATTCTCCTTTTTTATACAATGTTGGGGAAGCAAAAGTGTTATTCTTAACAGAAGCATAGAACAGGAAACCACTTCAGAAGAAAACAAAAGTAAACTCATATTTCCCTTTTCTATCATGATTGTGACTAAAGGTATTCTAGCCTTTCCTCTTTTGCTGTGTTGGGCTACTCTGCCTAATTTTAACTCTAAGCAGACCAATGTTTACAATGTTTGTGGGCTTGAGAAAAGTGCTGTTGAAACTAATTAGACATCATACCCAGATTAGATAGAAACAATGACTAGGTCCAAGCATCTTCCTTAAAAACAGTCTCATAGGTCTTTAAGAGGTAGAATTGGGAGCCTGTCTTTTTGATAAATGGAAAATAGGAGCTGAGCTTATAACTGGCTCATTGCTATTCTAGACATTCATAAATTCCCACGAAGAATACCTTCTACTAGATCCTTCCCTGATACATTCTTCCATTGTCCTAGAATCTTCTTATTGTCCGCCGATTTGAATGTCATTAGCTTAGCCTTTAAATACAAAATCTGAAAAAAAAAGACAGTTTACAATGGTGATGCAATTGTAAGATTATTTGACATGTCTACACTGTATTGTAAACCTTTTTCCTTATCCCCTAACCTCTGGGTAATAAATTACATTGTCCTATATAGGATTAAGCCAGGGTCCACAGAAAATGATGAAAATCAGTTCATCATTTCCATTTCCACCATGTTGAATAGAATAGAATAGAATTTGAATTGCATTTAAATCTAAATGTATTTACCTAATAAGACAGAAGAATCCTATGCCACTCATCATTAGACAATTCTGGCTGTTAAAAAAGTTTTCTTATACCCAGGCAAAAATTTCCTCCCTGCAACTTCTACCTATCCATCCTGTTCTACCTTCTAAAAAAAGCACAGAACTAGTAAACACTCTCTTCTACATGACTGTCCTTCACTTTTTACAGAAGGCATACATTGTTCTGGACATTTTCTATATGATCTAAATGTCCCCTGATTCTCACATGATAAGATTTCTGGATTCTGCTCCAGTCTAGCCATCTCTCCCTCTAGATACCCTTTATCAATGTTCCTATTAAAATGTAGTGTGACCAGCACGCTATATAGTAGAATAATTACATCCTTTTCTATTAATGTAGCCTGGATTTCATTAGCCTTTTTTAAAAACTTTTTAGCAATCACCTTAAATTGTTGGTTTATATTAAACTTATGATAAATTAAATTAGCTAGACTTGTTTAATGTGAAGCATTTTCATATTCAAACTGTATTTAAGCAATTGATTTTTATACTTAAATTTAGGTCTTTGAATTTATCTCTTTAATGTAATTTTGTTTATTGTGGACCAGTAGCGTCTAACCCACATAGATATGGGGTAGAACACTAAGCCATATATAAGGATTGGAAGTATAGAGAGCCACAGGATGTCTTCAAGCCACATGTTTGACACCTCTTTTGTAGACCAGCATTTCAGTTTATTGAGATCGTGAAAGTTATCATATTAACTATTCTCTCTTGGTTTTACTTTCCTAAAAAATCGATAAGCTTCCTTTTAGCTTTTACCTAAAATATAGAAAATAAGAACAACTCTATGATCCACCAGTAGGGAGCAATACTCCAGCTCACTATTGCTGTCTTATTAATCAACATTTTTACCAGTGGTTATTTAACTAGCTATGAATCCATTTAATAGTATTAATGTTTAGCCCAGTTTTGCATGGCTTTTTTTTTTTTTAATCCACAATTGCTCCTACTGATCACCACATTCTTTTCTCAGTGATTGGTTCTTTAATCCAGTGCGTAGTTTACTGGTTTGCATTATCTGGCATCTATCCATTTTACTGATTTGATGATTAGGACAATATTTGTCCAGATTTCCTTTTTAGTACCTCTTCCCTTCTCCCAAGAGTGTCAAAGACATTAGGGATCACACATGGAAGTTCTGATAACACCACAGAATATAATTTTTTTCTGAGCATGGAGATTAGAAGTGATTTAAAACAACTATCTCCCTTATTGCTCCTGACCTTCAATTCCTTGGTCAAATTAGATGGAATTGCTATATGTAGACTGAATATGCCCCACCTTTAAGCATGTACCCTATCTGAAAATTAGATTGGGGGGAGGAGTTGCAAGCAAAATTGAATAGGAGTCATACTCATATTAACTAGGGATGCTGTCTAGCTTGTTTATTTGTTTTTCTTCCTCTTCAGCATTTTGTAAACAATGGTCTCTTACCAGAAACCTATCCCTGGAGACAACCATCCGCTGGACAGGGTTGACTTTGTGCAGTACATAGAAGAAAAAATGCTGTCATTTACATAGAAGAAAAATTAATAGGTGAAAAAGGGTAGAACCTGAAAGGTGGCAGTGACAGATCTTAGGGGTGATTGAGTCTTAAACACTATACATATTCCTTTCCCACCAAGGAATCCTTACAGTAGGACAGTATTTTTCATCTCTAATCACTGGTGCTACATGTCAGTATCCTTTATTTCTTTCCCATTTTGAGTGACACAGTGTGATATGTCTAATGACAACTAGAACAAATTTCAGTAATGAGGTCACCTTGGGCCTGTATTACTGTCTGACTGCTGTTTTCCATAGAAATTATTTGTGAAAGCAGACCACGTGCTCAGAATAACTTCCTCTGCCTTAGTGAGAGTGACGAAAGGAAGATATGTTAAAACTTGCAAGATAGAAATGGCTTGCATTGGCCTCACCCATGGCTCTGAGCTGTAAATTGGTATGTAATGAGACAGCTCCTGCTTTCATCTTAAGGATGAAGTGATTGGCTATGATTGAATTGTTTAGTGTTCTTTCTTGGTCAAGCCTTTCCTGAAGAAACTTCTTTGTAAATGTAGGTAAACAAATGCCACAAGAAAGCCTTCCATCAAACAGAAGAAGCAAGTGTTTATTGAGTGCCTGCTATTTGCCTAGTATTGTGCTAGGCACAGGTAAAAGATGTAGAGGACATGATTGCATGTCCTCAAGTGGGCTGCAGTCTAGCCAAGGAGATGAGGCAGTCAAAAAGATAGACAGGCAGACAGACAGAGATCATTATAAAAGAGAATCTAAACAAATGTATGTGTGTGTTTGTATGAAGATGAAGAATTTGAGCCTCATAAAATTCAGAGAAAAAGAGGGATCATTCAGGAAAGCTTTATAGAGGAAGCAGAAATTTATCTACCTCTTGGATATTGGGCAGGATTTTGGTCATCAGAGAGTAAAAAGAGGACTTTCCAATATGGCGGAGCAGTTTGCATGAAAGTCTGGATTAGGGATAATCCTGATTTGTGTAGAAGATAGTGAGAAGAGCTTCTCTTAGTTGAAGTGGAGGGCTTGAAGAAGGCAAGGAGTGGGAAAAGACGATCAGATCAATAGGATAGGACCCCATCACAGAGGACCGTTCTTGAAAACTGGGGAGAAGAAATTGGCTTCAATATAGTAGACAGAAGGGAATGTCTGAGCAGATGACTGACAGATTGAAGGTGGTATTTGAGGGAGTTGTGAAGAAAATACAAGCTAGATTTGATGGAAGCATGGGACCTACTAAGATAAGCATTAAGATAGTCTAGTGACTTTTTAAAAGAATAAGTTTTTATATGAATCAAGGATGTCATTGTCTTGAATAATATCTACATAGAGTTTTTTCATTCTCTGTAATTCTCATCCACGCATTTCCAGAAACCCTCCTGAAAGGATTAATTGAGGGCCTTACTATGATTCTCCAAGGCACTTAGGTAGCCCTCAACCTATCTATTATCTGTTGTCACTTGTACTCATTACATAACTGGTGACTTCATTGTATAGGCTTATGTGTCCCTGATGTGTTTTTTGCGCCATTTGTGCGTGTGTACGCGCGTGAGCACAAATCATTCTTGATAATATGCAGGTTGCCTTTTTCCCTTAACTATTTATCTTTACTGTTCCTTTTGAGTCAACTGAAATTTTTATTCTTCTGAGATCCTGTTTTTCTGTGATTCAAAGCCATGCAATGTCACTGGGAAAGCATTAGTGTTAGTGCTTTTGCAGTGGCAGATCATGTAGAGTGTTTGAAAATGTGGTGTTGCTTCCCAAATACAATATAGTCTGGTCTCTTCCAAATAGCCAATTCTACCCTTCTCCCTTTATTTTCCATCTGGAATGTCTGTCCAAGCTATGAATAGAGGAATTCATTCTTTCCATCCAGCTACAGGTCATAATCTGAGTAATGTGTGTTTTTCATTTACCTTGTGATTTGGTTTTTTTTCAGTGTGGATGCTTGAATCAGCCTTTTTTCCCCTCCACAAATGACTATATTTTCCAGATGAAGCTTTGCTGGATATAGTTAGTACAATGGATGTCATTTGGAGAATTTTGTTGCCAGCTCAGAATCCTTAAAGGTTTTCCTCACATGAGGTATCTTCATTGTATCTTAAAGTTACATAAGGGTCCTGTGACAGATTTCACAATTGAAGGTAGTTCTGTTCAACAATCGACTTGCTAAACACAGACACCAATGCATAAAACAGGGAGATAGAGGCTAAGCAGTTATAGAGGATGTCTACATACAATGTCCAAACTGAAGAAAGGTTTTTTTTAAACAACAGTAAATTAACAACTCTCATTTTTATTGAAATGAGTAGTCATAATTGCAAGAATTCCATATAAAATCAGTAAGAACAAGGCATTTTTTGCATGTGTTAAACATCATATCTGAATGTCGGTCTGGTTGCATGACTTGTAAAATTCTCTGGCATATATATATCCCAGCCTAGATCACAAAAGAAAAAATAAAGATAGAAAGTCAGTCAGTCAATCAACCTTTATTAAGTGCCAACTATGTGCCAGGCACTGAGGTAGGAGCTAGGGATTCAAAATGTTAAGGGTTTAGATGTAGTTTTTGAGATTTATGGGAAAATGGTATTTTATTTATCATTACTTGAGTAACACCTTCCAAATTATGAAAAAACAGAAAATCCCCAAATAAATACATATATATATTTTAAGTGCACCCTTTGCTAGATCCTTCTGGTTTAGTAGATACTAATAGAGATTTAATTTTATATTTTTGTACTTGGTCCCCATATGTCATCTTTAAGTTGCATTTCCTTATCTTTTGTAGTGCCCCTTAGTAAATTAAGAGAAAATAAATCACCATTCTTTGGGAAGATGGTGTCAAATTGATCTAAGTTTATCTGCCAGCAAGGAAATTTATCTAATAGTACTTGCTTCAGAGTCTGCATCATTTATCTAGAAGATCTGGGCAACTTCTAATGTGGTGTGATCCCTGCTTCTTCGGTTAATAACCTTCATTAGATTTTGGCAAGTTCTGTTTGTAAGCATTCCTGAAGCTCATCAGTGGGCTAGCAATCAAATGAAGACTGAATCAAGTCAGCAATTGGAAAGAATATCTTCTAATTAGCTCAACTAATACTCTTTCTTAGGGTATGCAAAGAAAAATTAACCCCAAGTTTCTCTACAGTGGCATCCAATGAAGATGGTTGCCTGTCTACAACTCTCAGACCCTCTTTAAGGATATTTTGATGACTCCTTTTCTGATTTATTAGTCAAGTCAATCAATGGATGGCTTTCCTTTCAAAAATGAGAAATAGAAAGTAATGCAGGTATCTTGTTCCAGGCTTGCTATTTCTTTGACATAGAGAACTCTCCATGTAGCAGTTCTTTCTCTTGATGGAGTTCTATAACTTACACTCTTGTAGGTTCTGTGATAATCTCTATAATTCTATTATCTGTTTGCAGCAGGACTTAAATGCTGGTTTTCTTGACTTCAAGAGCAGCTTCCATTCACTAAACCTCACTGCCTGGCATCAGCTAACTTATATAGACATTTGCCAAATAGAAATCTCTCCTGCCAAACAAAATGCTTCATTTGACCTGGGGAGACTTTGTATAGAACATGTTGGTATGAACAATATTCTATTAGTTATTTCACATATTCATTCATTTATTTATTTGGTTGCTTTTTTTTTTTTTTACAAATTATTATAAATTTAATAGGAAAGACTACTGATTCTGAGTTCAGATGGCTTGGCATCAAATCTCTACTCTGATGCTATTGATATAATCTTAGACAAGTCAGTAACTTCTGGGCCTCTGCTTCCTCATGTACAAAGCGGGAGGGTTGGAAAAAATGATACCTGGTATCTCTTCCAACTCTGAATCTGTAATGTTATAATAGCCATAAATAAAAATCATCATTCATGAGAAACAAGAGGCAAATGTTATATTGAGTCCTTAGCCGCTAATAAGGTTAGATTCAAATAAAGAGAAAAGAAACAAATGTTTCTTTATGACTCATCACATCACCCTAAACTCTGAGTTTACATAGGCAAATGGTGGGTGGCCAATCTTTGGCTTGGGCACAGTAGATGAGCACCCAGCCTGGAGCCAGGAAGGCTCATATTCCTGAGTTCAAATCTGGCCTCACACCGTTATTAGTCATGTGACCATGAGCAAAGTCACTTAATTCTGTTTGCCCCAGTTTCCCCATCTGTAAAATGAGCTGGAGAAGGAAATAGCAAACTACTTCAGTATCTTTGCCAAATAGGGTCACAAAGAGTTGGACATGACTTAACTCATCAAGAACAACAACAACAACAACAATTTCAGCTTGTTTTTCCCTTACTCAAAGTTCTTTCTAGGAAATCTTTGTATATAGTTTATACCAACATCATGAGAGTCTCACAGTAACTCTGGGAGGTAGGTATTGTTATCATCATCATCATCATCATTATTATTATTTTCATCTACATTTCACAGTTAAGGAAACTGAGTCAGAAGAGAAACGACTTGCCCAGAGTCACATAGCTAGTAAGCATTTGAGGTCAGATTTGAACTCATATCATCCTGTCCCTACTACCAGCAGTCTATTCACTGCACCACTTACCTGCCTCTGAAGGAAATTGGATTCTCTAGAGAAGTGCTCTTCAAATTTGAGTATATCTACTCAATATGAATAAATTTGTTTCCAAAAGATATACATTGACCTCCATAGTAATATATTATGTGAACTATAAATATACAAATATAAATTAAAAAGATGAGTTAACAGTAAAATGAAGTTTTTTTAAAAAATAATTTTTAGTAGTATACATACCTCTTTGCTTTCACTAAAATATTAATAATGATTTTAGTCACAACAATGTGATTAAATAAACTTGATTTTTTTTTCTTTTTTTG
Source organism: Pseudochirops corinnae (assembly GCA_028646515.1). NCBI lineage: Eukaryota > Metazoa > Chordata > Mammalia > Diprotodontia > Pseudocheiridae > Pseudochirops > Pseudochirops corinnae. The sequence goes on along the minus strand of CM053585.1, from coordinate 486,971,759 downwards.
CTTTTTTTTTTGGGGGGGGTCACATGGCTAGTAAGTGTTAAGTGTCTGAGGCCAAATTTGAACTCAAGTCTTCCTGACTCCAGGGCCAGTACTCTATTCACTGTGCCACTTCACCACCCCTGCTTGATTGTTTTTAAAATCTTGGTTTCTCATTTTGCAATAATGATTACAAAATCTGGTTCTAAGTTTAATTCATTTCAATGTTTGGTTTAAATGGTTGTGAAAAAATGCCTCATAAAAAACCATAGATCAAAATGGAAGACATGGATCAGTGGTTGTGTTTGATAAAACATGGTGTTCATTTTTTCAATCCAATATGGAAATTATGCTAATTTTTTAGATTTTAGGAAATTCAACTAGTAAATTTGTGCCTCTTTCATGTTAATCAGTTCTTGTCAACTAATTAGGTGTTGCATTTTTATATTTTTAAGAAGTGAGTTCAAAATCCATTGAAATTCTTCATTTCAAAAATTTTAAATAGTATAGAAAATTCATTTTATGTTTTTTAAAATATGTAAATATGAAAGTTTTTCTTTTAAATTGACACGAGTTTCAGTGACAAAAACTTTATTTTTAAAATGTCTAATATGATGTCTTCCAGCTATGATTAGCTTACGTTTTTGTTGCTGAAATTGATGGAATGCATGCTCTTTTTACCCTTATAGGACTCTATCATGGCTCTGCTGCTGTTCTTGTCTCTGTCTTCTGTCATCTGTTGGCAACCATCATAACTTGCTAGCAATAGCTCTATACCCTACCATCATGTCTCCTCTCAGTACTGCTATTGCACCTGCTCTCCATTCTTTGTCCTTAAGAAAATGTTAAACTCTTTAAGAAGGGGATAACCAGGACCACTCTACTTTTGGACCATTTAACATATTGGTCCTACTTCAGCTATGTCCCTTAGCCTCCTCTTCCAAAGAAAGAACTTAATCACACATTTGTAAGTATCTCTTGGGATTCCCTCCATTAGCCAAAAATCTTATTCTCACTTCTGGCAAGCTTAGGGATATTCAATTTCTTTCATCTCTTTCATTACTCAATGTCAGATAGTGTGTACCTACTTGAATAGCTCTTACCACTGAGGGGTTTTTTTTTTTTTGGCTTGGTTTTTTTTTTTTTTTGGAGATCAAGACAAATATACATTTTCTTTCATTCACCTTTCCATTTCCTATCATCTTCTTTGGTAACTAGAGTTAGATTGTGTAAATTTTGCTAAGACTTGAAGAAATGTTGAGAAAGCATCATAATGCTTCTAACATATCATGTGCATGTTTGTGAGATACAGTTGAATTGGGGAGGGGAGAAGAGCAAGTTTATAAATTCTGCCACTATAACCAGATTCATGTTTCCATTGCTTATGGGAGTATGCTCTTTGGACATCTTGTGTATGTTCTGAATAAGTCTGAAATCTTGGGAAAAGAAAGTTTCACTTTATATTCTAGCTCTTCTTTTATTTAACATTCACAACATTCAGTTCCACAATCCCTTGAGTTCCAAATTTTCTCCTCTTCTCCATCCCCCATGGCAGCATACAATATGATATAGATTCTAAAAATACATTAACACTAAGCCTTGGTCAAATTGTAAAGAAAGATTATAACCAATGGAATGAACAAGAAGAAATAAGAAAGAAAACAAAACAAAAAAGAGTGAACAAGTAGTTTGCTTCAGTCTGGATTCAGACTCTATAGTTCTTTCTCTGGATGTAGATATTCCTTTCTATCATGAGCCTTTTGGAGTTGTCTTATAGTGTTGCATTGCTGAGAGGAGCCCAGTCTATCAAAGTCAATCATCAAAGATACGATGTATTTGTAATTGTGTACAAAGTTTTGCTTCTGCTCTCCTCTCTCAGCATCAGTTTATACAAGTCCCTCCAGGTTATTATGAAGTGCATCTGCTCCTCATTTCTTGTAGCACAGTAGTATTCCATTCCATTCATATACCATAACTTGTTTAGCCATTCCCCAATTGATGGGCATCCCCTTGATTTCCAGTTCTTTGCCACCACAAAAAGAGTTGCTATAAATATTTTTGTACATAGGGGTCCTTTTTCTGTTTTTTGATCTCTTTGGAATACAGCCCTAGAAGTGGTATTGGGCCAAAGGGTATGCACATTTTTATAGCTGTTTAGGAATGGTTCCAAATTGCTCTCCAGAAAGGTTGAATCAGTTCACAACTCCACCAACAATGTATTGGCGTCCCACATCTTCTCCAGCATTTATCATTTTTCTGTTTTTTCCTCTTAGCCAATCTGACTGGTGAGATGTGGTACCTCAGAGTTGTTTTGATTTTCATTCTTCTAATCAATAGTGATTTAGAGCATTTTTTCATAGGCTTATAGATATCTTGAATTTTTCCTCTGAAAACTTCCTGTTCATATCCTTTTACCATTTATCAATTGGGGAATGACTTGTATTATTATAGATTTGACTCAGTTTTCTGTATATTTAGAAATGAGGTGTTTATCAGAATCACTGGTTGTAAAAATTCTTTCCTAATTTTCCACTTCTCTAATCATGATTACTGTCAGCCCTCTTTTCTTAAATATGATGGAGTAAAGTAGACTTCAAATAGAACTTAACTGATATGATATGTGAGATATGAGTTATATTAATAAGAGCTTAACTCAATCTTTGTAGGAATATTAAATAAAAGGACAGAAACATGGAATATAAGCCTATGGAAAAGCAAGAGGAGGGTCCTGATGTTCATGCAAGAGCTATTCTAGGTCTTTTGATTTCTAAACTGTGGAAAATTGGTATCAAAGTGATTCTTTTAAATAAAAATGAGAATAACTCATTTTCATTATCATTTGATATTTATCAAGATCTTATGATAGCCATTGAAATGACATTTTTATCAAATTAAGATTACACAACAATGTCTTTATGGTGTTGAAGAATGCTATGCTAAAGGAAAATCTCAAGGGCTTTTTCTACATATTTCCATCAGGGGTTACACCTGTAATAAGCAGAGACTTTCTCATTTTAAGGCATTCTCAGAGAAGTTACTTGAGACTTACAGTTGTAAATGCTAGGGGCGTAATTAGTACTTGTTTTCTCCAGGGGAAACCAATGAACTATTCATGGTCTCTTCTTAACTTCCCTTAGGAGTTTGTATTAATTAGAGAATTGTAGATTGTTAGAGGTGGAAGAATTTTAGAGAAGATCTAATTATAGGGTCATAGGATCATAGCCTTAAAGCTGGAAGTGACCTTACAGACCATAAAGTCCCATCTCTCCTACCTCTCGTTTCACAGCTAAGGTAATGGAGGCCATCAGAACTTGAGTGATTTGCCAAAACCACACATGTAGCAAATGGCCAAACCAGATTATGAGTTCATGTTCTCTGAAATTAACTAATCTTCCCCTCCCTGCACCCCACTCCCTTTGGATCATGCTTCATCTCAATGCAATTTCCCTATGGAAAATTTTAAAAAAAGATTTGCCAAAATACGTTTGAGCAAAGGTAACATTAGCAGACAAGAATGGCAACAATACTAATAGTATTGGCATTATATGGTACTTTAAAATTTGCAAAGACTTTATTTCATTAGATCTTTACAACAACCCTCCAAGGTAGCTCTACTGTGATTATTCAGAGACTGCATTGGGTGCACAATCATTGATTGTACCATCAGATGCAGCCTCTGAAGCTGAGATGCTGCTTGTGCTAATTTTGGTCTTAACACCAAGAAAACAGAGGTTCTCCATCACCTAGCACTATACCATCCAAATGTGGAATCATCAGTTATGGCAAATGGAGAAATATTGAATGCTGTAGATAAGTTCACTTACATTGAGAGTACACTTGCCAGGGATATCCACATAGATGATTAAGTTGACACACAAATTGCCAGAGCTAGCTTGGTGTTTTGGAGGCTCAAAAAGAAAGGATGGGAGACAAGAGATATTAGATTGCTTAACAAACTGAAGGTCTACAGAGCTGTTGAACTGACCTCTTTGTTGTGTGACTGTGAAACCTGGTTAGTTTACCAATACCGTGCCAAAAAATTGAATTGCTTCCATTTAAATTGTCTTAGGAAGATTCTGAAGTCGATGTGGCAAGATAAGGTACTAGACATTGAGTTCCTTTCTTGAGCTAATCTGCCAAGCATTCAAACTCTGCTGCAGAGAGTACAGTTCCAGTGGGCTGATCACATTGTTCAATGCCAAACAAATGTTTACCTAAAAGACTCGTTTATGGAGAGCTCACACAAGGCAAGCACTCACATGGAGGTCAGAAGAAGCTATACAAGGACTCTCTCAAGGTCTCTGAAGGACTTTGAAATTGATTGTGTGATATGGGAGACATTGGCAACGAACCACCCAACATGGTGTTCGTGCACCAAAGAAAGCATTGTGCTCTGTGAGTAAGGCAGAATTACAGCAGTTCAAAAGAAACGTGAGATACAAAAATTTATAGACATCACCACTCCAAATGTTTGTGTGCACTATTTGTGCCAAACGTAGAGCCTTCTGAGTTCGTATTGGTTTGATCAGACAGTCAGACACATTGTACCCCGATTCCAACATAGTGATGTCATTTTGATCCTCTTCAAGAACAAAGGACAATAACCAACCAATTGCAATTATTATCCTGTTTTACAGAGAATGAAAATGAGGATCAGAGAGATTGAATTACTTGTTCATTAATTGTCACACAAGTAAGTTCAAATGTCTCATTTTACAGATAAAGAAATTGGGTTCCAGGGAAGCAAAAGGACTTCTCCCAAGTTCAAGAAGAGTTGGACTAGGACCCAATCACTTTCACTTCCAGGTTGATGCCCTTCCCCTTTTCTGTGCTAAGAACACTCCCTCCAGTGTGAGAAAGTGTCTTTTATTAATGTTTAGGGGATGATTTTACTTTCCTTCTTTGGATTCGAAACCCATGCAGAGGTAATGAGGCACTGGAGAGTGATCCAAGGTACTTCACTGTGTCTCAGAAAACTGCTAAGCAACCTGTGCAAAAAAGATACAAAGTGCGACTAGATCCATGATCTGGAAGAAAACCATAGACATATTCCATACTGTATTTGATCATTTCAGACTTAGAGCTATAGGTGACCTCAGAGGTTGGTTCGTCACCCCCTTTATTTTACAGAAGAGGAAAGTAGACAAGACCTTAAAGAGCATTTGGTCCCAACTCTCTTCTTTCCCATTTAACAGATGAAGAAACTGAGACCCTGAGAGATTAAGTGACCTCCAAAGAGGTTAAGCAACTTGCCTTAGGTCAGAGAACATAGAACGAGGCAGAGCCAAAACTTGCACCCAGGTCCTCTGAATCAAAATGTGGAGCTCTTTTCCAGAAAACCACATAGATTCTAATTTTTAGGGAATTGTTTTAGACTCACCTGAACTAAGATTGACTGTTCATTTCTACTGAAAGCCTGTGGATGGTACAACCTTGAGCAAACTGGGGGAGCTTGACTTCAGCATGGATAGGGCATGGATGCCCCACCTAAGCAGAACCAGGCAATAGAATGCAGCAAGCATACTTCCTTTGATCTGATCTCTCTCATCACGTCAATAGGATAATTTTCTCTAATGGTCGACACTTTCTCTTTGCTGAGGCAAGATGGAAAGTCATAATATTTTGATGTTGCTGTGTCTATTAGGAAAGATTTGGCTTTTTAAAAAAAGGTCAGGGAACATGTGTTCCACATTCCAGATTATCACATAGTACACTTCTGTGTGTGTGTTTGTGTGTGTGTGTGTGTGTGTATAAACTCATATAGTCCTGAAAGTAGGGCACCCTCTTTTCCAACTTAATCTACTTAAGTGTCACTAGAAATAAGTTTGAAAAATCCTGCACTAACAAAAAAAAGCCCAACAAAAAACAAAAGCCCATCTTTTATAGTGCAGAGGGATACAGCTGCTAATTTCAAGCCATTCCAACTAACAGTCGTTGACAACACAAGTACATCTAATCAGCTTCATTTAGCCTAATTAATGATAAAAATTAAGATCCACCTGACCTATCATTGACCTCATTAGGAAGGTATTTTTAAAAATGCTCTTATTTCGGTTTCTTGGGAATTGAATCAGCTTTTTAGTGTACAGATTTGTCTTGCTACCCTACATGCTCATCAATGCTGTGGAGACCAGGATATGAATTTTAATATATTTTAAAACAAATAGTGATGTGGTTCACAATACCCACTTGACTGTAAATATCATCATTCCCAACTAGTATTTGCCTTCTCGACCTAATATGCTTGGTTTGCTGCACAAGAAAAGAAAGACCTTGGTTAAATAATTTTTAATGTACAGATTTCTTTCTTGATATGAATGCTCATCATCATTGTGAGGGGTCATCTAATCCAGGGGTGAGAAACCTACAGCCTCAAGGCTACATGTGGCCCTCTAGGTCCTCAAGTGTGACCCTGTAGTTTGGATTCAGACAAAGGGTCGAACTTGAGAACCTAATTGACCACATGTGACCTCGAGGACACAGGTTCCTCATCCCTGACCTAACCTATCTTGCCCACTAAAATGCAAACTCCTTGAGAGCAGGGAATATCTTGATTTTATCACTTCATCCTCAGCACTTGCCCCCATCCTTGAACACATTTTGTTTTCTTATATGGACCTGTGACTCCATTGACAGGGATTCTTAACCTTTTGTGTGTCATAAACCCATTTTTTTTCAGTCTGATTGGGCCTTTGGATCTTTTGTCAGACCAGTGTGGTTGTTTTGTAAATGAATGTATAGTTGAAAAAAATTCTGCATTTCAGTTAGAAATTAGTGAAAATGGAGATGTATTTTTTTCTTTGTCAAAGTTCACAGTACTCCTACAATCTTGGGTTTGGAGATTTCACGTTCAAAACCCTTGGGGAAGAAATTCCCTCCACAAATGAATGCCATAGATTGCTCTGCCATTTCTTGTTTTAGAAGGTTGTCTTGGGCCAATCCCTTAATTTTATGTATAGCAGATCCTTAATGTTGAATTGATTAAAATATTTGGTAAGAACAACACTGATGTGAACTTATAACATGCTGGCTTCCTCTTTTTGGCTATTTTGTCTCAGCTAGCCTCTCTTAGATCATTCATGTTGTTGATGATTGCTTAAGCAAAATCATTTACTTAGCTCTCATGACTTATTTTGAAATTTAAACATCCTTCTTCCCTACTCATATAAAAATCCTAAAACGACCTACTGCCCACATACCTGGAAAGATGAAGATGAAAGGGACTGTTGGATTTTAAAACACAATTCTGCTTAGTTATGCCCCATAGTATAAATACATTTTAGAACTATCTAGTGAGTATTCTGCTTTGGGTGGGTTGGGGCTTCAAGCTGTGTATTATTTTAAATTTAAATTTATCCCTTTTCATCAAAGAGAGCCATAGGGAGTGTACCTTTTTTTCTTTCCCTTATCACCAGAACTGCACTCGACACCATTACCCCTCTGCCAACCCCCAGCTCTGAAAATACCCAGACTTTTGAGATAGGAAGGCTGTGATATACCTCTATGGGAAAATATATCTCTGGTTGATGAAACCAGGAAAATCCAAAATAAGAAATGAAAAATGTCCCCTTTCTACCATAAGATAAAATTCATATTTTGGTTGCATCGCTGCCCTTACTTCCTCACTGAAAATTAAAGGTACAGTCCCCAGTATTTCACTATTTTCTCATCTTCCTCAAATTGGTTTCTTAACCCATTTTAAAAAATAGTGAGAAAAACCAGAGATCTCTATGGCCTGTTCAGGGACATAGCATCAGAAATTCTAAAGGAACCAGGAACTCATTGTTTAAAATGCAGGACTAGTTTCAATGACTTAAACAACTGACTGATTTCTTTCAGGATTGCTCACAGTATTAACTGAGTTTCTGTCTCTTTCTGCCCAGAGTGAATAATTGACACAGCAATATCTGGTCTAACAGTGCCCATGGTATATTTTGTGTCAACTTTTCTACAATTCACTAATCAACAGTGAAAGTGTAAGCTGCTTAGCACCCGGATCAGGAGTTGGAATTCCATGTCATGTCCACATTTCATATCCCTCAAACCTAAATGGTCAGGGAGATCTAATTATAAATGTGTCATTCAGTATTTATTTTAAAAGAAAAGCTCACTGAAGGACTCTTAATGTCGCTGACAACTGAACAAAATGAAGGGTACCCCAAGCTGATGGCTAACAGAGAGATTACGGGATTAGAGCAACTTTTTCATTTTCCCATTGTTTCCTCAAATAAATAAATAAATAAATCCTCCAACTAATATATTTCTTTAACCTTTCACACTGTATCTCCCCTGATAGCCTAGTATTGAATATTTAACAGAGGCATTATACATTGAGTGAGCCCACCCTGGAGATAATGCAGCCCCACTGTTTTCCTTATTACCCTGGTATTATTGTGGTTGGGTCATTCATTAGGGAACATATCATATCTAGCAGTCACCTCCTGTACCAAAGCTTGGTGTTTGCTGAATGTACTTCTTTTTTTTCGGAAATATTTATTCCCAATCGGTTCTTTTGCAGACTTAAGATTTATGAAATCTTGAATATAAGTGGATCTTCCACTCTCCCCATTTAGAAACAAAGAAATAGAAGGGGGAAAAGACTTTCACTGAACATTAAAAAAAATACATGTTCCTATAGATTTCTCCCACCCTCCACAATAACAAAAATTAAAAGCACCTTCCCTACTGATATATCTTTTAACCGTTCTGTGTCTTCTCAAACTCCTCTCCTTAAAACCATTATATTGACCATCTGAGCCACTTTCGCTGAGAGCATCAACAGGACAGAACCCTTTGAAGCCCACTTTTGCTAGTCCTTAATCTTTTAAAAAGCTTATTGTTGAGTCACGTGTGGCAATTTCCTTCTATTCTATTTTTCTATTTTTATTTCCTTCTTCTTCATTTTGGTGAGGCCCATTGCTAGGGAATGAATATGCTCTGAGTTCCCTATTGCCTGAGTTGTTATTTGTTATGGGTGGTGGTGGTGGTGGCGGTGGTAAGTTTTGTTGTTGCTGTTGGACTCGTTTGTTTGGCTTTGGTCAGCTCTAGTGTGACAAAATCCCAAGTGTTGTTTTTTCCCCCCAAGGGACTGCAAGCCATCTTCTCTTGTAGAGGTGATGTCAGCATTCTCTTGTCCTTGGAAACGCATCAGTCAGCAGTTTAATGCATCACCCAGTGCTCCAGCTTCCATCCTTTAAGGACTGGGGTGTTATTTGCTATATTTCAGGTGCCTCTGTGAGTGTCTGTCATCCCCAGAAAGATGGGCTTTTGAACTAGTGGAGGAAAAAATGGCATGATTGACGCGACTTTTGACATGATTTTTGTCAAGACTTTGGCATGCCATTTGCTGGAAAACCTATTCTAATGAATGCCTTTTACACTTCCAAGATGTGCAATCTAGTGATATGCTAGCGTTTTTCCACCTTGATATCCAAATGCCAATCATCTGGGAGAAAATTATGCCAGTGAATAAGGTAGCATGCAATTTACCCTCTAGAAATTGAACATCTACCTTAAGTGGTAAAAAAAGGTGTTTTTCCATACCCTGATCTAAGTTTGCATATAAATCTGCCTGCCTACACCTTATCCATATGCACCAAACATCCATCTTTATGAATCTTCCTTTTCCTATTTGAATAGAGTGTTTAATAGGCATTTAAAAATTACTCTTGTATATATTCAGTTACTATATTAAGGTAGAGGGGAGGGAATTGGTAGGACAACAGATCCAGTTTGCTCCTTCCCTGAGGATGCTCCCACCTTTTGAGTTAGAGTGAGTGAAGCTTTGGGAAATAACATCACTGCTATTTTAACATAGACTTCATTGCAGTAGCCCCCAAAAGTACACACACACACACACACACACACATTTTCTTTTCTCTACTCTATCTCTATTGGCTCGAGATTTTTGTCTTAATCAAAGTATGTGAGAAATGTACTTCATCATAAAGGGGGTGGAGGGGAGTGAGGCACTTTTACATGATGCTCCAGTTAATTAATGCCGGATTGCTGCGGAATGTTACAGGAGTACTCATGAGCTTCCCATTTACACCAAATGAGTTTGCTGTGATTAATGTTATCATAGAAAATACCAAAGGAATTAATAATGATTAGGCCATTACTTCCAAGTGTTGCTGGAAACTTAGAGATCTTTATTCATTACAACAAGAGCTTTTTCAAAAAATGAAAGTCAACAAACTTTCAGTTCTCTCTTCCTGTATGTGTGTGTGTATGTGCACACACATACCTCAACCAAATTTTCAGAAATTAATATTCTCTCCAAGAATATGTTTTTGAGTTGTTTTTCTTCCCAAAGTATCCAAACTTTAGGGTGGATATGCAATAAAAAAAGAAAGTCTCTCCTTTTTTGGAGGTTAAACATGAAAGGTGTGACAATATGAAAGATACCTAGGAATCTAAAATGCTATATTTCTGTGATACTCATAGTGTGACCAAACTCAGTGAAATTCTGATATTGAAATAGTCTAATTGTGAAATGAACTCTTTTACTGTTGTCAGATAGGACTGGTGCTGTGCATGAAAGTAAGAGATAACTAAATGTAACCTCTTTGTTCCCTAAATACTTCATCTGTCATCTCCTTGACTTTGCACTAGCCATACCCCATGCCTACAAAGCACTCCCTTCATCATCTCATCTTCATAGAAGGACTCATTTCTTTTAAGATATCACTTAGGCACCACCATCTACCCAGTGCTATTCTTGATCACCCCAAATATTAGTACCCTTGCTTCCTAACTACCTTGTATTAATTTGGTTCTTTTTTTATAACAGGAGGGATCCCACACCTCTCAACCCCAATTAATGTGACTAACAGAATGAAAGCCTTGATATCCTTATTAGGTGAGAATGCCTATTTGACCAAGTTGCAGAATCAGTCAGTTAAAAATGTAAATTGGGTCCAAGTTTCCTTCAAGACTCAGCTTAAGTCCTACCTTCTACATAAGGCCTTTTCCAGTTACCCAGCCTTTCCTTCTCAGATTACCTTCTGTTTATCTTGTATATACCTAATTACTTACATGTTGTCTACCACATTAGAATGAACACTTTTTCAGGGTGGGGCTTTTGCATTTCTTTGCATCCTTATCACTTCAAATAATCTTTAACACATAATAAGCACTTGATAAATACTAATTGGACAATCCCTAGATACTTCTATTGAATCAATCAATAAAAGGCATTAGTTAGTTATTCCTTAAATAAAAGCAAATGATATCGCATAGAATACTTCTTGTGGTTGTTTGAAGACAATAAGCCTAGCCACAGAGTCGTGAAATCAGGTGAAGACAATCAATTATATTCTGTAGAACTTGGATTAAACAGTAAGTCATTTGGCAATCTGAAACTGCAAAAATGGCCTGCCAAATGATGAAGAAGCTCCAGCCAAGCCCTTGAGAAAGCGTCACTCTTGGGGAAAAACTTCCTCTTTTTGTCCTCTCCATTGAGCAGAGAATGATCTTGTCAAAATTGAAAGGTCAGATTTGCTAAACTTCCCATTGGTCTCTTCTAATATAAATTACTAATAGTAGTAATTCCATCTAGAACCAAGGACAGGTAGCATTAGGACCCTACAAAGTCACTGACCCTCAAAAACCAGCAGAAAGTAATACATGCCAAAGGGGATTTCATGAAGACTCCACAAAAAAAGAAAAGGAACTATGAGTTACCCTCTTTGTCTTATGTGCTTTCTAAGATTAAGGCAGGGAACTTGAGTGTGCAAGTAGAAATTATATACCCAATTTGGAGGAACATTTTTTTGTATCGATTTTTCTTATTATACCAACTCAATTAATTATTATCTTTTTCTAAAGGCTAGTAAACTTTGTGTGACTAGTAAATAATGGGGAGTACACAAATGGGAGCTCATGATTGACATTGCTAGAAAACCACTTTAACCCCTCAGGGATACCTTTAGAATCTTGGGTGGGAGAAGTCATTAATTTCTCAGAGCAAAAATTGCTAGTTATATGTGTTAATATTGTGTCTTCTCATAGAATATAAGCTCCTTGAGAGGGTGACCATTTCACTTTTGTCTATCAGTCACCAGTCCCTAATATAGTGCCTGGCACACAGTAGTAATTAATGTCATATTTCAAAGTCCTGGAATTATTTTTTTAATTATTTATTTTCTTGTTTACATCACTCATTTCCATGGGACTTTGAGTTACAAATTTTCTCCCCATCTTTCCCTACCCACCACCACAAAACAGCAGTCCCACTGTATAGCCCCTCCCCCAATCTGCTCTCTCCTATGTCCTCCCCCATCGCCCCTCTGACTTTCCAGTAGGGCAGGATGGGTCTCCCTACCCCAGTGCCTGTATATCTTAATTCCCAGTTGCATGTAGTTAATAATAATTGTGTGTGTGTATATATATATATATATATATATATATTTTTTTTTTAACATTTGATTATAGAACTTTAAATTCTAGATTCTTTCCCTTCCTCCCTCGTCACCCACCCCTACTAGAAGGACAAGCAATTAAATACAGGCTATATATGTGTAATAACACAGAATATCTCCACAGTGGACATATTGTGAGAGACCGATTATATGTCCCTCCTTCCTATCCCACCCCCACCTTGTTCTATTCTCTACCATCTCCCTGTCCCTTTACAGAAGTGTGTACTTCCAGCAACCCTCCCCCACACCCTTCCTTCCCCTCCATCATCCCACCTCTCATCCCCATCCCCCCTACTCTTCTGTGTGGCAAGATAACCAGTTTAGAGTTTATGTCATTCCTTCCCTAATCCAAATTCAATGACAGTAAGGTTGACCCTTTCCCTTTTGCCTTCCTGTTCTTTCCCTCCATTGTAACAATTATCCCTAGCCTCTTCTACATGACATGATTAGCCCCATTCTGTCTCTCCCTGTCACCTCTCATTTTAATCCTCTCCCATCTCAGAATTTCACCTTTTAGAGTATTGTCCTTTCCTATTCAATTGATCCTGTGCCCTCTATGTACACATATATGCACATACTCAGATATGTGTTCATACGCATATATAAACCCTCCTACATAGACATATATGTATGTATACATATACATACATTTGTATTCCCTTCACCTATCCTCATACTGAGAAATGTTTCATAAGTTACGATGATCATTTTTCCATGTTGGCATATAAATAGTTCAACTTTGATAAGTTCCTTATGATTTCTTTTCCATGTTTACCTTCTCAGGCTTCTTGTATTTGAGTATCAAATTTTCTTTTCAGTTCTGGTTTTTTCAGCAAGAATGTTTGAAAGTCCTCCACCTCACTGAATGACCATATTTTCCCCGGGAACATTGTACTCAATTTTGTTGGGTAGGTGATTCTTGGTTTTAATCCTAGCTCCCTTGATCTCTGGAATATCATATTCCAGGCCCTTCAATCCCTCACTGTAGAAGCTGCCAGATCCTGGGTTATCCTAATTGTGTTTCCACAGTATTCAAATTGCTTCCTCGTGGCAGCCTGTAATATTTTCTCCTTGATCTGGGGACTCCAAAACTTGGCTAAAACATTCCTAGAAGTTTTCTTTTGGGGATCTTTTTTAAGAGGTGATTGGTGAATTCTTTCAAGTTCTGTTTTGCCCTCTGGTTCTAAAATATCAGGGATGGTTGAAGCATGCTTTCTAAGTTCTTTTTTTGTTCATGGTTTTCAGGTAGTCCAATAATTTTTAAATTGTCTCTCCTGGATCTATTTTCCAGGTCAGTGGTTTTTTCAAGGAGATATTTCGCATTGCCTTCTATTTTTTCATTTGTTTGGATCTGTTTAATAATATCTTGATTTCTCATAAAGTCATTTGCTT
>CM053585.1:486941854-486957469 GCA_028646515.1 Pseudochirops corinnae | reverse complement strand
ATTGAGAAAACTGGGGAAGAAAAACAATTCTGAGTAATATGGTAAAGATACAATAATGTGTGCTGTATTTAAAATTCCTAACAGCCCTGTGGGAACACTATCAAAGAATCTGACAAAGAAATTCACATCCTCCCTGGTGGGGATCAATTTCCACATTTAATCAGCACACTGAGTGGGCTTGTCAATGATTTTTAAACCATTTTCACTCCTTCAATGGAAAAAACCCAGGATTGTAATGTGAACCTTTCCCAGGCCCTCCTGTAGTTCTGTACCAAAGTTTGTGCTTTCTGGATAGCATTGGGAACATTTATATTCTTAAGCAAAGTTGAGATTCTTTTTCTAACTACCTTCTTTAGATAATTCTTTATCATTTTTATTTGAAATCTCAACTCAGTGATCAGAATTGGAGTGCAATGTCTAAGTACTGGCAATGCTACAGTCATTCCAGGAAGAATTAGGGGAAACCCCACAAAAATGGTAGATTGAAGATTTGCCTTTACTTCACAACTCCAAGGTCTGCAAAGACCATGGCTTTTCTATCTGAACATACAGAAGCCATGTACTTTTTATTTTTTTAATTAAACTTTTCTTTTTCAACCCACAATTTTTTCCCTCTCCCTCTTCTGTTTCCTTCCCATTTGTGAAAGAAAAACAAAATCCTTTAGATAGATATGCATAATGGAGAAAAACAAATTCCCACAATAACCATGTCCAAAAAATATATTTCTCATTGGGCACCTTGAGTCCCCTCTATCTGGAGGCGGGTAGTATGCCTTATCACTAGTCCTCTAAAATTATGGCTCCTAGTTCTGAAATCTTTGAAAGGTGCTTGTTTATATAATGTTGTTCTTAGTGCATAAATTGTTCTCCTGATTTTGCTCACTTCAGCTTGCATCAGTTCACACAAGTCTTCCCAGGTTTCTCTTTAACTAACCTTTTTGTCACTTCTTAATAGACATTCTCAACAACATTCTGAATGAAATATAGACTTAACAATAGGTTCATAAAAGGAACCCTTATGAAAGTCCTAAAAATCATGCAGTTTTCCAGATTATATATTGCTCTCTGGCACAACATTACTCTGAACAGAAGAGCAGAGACTGCCAAGATAATGTAATGATTGTTATCTTTCTTAAAAAAAATTGTAATTTATACTCAATGAAAATTTCCATGAAAAGATTCGCACAACTTTGAAAAACTGCTTTAATTCAACATTAAGTTCTTGTAAATTTGGCCATTAATTGACCTTTCAATTTAATCTCTCTATAAGTCATAGCCCCCCAACATACTTCTATTGATAATTGACTTTAGGAGAAAGGTCTTTCAGCCCCATCCACGACTCTTTTTCAATATATTCAATATACACCCAATATACAACACTATGTATAGAGGAGGTCAAAGATAATAGAAAAGATAGTACTTGCTCTTATAGTCTCTATAATAAAAAAAAGTTTCCTGTATATAGAGGTCAAGATAAAAACGGAATTGTGGTGGATTATGTTGGCTTAATAACAGTTTGTTTTTCTATTTTATTTTACAATTTACAAAGCATTTTTTCTCATGATAATTCCTGGGAGGCAAGAATTACAAGTGTTATTATTTTCTGATGATGAACCCGACATTGAGAAAGCTGAAATGACTTCCTTAATCATGCACAGCTAGCGAAGGTTAGAGCTGGGACTTAAACCAAGGTCTCCCAACTGCCAATCTGTTGCTAGTTTGACAACATCAAGCTTAATAAATTGTTGATGCACATTTTGTAAAGAATAACTAACTGCTTGTTAGATCAAGAAAGATCACTCCTCCTAATTATGCTTTCCATGTGTGAAAATATTGGCTGAGACTAGGTCTTATTTTTCTTTTTGGTGAGAACTGTGCAACATATAAATCCAAACACTTTAGGCATTTATAGAAAGATACTAATGACATTAATGAAAAAAGAAGACATGAATTAAAATAAACAAATGATTACATTAGTAGTGTGTCTTATTCATAAATTTTCTATGTATATTTATAAACAATAACTAATATATCTATGTTTTCATATAACTAGAGTAATGTTGAGTAATTGGAAAGAAGGAAGATTGAACAAGTTCCAAGATGGACAGGCCCTTCCCTTCTTAAATAATTTTGTTGTGATGGGACTCAGAAGAACCTAAAGACAAAGAGTACAGATAGAATGGGTGATCGCTCAAATTATCAGTAAAAATCTCACTTTCCAAGAATTTGCTTTTTGTCTACAGCGACAATTTTTTTAAGGTCCTAATCCCATGGGCTTGAACTAATTTGCATGGCTAATTTATATTAAGAATGCATACAAAGAATTGACTCCAATCCATACAGTTTGAACCACAGAGATCATTTTAATAATAGGCCTCAGCTGGTATACTTAATTAATCATATTATAAAGATAAGCATGTGAGGGCTTCATAAATATTATTTTATCAAAAGCACTTAAACTAGAGCAGGACAAGAAAGAAGGCTGTCATCTAGGGAAGGAAATGGGAAGGGAGAGGACTAATGACTGGAAGTAGACAGGCACTAACTAAGCAGGTAATCTGAGAGGATCTTGAAAAGCTGGGTGTGAACTCCATAACTCAAGTTTAAAACATCCATATTTGTATGTACTGTAGAATCCCATTTTATATTTCCATTAGAAGTCTACTGTAATGAAGTTGTAAAATTTTTGCACAAAATGAACACATCTAGGTAAAGAAAGGAAGTGACTGACTAGGGGGGAAAATCATCATATCAAAGGATCTCTGGCATCCAAAACATACACACAAGTAACATAAACATATAAGATCAGAAGCCAGCCCCCAAAGACAACTAACTGGCCAAAGGTTACCAATCATCAAAGAGTCCTCAAAAAAAAGAACTACCAATGATTAATAACTATAATAAAGATTATGCTCCACATAACTTAAAATAAGAGAAAGGCAAATCCAAAGAACCCTCAGGTTTCTCTTTTCATACAGAAAATTGATGGCAAAAGACAGAAATGGTCAGTGTTAGAGGAGCTGCAAAAGATACGCACATTAATTAAGATATGCATAAGCCATTCTGGAAAATGATTTGGAATTATGCAAATAAACTGGCTAAAATGACCACATCTTTATACTCAGAGATTCCACTGTTAGTCACAGACCTAAACAGCCATAGACAAAAAGGATTTGATAAGCACCAAACTATTTGCGGTCACAAAGAAAAAGAATCAAGGCAAACGTCCGTTGATTGAATAATGACCTAATAAGCTGTGGTACATGACTGTAATGAAATATTATTACTGTGCTGTAAGAGAGAATGACCAGAAGGAAGTCAGAGCAGCATGGAAAGACTTACATGAACTATAGTAAAATAAAATAAATAGAGTCAGAAAATCAATATCCACAGTGAGTACAACAAGGTAAATGGAAAGACCCCACAAAACAATCACAGAAGGATGATGCAAAGGATAATACTCTTAGTAAAACTAAGAGTAAAACTAAGAGTAAAAACGGGAGAGATACAGGGGAAAATCTAGGCTGTGTAGAAACAAAAGATATCAATAGAATCCATTTTTTTCTCGTTTTAAAATTTTAGACTTAAATACTAAAACTAAAAATAGTAAAAACTAAAACTTTAAAGAATAAAGTTAGCACCAAAAGAAGAGTCTTTCCCTACTCTTTTAGAGAAGTGGGGGTCCACATTGTGGAATGTTGGCTATACCATTAATTGTTTTTAATTGTATGGATTGGCTTTGCTGATTTTTTTCTTTGTCTTTTTTTCTTTTTTCTTTTTAAAAATTCTTTTTGTGTCTTTTATTAATTTTATTTTTAATTTATGGAATAAAGCAAGCTTTTCATAATATAGTATAATAAAAATGATTGTACACAAAACTGCACGTCTGTCATGTACAGCTTATTATTCCTTTTAAATATATGATAATGCTATCATGTAAATTTATTTTTGCCTTTCCCCCCACCCCCTTCCCTGCCCTAGAGATGGCTAAAATGGTTTGTTTTAAGGGATGATTCTCTGAGAGTAAAAAGGGGAGAGATACAGGGGAAAATCTAGGCTGTGTAGAAACAAAAGATATCAATAGAATCCATTTTTTTCTCGTTTTAAAATTTTAGACTTAAATACTAAAACTTAAATATACAACAAAGAAAGGACAAAGAGACATATTATAAACCCAAATGTTGAAATAAATACAAAAAAAGAAAAGAAAAAAAGCATGGTATGTGCACAGCAGAACGTAAAAGACTCAAAATATGTAGCAATGAGTTTCCACTTCCAGAAGGCCTATATAATAAATACTCCATGCTTTGCTGAAAACCGTCCATCTTTTCTTTGCTTCCTTGTAAGTTTTCTTTTGTTCTCTGCTGTGAGCTTTAAAAAAGTTTGTTCTTTCCCCATGCTTCCTTCCTCCCCTCCCCAAGTAGGTTATAATTAAGGGTGGATATATTTACATATTGGTATAGATATATACATACACACACATACATACATATATAGATATATACTTTCTCTAACAAATTCTACTCCTGATCTTTGTTTTTGTGTTTCTGCATCTCTCTTATTTTGCATTCCTCCTGACTCCTCTACTTTACCACTACATGGTACCTTGCCCTCCTATTACTTAACCTACCTCCCCTCCAAGGATCCCTCCCTTACCATTAATCTAAACACCTATCTGTACTCTACTTTGTCCTATTCCCTTACCCTCACCACTAGAGATTACTGCCTTGTCTTCTCCTCACTCCCTATCCCCTTAACATTATATTTTTTATGAATATATATATATGTATATATATATAAAGTGTGTGTGAGTGTGTGTGTGTGTGTGTGTGTGTGTGTTTATGTATTTTGAACACATTCCGAATGAAAGTAAGTTTCCAGGACTAACAGCCGTCATTCCTCTATCTAATTCTTCTGTGTTCATTCTTCCTATCACACCTCATTTGTCTAAGATAATTACTCTTCTTAACTATTCATAAATGGCTTCACTTTTTAAAGTCATATCATACTCAAGCCTATGAATTTGTAATAACAATCTAATAACAGTCATAGATATATATATTTTACATTTTACATAAATAAAAGGTAAACATTCTGTCCTTACTGAGTCCCTTGTAATTAATCTCTGTTATATACCTCATATTTTTTTTGGTTCCTGTATGTCAAATCTTCTATTAAGTTCAGGTTTATTTGTTTCTTTCTTTTTAAGTCCTAAAAATCTTATAATTCATTACATTTCCATTTTTTCCATTTGAGACTATGCTTAGCTTTGCTGGGTATGAGATTTTCTTCCATAACCCCAATTCATTTGATCTTTGATATATAATGTTCCAAGACCTGCAGTCTTTTAGTGTTGCCTTTGCTAGGTCTTGTGTGGTTCTAATTCTGGCACCAACAAATTTAAATTGTTTTTTTTTCTTGTCATAATATTTTATCCTTGAACTGGAGGTTTTGGAATTTGACTATGATATTCCCATGGGGTTTTCATTGTAGGATCTCTTTCAGGTGATAATGGGTGGATTTTCTCTATTTATATTTTTCTCTCTTGTTCTAATGCAGTGGTTCTCAACCTGTGGGTCATGACCCCTTTGGGGTTGAACGACCCTTTCACAGTGGTCACAGGGGTCGCCTAAGACAATCGGAAAACACGTATTTCTGATGGTCTTAGGAACCTCCTCTACCCGTCTCCAGGTGGGTCCGTGCACTTGCAGACACGCCCACATATGACTATTAAAGAGTCGCAGATTTAGGAAGGTTGAGAACCGCTGTTCTAATGCTTCAGGACAATTTTCTTTAATTATTACTTGTGTTAATGTATCATGATTATTTTTTAATCATAGATTCTAGGTAGTCCTATTATTCTTAAGTTTTGTCTTCTTGATCTCTTCTCCAGATCAGTTGTTTTACTGATGAAATGTTTCATATTCCCTTCTATTTTTTCATTCTTTATATTTTGTTTTATTATTTCTTGATCTCATAACTTTAATGCCTTTCCCCATTGCCCAGTTCTGATTTTCAAGGAGTCATTTTCTTCCTTATGATTTTGGATCTCTTTTTCTAATTGATTGATTTTCTTTTTTTTAATGTTCTTGTTTTTCTTGGATTATTCTTATTTATTTATTTTTTTTTTAGTTTTTTCCTCAATCTTTCCCATAGATTCTTCTATGAATTCTTTTTGGGCAGGTGACCATTTGACATTATTCTTTGGGCGTAGAAGAGGGTTTCTTTGCTTCAATATCCTCCTCTGAAGGTGAACCCTGGTCTTCTCTATTTCCATAATAATTATCTATGGTTGAATTCTTTCTCCTTTGCCTGTGCATTTTTAAAATTTATAGTACCTTTTTTTTTGTAATAACCTCTTGTTCCGTGGTATGGGTGATGGTATCTATGGCCTCAGAGCCTCCTTCAGCCTTCCCCTCTGGCCTAAAACCTAGACCAAGATCTCCAGCCTCCTGTAAGTGATCACAGTCAGTTGTGTCCTCATCCTCACTGCTTCTGAACTCACTGAGGGTGTGCTGATTTGTTTCCACCCTAAGCTGAGTCTTTGTAGGACAGGTAGGTTTGATATTCCTTGTCAGCAGAGGTTTCCTTCATCTACCCTAGCTCAGATGCCAGTTCCCCTCACTGTCTCAGGGTAAAAGTTCTGTACCTGGACCTGAGGCAGCCTCTCAACATAGCTAACCCCAGGGCTTGCTTCTTGTTGTTTAAGGGACCCTAGCCTGGAGGTGTTTACTCTTCACAGTGACCAAACTTTATTCTGAGATTTTTCTTCAGATCTTTTCTGATTATCCCAGGAGGACTCCTGTTCTGCCCCTACTCTTACTATTTTTTTTTTTTACTGCTCTATGTTTGCCCTGATGTGCTATTTTATCCCTTTTTGGGGGGAAAATTTTGAGAGCTTGGAATTTTCTGTCCTACTCCACCATCTTCACAGAAGCCTTTCTCAATTTAATCTATTTTTAAAAATAAGTCTGTTCTAATACAGTAGTGTTGAGTTCAACGATATCAAGGAAATTTGTAATCAATCCATTCACAATTTCTTGGGTTTATAGAGTACTATGCTACCTATACTCTCTTCCTGTGTTATTTTTAATATTTTCATTACTCTTTTAAAATGATACTTTTCCATTCTCTATCCTGCAATATTTTGGTATTAAAATATCATAAAGTGAACAATGAGAATCTTAAAGACAAAAAAAATTCAAACAATATGTTAATTTCCTCACTTATGAGGATCTCTGGAATATCTGTCTCATAGATACTAAGCCTTCACATTTGTTGAACATCCTACAGCATCCTTACAAAGATCTTTCTTTGCAACTCCATATAGTAGGTAGAGGTGAAGTGAATTGCCCATAGTCCCATACCTAGAAAGTGTTCTAGCTGGATTTTGTGTCATTATGGATGTAGCTGGCTAGAAAGCCAAATCAATGATGTTTCATGAACTTTTATATCAGGTCCATCCAATCCATAAATAAGAAATTGAAACTCCCTCTATGTCTGTGAGGTCCTTTTCATCTGTTAAATGAAGGGGTTGGATTCTAGATGATCTTTAAGGCTTCTTCCAATTTGAAATCCATACTTCTATGATCCTTCTTATTTTAGATCCTCGAGCAAAGACAGCCAATGCTTATGAACTGATATTTGTAGTGTCACCTAATGAGATGATTTGATTAAAAAGATTTTAACCTGTTTTAATGAGATGAATAAAAGTGAAAGTATTTATTAGTATGGAAAAGATTTAAAAGAAAAGAAGATCCGAATGCCCTTCTTCCTACTCCTACCCTATAGAACCTAGACATCATTTTATTTGCCTTGGGATGTGGAAGAGAAATATAGTTTAGAAATAATGAATAAACACAAGCCAATAAAATCTCAAAATGCTTTCCTAGTGGTTGTAAATAACAACACTAATGACATTTAGTTAAATATATTTTTTAAAAGCTATGTTTAAATGTATATAGACTTCTCCCTGTAGGGAGGCAATAAGGGCAGGGTATAGAGAACTGGCTCAAGAATTAGGAAGACTTGGGTTCAAGTGCTGCCTTTGTTCATTCTGACTATGTGAATCTGGGCAAGTCACAACCTTTAAATGTCCAGGTAACTACGTAAAGAATTAAGTTGTAAGACAGTATTTCACCTGGATTGATAGAAGAAATCCTTACATTGATGAAGTCACAGGTGTAGACTCTTCTCCCCCCCAAAAAAATTCAATCTACCTTATACCTCTTTTTTATTGGCATAAGTTGACCAATTTTTAGATAACTACCATGATTTCTTAATTTAGTCCACTGTAGATCTATAAATATTGGAAAATCATTACCTCAAGCCTTCTCCCTTTTGAAATGAGAGAAGATATAGAGACATTCAAAATTCCAAGGCTAAAATTCTAGACAATGAATTCATAGTTCAATTTTGACACTGGAGTTTAAGATGAGAAGTGGACATTTTTTTGGCTTACTTTCAGAATTCACCTCTCCTCTGACAATTGACATCAAGCCTGATGTCGGTTATTTGTTTGCTAGGTAGAAATCACCCCATGAAACTCCCATTGTGAAATGATGAACAATTAGCCAAATCACATGACAGGACCCCCTTACTGATGTTAGCATCAACATCTTGGGATCATTTGAGGGCTGCTTTTTTTTTTTTTTAAGTTCCTTTAGAAGATCATTCAGCCTCTTGCTTCTCCTCTGATTCCCTCTTCTTGCTTTCACGTTGGTCACTTTGCTGCTTGTTAATGTTTCCACCAGAAAATGAAGAGTTTGAAGGAGATAACAGGTCAAAAGCTGTCACCTGTGTGACCTACTAGCTCCAGGAAAATATGTGATGGGAGAGGCTTAAACAATAAGTGAGATGTGATTTATGAATAATCTGTGTATTTGTATACCATTGCACAGTCATCGATTACTACAGTTAAGTAAGAGTTAATCACTCACTACCTTTTTTTCTCCTCGTACTGTAAAGAATTCAGATATTGGCCCCAATGAAGCCACAGCTTTCAAAAATATTGCAGAGGATGTGCTATAACTCCCATCAGTTCTGTTGCCATACATCCCATTAGCTTAGATTTAATTATTTCACAGTTTCTTTGTGGCAGTATTTCATATAAATCATTGAATTCCCAAGATACCTGTGCAAACCTGGCTGAAAATATGGAACAGCTTTAAGGTGTGACAGGGGACTTAAGGGCAGCTGAGCATTTCAGGAAGGCTCCTGAAGCACTTTACCTAAAAATAAATAAACTCTTCGGAGGTAACTCTTAACCACCCTAATTCATCTTCATGTCACCTTCCTGTGGTCGCAGAGAGAGGAAAAATCCACATTTCAAACAGCCAATAATTATTAATCGCTGTCACTAATTGGTTTGCATTTATCTTTCTAATTTAGCTGCAGTAATTGCTCCACATGGAAATTTTAATTTGTATTATTATATATTTATCTATATGTAACTTGCTTTGATTAGGTTCAAAAGTTAACACATTAGAAACAACAACAAAAAGCCCTTAGGACTCTGGCAAAACTTAACTCTGGACTCCCAAGAGAATGTCAAAGAAACCTTGATTATGGAAGAGTTTATTTGACTGCTTTCTGTCTCTGTCTCTCTGTCTCTCTCTCTCTGTCTCTCTGTATGTCTGTCTGTCTGTCTCTGTCTCTTTCTCTGTCTCTGTCTCTCCTCTATTCTGAAACAATAGTCTACCATAAAGAGACAATGTGGTGCAGGAGAAGAAAATTCGTTGCTTCTGGAAAAGGAGGAGATGAGTACAGGTTCCAGCTTTGCCAAAAATCTCACCTCTCACACCTATGTGATCTTGGCCAATTCACAATCTTCCTGGGCCTCAGTTTCTTCATTTTTTAAATGATGGGCTGAACTAGTTGGTTTCTGACAATCCCTTCCAATTTTAGGACTATGAATGAAAAGGAGACAAAAAAAAAGTCTTTTTCTGGTTATAATAGTCTAAGGGAGAAGAGACAAGTGCCTGAATTCAGCTAGTTGCAGCAAGATGGTGAGAAGGGGGAAGGCATAACAGATAGAATGGAGATAGAATTGACAGGACATGGAACTGATTGGATGGGTGGGATGAGGGAGAGGGAACAGTGAGAAATGACTAAGAGCTCATAAGCCTGAGAGAATGGGAAGGATGCCAGCAAGAGAAAGAGCATTGGGGAAAAGAGAATTTTGTTTTTGTTGTTTGTTTTTTTGTCTGATTGTTTCGAGGAGAGAGGACAAAGAAATGAGAACTTCATATCTGGAGATGTTGAGATGGGAGCATTGGTAGGATATTCAGGAGGCAATATCAAGAGTGTTCAGTTCTTTTTCAGTCATGTAGCTCCATTTGGGGTTTTCTTGACAAAGATACTGGAGTGGTTTGCCATTTCCTTCTTCAGCTCATTTTGGAGATAAGGAATGAAGCACATAGGGTTAAGTGACTTGTCCAGGGTCTCACAGCTAATAAGTGTCTGAGGTCAGATGTAAACTCAGGAAGATGAGTCTTCCTGATTCTAAGCCCAATGCTTTATCCACTATATTACCTAGCTGCCCTTTGATATCAAGCAAGAAGTGAGGAATACACACAAGAGTTCTAAGGAGAGGTAGAAATATGAATTTGATCAGTAGGTAGCTCAGGGACACAATGGATAGAGTGCTGGACCTGGAGGTAGGAAGCCCCAAGTTCAAATCCAGCCACAGACAATGACTAGCTGCTTGACCCTGGGCAAGTCATTTAACCCCTTTCTGCCTCAGTTATGTCTTCTATAAAATAAGGATAAAAATAACACCTTCCTTCTAGGATTGTTGTGAGAACCAAATGAGAAAACACAGGTAAAGTACTTTGCAGACCTTAAAGTACAACATAAATGCTAGCTATTATTATTAACAATTATTTCAAGTGGATAGAGCTAATTAAGTCAGAAGCATGGTAATATTACTAGCAGACAATGCAAATGAAAGAGGCCCAAGAATTCAAAGAGAAGTAGCAGTAAAAAATGAAAGAGAGAGAAAGAAGGAGGGAAGGAGGGAGGAAGAAAGGAGGGGAGAGAGAGAAAGGGAGGGAAAAAGAAGGAGGGGGGAAAGAGAGTGAGGGGAGAGAAAGAGAGAGAGAGAGAGAGAGAGAGAGAGAGAGAGAGAGAGAGAGAGATTCATTAAGTCCTTACTATGTGCCAGGCACAGGGAATACAAATACTACAAGCAAAAGAGGTGATCCCTGCCCTACCCTCAAGGAGTTTATATTCTACTAGGCACAGACAACACATTAAGAGGAACTGGGAAGGGGAGCTGTTATCCTGACAGGGAGGTTGAAACCTGAGTCTGATCAAGAGAGGTCAAAAGAACCATGAAATCGTAATGTCATAGAAGTCAATGGAGGAGAGTGGATCAAGTTGAGGGAGTGGTCTGAGGGACAAATGCTAAAAAAAAATGCAAAGAAAGATGAGGGCAGGTAGAATACAAAGGACCATATGGAAACACACACATATTTTCAAAAGAGTTGTAAAGAATCTTGTGCACAAATTCCACAAAAGAGATGTCATTTCAATGATACTTTGCAAACCTGCCCACATTAACAACGGTAAATTGCTTTGTTCTTTCTGCTATATACCTCCCTCACTATGAGAGAAAAGCCTTCCTAAATGTACAAAGTTTCAATGAAAATGGAAGAAATAGGTTCTTTTCTATGTCATGAAATTGTCAGAGAAAATGGGGAAAAAATTTCACTCCAAGAAATTTAATCTGAGTGAGGAGAAATTCCCATAATTAAACACTTGAGAGTCAGCCTCACTTCTGGCTATGCATTCTTGCATCTCATTTTTACTATCAGCAAAAAGAGATGCAATAATACTTACTTAAGCCATTAACCATTTACTGAGCCCCCATACTCGTTACTTAAACTTTCTTAGATGTTTCAGAAGGTACTTTCTAGATCTGTAGTGGGTCTGAGTTATTATTCTGAATGTTAATGATTACAGGTTTGCATTGTAGATAGCCATGGTTCAGGTGCTCTTAAGCTGGTATTATATTTGAGAGAACTGATATACTTGGATGAGAAAAAATACATTTTTATTTTTATTAACCTCCAACTGAAATTTAGTGTTTCCTTTAATTATGAATTTTAGCAATAAAATGTTATTCTGAGAGGGATTCATTCCAAAGGTTCCAGTGATTCCATATCACCTTCAGGAACATATATAAAATCTTCCTTTTTGTTTTTAAAACACTTTGCCACATGCTCCCTTCCTACCTTTCCAGTTTTTTTTAATGCTTACTTATTCCCATATAATCTAAGATCTTACGACACTGGCCTCTTTCTTGTTCCTCCCACCAGATTGTATCTCCACACTCCTGGCATTTTCACTGGCTGTCCCCCTACTCTTGGGATGCTCCATCTCCTCATCTCCATCTTCTGGCTTCCCTGGATCCCTCCAAGTCTCAGTTAACATCCCATGTTCAGTAATAAGCCTTTCCTAGTCTTCCATAACCTTAATACCTTCCCTCTGAGATTATCTCCAAGATATCCTGCATATATTTTATTTGTACAAAGTTGTTTGAATAATGTCTCCCTCACTTATCTGTGAGCTCTTTGTTCCTGAGATCAGGATCATGTTTTTGCCTTTCTTTGTATTTCCAGTATTTGGCACAGTGCTTAGCACACTGTTATTGCTGTCCAGTCATTTCAGTCTGGTCTAACTGACACTATTTGGAGTTTTATTGGCAAAGACACTGGAGTGGTTTGCCATTTCCTTCTCCAGTTCATTTCACAGATAAGGAAACTGAGGCAAACACAGTTAAGTGGCCCACCCAGCGTCACACAGCTAGTGTCTGAGGCCAGATTTGAACTCAGGAAGATGAGTCTCCCTGACTCCAGACCTGACTATCCTCTGCTTCACCTCGCTGCCATTTCTGGCATATAGCAGATGCTTTGTAAATTCTTGTTGACTTGACTTGTCTAACATGGCCATGGTACAAAAATGATTAAAAACTCCTGTCTTAGTTGCTTCTGCTTATTAGATGTAAAAGCTAGAGGAAAAGGGAAAGTTTTCTCCTTTTAAAGGGAAAAGGATATACCTCATTTAGAAGCTCAAAGAAATGCCACTGACCAGATGGATGACCATAACAGAAAAATAGGCAGACAGAAATGGGCCAAGAGGCTCAAGTGACAAGAAGTTGGTGATAAGTTTTCTGTGAGAGTCTCTAAGTTTGGTTTGGGGTCTGTTATAAGGAAAAATAAATGATTGGCTTATCAAGCACTGGACCTGCATATTATTAGCAAAATTGAGGGGTACAAAATTGCAAGTCTGAGGAGGAAAAAAGTTATTTTATTTGTACTCTCGTTAACTCTGTGTGTTATCCCATATAATAGTGATTCTTTGTAACTTCACAATCATGTTTTGTGAATCAGTATTAACAGTTTATTTTTCAATGACCTATAAATAAGTATATGCCTTAATGTCTTTCCTCAAAGGCCTCATCAGCCATACTTAATGACTACAACTTTAAAAGGAATTATTACAAGGAGCATAAATAGGTACTGGGGATAAATCAGCCTTTATGAGCAGACAGAACTCCACTCTATCCAGTTCAGCCTTGGGGCCAGAGCCATGAAGTGAAGCACAAAGTACTTGAAAATCTTCCATGATGTTGGCTGAGGTTTCAGAGGCTTCTGTGTTCAAACTTGGGAATGGTCAAATAGTCTGTAAAGGTCCAGAAGCAAAAGGTGGCTTGGTACATGCAAGGAGAGATCAACATCAGCTTTTCAACAGAGACTATGGACAGTCAAAGGCAAAGGGATTTTCTCTAAGAGGAATAAAATGGTAAGTAGCAGGAAGAAGATGAATCTAAGGGCTTAAACAAAAATAAAAGTCCAGGAACCAAAACAAGGACCAGAAAATTTCATGAAGGACAGTTTAAAGGGAGAGTTTTTGCATGTTCAAAGAACTTTCAATTTCCCACATACAGTGAGATGAGGGCTCCTACAGACTAATAAGCCCAAGTACAGGAGACTAGTTGTAACCATCTGGATCATCTAATGGACCACCAATTTGGGAGGTTCCAGCTCACCCCTGGATCTGCTTCTCTATTAAGTCACATACCCCAAAAGTTGCTTTTAAAAATACAGTTAGGATATCAGATTCTGTGACTGTCTTTGTCACTTTCTCCTAAAGAGCGAAGTTCAGAATATATAGGTTAGTGGGGGCAATTTTCAATCAATTGAGCTTTTCAGTTATTTGGTACTCAGATGCTAGATAAACAGAATTTAGTTGCAGTATTAGTTTGTCTTTCAAATGAGCAATTAGCATGATTCTTCTATTTGCCCTGTAGAGCAAAACATTCCTAGTCTTCATAGAAAACTCATTTCTGTCATCCCCTTAGAGTCAGTCTGAAGGAATGGCAAATGGATTCCTCTTTTCAAAAAACCTTCCTTCCTTTGTTTTAGCAGAGTAAATCTTTTGAATCCATAGGTTATAAAGCAGGTTGGACCGTGGAAAATCATGGTTTGGACTAATCAAAATTCACTTTGAAAAAGAGAGAACAAATTGTAAAAACTGACTATACTTAATGATGGATCATAAGCTTGCGTCATAATCCTTATCGTCAATCTTCCCATATATTGCACATGTGAGGTGATAGGTGATGTTTCCCCTTTTCTAACTACTGAAAGAGCTCTCTATCACAAGGATGACATTATTTTGTCATACCAACATTTGCTAGGAAAATTTATATTCTAAATACAACATTATGTTGTCAGTGTTGCTAAGACGTGGCCAATGTAATTCAATTCAATAAGCATTGATGACTTGCGTGTTATGCACAAAACACAGGACTAGGTGCTACGGATACAATGACCAAAATAAAAACAAAGCCTTCCACATAAGTAGCATCCATTTGACTGGGAGAATCTTCAGAAATGAACAGACAGATAAATATAAAATAAACTGAAGGAGACAGTACTAATGACTAGAAGAATCAGGAAAAGCCTCCCATAGGAGGCAGTATAGCAGCTGAAGGAAGCTAAAAGAGAATAACAAGCAATGCTAAGCAAGGAGTTCCTCCCATGCATTCAAGCAAACTTGTGTGAAGGCACAGAGGGAGAAGTAATGCCAAGTTCAGAGAACAATAAGTGGGTTATTCCTGCCAGAATATAAAAAGGGGTAAGGTGAGCTATGCGAGGTAAGAGCCATTTTGTGAAGTGCCTTAAACTTAAGAGTTTATAGAGAGAAAATAGGGAGCTACTGAAGACTCTTGAGGACAGGAGTGTCATCATCAGATGTGAGCTTTAGGAATATTACTATGGCATCTGTGTAGAAAACAAATAGGGGAGGGGAGAAACTGGAATCCAGGAACCCTATTATAACTGGTTGGGGGGCCCATCTGTCAAGCACAGCTAGCAAAATGAAAAGTCTAGTTTGATTATCCAACATATAAATAAATTAATGAAAAAATTGTTAAACATTACTATGTACAAAGCATATTGGTTAACCTAATGTAATAGTAATCAGTTTAGCAAGATACTTAGCACTAAGTGCTAAGTGTGGAAGGTGCAAACTCTGTCCCACTGTTGAAAAGGCATGAAATCCCCTGTTGATGTGGAAGAAGGGGATTGGCTGAGCCCCTGTTGATGT
>CM053585.1:486924662-486941354 GCA_028646515.1 Pseudochirops corinnae | reverse complement strand
TCTTCCCAATTTTTCTTCCACTTCCCTTATTTGGTTTTGAAAATCCTTCTTCAGCTCATCTCTAGCTTTAAGGCATTCTTCATGTTTATTGGAGGCCTCTGGTGGGGGCGCTCTGGCTGCGCTCTCCTCCTCCCTCTCTCTCCCATGATCTTTCTTTTCCCCAAAGAAGGAATCTAGGGTTTGGGAGCTGTTCTTACTTGTCTTCTTATGCTTGTTCTTACTCATGGTTGTTCAGACTGTGAATTTTTTTTAAAAAATCTCTGTGGGGCTCTGCTTCCAGAAGGGAAAGCTCTGTCCCAAATTGCTGGGGTCCTCCCGGCAGCCATAGACTTCCGGCTGACTGGAAATTGAAGACTCCAAGACCGAGGCCCAAGACGACGATCCGGATCCAGGCCGCTCAACGTGACAGCCCTGGCCTGAAAACAATCCCTCAGTCCCCCTGCTGTTTGCAGGCCGTGGGCGGGAAGCTATAACTTGGAGGCGGGTGCAAAACCTCTGCCTTTCTCTTTTCCTGCTCTGGAGACCTTTCGGTGGGACTGCTTATCTCCCCCTTTCACAATCCCCACTCGCAGCTGGTGCTAATCCCTGGTGCTAATCCGATCACCTGAGAGGGTTCTCTGCACCTCCTGCCCAGCCGCCCCTGGGGCGCAGCCGTGGCTTCAGGCCAGGCTGGTTTCCCAGTGCTGATATGGTTCCTCCTAGCCGAGCTGACTTTAGTGGGAAGTATCCTTGTGTGCATTTTGGAGTTTAGAGTCCTATTTTATGGGTACTTTGGGGTGGCTATCCAAAGACCCAGGTTTTACATCTGATGCTGTCACTTACTACAAACCAGAAGCCACAGAACTCTCTCAACCTTAGTTTCCCAAGCTGTAAAATTCAGATAGCATGTGCAGTACCTTCCTCATTGGGTTGTTTATGAGAAAAGTGCTTGTAATCTTGCAAAGAACTATATAGGTGATCTAATATCAATAAAACTAACAAATATGATAATAATGCATAAGTTTTCATTAACCTAGTTTGAAAGAACTCAGAAGCTCTAGTTCAAACCTTGTTGAGGTCAGAATCCCAAGGACAATAACGGGGAATTTCTAACTTGTTACACAGGTTTCAGTCTTATCTGCCCAATAGACCCGGGAACTCCTAGAGTGGAGGCATTGTGTGGTAGATGTCCTTGTTCTTTGTAACTCTTACAACACACCTGGTAGAGAATTAATCACGTGGCATAAACATTTAAGGCCAATTTCACATTTTTTAAGGGATAGAAGATCCTTGAAAGCAAGAACCAGATATATAATTCACCTTTATGTTTCCTCAATCATCTTGAGCTGTAGGCTGCAAGTTGTTGTTGTCGCTCTTGTTCAGTTGTGTCTGACTCTTCTTGACCCTATTTGGGGTTTTCCTGGCAAAGATACTGGAGTGGGTTACCATTTCCACCTCCAATTCATTTTATGTGAGGAAAGTGAGGCGAGCAGGGTTAAGCAACTTTCTAAGGATCACATAGCTAATAAGTATCTGAGGCTGGATTTGAATTCAGGTCTTCTTGACTCCAAGCCTGGTGCTCTATACTCTAGGCCGCCTAGTTGCTATAAGTAGGGAGTGCTTAATACATGTTTACATCAAGAATTACACGTAAAAGTAGCTTCCATCTACATAGCACGTTATGATTTACAAACTGTGTCCTTTACTTTATATCCTTTTTGACATAGTGCGTTATCGTTCCCATTCTGCAGACAGAAAACTGAGGCTCAGAGATATTTAAATCTGATTGCCAGTATTTTCAGTCCAATCCAAAAAATGAAGGATTGAATAATATAACTGACTCTTTGGAATACTGTATTCTCTTTGCTCTCTATCTTGAAGAAGAATGTTCATCCTGATTCTGTTTTTCCTTTGTGACAGATGTCAGAGTATAAAAGCAAGAATCTAGCAATTCAGCTCTTTTGAGCCACCAAAAAGTTCATTCCTGAAAAATGATCTTTTATACATAATATAATTTTAATGTAAAATTGAGTTTGGGGTAGTGTAGGTTTATCTACTAGGGAAATGGGAAGCCTCTATACTCTTCTCAGAGAGCATGTTCATTTGTCAAACCTTTGTTCACAGAGCATCTTGTCAGTCTGACTAGAGGCAAGTCATAAAGGATGTTGTCTTTCAACCTGACTCTCAGCTTTCCTTCTGAAATATTTCCTAAGAAATTTCTAAGACTTTCCTTCCTAGCCTTTTAAGTCTAAGTATCTGAGGAGAAGAAAATGACTGGATATTACATATAACAGCATCTGAAATAGGACTTTAAAAAATGTATCCTAAATGGTCCATAATCAACCCACTGAACTATTAGTCCTAAGATTATAGAGCTTTACTTCTGGCAAGTGCTTCTCAAACTGTGGGGCAGAGAAATCCTGTGAGGATGGCAAAAAGGAAAGGGAAAAATCATAGCCTGTCCAAGCTAAGAAGGAACCTAGATAGTCCAACTGCTTCATTTTGCAAACGAGAATTCTGGGGCACAGAGAGGTGAAGGCCATTTCCTAACATTAGACTTCCAGCTAGCTGCTGACCTGAAACCTAAAGCCAATTTCCCTGGCTAAAGGTATTTCCATTACAGCCTACTGTCCATATGTTTAGTGGTGATTGTGATGATAGAGTAAAGCCAATGTCTTCCTAAAGAGGTCTAGCCACTGGGCTTCTTCCCTCTTAGATCCTCTTTCTATGAGACATCTCTCCAGTTTATCATTGCTTGTTATGCCATCAGGGAAGCTGAGACTAAAGAGTTTAGGGCTCTTATCTGGTTTAAAAACAAATTACAAAAGAGGGCGGTGGTGTTTCTCCCTGTTATAAATTTCTCCAGAGCAGCTAAGTGGTGTACTGGATTCAGGACTGGTCCTAGAGTCAGAAAGATTCATCTTCCTTAGTTCAGATCTAGCATCAGAAACTTACTAGCTGTGTGACCCTGGACAAGTCATTTCACCCTGTTTACCTCAGTTTCCTCATCTGTAAAATGAACTGGAGAAGGAAATGGCAAACCACTCCAGTATCTTTGCCAAGAAAACCCGGAATGGGGTCATGAAGAGTCAGACATGACTGAAACATCTGAATGACAAAATCTCTTTATGAAAAAAATGTGTAGAGAAGCACTTGAAATGTTTCCATTAGACAATCAGGCTTCTGTGTGCTTCACTTTGGGCTGACAGGTTATTGAGATGCAAGATGAAACAAAATGTAGACTTTGTGTGCAAATCCAAATCACACTAGCCTACTATTTCTTTATCAATCGATATTTATTAAGCACTTACTATGTGTGAGGATCTCTGAGAATACCTGAGACCAATTCAGAGTGTAAGGCATTAAAAGTTCATTCTTACTTGCATGGTCAGGGAGTTTTATGAAGAGATGGAGCTTGAGCTGATTGGCTCTTCAAAGATGGCTAGGATGTGGATAAAGAGAGGAAAGGGAGAGATTTATACTTTGAAGAATCGGTAGAAACGAAGGAACTGAGGTAAAAAAAAAAAACAAACCAAAAAACCAAAAACAAAACCCAGAGTGTGTGCCACAGTGATCACTAATCAGATTGGTTTGGTCGAGCTGCTTTTCTTCTCCTCAAAACCCTTTACCATCATCCCACTTGCCTTTTCCTTTCCTCTGATTTCTGAAAATGAAGTGACCTTTCTCTTTGCCAAAGTAACCCCTTTTTCTTGTTAGCTGAATCTCAACCCTTCCTACCTTCAGTAAATCATCCCTTGCCTCCTCAGTCATCCTTCCTCCCTCCCTCCCTCTCTCCCTCTTCAACATCAATCACTACATTAATTCCTTACTGCTTTACAGTATTTTCAAATCTTCTTTCCTAAAACTCACCCCAACCTATAATCATCCTGTGTTCTCTAGATCCTACCATATCCTCAAGTAACAACTGTCTTCCTCTTCCTAACTAAACTCCTTTTCAATCAAACTTCCCCCCACCCCAGAGCTGCCTACATTCCTTGTACTCACTTTTTCACCTTTCAGTCACCCTTTGCAATTTGAAACCATCATTCAAATGAAACTGCTCTCTCCAAGCTTCTCAGGAATCATTTCATTGACAGATTTAGTGTTCTCTTTTTCAGGTTCTCATCCTTCCCTATGTCTCAGCTGGTTTTATCCCCAATAACTACCCTTTCCTCTTAGAAATTCCTTTCTGGGTTTGTATGACACTGTTCTATCCTGGTACTTCTCCCACCTGTCCAACTATCTCCTCAGTTTCCACTGATAGATAGTCATATCACACCTCTTCATAATACCTAAGACTCTGTCCTGTGTTGTCTTCTCTTTTCTCTCCACTTTGTCTTGGTGATCTCATCAGTCTCCATGGATTTCACTATGTTCAGACGACATATACACTCATAAGGATGTGTGTATGCATGTAGATATATGGATGGATATATTGACAGATATATGTAAACACATGTATATTTGAATGTATAGATGTATATATGGATGCATGTGTGTATCTATATCTATATTTATACCTAATTCTAGTCTCTCCTAATGTCCCAGAGAGATCTCAAACTCACCAGGTCCAAAATTTGTTTATTAACTTCACCTCCCTCCCAAAACTTCACTTCTATTGAACTTCTTTATTTCTGACAAGGGCACCAAAGTTCGTTGAGACTCCCAGATGCATAACAGTGACATTATCCCCTACTACTCACGTTGTCTCCATATAAACAATCAGTTGTCAATTTTTAAATTTTATTAACACTTCTCCTATCTGACCCCTCCTCTCTACTCAGAAAGCTAGCACCTTGACTGAATTTGTCCTCCTTATATAAAGACTGGACTATCCCAATGGTTTTCTATTTCTTCCACTTTCTTTATGTTTTTCCCAATTAAAATCCGTTATTCATATGTGGTGCAGTTCTGACCATGTGAGTCCTGTGGTTGATCAGTTGCAGTCGCTCCCTATTACTTCTAGGATAAAACATAAATTCTTCTGTTTGGCTTTTAGCGCCCTTCACATCCTGGCCCTAATCTATCCTCCCAATCTCATTAGATATTGTCCCTTTTTTCTCACTCTATAGTTGAAACGAGACAGCCTTCTCTCTGTTCCTTACAGACAAAACTTTATCTCCTATTTTTCTACTTTTGCACTGGCCATCTCCTATGCCTGGAATGGGGTCCCTCTTTATATTTTTCTCAGACAAGTGATGGACTCAGGGTACAGGCTGATTCATATATATTTTTGGACATAGCCTATGTAGGAATTTGTTTTGTTTGAATATATATGTGTATATACATACATACATATATACATATATATCACAAGGACTTTTTTTAAAAGAAGGCAGAGGAGGAAGATAAGAGGTGAGAGGGAGAAAAATAGATTTTTATTGATTGAAAAATAAAATTTAAAAATTTTTAAAAATCTCCTGAATTGTAGCAAAACATTTCCCTTTCTTCTCCCCAAAGAAGACATTGTTTGAACAGCAAGATTTCTAAATGCACTTAACAGGTGATTCAGCATCCTAAAATTGGGTTTACATAGACCTCTTCAAAAATTTGTTTTTTTTCAACTGAAACCAGATCTGAAGACAATTGACTTTCCCCCTGACCTTAGAAAAAGGTAGAGCCTTGTCTCTTGTCCAGGCTCCAGAGCCAAGGCAGATGGGACTTGGAATAAATTGTATGTGAGCTTGTTTATTAAATATTTAAGATAATCCCACATTCCTCTTGCAAGGAATTCCCCAGGTTCATTTACTTTTTGCCCAATGCTGTTTACATTTGTCAGCAGCTGCCATGCCAGGTCCCACTCTCTTTTGCAGACAAATCTACTAACAAAAGCCCCACTCAGACCATCCTAAATGAATTTTTTGAGATTTATTTTTTAAATGACCATAAACTTTTAAAACTAGAAGGGACCTTGCGGATGCTCCAGTTCAGGGGCATCCAAGTGGTTTGGAGAGGAGGAAGATCATAGGGTTAGCATTGCTTTCCTTTGAACTAAATACAGGTGATTTAGTGCCATGACTTCATTTTACAGGTGAGGAAAGTGAGGCTCAGAATTAAGTGCCAAAACCAAGATTTGAAACCTGGGCTTCGACCTCCAAAGGAAGCATTTTTTTTTTCTTTTAGGAGTGGGGAAGGTAGGACAATTGTGGTTAAGTGACTTGCCCAAGGTAACCTAGCTAGTTTTGTGTTAAGTGTCTGGGTTCTGGATTTGAACTCAGGTCCTCCTAACTCCAAGGCCAGTGCTCTATTCACTGCAGCACCTAGTGGCCCCAAGGCAGCATTTTTTAAAGAACACTGGCTACCAAGTGACTGACAAAATGAGAAATCTTTTCCATGTGGGCTCCCTGAGAGGGACATGAAATATTAGCTAAAGCACTGGACTTGGCATTAGGAAAGATCTGGCTTTAAATATTGCTTCTGACTTACTATGTGTGTGATCAGGCAGCCCTCTGAACTTCAGTTTCCTCATCTATAAAATGAAGCTAATAATGCCGGGAGAACTTAATTCATAGGGTTGGGTAGAGGACCAAATGAGATAATATATGTAAAAGGTTTTGTAACTCTTAAACTTAAATGTGTGTGTATATTCGCATATATGTTAGATTGTAAGGTTCTTGAGGGCAGCAGTCATCTTATGCATCTTTTGATATACTCAGAGCTTAGCACAGTACCTGGCGCATAATGCCCTTAATAAATGTTTACTGACTGATTTATTGCTATATGTATATTCACATTCATAGACATATATATATGTGTGTGTATCAGCCATAATTCAATAAATTTAAGTTTTAGGCATTTCATGAAGGATAGTGAACTTTTTTAGGGCCATGTGGCTCCAAAAATTGTGCAGAGTTCAGTTAAAGACATTTCAGGGAATTAATTCCTTCTGGCCTATTAGCTCAAGTGTGTCAACTAATCAGTTACACAAATTTCTCAGGAAGGCTTTACCCTAGCAGGTGTGAGACAGGAACATTAGACATCAAGTACTGAGACTATTGATCTCATTTTACAGAACGGGAAACTGAGGCCAAGCAAGTTTAAATTACCTGTCCAAGGTCACACAGATTCATTTATAGTCACTACAACTTTAGTAAAACCTGGACTTCTCAGCAATGTTTTCTGATCTCCCTCCACACAATCTTATTTTTATTACTTTCATCGGTCACACTGTTTGCTACTGCTCATCACAGTGCCTAGTACATAGCTGAGGTTTATTAAGTACTTGTTGATTGATCGGCTGTCTTCAGAATTTTTCGTGACCCTAACAGTCTGGGTATGGGTGATCCTGTTGCTTCTCTTGTTTGTCTTGTTCATTAGCTTTTAAATCTACTCCAGAGAGCAAATCCAAAAACAAAGTCTCACAGTTTCAATAAAAATCCAAAGGGCCTGGTGACCATTCCCAAGAATTTCTGCTGTCATGCTCACACAATAAACTTCCAGCCTGGAATGATATTTAATAAAAATTGTAGCTTCTTTACAGACAGCTGATCCCATGAAGGCTTACATCTTGAACCGTCTCCTGGAATCATTCAAGCATGAAGAGCACCCCAGAGTTCTAATTGCTGCGAGGTTTCATGTACGGAAACAGACACAGGCAATCACACATTGGGGCACGCAGGTGGTGGAGCTTTGTCCAGATTCGATTTTTACAGCCTGTCTTCAAAGAAGTGGTCTTAGTTTTGTCATACTTAACAGGGGGATGGTAGGGTTAACTCGGAGTCAAGAAAAAACTATTTATCAAATATGACCCTAGGCAAAACACTTACACTTTGTGAGACTCAGTTTCCTCATCTGTGAAATGGGAGAAACAATAGTATCTTTCTCACAATATTAGGAGGATCAGATGTGCGGAAAGAAGGAAGAGAGGAAGGAAGGAAGGAGAAAGGGAGGAAGGAAGGAAGGAAATATATAAAACATATGCAGGTACATATATACACACATATATTTGTGTGTATATATGCATATATGTATACATAAACATAAATATAGGCTATATATATGTATATATATATGTGTGTGTATATATATATATATAGCCTATGTGCCAAGCATTGTGCCAATTGCTTTACAATTATTATTTCACTTGATCCTCACAATAATTCTCGGTGGTAGATGCTATTAGGATCTTCATTTTACCATTGAGAACATTAAAGCAGAGAGGTTTTAAATGACTTGTTCAGGGGTGTTTTGAGGCTAGATTTGAACTCAAGTCTTCCTGACTCCAGGCGCAGCACTCTATCCACTGTTCTACTTAGTAATCTTGTGTGTGTGTGTGTGTGTGTGTGTGTGTGTGTGTGAAGCACTATGGCTGGCTTTCAATATTGGTAGAATATTGTAGAATATTGGTAGAATAGCTTCCTATCTGGTATGATTTGCGAGCAATTAAAATGTTCCTTAGTCTTTAAATGTCTCCCCTACTGACCTGGAATGGTTTCTGAAATTTTCACCTTTACACTAAAACATTTGAGTCCAGAGGCCCCTGTTATAATGAGGATATATTCTAAAGAAAGAACAGTGTGACAGAAAGAGGACTAGAACTGGAGGGATAATCTGAGTTTGAGTCCTAATTTTTTCTGTAACTGCACAGAACAGAGGCTTTTACCTCCTCACCTATAAACTGGGGGATAATATCTACCCCACTTCCTTCACAGGGATTTAGTAGGGTGCTCAGCAAACCTTAAAACACTATTTGTTTAGTCATTTCAGTTGTGTCTGGCTCTGCACGATCCCATTTGGGGTTTTCTTGGCAAAGACAGTAGAGAGGTTTGCCATTTCCTTCTCCAGTTCATTTTTACAAATGAGGAAACTGAGGCAAACAGGGTTAACTGACTTGCCCAGAGTCATACAGCTAGTAAGCATCTAAGGCTGAATTTTAATTCAGATCTTCCTGACTCTAGGCCTCAGGTTCTATCCTCTCTGCCACCTAACTGCCCCTAAAACACCAAAGTCTGTGATATAGAATGAAGAATAGTAAATTTGAAGTCACGTGACCTTGGCAAAGTCATTTACTTCCCTGGGGTTCAGTTTTCTCATTGGTGAAATGAGGGTGAAGGGCTAGGTGATTTCCAAGGGTGCATCCCTGATCAAGTTAACCCAAAAACACATCAGAGCAAGTAGAATAGTTAATATCTGGTAAGAAAGGACCTGTGGGATAATGAGATAGAATTATTGCTCAAGAATCCTCAATTTTCCCTTTTATTTCCATAGGGAAGGATTCCTTCCTCCCACTCTAAGTGCTGAGGACCTACCTATTCTCAGGAATGTTATCATCCAATTTCCTGACTTTGATGAAAGTATAGCTTCAACTGGGACTCCTAAGGTAAGTGTCCTTAAGCTAAGCTGGAGGCGTATCTATGTAACTCCCCAACCCCACTGCCAAGATCATACCATTGTAAGGCTTAGAGCTGGAAGCTGAAGAATACAGAAGCCACACTCATCAGGGACCATCTGTTGATAGCTGAGGAAACAGAAAGAGGACATAGCCGTTTCTTGTTCCCCAGTGGAGTTACCCTGAACACACGGGTTTTTCTTCCATCATTTTCCATTTTGGCAGGTTATGGGAAATGTTTGCTTACTCTTCCCCACAGATTTGGAGTGCTTTCGTGGGAGAGTGTGGCCCTAATTCATATGGGTCCTTTGAAGTACTTGATTATTCCTGCTTTTGACTTAAACACAAATGCATGTGATAATATTGTTTCTTTTGCCTTTTTTTTTTTTTTTAGTTAAGTAAATGGTCATGTTTAGGAGAAAAAAATGTTATTATTATGATTGGCAAGTTTTGTATAAATGGAAATGCTTAAATGATGGCTCAGGTGCTAAAGTGGTGAGTAAGGGGGAGTATATTCCCCTTAAAAATTTGGGCAGCTAAGGTAGCAGAGTGGATAGAAAGTTCAGCCTGCAGTCAGGAAGACCTGAATTCAATTTTGACCTTAGACACCAGGCAAATCATTCAAACTGTTTGCCTCAGTTTTCTCATCTGTAAAGTGGGGATAATAGAATTGACCTCCTGGGGTTGTCGTGAGGACCAAATGAGATAACTGTAAAGTGCTCAGCACAGTGCCTGGCATACAGAGGGCGGTACATAAATGTTAATATTAACTAATTAGTACTGATATTAAGAGAGTTAGCCCTAGAACTGTGAGAGAGCTTGAGCATATTCACATCCTTCTTTGGGAATCTAGGGGAATCCCTCCCCAAAGGTAAGGGAAGCCTGTACTGAGTTGACCTGACCAGAAGGTGAATAAAGAGATCACGTGTTCTCTGTGAAGGGTATGAGATGCTCCAGTGGATGATAACCCTATGAATGCATTATGCTATGATCTAGAAACATTTGGATAGTTCGATCATTTCATATGACCTATATACACTTGGATATGATTCAAGAGGTATTAGTAGGCATTAGGAATTGATGCTGAAAAGTAGTTGGGACCTGGCCTGTCTGTATGTCATAATCTTTTAGTTACAATGCTTATCTATCATGGAAAAGGCTATCTTCTAACTCATTCTTAGTCATGATTGCACACAGCAAGCCTTTACTACCTGTAGAATGTTTGATGACTTTATTTTCAATATATGCAGATATTGTACACTTGTCCAGGACATAAGAACTAGAATCAGGAGAGAACCAAAAGATTATCTAGTCCAACCTCCTCATTTTGAGCCACGCATGGGGAAGTGACATGGTGACTTACCCAAAATCACAAAGGCAACAGTTAGCAGAGCCAGGTTTAAACCTCAATTCCTCTAAGTTCAAAGCCAACACTGTTCATACTGCCCCTCCCTTTCCAAATTGAGCATCATTTAGAGCCCTGCCAACTCTTCAAATAATGGGCGTGAGCAAAATGCTCAGGTAACCAAGCAAATTGGGATGCAAAGTGATTTTATAATGAAATATTGTTCTCAAAGGCAAGAATTTTTTTTCCAAAATGGCATGCCTCCAAATAAATATTGATTAAATACTTATTTAAAAAGAGCTTAGGTAACTTGGTGGGCCACAATCTTGTTATGCCTACTGTTATATATAATAGGACAT
Organism: Pseudochirops corinnae; assembly: GCA_028646515.1. Lineage (NCBI taxonomy): Eukaryota > Metazoa > Chordata > Mammalia > Diprotodontia > Pseudocheiridae > Pseudochirops > Pseudochirops corinnae. The sequence goes on along the minus strand of CM053585.1, from coordinate 486,930,343 downwards.
TAAGCCCTCTGCTCTCAGGGCACAAAAGGGAGAGGTGCTTGCAAGATCTAATGAAGCTATTTTTCTATTTCTCTTATATGGTCTTCTACAAGGCTAATGTTTCATTCTTATTTAATGGAGAAATCCACGCATAGGATGATGGGACACAAAGCAAAAGACAAGAAATTAACTGGACCATCATAATCATGGGGCAAGGGCAATTGATCTTCCCCATTCTTGCCTTATTTTTTTTTTAAAAGCAAGTACCAGAGAGTTTTTTTTTTTCCTGTTTGAACAGCAGAACACCAATACAAGACAAGAAGACCCAAAGGAAATTAATTTCAATACATAAGTCAAGTTGCGCTGAAGGACTACTTGGCTGTTCATTTTCTAAGCACTTGTTACATTTCCATTTTTATGATACTAAAATTTAATTTTATTATAAATGCAATTTAGGTATGAATAAATAAGTGTATTATCTTTTAAGCTTTGCCCCATCCTCTGGGTTCGTTAGCAATAAAAAAAACTGTCATGTTTTCAGAGGACATTCAGTCATATTATGACTTTGTCCCACTTGAGAGAGGCAGGGCTGCTGAGCAGATAGAGAGCAAACCTCTGAATTAGAAAGCCTTGGGATCAAGTCTGATCACTAACACAAATTTGCTATGTGACCCTGGGCATCTTACTTAATAGCTTGGAACTCCAGGTTAGACTAAACTTTGCAAGCATTTCTCTGGCAGAGTAAGTATCATTACGCCATAGAATTCATCGGTTCAGATAAAATTTTTTTTATTTTTAAAACAGTATATAACTTGGTTTAATAAATTTTTTCTGTAATAAGAAACCCGAAGGCAATAGTGGCATTATTGACATTTCCAACAGTATTGAAATGGCATGAATTGCAAAGAGGCAGAAGGTAACCTCTTGCAAAGTGTGTTCCTTGTTAGATATTCTGATCAACTCTACCTTGAGCAATATTAGACCTAAATGTAGCAGTGTCCTGGTAAATGTTTAAAATAGGCTCTGGATGGGTGGGTGGGTAGATATATGTACAACACATTTTTCAGTTTCCTCTGAATTGTTAATGTTTTCTCCTTCACTTTCTTAAGTCTAGACAATCAACAAAACAATAAATTAAGCCTAGATTTGTAGTGCTTGCCAATTACTGATGTGTAAATGTTCACAATGAAAATTTAACTATCAGCTCTATTTGAGCTGACTCCAGCACACCTCTGTCCAAATCCTAGGAACTCCTCAATGGTTCCTATCAGGGTAAGATGCAGTGACTAGCACTCCACACAGTGATGAGTTTGTGCTGAAGTAGCTAAGATGTGGGTCCCAATCCTGCCTTTGGCACTTAATAGTTTTGTGACCTTGGACAGATCACTTTACCTGTTTTATCCTTAGGTTCCTTTTTCTGTAAAATGGGGATAATAATATCATCTATCTTACAGAGTTGTTGGGATCAAATGAGATAATATAGGTAAAGCATTTTAGAAACCTTATAGCACTGCATAATTAATATTGTTTTTTAACTCTAAATACAGTGAATATAATCCAAATACGTGTACATATATATGTTGCTGCTAATAGAATGTAATCTCTTTAAAGATAGAAACTCTAATTTTTGTTCCCTTTCCATTTCCAATACCTAGCACAGACGCTAGCACACAGTAGGTGCTTAATAAATGTTTATTGATCATTTGACACTGGTTGACACATCCACATCTTTAGCCCTTGAAGCAAACTATACTACTGTTAAGAATGATGAACCAGAGGCTGTGAATAATCACTAACCATTAAAGAAATATACAACCATTTCATTCAATTGAAGAAATGTTCACTGAGCAGAGCAGGGGATGTATCAAGTTGGATAAAGGATAAGAGCAGACTGAAAGTGAAGAGATCTCTGTACCAGATGCACAACTACCAACAGTTCCTTTTGTGACCATGGGCCTGGAATCTAAACTTTCTAGGCCCAACTTCTGCATTTGCAAATTGACTCCTCTCTCATTTTCTATACCATGTACAAAGTACTAAGGCAGAAACAAAGACACATTATACTCCCTAGGACTCAAATTTGCTAAGTTAGGAAAATGTACTGATGCACTTCAGAAAGATTTTCAACATCTAGGGTATAAAAAACACCAGATTTGTAGCATACTTACTGCTACTAGCATAACTTTGTCTAAGTTACTCTGGGCCTCAGTAGCCTCATCCATAAAACGAGAGGATTGAATTAGATACTGTCTGTGGGCTCTTCTGACTCTAAATCTATGATTCCAAAAGAAATTTAAATCAACTAGCCTCTAATTATCATAGTTAATCAAGGTCTCAAGGGAATTCACATTCCCATTTCAAATCTGACATCCACAAAGCTATGATTGCCCAGTCCCTTCTAGGTCTGTGCTGTTTGGCCAACTTATCGCAAAAGCACTTAACCCATGTGACCTTCCCCATATATTTATCCCTTCAGCCTGTGAATGGTTTTTGTAAATCCTCTTTAATTTATAATTCTCTCTTCAGATTGTCTAGGGGAATTCAAGAGCTGTCTGGTCCACAAGGGGATAAGACTGTGTGTGTGTGTGTGTGTGTGTGTGTGTGTGTGTGTGTGTGTGCGCGCGCGCACGCGCGCGCTTGCATTGCTCCTCCCAATGTGCTGACTAGTTTGGGTGCTACTCCAGAAAAACCAATCTACAGATTGATATCCAGTTGCCAGAATTATTGCTTCTCATCCAGAATATTTGGATTTCTGATTAGGTTTCTCCAGATGCACAGCTTTGCATTTTTCCAGATTGGGACTCATTTTGTGATTTGTTGCCCATTTTCCTTCAAAGCTCATGAGCTAGGGGCCATATGCCCAGAAATCACACTATCCATCAGCCCCAGCAGGCCTTGTGATGAGTCCATGGGTCAAAACGAAAAAGGGAGGAGGAAATCAAAGCTAAAAATCTGGTCTCCCATCCAGAGAGAAACCCAAAGTTTGCCAAATAAAGTAGCCAAAAGGAATATCCTGAGTGAAAGCTTCCTCTCTTTCTGAATAAGTTTGCTGGCCAGATTGTCATCCAAAACTGATACTTCATTTTTGCTTTGGAGGATGGAAACTGGAGCAGAATCCAGACAAAATAAACCTCAGGGAGAAAAGGGGAATGAAAAAGAAATGAGAAGGAAGAGCTACAATAGCAGCAACACATGAAACACAGGCAGAAGGAGCCCCAAGGGAATTAGAGACGGGTTTCAAAGCCAGAAGGCTTGATTTTCTGGACATTTATTTTCTTTTCAAGCTGAATCAATCACATTTTCCATATTAACAGGTGTATTCAGTTCTTCAAAATTAAATGTATATAAATATATATACCAAGATTGCAGGGGTAAATTCAGGAGATGTGAAACAGACAGAAGCTCTCATCTTCCCTCACATTTCCAGGAAAAACTCCCAAATAGCGACTCAATATAATGGCCGCTAATGGAAGAAGGGAAACAAAGCCACAAAGGACAAGATACCTTTATACAGACATCTTATAGGGAAGATTCTGAATGTACTGTATGATCTTTACTAGTTACCAACAAAAAGCAAAGTTTGGAGAATGGGGGAGATTCAGCAGGGAAAAGAACCTGAGGTTTTATTTTTGTTCTGTTTCTTTTTGGACACATTGAGTTTCAGATGTCTATGGAGCACCTAGATGGAAATATCTAGCAGGTAGTTGGTGTGGAAATGGGTTATAGGAGAGAAATTAAGGTTGGACACAGAAATCTGGGAGTCATAAAGTCAGTAAATAAATCCACTGGAGATAACTGAGGAGAGAGAGTATAAAGAAAGAAAAGGACGCAAGAAGTTGACTACGAGGACACTTAGATTATCAGTAGGATGACTGATGATACAAAAAAGGAGAATGAGAAGGAAAAGTCTGGCAGGAAGAAAACCAGGAAATGGAAGATTCTCAGAAACCTAGAAAGGAGAGAGTAACTAGGAGAATGTCAATAGTATCAAAAGACAAAGAACAATAGTGAAAAGATGGAGGACTGGCCATTGGATTTAGTATCTAAGAGATCATTGGTAATAGTGGAGAGAGCACAGTTTGGTTAATTGATGAAGACACAAGTCAGATTACAAGGGATTGAGAGATGAGTGGTAGGTTAAGAAATGTAGGCAGCATATGAGTTTAGCTGTGAAAGAAAGGAGAGTTATGAAATGATAGCTTGAGGTGATGAAAGGTTCAAGAATTTTTTTTAAGCATAAATGAGACATTTTTAGGCAGCAAGGAAGGAGCCAGGAGATATGGAGAATTTGAAGATAAGAGGGAGATTGAATAACGAAAGGGACAAGTTCCCAGTGGACACAGGAGGAGACAGAATGAAAGACACAAAGGAGTTGGCCTTTATAATAAAAAGGATACTTCTTTCTTTTAGACTTGAAGAAAAGAATACAAAATAAGAGGCGATATAAAGGAATTTTGAGGTGTGGAGTATTAGAGAAGAAGCTAATGATGGCCTCTATTTTCTCGAGAAAGCAGATGAGTTCCTCTACTGAGAGAGAGGCAGGAAAGGAGTGTTAGAGAGGTTTTGAGGAGAGATAGTTTAGAATAGTTGCTAGGGAAATGTCAAACCAGTATCTTTGCCAAGAAAAGCCCCAAAATGAGGTCACAAAGAGTCAGAAACAACTGAAATAACTGGACAGCAACAACAAGAATCACTTGGACAATTTCCACTTAAATATTTCCGTATTTTCATCTTCCTTCACATAGTAGTAGGATCATTTTTCACAATTATTGAGTTTATATAAGAGGAAAAAACATCATTCTTCTTAAAACAATGGCTCTGTCTTTGAAATAAAATTAAAATTAGTACATGATGATTATCACTTGCCTCACCTTCATCCTCCTTGGCTAATCTTATTTCCCAGGTTGGCAGTTATCACAGCAATTCAGGCATGAAGTGATGGGTGCCTAGATGAGGTGTGGCTTATGAACATTAACAGAAAGTAATGCCTACAAGAAATACTTCAGAAGAAGAGATTGACAGGATTTGATAATTAGATATGGGGGATCAAGGAGAGTTTTAAGTAGACAATGACCTTAAGGTTTTGGTCCTAGGTAAACGAGAAAAAAAACAGTGGTGCAGTTGACAAAAATGGAAATCTTGAGAAGAGGAATCACTTTGGAAGGAAACATGAAGGACTACATTTAAAAAATATATATTTACGGGGGGCGGAGCCAAGATGGCGGCGTAGCAGCAGCAACTTATCGCAGCTCTCATATAGCCACCCCAAAATACCCATGGAATAGGACTCTGGATCAACTCTAGGACTTCAAAACGCACACAAAGATACTTCCCACTAAAGTCAGCTCGGCTATGAGGAACCATATCAGCACTGCGATCCAAAACCAGCCTGGCCTGAAGCCGTGGCTGTGCCCCGGGGGCGGCTGGGCGGGAGGTGCACAAAAGCCTCTGAGGTGAGCCAGATTAGCAACAGCTGCCAGTGGGGATTGTGAAAGGGGGAGATAAGCCTACGGCTGAAAGGTTCCCAGAGCAGAAAAGAGAAAGGCGGAGGTTTTGCACCCGCCTCCACATTGTAGCTTCCCGCCCTCAGCCTGCAAAAAGCAGGGGGACTGAGCGATTGTTTTCAGACCAGTGATCTCCCGCTGAGCGGCCTGGATCTGGATCGTCGTCTTGGGCCTCAGTCCTGGAGTCTTCATTATCCA
>CM053585.1:486898745-486924162 GCA_028646515.1 Pseudochirops corinnae | reverse complement strand
AAAGAGGGGGAGAAAATATGTAACTCAAAATCTTGTGGAAATGAATGATGCAAACTATAATAAAATTAAAAAAAAAAAACCTGGGTCTTTGCACTTCTGGCCAGAGTATTTTTTCTGCTACTACAAACTATACCTCTAAGTTTATCATGATAGTGTGGACTTTACAGATAACTCACTGAAAGGAATATAGATGGAGAAGGCCTCTGAAAAGATTTTGATTGATAATGGCACTGAATATGGAAGAGAAGAAAGAAGAGAAAATGAAATGGAGAGCAGGGTCCATTGGCTCCCCGAGGAAGTCAGGAGCTAAAACAGGAGACTTAGAGAAAGGTCAGCTTCCTCTGTTTCACCTATGAAGTCTCATAAGGGTTGTGTTGCTACAGTGGTTGAGAAACGCAAGGTTATTGGCCAGGCCATCCCTTAGCAAAATTACAATGTCAACACAATTGGTCTTCAGTACCTTAAACCTCCCTCTTCTTTCTATCTCCCTTCCATACTCCAGGATACCCCTTTGTCCTCTTTTTAGTTATCTTGTGTCTTCCTGCACCCTGTTCTCTCCATTATGTTCCACTTCCTCCCACTGCATAAAAATCTATATTCTGGAAAGATTTTGTATTACATATTTACCTCTTAGGGGATATTTGTATTCTTGGGGATTCATTCTTCTTGTGGAATAAGACCATGTGATCTATTAAAAAAATTTGATGCATTCAAGGAACATCATGGGCAAGGTTAGAAGGTTGGCGATCCTGGCATCTGACAAGTCACATTGCTTTAGTAGCGACCAACTCTGCCTATGCATGAAGACAGCCCTAGCTATGGGTCTGGACTCTTAGGAGTGGTTTTCAAGGACAAATATCATCCATAATTGCTATTATCAGTTACCTGAATAAACTTTGGGACCAGAAACAGAGTTGATACTCACAGATCCCGAGGCCAATAAATGCAGAATTTTCGCCCGCAGAATATTTCTGAGACAACCAGAAGAGTATTGTGTGGGAAAAGCACCATCAGAGTGGTCATGTGTCTTTGTCTTTTCCAGGAGGTTGAGAATATTTGCCAACTAGAGAGCAAATGAAAACAGACAAATACTGTAGCTTATGAATATCTATAGCAGTCACATTACATGATCGCTGTAGGCTTCCAACTATGGTTTCTATTTACCATTACCTACATCCTAATTGACATCTAGATAAAATTACTCAGCATCTTTACAGTGGTAAGTAAAATATGGACTCATTCAAGGGAATTATAATGTAAAGATGGAAGGGATCATAGAGACCACCAAGTTCAACACCTCTATTTTGGTGATGAGAAAACTCAAGTTCAGAAAAAGTAGGTGATTTGCCTGTAGTCATGCCTCTATTTATGTGTCAGAGGCAGGATTCAAACCCAGTGCTTCTTGACTCCAAGGCCAGCATTCTATCCAGTAAACCACGTTGCCTGCCCTAAGGGCAAAGTTAGTATGTGGGAGACAGGATATGAAGATGTGTGGATGGGAGAGAAGTATTATTTTCAGCTATTTCGTACAACACATGAACCATGTTTTTGTTCCCTATTGTGTTTCTGAGACCTTTATTACTAAGGTATATTTTGTATTTCTTGAGTGTCTTCTTAGGAGAAAGATGGAAAGATTTTGTGGGGCCAGAGTCAGCTGGGATGACAAAATACAATGGTTTGGATATTTTTATTATTCCCTGAAGTGATTAAATCATATCCTGAAAGCTGAAGTTACTTAATCTTTCATTGTGTTGCCTTGAGAAAAGTATCTAATGACTTTTTTGTCCTTTCTGTCCTAATTCCTACCTTCCTGATGAGAAGAAGATCTAGGAACACTGCTCTTCTGAGATATCTCACAGGAAGGAAAGTTATTATTGTTGCATGTTTACTGAACTCTATCTCTTCGTTGAATACTTTGCAAGCCATATTGGCCTTGCCATCTTATTCCATAGCCAGTGGGAGATTATCATGTAGGAAAGAGGAAAACCTCCCCCATGTAGTCTTAGGGAAGAGTCCAGGCTGCTCCATATTCCTCTTTGGTAATCCTTAGAGTCATAAACATGATCTCTCAAAGATTGAGTCTGTCTTTATCTTTGTTCAAGTGATTCCTGCTCCATTTTCCAAGAACTCTCTTTGTGACTGCTGAATGGAGCTCATTAATGTTGACCCTTTTATAAAATAGGATTGAAGAGTTGCAGGAAGCTGGTACTTGAAGCCAGGCTGACAGGAAGCACTTGGGATATGGGACATGGAGATCTTGAAGTCTTATAGGCTTTATAAAAAAAGTCAAATCAGATGGCCCTGAATGGAAAGCCAAGACACTCAGATAAGGTCTTTTTCCATTTCCTGTTCTATTTCTGGCAAACAGTTGTGTGTCTGAGCCTCATATCTTCTCTCTGGCACTACCCTAGCATCTTTTGGATTCGACAGAGCAGAGATGAGAAGTGGTGCTGAGAGCATCAAGCAGTTGATTTTGCCAAAGAAAAGGGCCCTAGTGATGGAGATTCAGATGATAGAATCTATTTAGAGTGGCTTAGAAAGGGCACAGGAAGCCATATGTACCTCAGTATAGTAACCTGTGAAGTCACAGGCATAGGGAGTTCTGTGTTAAGGGAAGGTAAATATGTGTGGGAATGGGGAAAATAGGAGAAGTTTAGTGACTATGGTAGTACAGTGACAAGCTAAATCATGCAGTCCAATGTTTTCCATATCCAGGTATGTTTCTGCACCCTATTTTCCACCTTCATCTAATTAAATCCTTTTCTTCAAGATACCATCTTCTCCTTTATACTTTCTTTGACCCCTCAATCCCCAAGCCAGAAGTTCTCTTAACTTCAAATAAAATACAATAATTTAAGAAGACAAAAAAAATGCATTAAGTATTTTCAAAGGATACACATCTTCTAAGAACAATTTAAGAGGTTGGAATACAAATTCTCAGTAATCTGGAACATTCTCTTATTCATAATGTTTCATCATCCAGTTCCAGATAGTAAAGGTAATGCCCATTAAAACATAAGTAAAAGTTCTATATGTTAATATTTTTCTTTTTTATTATATTACAGTCAATTAAAATTCATTTTCTTGAAGAATTTCCCATTGCATTTTGAGGCATCAGGATAATATAATGACCAATGGATGAAGATAGTTGGCTTTGGTTTCAGCTCAGCCATTAATTAGCTGTGTGACTTGGGTCACATCACTCAACCTCCCTGATTACTCATTCACTGTCCTGTAGTATAAAAGCGTTCAAATAGGTGACTTCTGAAGTCCCTTCCTATCCTGAAATTCTGTGAGATCACTCAAGGCACCTGAAACTGTCAAAAATAAAACTAAAATAGCAGTGATGAGGACTCACAAGACTCATGTTTCCCAAGGCATTGTGGCCTCATAAACAGTTAAATACTTGTATCATTTAAATAATTCAATAGTATCCTTCACCATTTTTTTTAAAGTACAGATGTCCCTGTCAGATTCTGCTAAGCATCAACTCAGTGGGGCAGGCTGTAATACTCTATGACTTTTAAAAAATCTCTTAGGGTGAGTTAGTTTCAGGGTCACTGTTTTTCTCAAACATTTGCCTATGAAGTTTTAAGTGAGTCCTGGTGAGGAAAGCTCTGTGGCATCCTCTTAAATGCAAGACTGTATTTCACTTTTAATTAAGATGATTGTTTCAGGGAAATTGAAATCCAGGACACAAAATACAATATACAAGGAGTGTTAAATAGCATTATTTATTGTTTACGCTTAGATTATAGAGGTCTTACATTACAAGCTTTTAAAAATAATATTTATTATTATATATTGCATATAATAATCTTCAGTTATTCTGTTCTTTTAAAAATTGGAGTTCCAAATTCTCTTCCTCCCTCCTTCCTTGGGAGGCAAGCAAAATTATATCAGTTATACATGTGAAATTATTTAAAACATTTCCTTATTAGCTATATTGCAAATATATATGTGTGTGTGCATATATATATATATATGTATATATAAAGGAAGAAAATTATACTTCATTTTGTACTCAGAGTTCATCAATTCTCTCTCTGGAGGTGGGTAGTATTTTTTCATCACAAGTCCTTGGTTTTATCTTGGATCATTGTATTGATCAGAATAGCTAAGTCTTTCACAGTATGCACAATGATCTTCTGGTTCTTCTCACTTCACATTATGTAAGTTCATATAGATCTTGCCATGTTGTTGTTGTTGTTGTTTTACTGAAACTACCCCCCTTCATTTCTTATACCACAATCATATACTGCAACTGCTCAGCCATTACACAACTAATAAACATCTCCTCAATTTCTAATTATTTGTCATCACAAAAAGATCTGCTATAAATATTTTTGTACATGTAGATCCTTTTCCTTTGATATCTTTGGGGTACAGATCTAGTGATGGTATTATTGTGTGAAAGGATATACAGTTTTGTAGTCTTATGAGCATAATTCCAAATTGTTCTCCAGAATAGTTGAACCAGTTTACAACTCCACCAATAGTTTATTAATGTGCCTATTTTCCTTAATCCCCTCGAGTATGTTATTTCTGATAGGTGTGAAGTGGTACCTCAAAGTTGATTTCGTTAGCTTTTCTGTAATCACTAGTGATTTATATCATTTTTTCCTCTGGCTACATCTATATATGACTATATATAGAGATAAGATATATCTTTTATTTCTTCTTTTGAAAATTTCATGTTCATAACCCTTGAACATTTATCAGTTGGGGAATGGCTCTTATTTTTACAAATTTGATTCAGCTCTCTTTGTGAAATGAGGCCTTTATCAGATAAATTTGCTATAAAAATTATTGATATTACTTCATTATCTCTGGTACCTCTTAGCAAAGTGTTGTTTCGTTCATTATCTCTTTTAATTAGGCCTATTTTGCTTTTATTTCGTCTGAGATCATGATTGCTACCATTGCCTTTTTTACTTCAGCTGAAGCATAATAGATTCTGTTCTAGACCTTAATTTTAACTCTATGTGTCTTTCTGTTTCAAGTGTTCTTATAAACAACATATTGTTGGATTCTGGTTTCTAATCCATTCTGCTAACCACTTCTGTTTTATGGTTGAGTTCATCCCATTCACATTTCAGTTCTGTTTAATAACTGTGTATTTCCCTCCATTCTATTTTTTTCTGTTTATATTTCTCACTCTCTTTTTATCCAGGTGCTCCTCAAAAATCTATTTTGCTTTTTAACTACTGCCTCCTTTGAACTGCCCTCAATTTTGTAATCACTTCTCCCTGTATGTCTTATCCTCTTCCCTTCCTATTGGGCAAAGCAGATTTCTATACCCAACTGAATGGATATATACACAAACACACACATATACATACATACATACACACATATATGTATACATGTACATACACACATACGATATACATACACACATGCATACACATATACATTTATTTTTTTCTTCCCTCTTTTAACCAATTCTGATTACAGTGAGGTTCAAATATTGCCCACCCTCCCTATTTTCCCCTCTACTATAAAAGCTCTTCCTTATGTACCTCTTTTATGTGAGAAAAATTTCCCCATTTTACCTTTTCCATCCCTTTTCTATCAGTACATCACCCTTTTTTACCCCCTTTTTCTTTTATCTTTTTTTTTTTGCAAGCATCACAACATAAGCAACTCATACCCTTTTTTTTTTCTTTTCAGAGGGGGGAGAGCAGGGCAATTGGGGTTAAGTGATTTGCCCAAGGTCACATGGCTAGTAAGTGTTAAGTATCTGAGGATGAATTTGAACTCAGGTCCTCATGACTCCAGAGCCAGTTCTCTATTCACTGTACCACTTAGCCATCCCACAACTCATATTCTTTACCCTCAGTCTATGTAGACTCCTTCTAACTTCCCAAAGTTCTAGGAGTTGTATGTATCATCTTCCCAGATAGGAATGTAAATAGTTTAACTTTGTTGAGTCCCTTATGATTATACTTTCATGTTTACCTTTATTGCTTCTCCTGAATCTTTTCATTTCTGGTCTTTTCATTAGAAATATATGAAAGTCTCTATTTCATTAAATATTCCTTTTCCTCTGAAGGATTATACTGTTTTGTTGGGTAGGTTATTCTTGGTTACAGTCTTGGCTCTGCATCTTATGGAATATTATATTCCAAAACCTCTGCTCCTTTAATGTGGAAGCTGCTAAATCTTGCGTGATCCTGACTGTGACTCTGCAATATGTGAATTGTTTCTTTCTGATTGCTTGAAATACTTTCCCCATGACAAAACATTCTGGCATTTGGCTGTAACATTCCTGGGAGTTTTCATTCAAGGAGATGATTGGTAGATCCTTCCAATTTCTATTTTACCCTCTGGTTCTGTGATAAGAGGGCAGTTTTCCTTTGAAATTTCTCGAAACACGATGCATAGTATCTTTTTTTGATCATGGTTTTCAGGTAGTACAGTGTTTCTTAAATTATCTCTCTTGGGTCTGTCTCCTAGATCAGTTGTTTTTCTGATAAGATATTTAACATTTTGTTCAAGTTTTTTCATTCTTTTAATGGTCTTATTCTTTCTTTATGTCTCATGGAGTCATTAGCTTCAACTTATTCAATTCTAATTTTCAAGAGATTATTTTCTTCAGTGAGCTCTTGTACCTCTTTTGCCATTTGGTCAATTTTACTTTTCAAGTAGCTTTTTTATTCAGTGAATTTTTGTGCCTCTTTTAACATTAGGCCAATTCTTTTCTTCAGTTTTTTTGTGCCTCTTTGGCCAAGCTGTTAATTCTCTTTTTATAATTTTCTTTCATCTCTCTTTTCTTTTCCAAATTTTTCCTCTACCACTCCTATCTTCATTAATTATCTCTTATCTTCCAGAATTATTGTTGGGCTTGGGTCCAATTAGCATTTTTATTTGAGGCTTTGCTTGTGGCATTTTCACACTGTTTTCTTCTGAATTTATGCCTTTTTCTTCCCTGCCACCATAATAGCTTTTTATGTTCAAGATTTTTTTGTTGTTGTTGCTGTTTGTTCATTTATTTTCACCCTGTTTCTTGATTCTTATCTTAATGTTGGGCTCTTCTTACCTAGGAATGGTGAGACACTGTCTCAAACTTCAGGGTTTTTTGGGCTGCCATTTTTAGAGCTAATTCTGTTGGTCTGCAAGTTTTTGGTGCTTCTGAGGTGGTGTGATCTGGGAAGAGATGTGATCACTGCTCTGCTGGTCTGAGCTCTGCTTTTTGCCTAGGAAGAGCTCCTGTTTCTCTGTAACCACAAGTGCTGGTGCTCTTCTCTGCCTTAGAACTGGGACTAGGGCCACTGCTCCCTTTGGACTAACCCCACACATTCCTTTCTACTCTGAAACTGTGAACCAAAAGTGATACAGGCAATAGAGTTGTTAATCAGCACCAGCTGTACCCAATGCCAGCAAAGGGTCCCCCATAATCTCTTTCTGACCAGTTCACACACACACACACACACACACACACACACACACACACACACACCTTACCATCTCTGGGCTGATAACTCCTAAAGCTTTTGCTACAAAGCACTGTCTCAACTGCTTCTGAGGCTTATTGCTGGTGCTACCACACTCTAATCTGCCTCCCATACTGGTATCTCAGACCTCTAATACCAATGTCTTAAGTTGTCATAGGCTGGAAAAATGTCTCCCTCTGACCTTTTGTTGACTCTGCTGCTCCAAAATTTGATTTGAAGAGTTATTATAAAGTTGTTTGGAGCGATAAGTTGGGAGAATTTCACTGAATTGCTATCTTTGATCCACCATGAGATTATAAACTTCTTGAAGACAGAGATCTCCTCCTCTTTGTATCCCTGTGGCTTTGCATGGTCCTTGAATGTTGTTTGTTGAATTGATTTTTTTTTTTAAATAATCTGGTCCCATTAAGTGGCAACTATTAGACACAGTCAACTCTCAGTTTTCAAGGGATGTTTTTTCTTTATTTCTCTGTTACACTTCTAAACTCAAGAACATTGAAGCCAAAAGGACTTTTAAATTTCATCAGATTCAATTGATCATATTTTTTTCAGGTGAGGAAATTGAAGGACAGAAAAATTATTACCATAATATCGGACCACAAGCTTTCAGGCTTCATTTCAGCTCATGAGGCTAGTTCATTTTTCTCTCACTTTTTATTCTATGAGAAAATTGGCCTGGTATAAATGAAAGGAGAAGAAAGTCAGAAGTCAATGTGGTTTCTCTTAAGAAGCTCCTCTCAAAGCTTTTTTCTTTTCTTTTCTTTTTGGTGTTGCACAAGGAAAGGGACAGGACACTGGAGAATAGAAGATTTTGTTTTGGTTTGGCTTGGTCTGGTTTTGTCTTAGCTCAGAGAACCAGGATGCTCCTTGGAATGGTGATAAGGGAGCATAAAGGGAAGTTGGGGTTTGGGGATGGGGGAATATAAGCTTTCTTCATTTTGGAGATGTTTAGATATCATATTGACATTTTAAAAATCAACCAGAAGGAATCAGATCTGTGCCCTGTTTTTGGCTCATTACAGAGGCATAACACCTATCAATGTGAATGACTTCCTTGGGCCTACAACCAGAACTCTTACAAGTCTACTTTTTAGTAGCATCCAATATATTTAGAATTCAAGGACTCATCTTGTTGGTTAGATTATTCCATGTCATGAAAATTATTAATTATAAATTACAAGGTGGTTTTTCATCTTGTTTCTCTAATGGAGAAGGGTGTTCTAAATCTATCATTCTCTCTGCATTAGTGAAGAATTTTGAAAAGGAAATTGCAGAAAGAAGCACAAATTATTGGGTTCTTTTCTCCTCCTATTTCTCAAAAGAAGTTTCTTCTTTTATTGTCTCCTATTGTTGTTGAGTTGTTTCAGTTATGTATGACTCTGAGTGACTGATTTGGGATTTTCTGGACAAAGAGACTGGGGTGGTTAGCCATTTCCTTCTCCAGCTTATTTTATAGATGAGGAACTGAGGCAAACAGGGTTAAGTGACTTGCCCAGAGTCACACAGCGAGTAAGCGTTTGAGGCCAGATTTGAGCTCATTTCCTTCTAACTTGAGGGCCAGAATTCTATACACTGTATCACCTAATTGGCCATTGTCTCATGAGGGAAGACTATAGTGAAAAGGTAGACATATAGAACGTAAGTTCCTTGGGGGCAGGGGCTATTTCTATTTCATTTGGCTTTTATCTTTGTATCCCCATAGTCTAGAACAGAACCTGATGGGAGCAGATATTTCATACATTTCATACTTGTCCATTGAAAGATCAGGTAAGCCCAAACCAGAGCTGGTTTGCAGAGTTTAAAGCTGGGAGGTACGTTAGCAACTACCTTGATCAAGCCATTCACTTTATAGATGAAATCACTTCCTAGGGAAGTTGTAACTTGTCTAGGGTCATGCAAATAGTAAGTACAGAGGCCGGATGAAAACTCATTTCTGTCTTTTGCTGCCAAATTTAAGGGTCTTTCCACTGTCCCATATTATTTTTCAGGACAAAGCATTTTGTTCCTTAAGCTAGAATTGAAAATTGTGGCATTTCTCCCTGCCACCATCATCACAGCACTTGAACCTTTTGTCACAGTAAAGTGTGTGGCTTAAATTACCAAAGAAAGTATTTTAGTGTCATGGAGCTTGACAAAATCACCCAATATCTTAGACAAACAAGGAACACCTTGATGACCTTATCATCTTTATTAACTCTCTATTCCCTTTGAATTCTGCAGGGGATATTCACCTTTGCACTGGCAAACATCTTTGGTGAACATAATGGTCCTGCATTTTTATGACACCCTTCATATTAATAATCTCTATACCATGATTTTATGACTTAAAATGTCACTATAAGAGTAATATTAAAAGGTAACCGCTTTTATGCTCTGCTATGTTTTATACCCTAGGCTACTTCCATTTTACCTATACCTGGTTCCAACTCTGTCCCATCTTTTGATCTCATATCCATCATTCTAAGAAAGAAGACTGCAGTCACAATCACAGGAGGATTGTTTAATCACTATTGCAGGCAGTTCTCTTAATTCATCCTCTGTTGGGTTGGGCGCTGCTACATAATGGCATGTGGCAAAGATTATTGTGTTAATGATGGCCTTTAATGCCATAGACCAGAAAGGCAGGAACTTACAATATAGATAAGTAGTAAGGGGTCTGATGTCCAGGGAGCTCAGCAAAAGAATTGAAAGAATAATTAGAAATCATTAGTCTACACATGCAAGCAACTCCAAGTTCACTAGCAAGACTTAGACCAGACCATTCTTTTCATCCCAACTTTCTATCTTGGCCCTCTTCTTGCAGTGTGGCTAGTACACATGTCCTTTGCCTTCTTCCTGTCTGGGAACAGTAATTAAATCAATATTTTCATTGCTTCTGGAAAGTGTGGGTCAACCCACTACAACTTTACTCTCTGTCCTTGAGGCTTCCCAAACCAAAATGCAGTTTACTGGAAAGCAGAAGGAAAAAGCATTTATTAAGCACCTATTATATGCTATTCACCCTACTAAGGGCTTCACAATTATTATTTCATTTGATACCCACAGCTCGGTGAGGTAGATGCTTAATTAGTGCCTGCTGCCTTATATTTCTTGTCTTTCCCATCAGAATAAAAGCTCTTTTCTCAATGTTATAATTATATTCCTGGTGAAAGTCTGGGAAGTCATTTCATCTAAAGGAATAGCAGCCCCGGTTGGTGAAGTGAATGGAACTCTCATTTTAAGGTAGAGATTTTGGCTACAAATCCTGACTGTTCTTGAAACAAGGACAGAGATGTCAGTACTATCTCATAATTTTTCCATTGTCCCCCAGGATTTGTCTAGTAGCCCTCTGAAAGCTCATTCTCCCTTGGGGAGAAATTCAGATTCAGTTTTTATTCTCCTTCCTAGTGCTTAGTCTCTGTGATTAAACCTTCTGAATAATACAACAAGAATCAAGAGGCCCTGTCACAGAGATGGGTATTTGCCATTATATCATGGTATAGCTTCCTTTTTATTGTGGGTTATACATCATCATAGAGTCTTGGGGAGGAAGAAGGAGACCTTGAAAAGTCATTGAATCCATCCTACCATCTTTTGATAAGCCCCAACACAGACAAATTAGAATCTATTCCATCTCATGAGTTTATCATGCCCATTCCCACCTCATTGCTTTTTCTCATATTGTTCCCCTATCTAGAATACCCTTTGTCATGGAATCTCCAAATTGGTAGGGATGCTAGGGGTCATCTTGTCTGATCATACCTGAAAATGAATTCCTTCTGTGACACACTGTACATGTGATCATCCAGATTTTGCTTTAAAGACCTCCAGTGAATAGAAACCCACTGCTTCCTCAGGTATCCCATTCTCCTCTTGTATATCCTCATTGTTAGGAAATTTCTTCTGACATCAACTTTTAATTTGCAACTTTGCAGCTTCTGGTTCCTAGTTCTTTGCTTTGTGGCCCAACTAAAATGAGTGAGTTACTTAGTTTCTCTGGTTCTCAGTTTCCTAATCTGTAAAATCAAGGGTTTGTTCTAGATGATCTCTAAGGTCACTTTCAACTACACAAAACATACAGCCTGCATGTATGTATGTATGTATGTGTATATACATATGCTTGGGTGTTTAAGTATGCATATATACCTACATATACTTATGTTATGCCTATATAGATATGTGTATACATATGCAAAAACATACGCATTTGTGTGTATGTTACTATGAGCCTAACTAGATAATTACTCTCATCCATCAAATATTTGAAGAACACTATTGTGGTCTTCTTCTCCCCTTGTATCTCCCTCACTTATCTAAGTCCTACCTATTCAGCAAGGTCCAGATCAAGTCCCACTGTCTTTATGAAGCCCTTTTAAAAAAATATTCCAGTCTTTTGGGTCTGATCCCTTTTCCCTGAATTTCTCTAATATTTTTGTCTCACGTCTCATAATATGTCATTAATTACATGTGTTACCCTCTCATATTTTACATCCCTTAGCCATGACTCCTCAAATAGATTATAAGCTCTTTGAGGGAAGAGACTCTGTTTTATATTTAGTGCAGAATGCTCAATAAATACTGTGTATCAATTCTTCCAGGCTCCTCACCTAACTTTCATTTATACTTGCTGATTCAATCCCTACCACAGTGAGATTCAAGGAGGTACTCTGAAGGTACACACTTTTAAAGCTATAGTTTACAAGCACCCCTTGGTGTGCTTCCCATTAACAATCAGCCAATCGATACATTTAGTTCTTAGTAAAGACATTTACTAAGAGGGAATAGTAAAAACTAGCTGCAAAACATTCTCGTCATAAATACACATAGCATTTGTGGGAAAAGTGGTCATTTACAATATACAAATATAATGAGATACACAAGTAGGGAGCACATGTTGCCTGACTCACTGGTGGACACACAACCAGTAAATTCTGTGGCAGGATTGGTGCCTGGGCTTCTCTTGAATCAAAGTTTTAGGTTCTTTCAACTACGACAAATTACCTCCACAATATCATGAAAGGTATAAAATATGGTCAGAACAGCTTTGTTCCTTAAATTCTAAAATATTCTAGTTTCTTGGACTATGGATGAGTGGAAAAAGTTCTTTGAAGGAGACAATTCAAGGCGCATAGAAGGAAATATGTCCTTGGATTGGTAATAAATGCATGAAATTTATTAGTCAAAGAGAAAGCACAAGAAAAAAAGCCTTGTGTCCAGTTCAAGGACTACATTTTAGAAGAACATTGACTAAGACAATGAAAAATGGTAAACGGTACCACTTCACAAAAACATTTAAAAAAAAGTGCGTGGGGAGAAACAAGACTCTTGAAAAGACAGGTTTGAGACCCAACAAAGTTTGGTCATCCCAAAGTACTTTAAAAATAGATCCGCAAGGATTAGGAAAAAAAGATTTAAAATGGAGCAGATGTTCAAGGTTTCTGTAGTGATCTTTTCCTGTCTCTAATGATAGTAGAACCACCACACTTGAAATTCACATCTCAGAATACATTGTGTTATATGAGGAATTTAATCATTTATTAAATGCCTACTGTTTGCTGGGGATACAAGTACAGTAAGTGACACAATTCCTACTCTAAAGGAGCTTACAAGTGGGGAAAACAATAAGGAAATATATAAGTATAAGCAGAATAAATATTACAACAGCAACTGACATTCATATAGTGCTTCAAGGTTTGCAAAATACCTTACAAGTGTTTTCTCGTTTGGTCTTCACAGCGCCTCCACAAATTGAGTCTTAGATTTCTCAATTTGTAGATCAGGAAACAAACAAGAGATCAACTAACTTCCCAGGATCGCATAGCTAAGTATCTGAGACAGGAGTTGAAATTAGCCTTCCCTGAATCCAAGTTCAACATTCTGTCTACTGTACCACCTAGCTGCCAATAGATAAAAATTATTTGAGAGGGAGGAGGATACAAAATAATTAAATACTAGGTAGTTTGAGAAGGAGGGGAATATTTTGAGTGTAGGAATAAAAGGATCTTCCCTCAATACAATAAAAAAAACCTATCCAAAAGCAAGAGCTGATATTATTTAGTGATAATGTTATTTAGTAATAGTGGATCGCTAGACACTTAATAAGAGAAAGCTATAAAGAACAGACAGACCTGATCAAATAACAAAAAGAATCAATCTCCACTGGAGGTGACAACATTTTAAGGATACTCATGGATTGATCTGCAAGATACCTCAAAGAGAGGAAGATTCTAAGTGCCATTATTACCAAACAGTGCCCTTAACCTTTCTGCTAGAAGAGTCTTCCTTTCCCTCTCTTTGTGTTTATGACTTGGGAATAATATCTTAGCTCCTCTGTGTCTTTCTTAAATTATTATATGGGTCAGAGTTGGACACAGTACTTAATTACAGCAGAGCCTATTAGAATCAGGATGACTAGAAGTCCAGAACTTTTCTTCACTATCTGGATTTGCTTTTCAGACCTATAAGAGGATGCTATTTTCCACATATACAGTTTCTGAGTGTAGAATGCAAGACACTCTAGCTGCAAAAGAGAAAACAAAAAAAAATGTCAAAAGCAAAGCAGGAACCTCAGAGGGAAGAATAATGAAAGGAAATGTGGGAAAAGCAGATTAGAAAAACTATTCGATAGGTGGCAAAAATAGAGAGGAGTTGTCGATGCCTTTGATAACTCATCTGCCAGGCATCTGTTGAGTCTCAGTTGGAGATGAGACTATAGTGGAATCTTGATGGGGGCCGGATCTTGTTTGGTATTCGATGCTGAAGGTCTTTGTGGCTGGATGGTATCAAAGGAAGACTGAGTTGGTAGGTTTGACCCTTGGGGGCAATCAGTGCATTCAGGAGGTTGTTAACTGTGTTCCACATTTTGCATTTATCCAAGCTTAAAGAATGGATAGATTTGGCAGTCTGACAAGCTGTCTTGTAGTGCGCATGTTTTAGGCTGATGTTCCAAAGAGGATTGGCTAAAGGGAAAAGTGGATAGAATTCTTTCCCTTTGGGTCAAGAATTAAAACTATCTTAAGTCAGAACTGAAGTCTTAGGCTACCATAAGTTTCTTAAAACAGGTATAATAATATTTGAAATATTCATTTCACAGGATTGTTGGAAAGAAAATGCTTTGCCACCCTTAAAATGCTATTGAAGTAGGAGTTATTATTAATTACTTTTTGTATGTCATATATGGTGTGAGGTCCTGACATTAGAGAGCTATTGTGAAATTCAAAGGAGTTATGCTTGAAAATTATAAAACCTATTGTCATTTTTAAGATATTTATCATCATCTTCATCATTATAAGTACTGTTAATAATTATCATAAAATCATATAATATTATTATTATTAGAAAAGCAGTGTGACTTAATAGATAGGGACTATTCTTAGAGGAAGGATGACTAACAAACCTTTTCTATGAAAAAAGATATGAGCATTTGAGTGGATTTCAAATTCAACAAATCAACCACTTGTCTGCTTCTTAGGGATCCTACAGTGTGTTCTAATTTAGATGTGGGTTGCAGTAGATGGTCTATGAATTCTCTTTCAACATTGAAGTTTTATGACTGTGGTTTTGTGACCTAGCTCATTTTCCCACCTTTGTGCCAAGACTACCATATTTACATTTCTTATTCTCTATCATGTTTGACATTATTTCACTTATTCCTTACTGGTTGGTCTGTGCAGTAAGTAGCCACCTTTTTATGTCCATGAGCTTTTCTATTTTGTCTTTACCCATGGTAAAAACTCTTCTACTATAGTTATTTTGGGCTTTGTTTTGTATTTACCACAAATTTATGTCATTAATGGAAGAAAGCATAGTGTGACGTAGTGAAAATCTGTCAGTTCACAAGCATTTATTAAGCACCTACCATATGTCAGGCACAATACCAGCTGCTGAGGACGTGGGAACTGAGAATTCCCATTAACAATCCCTATTCTCAAGGAGTTTCAGTCTAATGGAGGAATGAAGAACAAGGACCATTTGGAGTCAGATGGCTCAACATCTGGATTTAGGTCCAAGCTCTCCTACTTGCTGGCTATGCGAACTTGTTCAAGTCACAGCACTTCTCTGATCACTTTATTCAGGAATGGATTTGACTAGATATTCTGTGAGACTGAGCCATGCTACCTTTCTGGTCCTCTTGTTCAGAAATGAGTTGGACTAGATCCCAGCTCCCTTCAGATAGGGAGTTTCTCTGATTGTGTCATCATCAGAAGACTTGGTTTCATTTGGATATCTCCAGAGAAGTGAAGGAATAACCCCCTCCTCCAACCCCTTACTGGAGTCTCTGTCTACATCCAGTCAGTGTATGATGGCTGGTCAGCCCTACACTACCCCTACTGCCTCCTCTGTATAGTTTTGGGAGACAATTTGCTGATTTCCCCCCATCTGCCCACATGGCTATTTCCAGGGTATAGTTATTGCAGAGGAACAGAGTGGTCAGCAAACACAGTAGAAAATCAAAGAGGTGCCATGAGAGCCCTACTTTCCTCTTTCTAAGGAACTCTGAGATTGGATTCTTCAGGTCTGAGCTTCTACTTCTATACAGGAGGAAGACACAATCCTAACTGTTCCATCCCCTATACAAACCCTCTGATTCCTTCCTGAGCAAGGATGTTTAGACTGCATAGACTCAGAGCATTATGATTTTGATAGGAACTTTAAAATAGTGTAATTCAAACCCCTCATTGTACAAATTAGAAACTGAAGCCCAAAGATGTGAAGTGACTTCAGGAAGCAACAGAGGACAAGATTCAAACCCAGGTCCTCTGACTCTTTCTCCCAGGATGATGTTGTTTTTCATTACTGAAACTTCTAAGAATTGGCATTGTGTCAGCAACCTCCCTTCTTATCCAAATATTCAGAATTCTGAAGATTAGACTTCAAACCATAACTGGTTCTTTTGCCTTATCCTTGAATTTTCACAATAATCATTTTCTTGTCTCCTTTATCATAGAATTAAAAGACTGAGATCTGAAATGGACTGTTAACTAATCTTCCCAAAGATCACGCCTAAACCTTTGATGGACCATTGACGATCTCCCCCTGTATAACAATTAAAAGAGATTTTCATGAACTCCCTTCAGTGAAACCTGTTCTGACAGCCTTCTCTGCTAGGAAATCCTGAGGCAATATGGTATAAAGGAAACAGGACCAGAATGTCCTTATGTTGCTTATTACTCATGTGCCTTTGGGAAATTCCACCTCTCTGGGCCTCAGTTTCTTCATCCTTAAAAGGAGGGGGTTGGGTTAGTTCAAGAGTTCCTAATGTGTTGTTTTTTTTTTTTGAGTCAAGTACAGCTTTGGCAATCTGGTGAAATCTGTGGATTTCACCTGTGGATTGTTTTTTAGCAAATAAAATAAAATATATGGTATTACTAAGGAAACCAAGTATGTCAAAACAGTTTTAAAATACTTTTCAAAATATTCAGAAATACCAGGTGAAGAACCACTGAATTGTATGATTTCTATGGTCCTCTTCATCTCTTTATTGTAGTATTATTATAGCATTATGTAATATATAGTGTACATTATAATATAACATATAACATTTAATGTATGTAATATCATTATATAATATATAAATATAAATATTTATTTATACTCCCAGTGTGGAATCCCCAGACCTGAGGCATTAAATGACCAATCAGTGACAAAAGCAGAAACTACCCCTAGTATCCCTCCTTCCCAAGAACCCAAGTAGGTCTAGATTTGAATAGCCCCCAGTCTCTCAGTTTTCACTCCCCAACTGCCTAGAACATTCCTTTTAATCAGCCCCTAGTCTTTATGAAAAAGCATGCCCCTATTTGTTTGTAACCCAGGAAGGGAATTCCTGCTTAGGGGAATGCCCCCTCTGCCTGTTCATTACTTCTGACTCCATTGCTCTGTGGCCTTTTGTGTACCTGGGATCAGTCCATGAGCAAGACAGGTCAACCTGGATGTGTAGAGTCTCCAGGAGCATCTTATATGACTCCTTAAGTGCCACATGCTTTGTAGAAATCCTACAGCTGATGGCAAAAGCTTAACTCAATCATCTCAAAACAAGCAAGGACAAGCAGAGATTGATGTGCTATTAGAGAGTGTTGACAGAGAACAAAAACATCCCATTTTAGTCCTCCCACCACAGCAGAATGCAATGGTAGAGGGCTAGGGGAGGGTCTCCTCGGAGTCCAAGTTAAATTTAATCCTAGGGACTTGAGTCCTGAACATTGCCATCACATACCACTTCATTACACTGAGAACACTGAGAACACTGCATAATCTACCCCATCCCCCTTAAGTGGCTCAGCAGTCATTAGTATGCACTTGCAAAGGAAAGTTATATATGAAATGAGACAAACGGGAAAATTTACTTCATTGATGGTTCGAGGTAGAAGACAGTTTAGAGCAGCGGTTCTCAACCTGTGGGTTATGTTCAATTTGTAACAATGAAGATACATCCTGCATATCAGATATTTACATTACGATTCAAAACAATAGCAAAATTACAGTTATGAATAGCAATGAAAATAATTTTATGGTTGGGGGTCACCACAACATGAGGAACTGTATTAAAGCGTCACAGCATTAGGAAGGTTGAGAACCACTGGTTTAGAGATTAGCCTATTCCACCCTTTCGTTTTTTAGATTCAGATACAGGGACCCAAAGGGGCTAGTGACTTGATCCAGTTTAAACTTCTATTGAGGTTGGCAGGTCTGCTAGCTTCTAGTTTAGTCCTCTTGGGGAAATGTTGGGAAATTACTTTATAATCCCAAAGACTATTCTATCAGATTTATCATTTATATATGTATCTCCCCTTCCCACAGGTCCTGGTATAGCATCTGGAACATAGTAAACACTAATGTCTTATGTGTAATAGAATGAATGAATATATGTATATATTTATACACACATACAGAATGCATATATTATGCATATATGTATAATATAATATATACATAAATATATCAACTGAAACATAGATCATATATACATGTATATATATATATATATATATATATATATACATATATATAAAAATCTTTTTTTATAGCAAATGCCTATTTATCTGTAAACCAAGCATCTAGAATACTCACATAACTAGACTTTAAAATTTGTTATGTTTTGTAGGAAAGAAAAAAATGTAAAGCAAACCATTTTTTGAAAAGTTAAGCATTCAGCACTCTGGATTAGTCCTGACTCAGCCCAGTCTCCCACACTTTCATCTTTCACAGTGAGAACTGATGTCCAAAAAAATGGTCATGAAAGACATGTTGCTGTACAGCTGGATATGGATGAAAAGATCAGTAGACCTTTTCATATGTTAAAGACACCAAACTTAGAAATGTACTTTGGTCTAGTGGCTAGAAGGCCCCCCTGGGGGTCATGATGACCTAAATCAGGGGTGGGGACCCTGTGGCCTCAAGGCCCCATGTGGTCCTCTGGGTCTTCAGGTACGGTCTTTTGATTGAGTCAAAGTTTTACAGAACAAAGCCTTTTACTAAGGGGATTGGATCTGTGAAGTTTGGATTCAGTCTAAGGGCCACACTTGAGGACTTAGAGAGCCACATAGGACCTTGAGGTTACAGATCTCACACCCCTGGCCTAGATTCAAGGGCCATTTCTCATATAGACTGGCATCACAAATCTGGGCAAGTTACTTAACCTCTCGGTGCCCCAGGCAGCTCTCTAGGAGTGTTTTCTTACGTGGAACTCTAAATATGGATGAAATCACAGGCTAAGGCAAACAAACAAGAATCCTATATATTCCATATTTTATAGTAATATATCTATCCCCACTTTCACAGTCAAACTCCTGGGAAGAAAAAGTCATCTATATTTGTTGCTTCCAATTCACCCCCCTTTTATTCATTTCACAACTCTCTTTTACCTATGCCTTAAATGAAGATTTGAAATCAAGTTTAGAAAGGAACATACTGATTAATTTTGATATTTAGTGTGTCCCAAAAGTCTTAGTGCAGTTTTTGGCTGTTAAAGTAGGAGAAAATGCTCTTAAGACTTTTGGGACACCCTTTACCAATGAAAAGGGAGAGAAAGGGAAATAAGCATTTGTATAATACCTTCTACATGCAAGGTACTAAGCACTTTTTTTTTTTCAAATATTATCTCATTTCATCCTCACAACAACTGTGAGAGGTAGGTGATATTATAATCTACATTTTACATATGAGGAAACTGAGGCAAACAGAGGTTAGGTGACTTGCCCAGGATCACACAGTTAGTAAACATCTGAAGATTTCAACTCAGATTTTCCTGACTTCAGACCCAGCATCTGTCCCTTGTGCTACCAGCTGCCTAAGTGGAATTTTTCTGTCTAGCATTTTTATGTCCTGGGAAAGTGGCACAAAACAAGTCCCCGTTATGGGGGGAAAGGGGTTGATAGAGACTCTAGGGCACCAACAGAAGACTGCTACTGGGGAGGCTACTACGTGGGGTAGAGTGGGATGGGGCCGGGGAGAAGTTCACCTCAAGCTACCACCTCATAGTGTCCTGTTTTAACCAATCATTCTTAGCAACTATGTGCTAAGTTCTGTCACTTATACATTACTGAAGTACTGTACCATGCTGTCACTGCCCTGTAAATTTGGCACCCTGGGGCAAAACTCCAGTCCCTCTGCCCTAGTTTCGGCCTTGCTCCAACATAACCTTGTCCTGATTTACTGTTCTCTGCTGAACCATTCCTTTTCTTCACCATCTTTTTAAGATGCTAGAATTTCTGAATTATAAAGCAGCTTCCACAAATGGACCATAATTTTAGCGGTATAGATATTCAAGTAGGGAGATGAAATGATACATACTTCTTACTAAGTTCTATAAGGGAGCAGAAAGAATATTCTAATGTGAATAAATAGGACAAAGAATATCAGGTTCTGCCTTTGCCTAAATTTAGTGCTCCCATGCTGGAAATATAATGTGACCCTAGATGGTATTCCATATTCAAGATGAGACTTTAATCTGGGATAAATTAATTCAGGAAAGAGAAATAACCGGCTTCCTGGAAACTTAGAATGCCAACGCATTGAAAAGGTAGAACAGAATCATAAGAGAAAATCTAACATGTCAGTGGCCTAGAGGGAGTTTGCAAAATACTTAAAGCTCTCTACTAATAGTATTCATTACAGAACATCTTTGAATACCAAGTTTTTCCATCTCAAGACAGCATGGTAGGGGCAGGTATGACCTAGAAGAGCATAGGAGGCACTTGGCAGTTCTCTGTGTGGCAATGATGTGAGAACTGAATGGGAGACTTCTGTCCCCCCAAATACCTCATTTTGTATTGTGAAGTTACCCAAAATGCCAACTTAGACATTCATTCTTTTGAATTAGACTTTTCAGAAACGTTCTATTAAAAAATGTAAATATCCAGAGAAGGGTAACACATCAAAAAGAAGAGAAATCCAGAGCACAGGACACTCCTGGGGAAGACAGACATGGATGAGGTAATTAACTTAGGAGTGAGGAGAAGGGCTTCCTGGGTAGCTAAAGAACAAAGAAGCATTGTGGTATAGTGGAAAGAGAATTGAAATTGGAATCAGAAAACTGCAATTCAAGTACCAGCGTTGTCACTTAATAGTTATATGACCTAAAGCAACTTCTTCATTTATCTTTGGCTCAGTTTCCTTTGTGTGTCCATTGAAAAAGTTGTATTAAATAATCCCAAGGGTCTCTTTCCCTCTCTAGCATTCAATGTTTCTAGGGAATGGTACCCTGGATTTGGAGGCAGAAAGATCTCAGTTCAAATACCACCTTCAGAAACTTACTTTTGTCACCTTAGGCAAAGACTTTAATTATTCCATGCTTCAGTTTCTTCATCTGTAAAGTGAGAGGGCTGGACCCAATGCACTTTTGGACTCTTCTAATGTTATGTCTATGATATTGGTATCTTAGAATGCTAGACTTGGAGCTGGGAGAAACCAGGGTTCAAAAGGCAATATTGACCTTGTGTGCACTTAAAGAAGTGACATTACCTTCCTGAATTCCAGTTTCCTCATAGATAAAATGGTAGTTAGAATATTTATGTTACTTAGCTCACAAGATGGGAAGGAAAACACTTTGCAAACTTCAAGTTTATTTATGTTAGTTATTATTTTTGTTCAGTGTTACTGAAAAGGAATGTGGGAAGATACTGAAGAATGACTTTGCCCGCTTCCTGTGTTTTATTTTCACCTCAGAGCATTCACAGCTCCACTTGGGTAGTTAGGGTCTGTAGCTTCACAGTAAAGAAGGCCCGTGGCTCAGTGATCCAGCTGCAGTGAAGTGTCCGTAATATCCCATATGTTATAGTTGCAGCTGTATGCTGAGCCTCCACCAAAGCAGTTACACTATATATTGATTGGTACTCAGAGTTTCTTGGGATCAGTGATTCTCATGTGCTCTTTCCCCAGCTTCTCTGGAGAGCTATTCTTATCGTTCTCCATTTCTCCTTTGTGCAGGACCTGGTAGGCCAAAGCACTTCTTTCATATTTCTGTGGGTTTGTGAATTCATCAGTATGATGTTTCTTCACAAATCATCTTTGTCTTCTCATTCTCTTTGATTCCTGCCCATGTTTTCCCATAGATCTGATCTACCCAACAAGATGGAGGCCTTCATCTGGGCCTTCTCATATTGTAGGGATAGTGTAGCATTTACATTGTACATCTGTTATTTTTCACTCTTGCAAGATGAACGCACATTTTCTAATCATGCCTTTCCTCAAGGATCATCTCCCTTCTACCATTTGCCATACATCTATAACCATTGGAAGTATGTTACAGTCTACTTATACCCACTATTTATCTCTCCATTGTCCTTTGAGTCAACCATAACTTCAATTCTGCAGACATTTGTGGGGTTCTAAGATCTATAAGCATACAGCACCAATGGGAAAACATTTTTATAAAAAAAAAAAAAAACCAACGAGCCTTGGCACTGGTAAAAAATTGGGACTATTGAAGGCACTGTATAGTTTCTCCAAATATAATCTACCCCTATTCTCTTTCTCCTCTTCCACTCTGGGTCCTATTCACTGCCTGACTATAGGGCTTATTCTAGATATCATTGTTGTACCAATTCAGTGGAATGAATACTCAAGAGCATGTTGACAGTAGGCACTTTTCATTCATTTAATCTTTTTTTAAAGATTGCTGGGCTAATCTCTTTTGAGTAGTCATGATTCTCACAGAGATGGCCTGGTAATTTTTGTGGAGCTAGATGCATTCAGAACAAGGGCATTTAGAAAGAAGAGCCTTACTATCCATAGGGATGAATGCTGTCAGGGCAATGTAGCTTGGTTTAGTTTCAAACCCTGCTTTCTGCAAGCTCCTTTTCATTTCCACTAGTTTTACTATTTCATGATGATCACATTTGTTTATAACCTTTTACTCTTTTCCACAATACTATATAAATGAGTTTGTATTATAAATTGGCATTATTCTTACTTGCCATGTCTCTGTCCTTGCAAAGGAACCAAGTGTTTACTGGCTGTGGTGGTTTCTCAGCTTTTCTCCATGTTTTGGTGACCAACATAGCTCTGGTGAGGTTTGGTAGGGGATGATCAAGGCCATTATCTTCCCCCTTTTCCATTTTCCACTAATTCTCACTTGTCGGGTTGAAGCTGTTGCTGTTGCTCACATTGCCTTCTCTTCTTTACCATTCTAATTTCTTGTTTATTTTAACCTAACAAATTGATGGTCTGACTATAATGAAAAATATCAGTTTGTGAGATGACTCTCATGTCTAGTAACCAGTTGTTTCTTGACTATGAACAGGGTCAATTTAACTTTTTCCAATGATGTTCCTTACTTGCCATGACTAGCACTTACAGACTATCTTGTTAGTACATACCTGTGTATACATCTATACATATGTAGATATATAGATATAGTTGTATGTATAGGCATGAGACTTTTGAGTTGTCTACAACACTCTGGTCTCTTACATTTCTCAAAACTGAGCCATATTTTCCAATGTACTTTGCCATGTTTACCTTCATTCATTTACCTTTATGATGAAGTCATTAACTCTGTGCTGACTTGCTTTGGAGGATCAGGCAGTCAGCTCAACAGGGAAAAGATAGCACATAAACAGAAGCTGATAAAGATAGGATAAGGGAAAGAGACAAGATGAAATCCTGCAGCTAGGTGGAAAATTATTAGATGGCTACCTTGGAGTGGAGGATCTGGAAGGAGAGCTCTGATATCTACCTTCTACCTTCTACATTCAGAGGGAGAGAAAGGCCTCAGATACACGGGTTCCTGAGGAGATATGTAGATCTCCAATTTTCATGGAATTTCTTTTTACCTTTATTCTCCATAAAAGGTATTGATGTATAACTTACAATTATCTTCATGGTTGTGTGTGTGCTAATACTGCTTGTTAGCTCTCCGAGGGCCTCATAAAATGGTATTTCTTTTCTCCTTTAAGTGCAGGATAAAGCTAATTCTGCTAATACTTTTCTTTGCCTCTCCAAGAAGGATCTGTGAACCATCTTTCCATTCCACTGCAGTCTCTTTTTGTCTTTTGTTTCATTCGTTATTGATATTGTTTAGGTCTTCTAATAGTATGTAAATTAATTTTTCATTGAACAAACATCTTATACTTAGAGTACCTATCATTGAGTACATGTTTATAAATATATCACACAGTGTGATTCTTAGGATATTCTGCTCTTTTTTCTCAAATTCCAGCCCCATCAGTGTGGAATCAAATATGGGCCACATAGAACTGAGATACATATTTTATTTTTCTTTGTATACATAAAATCTGTGAGAACTGAAGGATTACCTCCTTATGTCCCTGTAATAGTATAATGAGCCTACTGTGGTAGGTCCATCTACATGGTTGTCTGTGTGTGTGCATGTGTGTGTGTACATTTCTTTGTATTTCCTTCTGGACCTTTTTTATTGGTCAAAGGGAGTTAGGACTTGTTTTTTTCTGTGACCTCCAGGCAATATGAATTCATAATGGGTTTTCTATTGGTTTATGTCTGCTTGTGGATAGCATAAGTAGCTTAATCTGACCTAGTCATGTTATTGAGGGCAGCCAGTGAGGCTTTTGGGGAAATGGTAACCATGGATGAGCACTTAACCCATTTTAGTCCAGCTGAACTTCTGAGAGTATAATTCAGAGACCCCACTAGCTCAAAGAGTAAGTAAGAATTACCACGGAAGAGACATTTTCCTGACATTTTTATCTGGAGCCTTTCCTATAAATCATGAAAGGAACAAAGAGCTAGTAGAATATAAACATCTTGAGGACAGGGCCAATTTTCATCCCTTTGTTCTGTATCCATAGTGACTTTCATCACTTCCATAGTGTCTGGGACATAACAGTTGCTTAATAAATGCATATTAAATTGTCTAATTCTTGATAATTACTTCATGACAGGGACTACAAAGGAAATATTATACAGTGAGGCACCAAGTGATCCTAAGAAAAGATGTCTCACCAATGACTGACTTATGGAAATGCTTGGCACCAGCATATTTCTGGCTGCTCTTCTTAGAAAGGGAACTTTTTAGTCCCTCACCATCTGTAAACTGGTAACAAGGTCTGTTAGTTGGCAGTAAGGGTAAGAACCCAAGATTTAGGTGTTGGTAGTCAATTTAGCCAATTTTTGCAAATGCTTATTTTCAAAAGCATGGCTGTGCTTGAATAAACCAGAACTCTATAGGCTTTGAGCTCATATTTGGATTCCATGTGAGCAAACATTGATTGATAGGTGTAACAGCAAGCACCCTAGCATGCCTAGGGCGGCTACTAGCACAGGTTCTTAGATCTGCTTTTCTAAAGGAAAGCAACTCAAAATGGGTTAACAATCTTACTTTAATCAAGCATATCATTTACCTAGTTCAAGGGGAAAAGTCAGCACCCTGAACTTCAGAGAATACAAACAGAAGTTACAAACAAACAGAAAAACAGATCAGCAGATGGCTTCCAGCGTCTGATCATTACATCAGTTATCTAGTCAGTTACCAGAGAGGGAAGCACCAACATCTGGGTTTTTCAAAG
>CM053585.1:486851137-486898245 GCA_028646515.1 Pseudochirops corinnae | reverse complement strand
GTGAATCTGGCAAAACAACATCAAAACAGACAAAATACCAGCATCACAGCCATGCCTCCTCAGTTTTTGGCAGTTCCAGGTAGCAGTTCCCAAAAGTCCTGGGCAGTTCCAATAGGCTCTCAGCTGTCTTTCTCTCAGCAACTCAGGCTCCATGATACTGGATACTGCTCTCCCAAAGTCCTTCTGGCCTTCTCTAGGCTTGGGCCTCTCTCCCAATTCAAGGCTCCTCCCAGTTCAGCCCTCTCTCCTTGCATCAACAAGTCCATCCCACAAGTGAGATTCACAAGCTCTGGGTTTTAACACTCAACCCAAAAACCAAGCCAATACAGGGGCATCTCCAAATTTCATTACCATTACAGGGTTATATTTCTAAAATATGATTCAATGGTAATTTGGCCTATGTTGAAAATTTCCAATTATGGGAAACTCACTGAAACATAAGTCAATTGTCCATTTGTGGGCAGATATAGTTGGTCAAATTATCTCCCTCATTAGACAGTTAGGTGGTGCAGTAAATAGAGCACTGGACATGAGGGCCTAAGTTCAAATCTAGCCTCATTAGCTGTGTGACTCTGGGCAAGTTACCTAAACTGTCTGCTTCAAGTTCTTCATCTGTAATATGGGGATAATTATAGCTCTCCCAGAATTGCTGAGATTAAAGGAGATGTTTGTAAAATACTTTGTAGACTGGAAAGCAGTATGTAACTGCCAGCTATCATTATTATTATTATTGTTATTATTATTAATCTTGGTTAGAAATTGACCTCACTCTAACTGCCTTCCGTTACTTATAGTTCTAGCTTTTAGAGCAGCAGTTCTCAACCTGTGGGTTATGTTCAATTTGTAACAATGAAAATACATCCTGCATATCAGATATTTACATTACAATTCATAACAGTAGCAAAATTACAGTTATAAAGTAGCAGCAAAAATAATTTTATGTTTGGGTGTCACCACAACATGAGGAACTGTATTAAAGGGTTGCGGAATTAGAAAGGTTGAGAACCACTGCTTTAGAGGAATACAGAATAACATCATGGAAATTCAGCAAATTTGAACACAAAGGCACAATTTATCCCAATTTTATTCACTAAATATTAAATGCAGTTGAAGGACTTGAACTAGCTTTGTATGACATAGTAGGTCACTAGAGGATGCTCCGCCATGCCTATGCATTTTTGAAAGTGAAGTTGGGTTGGAGGTTGGCGGAGGGATGATTTGGGGGGGGGAGGTTCTGCTGCAGGCCCCTTCTCCATCCTTTCTCTTCAACCACTCCCCTACATCCCTTTCTCAGTGCTTTATACTCTAATGGTTGCTCTGGCAGAATGTAGGATGGACTATTTATTTAACTTTCTCTCAACCACCACTGCAGCCTTTTTAACCAGTAACACCCATCTGTAAAGCCAACTCTCTTCTTCCATTGATGAATCTCTTGAAGCCTCCATTTTATAGATGGGCTCCTCAGTGGCATTCATCCACCTCCCACCCCTGCTCCTAGACTTCAGAATTATACTAAGTACTTTTATTCCCTACCCCCACTCCTGCTTTTTACCTCCCTTTTGTGTGCTGTGTTCCTCCTTTAGAACATAATCTCCCTGAAGGTAAGATCTGTCCTTATTTGCTTCTATTTGTATCTCCAATGCTTTAATGCATATGTTGTTTGTTAATCAGTCATTTCACTTATTTCCAACCCTTCAGGACCACATTTGGGGTTTTCTTGGCAAAATGTTGAGGTGGTTGGCCATTTCCTTCTCCAGTTCATTTTACAGATAAGGTTAAGTGACTTGCCTAGGGTCACACAGCTATTAAGTGTGTGATTTGAGACCAGATTTGAACTCCAGAAAAGAAGTCTTCCTGACTTCAGACCCATCGCTCTATCCACTGTGCCATTTAACTGCCTGCTTGGCATATAAGTGTTTGATAAATATTTTCTTCTTCCTTTCTTTAAGAGGTGAACACACAGATGAGTTTGGCTGTGGGGCTTGAAATACAAAAAGTTTAACATAAGGAGAATAGTTAAAGACTGTTCCAGATCTCTTATTCCCTTCAAATTACTTCCCTCAATTCCTAGCTTAGTGGTTTGGAAGGGGAGTAGTTTTTTATACTAATTTTGAAATATGCTTGTTTAATACCTAATTGGTCAAGTGGTTTTTAACGAAAATGTTTACATTCCATGATTGCTTCATTGTATTTTAATCTATGAGCCTGGATCATTGTGCTGGTCTTAGAATAAATGCCTACTCTATGTGCCAGACAAGGTGCTAGATCCTGGGGCTTCAAAGACAAAAATGGAACTGCCCCTGCCCTCGAAATACTTAGTTTCTCATGGGGGAGATAGGTTCAATAATAAGTAAATAGAGAGTATATGAAAAATAATGCAAAGTCATTTCAATCAGAACAGAATACTGACAAGTTAAAGGTTCAAGATTGGCCTTTTTATATGAGATGGTTGTGGAGCTTTTTATTTCAAGAAGTTTGAGGTTTTGGGAGACAGAGGTGAAGAGGAATGCTTTCCATATGTGAGGACTTTAAAGATGAGGAAGCTTGCACTCAGAGTATTGGCATGGAATCACATAGATAATGCCAAAACTGGAATTTGAACCCAGGTCTCTTGATTCCCAAGTCCAAAGAATTTTCTCCTAGACATTACTCTCTCACCTAAAAACGTGTCAAAGTATTACTATTATTTTGGCATTGTTGTGCATGGGAGTAATGCACATTGTTCATTCCACTTACCACATCCTATCAAAGCAAACTGTAATAATTCTCATGTGTACCCTCATCATGTGTAAGCACATATAATCTTACCTGTTTGGTTAGTCCCTGAAAAAATACCAAATTGTTCACCTCATCCTTGCTTACAGTAAATTTGCTTGTTTGGTTCCTTATCTTGGGCATGCTAATAATTAATTACCAGCTGTTCTTCCACTAAGCAATGTTTTGTAGGGATAGCTTCTCCTGACTGATCTGATTTTTATAGGATGAGGTTAAGGAAAAATTTCCCAGTGGGGCCCCCTACTTGAATATTGAGTTGTGTAAATGTTGTGATAAAGACAAAATACCCCTAGAATGATGTTTTATTTATAGACCTTTATTGAAATACAAACAAGTTAGGCTGGAATTTTATGTGAAACATTGGTTGCAAATAAA
This sequence comes from Pseudochirops corinnae, assembly GCA_028646515.1. NCBI lineage: Eukaryota > Metazoa > Chordata > Mammalia > Diprotodontia > Pseudocheiridae > Pseudochirops > Pseudochirops corinnae. The sequence goes on along the minus strand of CM053585.1, from coordinate 486,895,095 downwards.
TATTTTCACCTGAGCAAATAGTCTCTGGAGACTTTATTAAAATGACATTATGGAGGAGGAAAAAACTGCAGGTTATAGGGAACAATGAAAAAGTCAGTCTGACTCATTTTCATTTCCATTGGAAAGATTTCAGGAAGGCTTGTTACTGGTGACATCATTTACAATATATATTCTCGTTTGGTAACAAGGCATATCAAATAAATTTGGTGTTTTGGTAAGTGAGTGACCTTGTGAATTAATTATATTATTCATGACTTAATGCACTAGTTGATTGAAACATTGAAAATTTTTCCCAGCTCAAAGACTAAAATTGTATTGGTATGATGACATTAAGTTGTACTTGCCAATGAGTAACAAAGATAATAGCCTGCTCTATGTCCCTCTGAGAGGAAGGAGTATCTAATATGTTTGCTTCCCTTAACCAGCAAGAAAGAGCTGAGGTCAAGAAACCAACTGAAGAAGAAGAAAAGAGAGCTTGCTGGTTTGTGTTTGGCCAAAAAAAAAAAAAATCCTTATTTGTTTGCATATAAGGGATATCGTTTGCTAAATTCATTATGTATGTCAATTTCATGGTAAATCATAGATGTTTCCTCTTATGAGGAAACTGAGGCCCAGTTAAGCAAAATATTAAATAAGGTTACAGAGACCTATCAAACAATCTAGGACCTTAAATTAATAGCTGGATAACCATGGTTAAAATTCTGATTCCCCTTCTCACTTCCTTCTCCTTTTTTATATTTTATTTATTTTTAGAAATATTTTCCAGTTACATTTTAATCTGGTTTGATTCACACTTGGGAATATTGTGAAGGGCTGCATTTTCAATACCCTCTACTCTACATTATAAGGATCCTTCTTCCATTTCTGACATTCTACAAAGGTCCTTTCCAGCTTTGCCATTCTGTGTTCTAATGTTCCTTCCCACTCTGACATTCTACATTCTAAGGTCCCTCCCACCATTCACATTCTGTGGCTACATAGTAGAGATAATAGTGCCAGGAAGGGGACAGGTGGGTGGGAGCCTTGGCAAAAGAATCAGTGAGTAAGATCTTTTCTGTGTTAATTTTGACAGTGATGGTTTGTATTTGATGAGGCATTTCAGAGGAAACACTGAAGATGACCTTTATCATTCAGTGCTGTCCATCTCCCCCTCCAAGATGTGAAAGGTTTTCACTTGTCAAAGTTTCTGCTTTTAACAATTGAGTTCAATTCAATAGCTATTTTCTGTTTGACTTTTTTTTCTTCTGTAGTCTACCCAGCCCCTGCATCACACATAGGCATACTGCTACATGTCTGTTCTCTTTTTTTGAAAAAGTATTTTTTTTTCCAATTTCATGTTTTGGATAGTTTTCAAGATTCATTTTTAAATAAAATTTTGACTTTCAAATTTGTTCTTCCTTCCTCCCCGAGACAGCAAGCAATTTGATACACGTGCATTCATGTAAATATATTTCCACATAGTCACATTGTAAAAGAAAAAAATAGAATAAAAGGGAAAAGCCATGAGAAAAAAAAAATGAAAATAGTATGTTTTGATCTGCATTCAGACTTCATAGATCTTTCTCTGGATAAAGATAGCATTTTCCATCATGAATGTCTTTTGGAGTCACCTTGGATCATTGTATTGCTGAGGATAGCTAAGTTAATCATAGTTGATTATCACACAATGTTGCTATTACTGTATACAATATTTTTCTAGTTCTGCTCACTTCACTAGCATCAGTTTATGTAAGTCTTTCCAGATTTTTCTGAAATCTGACTGCTCATCATTTCTTAAGCACAATAGTATTCCATTCCATTCATATACCACAACTTGTTCAGCCATTCCCCAGTTCATGGGCATCCCCTCAATTTCTAATTCTTTGCCACTATATAAAGAGCTGTTATAAATATTTTTGTAATGTACATCCTTTCCCCCTTTTTATATATCTTTCAGATATAGGCCTAGTAGTTGTATTGCTGGATTAATGGGTATGCAAAGTTTTATAGCCCTTTAGGAAAAGTTCCAAACTGCACTCCAGAAAGATGGTGTTAGTTTACAACTTCATCAATAAAAGCATCTGTGTCCCAATTTACCTACATTGTCTCCAACATCTATCATTTTCCTTTTCTGTCATATTAGCCAATCTGGTAGGTGTGAGGTGGTATCTCAGAGTTGTTTTAATTTGCATTTCTCTAATCAATAGTGATTTAGAACATTTTTTCATATGACTATACATAGTTTTAATTTCTTCATCTGAAAACTGCCTTTGACCATATCCTTTCACCATTTATCAACTGGGGAATGGCTTGTATTCTTATAAATTTGACTCAGCTCTCTATGTATTTGAGAAATGAGGCCTTTATCAGAAACACTTGCTATAAAAATTGTTTCTCACCTTTCTGCTTTCCTTCTAATCTTGGTTGCATTGGTTTTGTTTGTGCAAAAACTTTTAAATTTAATGTAATTAAAACCAGTGATTTTGCATTCATAATGTTCTCCATCTCTTCTTTGATTATAAATTCTTCCTTTCTCCATAGATCCTGACAGGTAAACTTTCCACTGCTCTCCTAATTTTCTTATGTATCACTCTTTATATCTAAATCTGTACTCATTTTGATCTTATCTTGGTATGTCATGTGAAATGTTGGTCTAAGCCTAGTTTCTGCAATAATACTTTTCCCAGCAGTTTTTATCAAGCTGGAGTCTTTGGGTTTATCAAACAGTAGATTAATACAGTCATTTGCTACTGTGTGTTGTGAATCTACTCTATTCCACTGCTCCACCACTCTGTTTCTTAGCCAGTATCAAATAGTTTTGATGTTTGCTACTTTCTTTGCAATTTTTTTATTAGTTCTCTTGATATTCTTGACCTTTTGTTCTTCCAGAAGAATTTTGTAATTATTTTTTCTAGCTTTATGAAATAGCTTTTGGTAGTTTGGTATGGCACTGAATAAATAAATTAATTTAGGTAGAATTGTCATTTTTATTATATCGACTCAACTTACCCGTGAGCAGTTGACATTTTTCCAATTGTTTAGATCTGACTTTGTGTGAAAAGTATTTTGTAATTGTGTTCATATAGTTCCTAGGTTTGTCTTGGCAGGTAGACTCCCAAATGTTTTATGTTGTCTACAGTTATGTTAAATTGAATTTCTCTATCTCTTGCTGATGGGCTTTGTTGGTAATATATACAAATGTTCATTATTTATATAGGTTTAATTTATGTCCTGCTACTTTGCTAAAGTTGTTAATTATTTCAAGTAATTTTTTAGTTAATTCTCTAGGATTCTATAAGTATTTCATCATATCATCTGCAAAGGGTGATAGCTGAACATCTGTCTCCTTAGAAAATGCCAGGTGTTACCCTCTGAATGACAAAGGAATTAGACCTCATCCTCACCTTTGAGTTGGTGATTAGAAATCATATACTTACCAGCACTCAGGAACCTTTAAAGAAGATGCCTGATTTTAGTTTCTTGCATAATCACACATCTTTTCTTCAAGTAGATTTGAATGCCAGGAGACCTGGGCCCAACTCTGCCCTTTAATAGCCCTATAAGACTGGATAATTGAACCATCATTTCCTCATATGTAAATGACCAGACTAGGTGAACGCTAGGGACCTTTCCAAACACAATAGCCTATAAATCTGATTCTCACATCCTGTGATTCTGGTTCTAAGAAAAGGAGAAAGAATAGTATGGAGACTAGAGCCCTGACCTGGAGTCAGTGAATGTGAATCTGATCTAAGCATTACTACTGTCATGTAACAGAGAGCACTGGACTTAGAATTGGGTTCAAAATTCAACTCCTAACTTCAGCATTTAACCCCAATGGAAATTAGTTATTGAGTTGTTACCAATAGATAACAACATTTCTGAAATTTCTGTTTCCTCATTTCTAAAGGATAATAATATGTGTAATACGTGGGTTACTGGACTGGTATGAGAAAAGTGATTTGTCAACCTTAAAGGCTGTGTAAACATGTAATTGTGAATTTTTCCCTTGTTTTAGGGCTTTGGGAAGGTTAATTTCATTTCTCTGAGCCTTAGTTACCACATCTCCTACATGTAAGTTGTCCTTGGTTTTCTCTGGTAGGTAGGAGGAAAGATTCTCTCCTGAGAGGGAAGAAGTAGAAGGTGACTTCTCCTAGCAAAGGACCTCCCCTCCTACATCATGAAGTAGATTGAAGACATTCTTCATAAATTCCCTCACATCTGGTTTGTTGCATCTCAGGACCTCTCTATGTTTTTACCTAACCCCTCCTCATTTGTTTCAGTCTCACACAAGGGATGGTTAAGCCCTTCTGTTTTCCAAGGCTAATACCTGCCACTGTATCCTTGGTCCTAGAGCCTCCTGGCTCCTTCCAAATCCTGGTCTACAGATCACTCCTGCTTTCTTCTTCTTTAGTCTTTCCCTTTTTCTGGACTCTTTCCCTCTTGACTACAGACATGCTCTGGTCTCCATTGTCCTTTTTGAAAAAAAATTATTTAATATTTTTATTTTTCCCACTTACATGTAAAAGCAAGTTTTAACATTCATTTTTAAAAATTTGACCTCCAAATTTTCTCCCTTTTGCCCTCCCCATGTCCCCCTGCCAACTCTTCTCCTGCATTGAGAAGGCAAGCAGTTCTATATGGGTTATACATGTGCACTCATGCAAAATTTTCCATATTAGTCATGTTGTGAAAGAAAACATAGACCAAAAAAACTTAAAGAGAAAAAGAAAGCTAAAAAGTATGCTTCATTCTATATTCAGATGACATCAGTTCTTTCTCTGGTGATGAATAGCATTTTTTATCATAAGTCCTTTGGAGTTGTCTTGGATCATTGTATTGCTGAGAATAGCTGAGTCATTCACAACTGATCATCTTATAATATTGCTGTTACTTTGCACACAGTACATTTCACTTTGCATCAGCTCGTGGAAATCTTAACAAGTTTATCTGATGGTATACTGCTCATCATTTCTTAAAGCACAGTACAATTCCATGATAATCACATACCACAATATGTTCAACTATCCCCCAATTGATGAGCATCCCCTCGATTTCCAATTCTTAGCCACCAGAAAAAAACTGCCATAAATTATTTTTGTACTTATATGTCTTTTCCCTTTTTTAAATCTCTTTTGTGGTATAGATCTAGTAGTGGTATTGTTAGGTCAAAGGGCTTTATAGACCTTTGAACATAGTTCCAAATTGCTCTACAGAATGGTTGAATCAGTTCACAACTCCACCAATGTGCATTAATATTTCATTTTCCTACTTCCCCCACATTTGTCATTTTCTTTTTCTGTCCTATTAGCCAATCTAAAAAGTATGAGTTAGCATCTCTATATTGTTTTAATTTGCATTTCTCTAATCAGTAGGGAGTAAGAGCATTCTTTCATATGGCTATGGATAGCTTTGATAACTTCATCTGAAAACTGTTCATATCTTTGGATCATTTATCAATTGGGGAATGTTTCTTATTTTTATAAATTTGACTTTGTTCTCTATATGTTTGAGAAATGAGGCCTTTATCAGAGAAACTTGCTTCAAAATGTTTTCATACTTACTATTGCTAACTGTATTTTACTTCATCCTATTCTACCCCAATTTATTCTACTCTCTCTTTCCTTTCCCTCTGCCCCTCCTGAAAAGTGTTTTGCTTCTGACTGCCTCCTCTCCCAATATGCCCTCCCTTTTCTATCACCCCACCTCCTTTGCTTATCCTCTTCCTCTCTTACTTTCCTGTAGGGAGAGATAGATTTCTACACCTAATTGAGTTTGTATATTATTCCCTCTTTGAGCCAATTCTAATGAGAGCAAAGTTCACTCACTCTTCCTCACCTCCTCCTCCCTCCCTCCACTAGGAAAACCTTTTGTTGTGTCCTTCGTATGAGATAATATACCCCATTCTATCTCTCCCCTCCTCTTTCTCTCAGTATATTCCTCTAACCCCTTAATTATTTTTTTAGATATCATTCCTTCATGTTCAACTCATACCTGTGCCCTCTGTCTATATATACTCCTTCCAACTGCCCTAATAATAAGAAAGGTCATATAAGTTACAATGTAGGAATCCCATGTAGGAATGTCAATAGTTAAAATTTATTAAATCCCTTATGATTTCCCTGTCCTGTTTACCTCTTTATACTTCTCTTGAGTCTTGTATTTGAAAGCCAAATTTTCTATTCAGTTCTGACCTTTTCATTAAGAATGCTTGAAAGTCCTCTTTTTCATTGAATGTCCATTTTTCTCTCTGAAGGATTACACTCAGTTTTATTGGACTGGTGATTATTGGTTGTAATCCTAGTTCTTTTACCTTCTGGAATATTGTATTCCAATCCCTCTGATTATTTAATGCAGAAGCTACTAAATCAGCAGTTCTCAACCTGTGGGTTATGTTCATTTTGTAATAATGAAAATACATCCTGCATATCAGATATTTACTTTATGATTCACAACAGTAGCAAAATTACAGTTATGAAGTAACAATGAAAATAATTTTGTGGTTGGGGGTCACCATAATATGAGGAACTGTATTAAAGGGTCACAACATTAGGAAGGTTGAGAACCACTATACTAAATCTTGTGTTATCCTGACCAAGGCTCCACCATACTTGAATTTTTTCTTTGTGGTGTTTGCAATATTTTCTCCTTGACATGGGAGCTCTGGAATTTGACTGTAATTTTCCTGGAAGTTTTCCTTCTGGGATCTCTTTTAGGAGATGATCAGTGGATTCTTTCAATTTTTACTTAACCCTCTGGTTCTAGAATATCAAGACAGTTTTCTTTCATAATTTCTTGAAAGATGATGTCTAGGCTTTTCTTTTTAAAGTATGGCTTTTATGGAGTCCAATAATTTTAAATTATTTCTCCTAGATCTATCTTCTAGGTTAGTCATTTTTCCAGTGAGATATTTCACATTGTCTTCTATTTTTTTTTTATTTTTGTTTTATTGTTTCTTTATTTCTCATGAAGTCATTAGCTTCTATTTGCTCAATTCTAGTTCTTTAAGAATTTATTTTCTTCAGTGAGCTTTTGTACCTTCTTTTCCATTTGGCCAATTCTACCTTTTAAATGTTTTTTTTTTCCTTTAGTGAATTTTTGTATATCTTTTTCCATTTGGCTAATTCTGCTTTTTAAGGCATTATTCTCCTCATTGGCTTTTTTTTTTATACCTCTTTTACCATTTGGCCTAGTCTGGTTTTAAGGTGTTATCTTCTTCAGTATTTTTTGAATCTCCTTCACCAAGCTGCTGTTTTGTTTTTTCATGATTTTCTTGCAACAATCTCATTTATCTTCCTAATTTTCCCTCTACTTCTCTTATTTAATTTTCAAAATACTTTTTGAGCTCTTCCTTGGCCTGATACCAATTCATATTTTTCTTGGAGGCTTTGACTTATCTTCTGAGTGTGTGTTTTGATCTTCCTTGTCACCATAGTAACTTTCTATGGTCAGAATTTTTTTTCTGTTGTTTGCTTATTTTCCCAGACTATTACTTGACTTTTAACTCTTTGTTAAAGTATGACTCTATTTCCAGAGTGGAGGGCATACTGTCCCATACTGTTTTATGCAGCTTTTTTTCAGGGATACTTCTAGGGACCTGTACATTTTCATTTCTTCCAAGGTGGTATGATTGAAGAAGAGGTGTGTTTACTACTCTCCTGACCTTTGTTCTGGTCTGTGTGTGACCACAAGCACTCTTTTCTGCCCTGGAACTGTGAGGAGGGTCCCTGCTCCACTATGGCCATAAGCTCTGGTGTCCTAATGCTCCTTCTTGCCCTGGGACTGTCATCCAGGATTGTGACTCAGATCTGAATATGGGTAAAGCAACAGAGTCCTGCCTCAGTGCTAGCAAAGAGACCCCTGTAATCTCCTTCTGATCAGTTGTTCAATCCCCTTACCATCTGTGAGCTGAGAGCTCTGGAAGCAGCTGCTGCTGCTGCTGATTCAGTGACTCCCAAGACCTGCTCCAGGAGCTAGGGTCAGTGCTGTTCTGGCGAGGCCTGCACTGGATTCTACGCTCCATTCTCACCCCAGAGGAACAAACTTTTCCTTCTGACCTTCTAAGTTGTCTTTGGCTGGAAAATTATTCCACCCCATATTCTTTTGTTGATCCTGGTACTATAGGAATTGTTTTATGGCATTATTTGAAAGTGTTCAGAGGAGTTTTGGGGAGAGCTCAAGTAAGTGGCTGCCTTTTCCACATTATCTTAACTCCAGCCACTCTCTCACCTCCTTCTTCATATGCTGGAGAGTTAAGGTATAATGATATTGTGAAGATTGAGAGCTGGATCATAGGGAGTTAAGAAGATAGTGAGGGGAAAGGAAGTGGAAGTAATGGTTATAGACAGCTTTCTTAAGGCGGTTAGCCACAAAATGAAGGAGAGATATTGGACAATAGCTAGTAAGGATAGATTGATCAGAGGAGAGGCTTTTGAGGATGTAGAAACATGGACATGATTATATGTAGTAGGAAAGCAACCCTTAGACAGAGAAGAGAAAGAATGGGGATGATAGAAAGGACAATCTCTTGTTTAATCAGTCAATAAATCTTTCTTAAGCACCTGCTATGCTAGACCAGGGGTTCTCAACCTGTGTGTTGCAACCCCTTTGGGCGTCAAATCACCCTTTCACAGGGGTCACCTAAGACCATCGGAAAACACATATTTCCGATGGTCTTAGGAATGGAGACACCACTCCTCCATCCATCTCCAGGCAGGTCTACCCCCATGCAGATACGCACACATACGAGTATTAAAGGGTTGCAGCATTAGGAAGATTGAGAACCACTGTGCTGGATCCTCTTTTAAGTGCTGAGAATACAAAATAGGCAAAAGCCCTAAGATGGAGTAGAATGATAACTTCCACATTTAGAAGGGTTAATCATGATGGAAAGGGCCACCTCTTCCCGTGAAACAGAAAACAATAGTTCCAGAAGTCTTCTGAGCCATATGAAATGAGGAGGAGGGGAGGAAAGAGAGGTCTCATCAAATGTCCTCAATTTTTTCAGTGAAATATGAGACAAGACTCACAGATGAAAGTGTAGGGTATAAGGAAAGCTATGAGAGGTGTGAGAATAGATAAAAAGGTTTGAAAAATTTGTCATGTTGAGTACAATGGTGAGTCATTTAGAGAGTTGTAAAAGGATTTCTTTGCTGAAATGAGAACTGAGTTGAAGTTATGTAACATAAATCTATAATGGATCTGATCAGTACAATCTCATATTGTTCTCTAGCTTCTTTCATGAGTAGGAGCAAAAGCAGATGATGGCAGTAAACCAAGGTTGAGGCTTGGCAAGACAGGATAGGTGGTAGGTTAAGGGAGCAAGGAACTGGAGAGAAGAGGACAATGGAGAGTTGAACTGATTTACCAAAGTGTCAAGATGGGGAATGGTGAATACTGGAGCCAGTGAATGAGTGATGACCTGAGAGAGAACTGAAAGGCAGAAGACTGGAGGTCACAGTAATGCTGCAGAATAGGATTTGGGGTTGCAACTCCAGAGGGAGAGGTGAAATGACAACAGAAGAAATATTTGTATATGTGAAGGGCTACCAAAAGAAAGAGGGATTATATTTGTTCTGAGTTTTCCCCAGTGCACAGAACTGGGAGAAAAATACAGAACTTGCTGCCTCAACCAGTGGTGTGTCTCCCCTCATTGGAGTTCTCTAAGAAAACACAGAATGATCACGTATTGTACACATTGTAGAAGATTGTCTTTACTGTATATAGATTGAAGGAGATAGTCATCTCTGTCTTTCCAATCACTAAAATTCTGTGATTGTGGCCTAATGGCTAAGCCTATGGTCAAGAGTAACTTCATTCTATAGGAAGAATTGAATATCAGAAAACAGGAACATTTCTGACACCTAGGACACAGGCTATCTAACAGTTAACATGCTGAAAGTTATCACTCAGTGGATTTGGCATTGGTCCAGTTTGCATGCTGACCATACATACGTAAGGGGGGGTTTTGCTCTGTTTATAGGATGATCATATTTGGACCCCTTCTAGGTAAGCCTGGGCGTTTGGACTAAGAGGTCCTCAATGATGAAGTCTGATGATAGATTGTCATCTGAGTGCCAACCTAGCAAAATTCTAAGAGGCTCATTACTAGGACACTGATTCAAGATCATGAGTGTCCTTGCCAGAAGAACTTATTTATTAAAACATGGGGAGGGGGGGTTCGGAGCTACATGGGAGGGTTAGGATACATGCCTCTACACATGTATCAAATCCCAGATTGTTGCCCAATTGGTAGCTTAGTGATGATATAAGTTATTATTCTGGGGTCTAAATGTGTGAATTTAATTTAATTTAATTTGCCAATATCAAAAAGTAGTAGTAAAATGAAAATGTTGGCCCTCAATTTACATTATCTTAAACAGTTTTACTCCTAATAATTTAAGTACATTATATGTTGTTACTAAAAAAAAAAAATGTCCCTGGGCTAGCTTTTACAAAGAGACATTTGTAGGTCAGACCCATAAACTGGAGCTTTCTGCTAACCAGAGTGAAACCTCATTAAAGGAACACCATCCATGGTTCCCTGAAAAGTTGTCCATTAGGGACAGGTTCATAGAGTTAAAAAATGGTGATGAAAAAATGTCCATTTATGCAGGTACCCTTCAAATCCAGGTGGCCTCTTAGGTCCCACTGAGATTTGCATTTTTGAGAGGCCAATTACATAGTGAAATTGGTGGAAAATCCTCTTATTGTGAATTCATAGCCCTCTGCTGTACCTGCATTCTTTAATGTGTAAAGAGGAATGATCAGAAGAAAAATTGCCCATGCTCCTGAGAGGCAGTTGCGACCTTAACTCCACCCTCCTCCTGTCACTTTTATTGGACATAGCAGCTTACTTAGGACCCATGCATTGAAAATTGCTGAAGATAAACATTGTATTTTAAATTACTCAAGGCAACAAGGCAGGGTGGAAAAAATCATTTGAACAGATTGGAAACTGAAATGTTGATATCAGAAATTAAATTAATGTAAGTGAGATTGAAACAATATCTAATTAAAATCACTTGAAAAATGACTTGGAAATTGAAGCTGACATTAGCTTTTACCAGTCTGTCATTATTGTTACTGGGTGGCTAAGCTCCTATTTTGAAAGCAGGGCTTGCCAGTTTGCTGGAGATCTCACCAGAGACCCAGCAGATAAAAAGTCTCATTTATTTACCCCATTATGGCTGGAAAACAAGGACTAAAGAGCCTTCCTCTGTAACCTGTAGATTTGGATTTGACAAATTGACCTTTAGGTTTTGGAGGAGAGGTGAATGCCTTTCAAATGAGTGCATCTGGCAGGTCAGCTTGCACTTAAATCTCCAACACATGTGTCACACCAGACATTTTTTTTTAAGTACATAGATAGATGGTGAAGAATATTAAGCAAAGAAGAGCAGCCCTGAGTGAGATTAACTTAGTGATAGCCTAGCAGAATCAGCAACTACTCCTTGGAGCAAGAAACTCTAAGAGGAAGAATATGTGCTGCAATTACTACTTATAAAAATACTCTTTGATATTGAAATGAAAGCCTTTTCACACAGTCAGATGGAGGAGGATCATGTTCCGCAGGTGAAGTGGATGCCTTTATAGAATTTAAAGGATGATAATGAGGTAGTGTGGCACAGTAGATAAAGCCTCACACTTGGAGACATGAAGATCTGGGGTTCAAATTTTATGACCTCAACCCTTATGACTTATGACCCTTACTAGCTCTATGACTACAAACAAGTCATTGAACCTCTCTACTCCTGACTTTCCTAATCTGTGAAGTGACAGAATTGAATTGGATGAATAATTAGGTTGCTTCAAGCTCTAAATCTATGATCCTGTGGCAGCTGTAATCATATTTTCTTTATGCCTGCCAAGTGTCTCCCTTCTGAAACATCTCCCTTTCCATTTCTGATGTCTGATTAAATAATTATAATGAAGATGATAATAATGATAATGCTAAGGATGGTGGTGATGATGAGGATGGAGATGATAATGATGATTTCAGAGGAATCATTTCATCATGGTGAGATAGTCAACTTTTGATTATCCATACTAATGGGAAGAAACCCAAGCAAATAATCTATGAATCCAAGAATTACTTTATGTTTTTCCCCTTTGATTTACTTTTCCAAATTCTTCTTTGCTCAAGCTATCATTAAAGCCCTATGGAATACACGATTATTTTCTGAAGGTGATCTTCTGTTTTTCAAGACAATGCCAATATGATAAAAGTTCTAGTAGGTCACAGATACCTAGGAGGATTTGGAGAATTAACCCATTAGACAAGTATGTTTCCCCCCAAGGGACAACATAATTAAGTTCAGAGAGGCTTATCACCATATTGGCTTCACAAGGATAAATTCTTTGTAACTCTTAACGACAATCAACTAAGATATAACAGAATTTCAAACTATCCTGGTAGAGAGAGTACCTATACCTGTGAGATTGTAGCTCCTTTAAATACAAAAGTAGGTGTTAAAATTAATTTGGATTCTTTGATGACAAAGAAAGAAAGGAAGAAAGGATAATGATAGCCCAGAACCTGTCATACTTGGATTTTTAAATTACTGTAGGTTATCCATATATATACAATCAATAATGTACTCACATTTTATATGCATATATATATATTGACTGATTTTATATATGTCTCCCATATTTGCCACCCACCCCAAAAGAAAACATATCCTGTCTCCCATTTGCCAAGAGGAATAGTATAGGGCAGGGAGTTGAACTTGATCATATCTAACATAAATTTAGATTTCCGCAATCATAGTAATAAGACCATTTGTTTTGCCTTTTAAAATGTTCAAATACTTTTTGTGTACAGATTAGTAATAGTGATATCTAATATTAATATAATGCTTTGAGGTTTACAAAGTACTTTATGTATATGCAGAGTGAGATAAGAGTCCTGCTCCCACTCTACTTTGCTCTGAATATAGTGTTCACTTGTGAACACTTTAATGACATAAAGCAACTGGGGAATGTCTGGAGAATGACCACGATAACAAGATGTCCTAATCAACTAAAGGAGTTAGAGATGAGGAGCCTGAAGAAGACAAAACTTATGGCAGACATGATAGCTGAATCAATGGGTGGAAGTGATGGAGAGGCAGAATCAGGGCACATATGAGCAAAAAACCCTCCCTAACTCTGCAAGCAATTTGAAAGTGAAATGGGATGTCTTAGAAAGTCATAGACATCCCCTGACTGGGGATCTTCAAATGGAATTTCTTTGGCCCCTTGTCTGAAATGTTGTAGAGGAGTTTCTTGTTTGGGGACAGGTTGTTTGGACCAAATAAACTCAAGTTCCTATCTCCCTATGATTCTTTAGTGATAGGAGCCTTTGATTAACCAACAATGCTTTGAACATCCTTGCCTGGAACTCTTCTAAGGGAAAATGATAGTGGCTGAGCACAATAAGAAACTAAGAAGTTTCTTAGTGTGAAGAAGCATTTGCTTGTCAGTTAGTCATCTGCATTTGACCAGCTTTGGTAATCAAACAGGCAGGCCATGTTTGCTGAGGTATTCTTCACAGATTGGACTGTAGAAAAGTCCATGTCACTTCCTTTAACTTTACATGTCAATCAAGGGCTATACCAGTTTGTACTATAGATTCATTCATAAAATAATACAGAAAAGGATGGTAGCAAATGTATAAGCAATACCACCTCCTAAAACAGTGAAAAGCAGTGGAGACAAAAACATCTACAGAAAGCTTGGCATGAAACCTACCTAAGCTTTATCATTCAAAGAACATTCATAAATGAAACTGGCATGAGGACAACAAATAGATGGGAAATAGAACAGATTTCTTGGTGTTTCCATGACAATTTCATTCCCATCATTAGTTATGGTAGAAATGCCACATTGAAGCTCTAACATTTTGTTCCCTTAAATGAGAAAATAGAAATGGCACTTAATAAGAAGTCTGCACGTCCAGACCACACACACACACACACGCACACACGGAGGAAACGTGTGCTGGAGGTACCCCAGTCCTTAAAAGCTCTGAGAAAACATTTTATAAGATATCTCAGGGAGGGAAGGATAACAAAAGTATAGAAAAAGTTTTGGATAATTTAACTACCAAAAAAGGCAAGCAGGATAATATCAATAACTATACATTCATATATCTACTTTTCCCCTCTATAAAATTGTTACGAGAATAATCTACATGAATATTAATGAAAATATGAGAATAGAATAAGCAAACATTTTGTAAATGATTTTCTATATTAGACCAAAACTCTTTTCAGCCACACAGTTGACTGAAAGGTATGGAAAATCCTAAAATCCCACTGTGTTGATAATTTTGTTAATTACATGCAAAAAATTTTAAACTTAGAGGGAAAAGACATGGCCTCAAACACTCTTCTCCAATAAGAAGTCTTTCATGCAAATATAAAGATTATACAAGATCTTTGATAAATGCAATCAGAAGATGACTATTCAATGTCTCCATTAATATCAAAGGAAACATGAAACAGGGAAATAGACAAAAGTATTTGCCATGGTCAGGGAAAAATGTTCTGCACATGGTCTAAATGGAAGAGTAATACCCTAGACCTGAGAGAGCCTTTCAGATGCTCTTCAATCCATCAATAAATAAATAGACATTTATTAAGCTCTAGCTAATACCAGGCATTGTGCTAAACACTGGAGCTACAAAAAAAGCAAACAAAAACCATATCCTGCCCTCAAGAAACATTACAAGTTCTGAAGAATCAAAATTAGGAATGGCTCTCAGAGACATTTAACAGATATATGGTTGGTAGAAACTGGAAATACCAAAAATGACCCACATATTGAAAGTGGCATTAACAATATCATCCAGGAAATGCTTGTTCAGAAAATGAAGCTAACTGGTCATGTGCTAAGAACGTGGGATTACAGAATGGCAGGCCAAGGGCAACACTGGCAGTCATAAAATATAGAAGTACCTAGAAAAAGGCCTCCAGCCCACTGGTCAAATCCTCAGTGGAAGTTTCATAGGAGAACATTGATGATAATTGCACAGAATGAGGTGTGGGTAGATTGCAGTCTATACCTAAGGAGTAAATTCCTACCTCTCTGAAATCCTATAGCTGCTGAAAAATTGAAATATTCCCTCCTTCCTCCCTCTTCTCCGCTGTCAGATGGGAAAAAATCATTCCAAACGATAGGATGGAGGGAAACGAAAGACCATCCTTTCTTTGATGAAATAGATCAATTTCCTGGAAGAGGAATGAGAATGTTCTTTTGCCTCTTCACCCTATTCGCTGCTTGCAAAACTAAGTCTGCTCTGGTAACTCTGATGTTGGTAAATAATTGTCATGAAAGTAGTTGTGTTCTAGAAGCATTTTAATTCTTTCTGACAGGTAGCAAAATTAAATATCTAAACATTGTGGCAACCTGCTCCTTTTGGGTGACATGATGTAAAATGATTAACATCAAAACATTTCCCCATGTTTTGTGTCTTTGCAGTGCAGTGGATAACAGCATGTTATGGAAACATGCTCCAACTGCCTGGCAAATAGCAAACATTCTAAATAAGTACATTTCCTGCATGTAATTTCCAGTTGTGTTTTGACATTATAGCTTACACATTTCTTTGTAAGGCAGAGCATAGGATTGTGGAGCCCATAAAGTAACCATACAAAAAAAGAGACACCTTGCTCAAGTGTGTGGAAACTTTTGTTTTGAGAAAAGACCTTTTTTGTTTGTTTTCTTTCTGGTAAACAAAACCAGCAAAAATTCATGACATCTTTTTTAATTGTTTTTTTGGAGATGATCATCCATCAGTTAATCAACACAAATTTAATAAATACTTACCATGTACCAAGCAATGTTAAGCATTGAGGATGCAAGTACCAAAAAATTGAAATGATCACTACTCGGAGGAAGTGTTATAACAGAGGAGACAAGAAGTACCTTGTGAAGAGGAATGAGTTTTTAAAAAATTTCTACCCATGGTGCCTACCTAGCACGGTGCATGTAGTAGGTGCTTTAAAAATGCTTATTGATTGCTGCTCAGGTAGATGCAACCTAAATAGAAAGTAAAAAAATGCAAATAAATTCAAAGTAGTTAATTGCAAGGGAATTGGGGAGGGAGGGCACTAGCAGTTGGACAGGATCGGAAAAGCCTTCATTTGAAAGATGGTATTTGAGCTGCAGGAAGAAAAGGTATAGATAAGATAAAAATAAGGAGAAAAGACACATGGGATAGCCACTACAAAGGAAGAGAAATGAGAGATGGAGGAGCACAAAATTAATTTTGGGTAGGTTGTAGAGTGAATGCCACACCAAAGGAGCCCTCATTTGAAATGCAGGAAAACTTAGACAAAACCTAATTATTCCATGCCTGTAGTTTTATGGCTTTCTACTAAAAGGAGTAACATGCTCTTTTATCTCTCCTCCAGGGTCAAAAATGGTTATGTACCATTACTCTGTGTTTAGCTTCATTTTAGCATTCTTTTTATTTACAGGAGAGGCATCATGACATAGTAGATAGAGAACCAGTCATGAATCCAGGAGGACATGAGTTCAAGACATATCTTTGATTCAAATGGCTGTGTGATCCTGGAAAACTTAACCAACCAACAGTCTAGGCAGATTTGTAAGACTAAAAGTTGCAGAAAAGGGGCCAATCTGCTTTGGTAGAGGGTTTCCTTGCTTGAGAATTCCCTACACCAATTAAATCACAAGTCTGGACCCCATTCCTATTTCCTATCATATATATTATTGTAGGACTTGAGAACATGGTTTCTATTTATTTTGTTCTGCATCAGTTTATGTAATTCTTCCCACATTTCTCTGAATTTCTCATGTTCATTTTTTAATAGCCTAGTAATATGGTTACATTAATCTGTCATAATCTCTTCAGTTATTTCCTGGTCACTGGGTACTCACCATAGAAAAGTGCTGCTGTAAATATAGTGATATAGGGTGCCCCACAGCTATTTTAATTTTAATTTCTCTTACTTTTTCTGATTTTGAAAAATATTTCATTTTTAGTTGCTAATTAGTAGTTGTTAATAGCTTACAATCATTTTGAAAATTGTTCATATCCTTTAAACATTTGTCTACTGGAAAATTGATAAAACTTTAAAAATAAAACCTCTAACCTTTAAAAAAAAAATATCAAACTGAATGATTATAGAAAGCATATAGCTTCTTAGAGATGAGCTAGGTTAGAAAAAATGTAAAGACCTTTTATTAGGGAGGAATCTTCTGTCTTTTTTGGGTAGCCACCATTTATTAGGAAGTGAGGCAATAAGTAGTATGGAGCTACAGGCAGACTGTATCTAATCTGGTAATATTAATTGGTTCTACAGAAACATGACCTTATATGAAACAGTATTATAAGGTATAGTCAATGCCATAGGGCCAGTGTTTTTAAGGAGAAATGTGTTTGTTTAGGAGTAGTATTGGTTGGCATCTAGTTGGAATAGCTACCTATGGCAGTGGAGAGAATATTGGGCTTGGGGGCAAAAGACCTTAAGTTGAATTTCAGTTTTTCATTTGCAAAACAAAAATAATCACCAAGGTTTCTTCTAGTTCAAAAATTTGGTGATTCTGGGTGGCCCCAGGTGGGTAAAGAGGTGAGAATGACCTAAGGATATTGGTCTAAGGCTAAAAATAATTGAACTAGACTCTCTAGTCAGTGAGGAATATTAGAAGAAAGGAGTATAGAAGAGAAGTATTGAGGAAGAAGGGTCATCTAGATGGAAATGATTTAAAACTCAAAGTCAGGACTGGACAGATACCATAGCCTCAGTGAGGAAAGAATGGAATAGAAAATCTGGTCAAGGCAGGCCCACACCAAGGGGAGGCTCCAGGACTGAGCAGAGTCCTAGGTCATAGCTAAAAACTAAGTATTGAACCAACTGAATGGCCAGGGTAGCTCACTTTGGGAAGGGAAGGAAATGGTAATGAGATGAGCAGAAGGAGGAAGGTATAAGAGAGTAGGGCACTGGGGTGTTCTCTAATCATTAAGAGAAACAACTTGATTATAACAGAAAATTTCATCCATAATAAAAAGTTTATTATAATAACATTATTATATTCTTTATAGACAAGTTCTTTCCAGATATGTTTTTATAATTATATTATTATATAACATCATTGAGAAACTACAGTGGTTAGGGGAAAATATCTGTGACTACTTTGTCCACTGAGACTATAACCTTACCTCTCTTTAAGAACCTTGATGGCTATTTTACATGTCTCTGTGTGTCTTTTTAATTTCATATTTTAAAGCTCCAAACTTTCTGAAATGTGAAACCAGCTTTGCTTGTCAAAGTGATAAGCCACGGTTTCTTCCCCACCCCCTCCCCTTTTGCCCCTGAGAATTCAATAGAAAGGACGTTCTGTCACTCAGTTTCCGGAGCCCACTCTGCTGGACCACTGAGATGGAAAGCCCAGCCCAGGGGATTCTGGGTGGTTTGATTATGCTTCAGATGGGATTAAAAAGGACATACTGGCTGCACAAATACAATTAGTAAGATACCCAGTGGGTTTCCTGTTCTCTTTCCTGCCATACTGTGTTTTTATTTGCCAAAGAAACTGCTGGTTCTGGACCAGGCTTCTTTCCTGGATCAAAAAGAAGGTAGACTTGGCATACAACTGGGTTATTTCTCTTGTATTTATCATATGTGTTTCTACCAGTTCTCCAGGCACATACTTGATGATTAAAAACAGCAACGGAAATAAACCAAATTCAAAATGGTGACTCTTTAGTAATTCCTTTTTTCTCAAATGGTAGCATAAATTAAAGTTCCTCCCTACCCTCATACACACACACACACACACACACACACACACACACACACACACACACTATGAATAGACATATGAATAGACGTAACTGCTCAGAAAAGGACTCTTCACTGAGGTTCTCAGGACACCAAGGACCTTTGCTAAAGGCTCCTGATACATCCCTAATTATTATTGTGCTCTCTCCCCTCAAATTATATGACTAATCTTAGGATCATAGATTTAAAACTGGGAGGAAATTGAGGTCCAGAGAAATACAGACATATGTCATAATTGTCACACAAGTCATAAATGACAGGCAGATCCTTGAACTCCAGATGGAGTATTTTATCCCTAGTACCATCTGATGTGACACAGCATGTTCCTCCCAGTGGAATTTTGTCATTGTTCACTTGTTTTAGTCACTTCCAATTCTTTGTGACCCCATTTGGGATTTTCTTGGCAAAGATGTTGGAGTGATTTGCCATTTCCTTCTCTAGCTCTTTTTACAGATGAGGAAACTGAGGTGAAAAGGGTTAAGTTACTTGTCTAGGGTCACACAGTCAATTAGTGTTTGATGCCAAATTTGAACTCACAAAAATGAGTCTTCCTGACTTCAGACCAGGCACTCTATTTACCGTGCCACCTCGTTGCCCCCAGTAGGATACTAATTCCCTAAAGACTTAGGATTACTTTGAATTTTCCTTTTATAACATGGTGGCATGGCAGACTGAAGGTAGCAGTTAGTTAATAATATCATTTGGGTTGAATTGAACAGGAATTTGTGGCTTGTCCAGTTGGCCCTGGGCAGAATGATAAAGGAGTAGACTGTGCCAGTGCTCTCCTTCTTCCATTTAGGATCCTAAGATTTAAAGTTGAAGATGACCTAAGAAAGAAATCTTTCAAATGCTTCATTTTATAAATGAGGAAAGTAAAGATCAGAAATGTTAACTTTCTTGCTTGGAGTCTTCTAGTCCTAACCCTGTGGTCCCATGGTGGGAAGAACCACACACTCAAAGGAACCAATGTACGAAAGCTTAGGGTGAGTTGGGGATGAGTAGATTATTCAGTTTGGGTTCATGAAGAAGAAAACTACAGTCTGAGATTCAAATCCAGCTTCTCTGACTCCAAATCCTGGGCTCCTTCCATTCTATGGTACTGGCTCCTTTCCATAATCCTCTTCTTCCTCAGATATCTACAGAAGCTGTTCTTTTGTGGCCCAGAACCAGTCATCTGATAACTCTACCTTTAGCCTGCCTTCCCTAAGGAGTCTTCATCCCATAAACCTGTCCATTCTTTTCAGATCTTATTGAATTTGCCTTACTGGTGATCCATTCCCTCAGGGTTCTGCTTGTCATTTCCTGAAATAATGTCTAGTTATTTGAATAACCCACATCATTGTGTTAAAAGTTCTAAGAGGTATTTGTATCTTAACAGGGCACAGATAACATTACCTCTCCCCCAGAAAAGTAAATAGCTAATAATGGAATTTCAGTTCAATTGAGAAGATAATTAGGTGAGGGGGAAATCCTTAAAAGGTAACTAGCTGCCTACTTCAATTTTTTCTATGACTAACCTATAGTATACATAAGTTTGACTTATTTAGTTTATTTTTATTTATTTATATATTTTAGCAACTTTTTTAATTCTTTTGTGAGAAAAGGGCCTGCTCACCTAAGCATTTAATTGTACTGTTTACATTAAACAGAGAAGATCTATATTGAGGGCCAAGTTTTATGACAAAAAAAAAACTTCCTGATATGGTGATACTCCATCAGGTCCCCACTGTAATTTTTCCTTGACTTCTTCCTTGGCTCAGTATAGAGAATTAAAATAGGGAAATAAGAAAAAAAAAAGCTTTTGGCCATATAATTGATTCTTGGTTGGTTCAGAAATATGGTCCTTATAGACACAGCCTACAGCAAAAGCCAGAATCTTAGATTTTGAGCTAGAAGAGGCATCTGGGTGGTGCCATAGGGCACAGAGCATTGGACCTGGAATCAAGAAAGAGCTGAGTTCCAATATAGCATCAGACACTTACGAGCTATGTGATCATGGACAAGTCACTGAACATCTGTCTGTCTGTTTCCTCTACTGTAAAGTGGATACAATAATATTACCTTTCTCCCAGGGTTGGTGCAAGAATCAAATGAGAACATATTTGTAAAGTGCTTGACATGGTTCCCGGCACATAGTAGGTGCTTAAGGAAATGCTTGGTTCTCTCTTTCCTAACTAGAAAGCACCTTAGAGTCCTTTGGATCAGTCCTTTCATTCCATCAGTGGAGAAACTAAGGCTCACAGAGGTTAAATGAATTACCTGTAACATCACACAGTGATTGGTAGAAGCAAGATTTCAAGCCAAGTCCCCTGCTTCCTAAGCTAATGCCTGTTCTACCAGCCTTATGACTCTTTTTGTTTGGCATTTGGGTTGACATGAGTAAATTACTTCCAACTCTGGCCTTCTCTGCATCTCACCCTAAAGCCATACAGATTACCCAGAATTACACTTAGCTACACTTGAAAGATGGGGTGGAGCTGGTGACCTTTGTCTCTATAGCTGCGCCCAAATCACCATATCCCTTAACAAAGGAAAATTTTGCATTCCTTCACACTTGGCAGTAGGTAGCCACTTACCTATGGTGTTTAGAGTACAGGAAGGTCTGAGTTTAAATGCTACCTCTGATATTTGCTGGCTATATGATTCTGGGCAAGTTAATTAACCTCCATCTATCTCAATTTCTTTATCCACAAAAAACGATGTGAATAAAAATAACACCACCTAGAGCTGTTGCAAAGATAAAATGAGATTACATGCATATGTATATAAATACTTTACAAACCTTATAATGGTAAGTATTATTATTATTAACAAAAACTGATATTGAAACAAATATAATTCAGTGCCTTTTTTTTTGTTTTTGAGGCAATCAAAATTAAGTGACTCACCCGGGGTCATAAAACTAGTAAATATATGAGGTCAAATTTGAACTCAGGTCCTCCTGACTCCTAGGCCAGTGCTCTACCCATCAGTGACCTTTCATGTATTACATATGGCAAAACAAGAATGAAGTATTTGGTTTCAACAATACTATTTTCTAATTCACTTGGTTTTCTTTGTGAAAATGTCCTTCTGTGTCTCTCTGTCTTTGTCTCTATCTCCATCTCTCTCTGTCTCTGTCTTTGTCTCTCTGTCTCTGTCTTTGTCTGTCTGTGTCTCTCTTTCTCTCTCTGTCTCTCTGTCTCTCACTCTATGTCTCTCTGTCTCTGTCTCTGTCTCTCTCTGTCTCTGTCTCTCTCTCTCTTTCTCTGTGTCTCTTTCCTCCCTTCCAACTTGAAATCCCAGAAAAAAATGAAACCTTTCTTACTCAGCTGCGAAATTTTAGTTACTTTGTTTTCAACATAACTGTCCAGTTTGTTTTTCTCCTGACAGGTATACAAGACAGACAAACTGGGGGTCATGGAAAGCTAAAGGTTCCCCAATCCTAGCCTATCCAATGTGATCCATGAGACCAATCCTCCTTTCATAGCCATTATCTCATTGGTCTTTCTCACTGGTCCTTGCTGACCCTTACATGCTTCTGTCAGATTGAGGTCAACAATGACCTATGATAAGGAGGATTGTTCATGTGACAAAAGGTTGAGATTATCTATCATTTTCTATCCATTAGTTATGTGATTTTTAAAATTTATTTGCAATGCTCTAGGGTTAGGTCTATACAACATAAGGTGAATTAGTTTTATTTATCTAATCTATGTAGGAAACCTGTAAAGATTATTTTTGTACCAAAATGAATACATTGATCTCAATAATCCATGTTAATTTTCTTCTACCTTGATCTCAATAATCCATGTTAATTTTCTTCTACCTCTGTATTTGTCCCAATGATTTACAAACTCTCCACAGCTAGGTGATACAGTGGATAGACTGTAGGAAGGAAGACTCATCTTCTTTGTGAGTTCAAATCTGACCTCAGACACTCACTATCTGTGTAACCCTGAGTAAGTCACTTAACCCTGTTTGCCTCAGTGTCCTCCTCTGTAAAATGAGCTGCAGAAGGAAAATGGCAAACCACTCCAGTATCTGTTCCTAGAAAACCCTAAGTGGGGTCATGAAGAGTTAGACATGACTGAAAACTACTAAATACACGTCTGTAAATATCAATATATACATTTATATTTGTTTGTTGTCATATATATGTGTGTGTGTATATGTATGTATGTATATATTTCATGTAGGTCTTAACCATCAAAAACTCTACTTACCCAAGATGCTGCCAGGAAGCCTTCTGACTCTGTCCTTTAATAAATGGTGACCTTTGCTAAGGAAAATAAATGATGCTGTTCAGAAAGTGAATCTGGCTTCCCTCAGGTTATTGAGGCCTGAGCCCAGTGACAGCCTTTACCTTTCAGTACTCAACTTCACTCTCCCGTGCTTTCTAATAGAGCAAACCCATTAAGTTGTCCCTATTGTAATTTAGATCACAGAAGAGACTTCTACAGATTCTTTCAGGTTAAAATAACTGGTATAAAGAGAGTAGGCAAAATTATTCCACTGTAGCTACGTGCTTAATTATATGGAATACTGCATAAATTGTCAAGTGCAAAGAATTATTCTGATAAATTAAAATACTAATTAAATAGGCTATTGCAGAATTTTGAGAACATTATAAGGTTCCGCTTCTTCAGGTAATTTGCATATCCTTCATCTAGTGAATTTAATTTTAAAGGACTTCTTTTTTGTGTGTTTGGAAACCCTTTTTGTCTCCCATGAAGATAAAAATGGGCTTTGTGCGTTGTTCCTTGCTTTATTAAAGCAGCCTCTACTAGTATGTCTCCACATTGAGGTTTGTTAGCCCTCTGTTGCAAATGCCAGTTTGGAAAGTTGAAAAATTGGTCCTAAATATTAAATTGGGACCAAAGTGTGCATGTTGAAGCCCTAGTTGAAATAATGCCTTTCCTACTCATGTTTCTAAGGAGCTGTGAAAGTGGCCATGGGTAGCTCACAGTGAGGAAGGAAGGGGATGTTGAGCATACTTAGATACATTACCTAGACTTTGCAAAACCAATTTCATTTTGGAAATTGCAAGAAAATAAAGGTACTGTCTCACGAATCAAGATCCTAAAAAAGGTGAATGGTTTTAAAGAAAGTTTATATACTCTAAAAATGATGTCCCATACAATTGGTGAATAATTTCATTGAAATGGAGATAGTTAAAGAAACAAATGTGACTACACAGGGAGCTCTCTGGTGATATAATACTTAAAATGAATCCATACAAAACAGAAAAGGAAAGGCATGTAGTCAAGGAAGAATATGAGACAGCATGAACCCATGAGAGTAATTGTAAGTAGGAAGAGCCCCAAATTAATTAAAACTTGCAAATTATACTTTTCAAAAAACTATTTTTGTTATTCTATTTTAAAAATATTTTAATATTTATTTAATATTTTTAAAGCAAGGTGGAAAAATAGGCAATAAGATTGTTTCTTGTAAAAGATTCACATTCATTCATTCATTCATCATATGTTAAAGTTGAAAGACAAGGAGATATCTGGTCAGAGCCTGGCCTTGAATCCTACTCAGACTAGTTATGTGACTTTAGTCTCTCTGAGCCTCACTTTTCTTATCTGTAAAGTAGAAATAACAATACCTATAGTACCTAAATATCAAGGCTGTAATTAAAATCAAATATGATATGATGTATAAAGTTCTTTGCAAATCTGAAAGTGTAATATAAGCCTCAGTAGTAGATGCCATTGTTATTATTTCATATAGCAAATAACCTGATGTCTGCTAACAGTGATTTTTGTAATCTCTAGTTATGACCATATCCTTCCCCTGTTTAAAAATCTTGTTATTCCCTTATGTTTATTCTATAAAATACAGGCTCTTTGGTCTAATGTTCAAGGCTATCTGCAGCTTGTGTTGACCTGACCTTTCTAATCTTATACAGTGCTTTTCCTCTTGGGGTGCTTTACCCAACAGCCAGACCAGATTCCTTGTTAATCTTCCATTTTCTGTTTCCTGATTCAGCCTTGGTGCCTTTGTTCTCATTCAACCTCATGTCTAGAAATGCCTCTCCCTTTCTTTCAAACTGTTGAAATCTTTCCCTAGTTTGAAGATGAAGCTTAGATAACACTATCCTTGAGAAGTCTACTTTCATCCATCTTCCGTCTTCTCTTTCTTCATCTCTTCATTTTTATCTTCATCCATGTATCTTTCTTCATCTCTTCCTTCTTGAATCCCTTATGCTACAATGGATGGTTTTTTCTTATGTACTTATGATACTTTGTATCATAGTTATTTGCATATTTATTTTATTCCTTCCTGATAGTTGTAAGCTCCTTGAAAGGCAGACACTGTATCTTGGATCATCTTTGCATCCCTGATGCCTAATAATGATAATAGTTGACATTTAACATGAAGAATTAATGTTGGCAAAGCACTATAGGTACATTATGTCACTGGATGCCCGGAACAACCTTGGGAGATATTTATTATAAATTATATTATCCTTTTATTAATGTGTACTTCTTTGGGTTCCAGGGCTGTTATTTCACCTGTATGAACAATTCCTGGTGAGGAAATTCCCTTGAGTGATGTAAATCATAGATTTAGAGGTGAAGGTAGCTACCTTAGAATCCAATCTCCCTTTCCCCTTGGTAATTTTACAGGTAAGGAAACTGAGACAAAGAGAGGTTAATTGACTTGCCCACATTCACACAATTAGAGAGTACATGAGGCAAGATTCAAATCTAGGTCCTTCTAATTCCAAATAGCACCCTATCTCGTGCTTGATCTGCAATTTATAATCTTAGAAGAGCATTAAGAGATTAATTGGCTTCCCTGTAGTCATAGAACTGGTAGTAGGCAGGTTTCAAACATAAACCACTCCAGATTCCCTAGCCAGGCTATTTCCCAGTATTCCATGCTGCTGCACTATGTCTGAAAGATGTGCTAAATAAATATTGGTTGACTTAAATTATTGTTCTATGCAATAAAAAACATAATTCCTTCCTTGGGGAGGGCTTATAATCTAACAGGGAAATAGGAATATGCATGCAAATAACTCATCATAGTTCAAGGTATGATGGGATGAATCCCACAAACAAGTACTTACTGCTATGGAAGTGAAGAGGAAGGTAACAAGGCAAGGCAAGAAGCATTTATTGATAGATTAGTATGTGTCAGGCATTGTACTAAGTGCTGGTGATTAGAAATAGAAAAAAAAAAAGACAGTTCTTGTCCTCAAAGACAGCATACAAAAGGGACCAAAAAAGCAGGGACGAGGGGAAGGAGAGGTAGGAATAAAGGAACATGGTGAAAAGGGGGTGGGAAGACATGATTTTAAATCCAAAGAAAATCACAGATAATGCCAAGACATGAATGATGGCAGGCCCACCTACAACTTCCTGCAAAGCAGAGGTTCTCCAAAGAACTCACCAAATGGGAGGAGTGTGGGCCTTGCAGAGGGATTCCCTATGAGTAGATTCCAGGGTGGCAGGCTGTTGACAATGATGATGATAAAGACAGCTTATATTTATAGGGCACTTTAAAGTTTAAAAAACACTTTTTTATCAAGCATTTAATTTTAAGAGATAGCATTCTAGGAGATTCAGTAGAATTTAACAGATAATTCAGTATGGAGCCTAAGGAGTCTAATGTGACCAGGGTCTGAGCACAGGAAACCAAAAAAAGGTGATGCCATTAAGACAAAAGAGGAAGTCATAAAGAAGAGATGGCTTTGCAGGGATGATGTGGTATTAGGTTCGGACCTGTCTTACTTATTGTGCCAGTGGGATATCCAGGTGGAAATGTCAAGATACATATACAAAGGATTTTGCACATTTTAAAGAACTATATAAATGGTAGTTGTTGATATCTCTGCCATCTGACATTTCCACCTGAATATCCCACTAGCACATTGAGTTAGACAGATCCAAACCTAATGCCACATCATCCCTGCAAAGCCATCTCTTCTTTCTGACTTTGTCTTTTGTCTTAATGGCACCACCTTCTTTTGGTTTCCTGTGCTCAAACCCGGGGGTCACATTAGACTCTTTATCTTCCATATTGAATTATCTGGTAAGTCCTACTGATTCTCCCTAAATACTAAGTCTTAAAATGAAATGATTGATACAAAAGTGTTATTAAGTTTAAAGTGCCCAATAAATATAAGCTGTTATCTTTATCATCATCATTGTCAACAGCCTACCACCCAGGAGCCTACTCATGGAGAATCCTTCTGCAAGATTAACTCTCCGCTCATTTGGTGAGTTTCTCTTGGAACCTCCGTTTTGTGGGAAGGTTCTCAACAGAACTTGTGATGACTGTGGGACTGGTTGATTTGCTCAACATCTCACTCTAGACTGTTGTTTCTTTGCTGTTTTGTGGCTTTCTTTTCCCGTGGATTTTTGGTTTACATTTCCTGCCTTTGCTGGGCTTTGGTCATTAGTCATCCCTGGGTCATCAGGGAGCATGGATAGTTTAGAGGAAATGGCATCTAGAGAGAGCAAGGAAGTTAGGAATAAAGCAATCAGCTACTTTGAGTTTAACATACAATCCAACAAATATTTATTAACTTCTTACTGTGTGAAAAGCACTATGCTAAGCCCTGGGTAAATTTCAGATTCTAGGCCCAGATGAATCATATCTCAGTGAAGCTGAGGTCAAATCTTAGGAAGAAGAAGCAGACAGAGAGTTGCGGCCTTAATGAAACTAATTTCAAAGGTTCAAGAGCTTCCTAAGATTTGTCCTCAGTATAGCTTTGGTATATGAGTATTCACAAATGATGCTGATGGAAATTAACAAAATGGGTCAAAAGGTGATGGATTACTTATTATTCGCTATTTATGAATTGCCATTATATGATTCTTGCTGAACTTACCATATTTCTTAGGAGTTTCAAACAAGGAATCACCATGTCATACCTACTATGTACTCAGCACTATACTAGAACTTCTGAGGGAATCAATAATAGCTGATAGCTAACTCTAATAATAGCACCTACTATGTGGCAGCATAAGCATTTTATAATTATTAATTTAGTTGATCCTCCCAGCATCTCTGAGAGGGAGTTGCTATTATAATCCCCATTTTTACATTTGAGGAAACTGAGGCAAACAAAAGCTAAGTGATTTTCTCAGAGTGACACAGCAAGTTAGTGTCTCAAGTCATACTTGAACTCAGAAAGATGAGTCTGAGTTGGGAAGACAGGGCTAATACAAAATGCAATTATAGACCATAACATAGCAAATGAATTGTCTAAAATTCTTAGGACAGTTCTGTGGGAATGCAGAGAAGGAAGAGATCAGTGTGAATGGGATTTTTAAAAATACTTTGTTCAACACCTTTGTGCAGAGTGTCCCAGAAGTTGAGTATGGTTTTAAGCTCTTGAGACATGCCGTATTCCTTCAAAATTCAGTATAAATACTAGCTATTCAGGAAGTGGAGACTAAGCTGGACCTTCAAGGATCAGCAAAATTTGTCTAGGTGGAAAGAAGGAGAGGATCCTTCTACTTCCTTTGAAAAGGCTGTTGCTTATTCAGTTATACTTGTATAACTGCCCCAGTGACTCATTTCAGTCTAATATTACCAACTGTTCTATAAGAAAGTTCATGGGAAACCAATTACTGAGATATTTAGTGAGGCTTCCATCACCAATGCTGCACCATGTAAAAAGCTTGGACATGAGAACATTAATCTTTAGCTTGTTCTGGTCTTACATAGCTGAGGAATAAGACACATATGTTTCTCTATTTTAGGGTCATTGAATCCTGACTACAGGTCCCATTTCTTTTTGTTTGTTTTGTTTGTTTGTTTGTTTTTTCCCATTTCTTTATGTTATGTCTCCTTCGGTACCTCCTAGAGTAAGAAAAAGTTATTCATTTAGGTTTGGAATAACCTAAATCTAACGACCTGTAAAGTCATTCATTGTCCTATTCTAATAGAATGTAAGGTCTACAAGGGCAGGTGGTGCTATATTTTTATCTTTATATCCCTAGTGCCTAGCCCAGTGCTTGATACATGGTAGGTGCTTTTTGAATCTTTATTGGTGGACTAATTTCCTGGTTCCATACTCATTAATATAAGCTTTTTATAAGGTTCTGACTAGGTTTGCATTGCTGGAAAGGGGTGCTCCAAACAGTGTATCTTCCACTATAATCAGTAGGTTGGCATTGTGAATTACAGCTTCTGGGAGAGCTTGGCTTAACTTGAGCCAGTTCTCCAGTACGCTTAGTACTTTCTTCGTGCAAAATTTACATTTGTTTATCACCAGTCTACAATAGAGTTCTTTGTGCCTTCTTCCCCACCATTAACTAGCTTTGGTGTTCTGACCAATTTAAATAAAAAGTCATTGGATAGCCATGTAGACTGATGTAAAGAGGGAGCTTGATCTAGTGGACAAAAAGCTGGCTTCTAAAACAGCAAGACCTGGGTTGAAGTCCTATTTCTGACTCCTACTGGCTAAATGATTCTGGAAAAATAACTTCTAGGTGTTTTAGGCAGCTCCTTAAGACTTTATAGTGCGAAGAAAGGGTCACCTTATATTGGTAGAGGGAGTTCCCTTACCTAGGAGTTTCCTACACCAATTTTAGTTAAGTCCCTCTCCATTTGGATAGAAATATAGATGGAGATTTCCTATTCAGCTCTCAGAGAGTCCAGAAGCACACTGGTTGAAATTGCCAACAAACATTATTAAGTACCTTCTATATGCCATGCATTGTGCTAAGCACTGGGGATATGAAGAAAGACCAAAAAGTCTTGCTCTCAAGGGGCTCACGATGGAGGGAAATGTGGAAATGATTACAAAGAAGATACATACAGTATAAAATGGAGATAAATTCAGAGAGAAGGCACCAGCATTAACATAGATAAAGAAAGGCTTCTTGAAAAAGGTGAAATTTAAACTGGGACATAAAGAGAGCCAGGGAAGCCAGAAGACAGAGGTAAGGAGGGAGAGCATTCTAGACATGAGGGAAGACCAGTGGAAATTCAGAGTTGAAGACTGAGTGTTGTGCCTAGGATGTAAAAGGAGGTTGATGTCACCAGATCAAAGAATATGTGGAGGAATGTAAGGTGTGGAAAGGTAGGAAGGGAGCCAGGTTATGAAGGGCTTTAAAAACCAAACAGCAGATTTTGTATTTGATCCTGGATGTAATAGGGAGTTAATTAAATGATGGGCAAAGGGATATGAACATGGTCAGACATACACTTTAAGAACATCAATTTGACAACTGACTGGGGTGTAGACTGGAGTGAAGAAAGAGGAGGCTGGGAGATCAACTCACAGGTTTTTGCACCAGCTTAAAAAGTTAGAAGTACACATTTGTTGTACAAGCTGCCTTTTTCATTTCTAGGCCTGGGCTTTGGTTGCTCTTGGTAATAACAAGGGAGCCTTTTTTTTTAATCTTCTATTTTTCTGTGCCTTTTAAGCCTAAACCCAATTGTAAAAGTTTATCAACGATTATCTTTAAGAGTAAGCTTCTACTCAGGAAATTGTTATCTTTTGTTAATGGGAACTCCATTTTTTAAAAATGATTGCTTTATGAATTGCCATTAAAAAATTCTCTTGCTATTCAGGGTTTACTTCATTGTATTGCCCTCACCATATCCCAATTAAATGTACTTATTGAGGCTCTCACATTGCCTTTGCTCTAACCCAGATTGTTTCTTGTCTGCTTCAGCCTTTTTTGCAGTATATATAATTATCTATATGTAAAAATAATGTTCATTCATTTGAAGGGAAAACTTTCTATAAGACAATGAAAAGACCCTAAAGGTAGTGATGGCAGGCTATAACAGGAGCTCATTTGTATCATGCTCAAAGATATAATTTCATTACCCGAGATTAACGTAGGTGTATTACACTGTGAGGTGAAAGTAATTGCTATTTTCTTGCTTTCCCTTTCTCTATTCATCACAATCCCAATGCATTCTTCATTCACAGAGTTTTCAATGCAATCCTTTTTTTTCTGGGTTCTCATTTCCAAAATGACAGGAGCTTTGTCTAGTGGAATATTTCTTCAGAATCATAAGTGAAGGTCAATTGCTTTTGACACAACTTCCTTTGGACTGAAGTGGGGGCAGGCAGGCTTTCCATATTAGTGTTAGGAACCCCGAGTTTGCATTTACATCCACTAATTGTTTCCAAAGCTCATTTCTCTTGGAATGATTATTGAGTGTAATTCATTACCTGAAAGTCTTCCTCATTTTAAATCAGGAGCCAATTTGGACGAATTCTTTATTGGCTCTAAATTATTCTAGTGAATTTCTTCTAAGGGTACGGGTAAGAGAGGATAAAAGAGTGAGGAGCATAATGAAATGAATAAATACATTCCGTTTTCCCCTTCTAGTTGGGCTTATTATGAAAGACTAATGCCACAGTCAATTTTGTTGCTGTTCATGAAAGCTGGCCCATTGATGAATAAGGATATCAGCAGTAAATTTATTGAATTTTTCAACAGGGGAAAAATAACCTAAAGGTTAGGTGTATCTTGAGCACTGAATACTCACCAAGCTGACAACTGTGCTTCTCAATTTTTCCCAACAGCTGACAACAAAGACAAGCTTGAAAAAGCCTCAGGACTGAAAATTCTCCGAAGTGGAATTGGGTCGGTAAGTGATAATAAGGCAAAAGTGTTATTCAAAATGTTGATGAAAATGCTCACCAAGTTTTCCCATGAAAATACAGTTGCTCACAGCCTCAAGTGATGTCATCACATTGACCATGGAATGGTGACATGATCATTAAGGGTATTTGCATCTGAAATTGATCATCATGGTGGTCAAAAGTACCAGACAGCAATGCCACGAATAATGATTGTAACACACAAACACAGGAGGTATGGGATGTTGCTTTTGAAAATTTGCCAAATTACCATTATCATGTCTAGCTGAGGAAAAACACTCAATGATGGAGAAGGCCAGTGCCTTTAAGATACACTTTTTTCTGGAATTCTTTCATGAAGTCACCGAATCTTGAGATTTGGTAGAATATTGCTTTATCTACATTATTTAAATAAATATGTAATCTTAGACCGAGCCTAAGTGGCATTAAAGGGGGTCCATTTGGTGAACAAACTGCTTAGAGAGACTGTTTTCAGAAGATCACTTGGAATACCTGAAAATGTATGAAATATATACATAAGCATGGTCACACCCATGTTGCTATCCCAGAAAATGAGAGTTGATGAAGCTCTCCATCTGTAGTTCAAGCCCTTGTCTGCTTTTGACTGCTGTTTAATTGTATTCTAACTTTATGACTAGTATACTCTCCCAGAAATGCATGTGAATAGGGGCTAAGACCTACATTGGGGTGGTATCTGAAATTGTGGGTTTCAAGACTTTCACAATGGAAGATCAACACTAAGAAACAGATTTTTCCTGATTTTGATGTTTCTTGTTCTCAGTCTGATCTCTCCCTAGTCAGCTTTGTTTCATGAACCTGCCATTTACCAGTCATATCTTGGATTGTAGAAATAAGATCTTGCCTAATTGGTTGCTCTTTCTCTCCCACCCCCTCCCACTGCCCCCCAAGCAAAAAGGTTTTTATGGTTACAAAGTTGTTCGTTCTTCAGAGCAGCTTTTTAGAAAGGGTGCATTGTACCTTGAAAACATCCATTTTGCAGCTAAACGATGGACAGAGTGCAGTAAAAAAGTAAAACAAATGACTGATAGAAACTTTTCAAAAAACGCTTCAAGGGGTCTGACAGATACTATTGTACTTGGTGTTTCCTCAATGCCTTTCCAACTCAGACTAGATTAATGAAGCATTTGACAGCTGACAAGATCCTGCATTTTTTTTTTTTTTTGCAATGTGCTGTATCTTCAGCAACCAATAAGTAGAAAGGAATAAGCCAAGAGGCAGTGGGGAACCAAATCACTGTCTGTATTACACAGAAGGCATGGTGACCAAAGGGGAAAGGGACCCAAGGAGCTTGGAGGATTAGGGTGAATGATGGAAGTGCTTTGATTCAACTGTCTCTCTTTTTGGTGTAAGGGAACTCAAGAAATCCTTTTCACCTTTCCATCGGTTCTGCTCCCTCAACCTTATCAAATGTGATTTTTATATATTTTTGTGCATAGTCATTCCTCTGGGAAGAATAATAGAGTGCTGTAACTAAGCCAGTTCTCCAGTGATTGGGGATCAAACACAGATGGGTTCAGGTGAAAGCCATTCCTAGTAATCCAATCATGCAGCTGGTTCTCAGGTCACCCTTTGACTTACTGTATTTGGGCCAAAGCCGAGGCTAGGCTAAAATGGAATGAGAAGAATCTTTTGTGGAAGCACTAGTCTTTTGAGTAGGAAAAGGAGTAGGAAGAAAGGAAAAGTTGTGTGTACTACAAAAGCTGTGAGGTAAATTTCAAATGGCAATTAGTTCAAATAGAAAAAGCAAGCCATGAGCTTTGTTCAGTCATTTTTCAATCATGCCCAATTCTGTGAGACCCCATTTGGGTTTTCTTGACAAAGATACTAGAGCAGTTTGCCATTTCCTTCTCCAGCTCATTTTTACAGATAAGGAACTGAGGCAAATAGGGTTAAGTGACTTGCCCAGGATCACAGAGCTAGGTAGTATCTAAGGTCAGATTTGAATTCTGGAAGATGAGTCTTTCTGACTCCAAGCCAGATATTCTATCCAGTGTACTGTCTAACTGCCCCAACCATGAGCTTACTGGATTTTAAAACTGATTCTTACAATACCATGTTCATCTCAGGAAAGGGAGCTGGCATATTTGAGTTGGGAGTTCTATACCTAACTGTTTAGCTAGTTACATATAGCTCCCTTAGCTAGACCAGCAGTTAGGCAAACTTACTCATGTCTCTTAATTTCTTACACTTCTGTGTACCAAGTAAATATACCTATTACTTTAAGAATACTACATCAAACTTTACAAAACTTTTTCATATCTCATTCTTCTTCAAGTTTGATTGATTTATCTCAATTTTACTACTAGTATTACTTCTACTACAACTAATAGTAAAGGCAGCTAGGTGGTGTAGTAGATAGAGCACCTGGGCTGTAATGGAATGGGAAGATAGAATACATAGAGTAAGGGAGACTTGAGTTCAAATGCAGCTTTAGATGCACACTAGCTGTATGACCCTAGGCAAGCTGCTTAATGCTATTTACCTCAGTTTCATCATCTGTAAAATGAGTTGGAAAAAGAAATGGCAAACCACTCCAGTGTCTTTGCCAAGAACACCCGACATGCAGTCACAAAGAGCAAGACACTGCTGAAAAAACTGAACAACTACAGCTACTAATAATAGGATTTATATAGTGTTTTAAGGTTTACAAAGTATTCTTATTTCATTTAATCCTCACAACAACCCTAGGAACTGCTATTCTATTATCATCCCCATTTTATAGTTGAGAAAACTGAGACCAAGATTAAGTGATTTATCCAAGGTCACCAAGATAGTAAGTATAAGGTAGGATTTGAAACCAGGTCTTTCTGATTCCAAATCCTACACTCTTATCTGTTGTACCATCTAGCTTCCACAAAGAAAATTATAGAAATGAATAGATTTACCCGAGGTCATAGCTAATTAACAGCACAGAGGGAACCAGAACTTAGGTGTCAAAATTCCAAGTATCAAATAGCAATATAGCTCTAATCTCTATCTTCTTACGAATACTTTGCTAACCTCACGGTTTAGTTCATATCAAGACTGTTTTCCTAAAGTTGGAGATCACTTATATTATGATGGAAACAAACTCTGAAAAGAAATGTGACTTCCAGGCAAGAAGATCATTCTAAATCTGATATACAGCTATGTTGTGTCATAACACTGGCTTCAATCTTGTTTGTTTACAATGTTAACCTTCTTTCTCTGGTGTGACACAGATTTAAATAGCACATAAGCTTTCTTCTTTATCAGAACATTGGAACCTTTATGTCATGACTCCTACATCTTCACCTCATGCTTCCCTCCCCTAGAATTCATTATTTTAGAATGAGAAATGCCTGCTTCCATGTCTGGTGTTTTTTTGTTTGTTTTTTGCCTCTGACAGAAAACTTGGCCACAATCAATAAACATTACCTCCCTAAAAAACTTGATATGTTTAACTCATCATCTGCAAAAGAACTAGTAAAAGCCCCTTTGGGATTTTACAGTGGGAAAAGGATGGAAACATCTCCCTCTTTCTATTTGTAGAGCAACCCTACATGCAGCCCTTCCACTTATGAGAAGGTCCCATGCCTATATAATGCAGCCTGTAATTATGGCAAGCAAGACAAAATGAATCACCTATTTGCTATGTTTCTATGGGGTATGTTTCATGTTGCAATTCACAAGACACTCAAGCAAAGATCCATATAGTGCATAGAGTTGATTCCCTGTCTGGTCTTCACATAGTTACAAACTTGGCCTTATTGTATTGGCTGAGCCACTCTTGGGGGCATCTGGAGTGATGATAAGAGAAGCAAAGGACTGTAGCAAACCCATGGGTTCTGGTTCCATTCACTTATTAAATTTTTGCCTTGAAATGACAATCTCCCCTGTTTTCCGTTCTTCATGATTCAACTTCTGTCTTCCTCTTGGGGCTCTCAGACTTCTTAGCAGAGTCCAGATGTTTTCTTGGTTGATCACATATTTGGAGACTAGTTCTCAGGATCTCCTGTCCTTTTCCAGATGCCAGTTTTCCTTGTCAAAAGGCAGCTTTTCTATTATCTTTGAAATTCAGTTACAGAATTCTCACATGGGATCTCAAATCTGAACACTTCTTGCTTTCCATGAAGTTTTTTTCTCTTATATAAGTTTCAAGTTAAAACTGTGTACATTTTGTGAAGCAATAAAAAATACAGACTCTGTGTGTGTCTATGTGTGTGTCTGTGTGTGTGTGTGTGTGTGTATGTGTTAAGGGGATAGGGAAGAAATGTGGATAGAAAGGTTACAGGTGGGGAATTTTGGAAAAGTGGATAATATTTTCCCCAAAATCTTATTTGCCTCATTTCTGTACTCTCGTTTCTTATTTTTCATAATTATGAGTAAAGAAATAATTCTATTTGATACAAATATCCCCAAGAAATTCCAACTGTCGAATGTAAAGCAGAGTTTGATTGCTGGAAATCTAACAGCCTTAATGGAATCTTTCCTGTGAGCTTATGATTCACACATCTGATGACAGATATCTGAATTAAAACATTTTTTTAGCCAAGTGGAAATATCTCAAAACAAATTTAAGGGAAATGAATAGATTAGAACACATATACACATTCTAAATAGATTAGTGATGTTTTGACATATTTCAAAGCTATGGTTTCTGATATTTTGAAAGGTTTCATAATTTTATTCAAATTATATAAATCCATGTTTCTACCAAAAGAAACTTGAAAGTCAACCTGAAGTATATTTTAAAAAGCTTGGAAGAAAAATAAACTAAGATTATCACAGGAGCCAGCACCTAATGCCCTAAATGTTTTCTGAAGTAAAACATCATTTTCTAATTGTATTAGGCAGAGGAACTAAGCCTTTAATTTTATGAGTATAGAAAACTCCCAGGTGAGGAAATTCCTTTTTTTTTACAATTCAAGTGAGCACTTCCTCTACAAATTATAGAGGCAACATAAAGAATTATTTAGAGCCCTGAGTCTTTAAGTGAATTACCCAGTGTCATAAAGCCAATATGTGGCCAAGGGAGGCCTTGAATCCAGGTCTCTTGGCTTTGAGCCTGACTATCACAACTGCCGTTCATCTAAATATTTTATGATAGCAAATTAGTAGAGTAACCCTATAGTGATCCTCTATAACTCTTTAGTGACATACATGCCAAATTGAGCCCCCAAAGGATGGTGAGAAGGGCAAAGTGAAGACACAGTGGATAGAGGACTGGCCCTGGAGTCAGGGAGACCTGAAACCCTTGGGCAAGTCACTTAACCCTGATTGCTGGGGGGGGAGAGAGGGGGGGGAGGGGAGGAGCCGGAAGGATAATGAGAAACCCAGAAACCATATAATAAATTGTTGGAAAAGCTGAGATTAATGTTCCTGGAAAAGAAGACATGAAATTATCTTCAAATGTGAATAAGCTTATCATATAGAATTTCCTAGAAGTACCAGAACCAGTGAGTGAAAGTTACAGAGAGGAAGACTGTGACTCAAAATTTTTTAAAAATACATAAAGTTCTCCAGCAATGGAAATGTCTGCCTTGAGAGGTAAGGAGTCCTCCATTACTGCAAGTATTAAAAAAGAGTCTGAACTATCATTTGTCATAGATCCTTTAGAAGGGATTGTCTATAAACTTCCTTCCAACTCTACAATCACCTGGTCTCCATAATGTATATAAATTCAAAGGAAGAGTAGATAGGCCTTTCAGTGAAAATTCAGTTCATAA
Source organism: Pseudochirops corinnae (assembly GCA_028646515.1). Lineage (NCBI taxonomy): Eukaryota > Metazoa > Chordata > Mammalia > Diprotodontia > Pseudocheiridae > Pseudochirops > Pseudochirops corinnae. Next base: position 486,858,040 of record CM053585.1, on the reverse strand, counting down.
AATGGAATTGTAGAGTGAATAGATTTAAAAACTAGCTTAATTTTACATACAAAAAAATCTATTCAAGTATTCTGCTCTGTTGGAAAGAATGATGACAGTTTAAACAGTAGTCACTATCAGAAGTCAGTTATTAAGGATAAAAGGAGCTTCACCTAGGCAACTTCGGTACGGGCACACAGAGACCCCTGACTGGTCATTCTTCCACCTGGGGAAAATATTGTCTGTTTTGGGAGAATTCATGTCCTGAGAGAGGAAAACCACAATGATAAGATACTGAGGTTGGTAAATCTGTATCAAACAAAGAGTCAGAGTGAATTGGTGCTGTCTAGTATAAAGGACCAGGATGTGTGAAACATAGAGTAATGTGCCCCTTCCTTTTAAGTATATATATCTTCCTAGTGAAAAACTGTATACCTTCCCTCATATATTGACAGGCTATATAAGAGCCCTCATCTCCCCTCCATAATGACAGCTTTGGCCCTTCTTCAACTAATGTTGTTCATTGGATCTAGGAGAGTGTGACTTTAGTGGTAATAATGTATCTCAGGAATAATGTTATAAATAGGTGAACAGTTATATGTGTGTGACTTTACATTTGGGTCTGGTAAAAAAAATGTATTGATGATGCTATTGCAAAATTATATGAATCAGGGCAGTTTTGTGAGATGTGATTATTATATTCAAATCAAAGGCAACAACAAGAGGAAGCATTAATTAAGTATTAATATATGCTAGGAACTATAATGTGTTGTTGTAATTTCCAATTCATCATTTCCCTGTTTGGGATTTTCTTGGCAAAGATACTGGAGTGGTTGTCATTTCCTTCCCTAGTTTATTTTACAAATGAGGACACTCTAGATGTATGACGCTATGCAAGTCACTTAACCCCAATTGCCTCTCAAAAAAAAAAAAGACGAAACTGATGTGAATGGGTATAGGTAACTTGGTCAGAGTCACAGAGCTAGTAAGAGTATGAGGACAAATTTGAACTCATGTCTTCCTAACCTTCCTCCATGCATGGATCTCTATCCACTGAACCACCTAGCTGCCTAGGAACAGGAATATAAGCAGAAAGAAAAACAGTCCCTGTCCTCAAGGAACTTGTGTTCTAATGGGAGAAGACAATATAAAAATGTGAGAAGGGGAGAGATGAAGGTATCCAGTAAAAGGGCAATGTAGAGAAAGTAGAGGATATTCAGGAGTACAACCTGAAGAGGAATGAAGACATGGCTATTCTAGACCTGTTCCTTAAAATGGAGGCTCTGGGTTGAACCTGCCAATCAATGGGAAAGCCTACTGAAGTGAAAGGTGCTTCCAGTGTGTGAAATCAGGGGTAGAGTGGGCTTCTAGGGTGACAAGTGGCTTCTGGGCCACTGTAGAGAAAGTCCAGGAGATCCAGGAGTATAGTCTTAAATTCATCACTTCTCTGTCAGAAGATGAGTGCCTGGCTTCTCATCAGTAGCAGATGACATTCTAAGGGAGAAAACAGCATACATAGGGAAGTAATGGCATAGAAGGGGCACTTTGGTCCAGAAAGTTACTGGAATGTTGAGGGGGCCATTGTTAAGTCATTTAGAAGAATGGCAGAATGGATTCAGTTTGATCCTCTACCTCTGATACCAGTGAACAAGGGAAAGTAGAATAAAGATCTTCTAAATTAAAATCAAAGAAAAAAAATGTAGAACTACATCCTTGGGTTGCCCAAAGAGACCTGAAGGTTTTATTTTTCTGGTGCAGGGAAACATTTTGCATCTCTTCTTGTATAAGGAGACCATGAGGAAAATATATTCTAAGAGAGAGAGGAATAGGGGAAAAAAAATGGAGACAAGGGGAAAGGAGAGGAGAAGAGGAAGTACATGTTTCTTGTGTTAGCAGTTCCTTTGGTGACTCAGAAAGGAAGGTCTTTGGAAAGAACAAATGAAATGACAGCTGCAAAGTACTTCTAGAATCTTAAAGTTCCATATATATTCTAGATGTTATTTTGACTTATTAAATGAAGTACTTGTGAATAGGGATAATATCTCATGTATCTCCATGGGTCCCATATAACAAACACAATGCTGGATATTCCATAAGATCGATCAGTCTTTGACTAGAAGAAAAGCTAACGGGACATTGACAGTAAACTATCCTTAATAAAACCAGAGAGCCAAACAAAAATTCAGGAGGATTTTGTCACCAAGATAAGATCCAAAGTGATTTGTAAAGGAGTATACTCCTTAGTATCTTTGCATGAGACTGGTTTGTTGTTAAAAAAAAAAAAAGTTGTTAATGTAAATGTTAAGGCTAATGAAAAATGAGCAAGGTATATAAAAGTATCTTGGGTTCTAATTACTTTCAAGTATCTTCTTTTAATATAATGTTTATTTTGAGTAGCTTAAATTTAACAGTTCTACTCAAATTCTGTTTATAAATAAGTAAAAATTAGTGTTTATAAATCTGCAGGGACTTAAAACAATCACCATTTCAATCTCAAGGGAGGTTTATGTCTTGGAGTTCAAATAATTTAACAAAAATAATGCATTGCCACTTATTTGGTGCTTTCAGAAATTACACAAACAGCTCGAGAAGGTAGAAATAAAATATTTGGTAACAAATCTACTGGATTAAAGTCAAGATGTAGCAGCTTGGTGACAGAGAGTATCTCTTCTACTCAGACTAAATTCCAGAGTCAGATGATACCTCTAGACTTAGTCTGATCTAGTCACATGATTTCAATCAGATTTTACCCAACATTTTAAAATTCTGAGGGAGCACAATGATACCTCATCAGAAATCTTTTGCATTGGGGCAATTAAACTCAAAAGGTGTTTATTAATTGCCTGTCATATATCACATAGTAGGTAGTATTCTAGGCACCAGCTACAGTACAAAGACAATTTTAAAAAATCCTTGAACAGAATATAACATGTAAAAATTTGGAGGTGAGGGAAATCAGTAAACACTAGAATATCAAAGAAAGCTTTCTGGAAGAGGTAGGTCTGGAGGTGAACCTTAAATAATTAGTAAAAGGGAAATTGGCAAAGAACAAGATTTTTAGAGAAAAAAGAACAATATGAGCAAAGACATGGAGATAGGAAATAAAAGGACCATGTGACAGACTGAAGGAAGAATAAGTTAAAGTTAGTTGGATTAGATAGAGTTAGAAAGGGCAAGTGGAGAAAACCACTTGAAATAGAAAATTGGAGGATGTTAAAGATATTTTTAGTAGAGTGCAAGATAACAAAAGTAATGTTGGAAGGAACATTCATTCAACAGCAGTGACCATAGCTAGGATCCAGAATTAAGCTATCTATGTTGACTCTCGTTAGACACTGTAAGCTCCACGGGAGTAGAGACTATTTCATTTTGTCTTAGTACCCCCCAGAACCTAGCATAGTGCCTGCCATGTGGTTGACATTTAATAAATGTTCATATATTGATTGATTGATGAGATGAAGATGAAATAGATTGAGCAGGAATGGGGAAGCTGGGATGAATACAAAGAACAATTTTAAAGAAGATTCTGCAAAGACTTGATAAGCTAGATATAAGTGACATAAAAGAGGGAATCATCATATAGTTTACCATAAGATTTCAAATCAAGCAGAACGGCAGTACCATTGACAAAAATCGTTAAGTAAGAGGGGAGAAACTTTGGAAGAGCTTTCTTTTTATTAAAAGAGTTTCCTCCAATTTCTCTTGCCCAATGATTTGTTGGAGAAGATATCATACTTCATATTGAAACAGTTCGAGTTTGAATTGGGGACAAGATAAGCCAGAAGAAATTTCCATTAGATAAAATACAAAATTTACAGAGATTTGGGAGTCATAAGCATAGGCATCCTTGTTTGGCTCTTATTTCCAGGTATTTCTTCCCCAATTATCAAGCCTTATTCTCCAGATTTTCAAAGGAACTAAAGCCAAACCTCTCTTTTGGAAAAAATAAAAGCTAGCATTATCAGAAAAATCAACACAATGGAATTCCATAACGGCCCATTTCCATGAAACACTTGTTGGGCTTCTTAGGAATAAGTTACATGACAAACCACTGTCCCAACTCCACATCACTGATATATTTAGTATATTAACTTTTCATTATAACTGGCATCCTTTGACTGAGATAATCTCATCTTTCTCCCAAGTATAAGCAAAAAAGCAGTCCCAAGAAAAGCCCATTTACTTATAGGTACTCTTTATTTATATTTGAAAAGGAAAATCTACATGAAAGTGTTAGAAACCTTCTAAGTCCTTTTTTTTTCCCCTAGAGTTCTACCACTTATAGCTAATGTTTTATTTTTTATATACTCCCCTTTGGGATATTTGGTGATGAAAGGTTAAAAAGTTATCTTGAATAGTCCTTCTCTTGATCTCAATACCGTATTTTGACTTCTGAATGACAGATCCATATTTCAGCTTTACATTACAACCCTCCAACTCCAACCCAGATCAACTGATCCTCTGCTATTATATAGTTTCCTATTTTCTTATTTCCAGAAAGCAAGAAAACAGTAAGAAAAAAAATTAACACAAAATATAATTAACTACACTTAACATACCCATTCAAATATGGCTTTATTGCACCACAGCATCTTTAGAAATGCTGCATAAAGTACACAGAGTCCAATGTCACATTGGTTCATGAATGTCTTTACAATAGTCTTCTGTGATTTAAAGGCAGCAGAAGTGCCATGTGATGTGGCAGTTGCTATGGCGACAAATTCGATTTTTATTCAGTATCAGAGTAAATAGTCACGTAAAATGAAATAAGTAATGTCTGCCTTGTGGCTACAACAGCTCATGCATCTCCACGCCCTCCTACCCCCCATTTTCAACTGCCTTTTTTATATAAATATGTGTAATGTATATGTCATTTATGAGGACATGGCTTATTGTCTGATTGTAGAATTTATTTGGTATCTCATTACCCAAAAGAAATGGAGAAAAGCAACTTTTGCTTGTGTCTCAATAAAGTACAAGATGTTGTATTCCTTGTAGAAAGTAGGTTGGGGTGATTTTTCAGTCATTTATTGCATTCTTTTTATAAAAAAAAATACTGTACTACCGAGTTACTTATTAGAATTCTATAGATTTTTGCACTATCTAAAAATGGAGTGAATAGCCTTAACAGGTAGTGTGTCCCTCCTCACAGTAGGCCTTCAAATAAAAGCTTTGTAAACACTCATAGAATTTAACATGGGGATTTATGATGAGGTATGAATTGATCTAGCCACCCTTTGAAGTCCTTTCTTACTCTGAGATTCTGTGAATGATTATTTTCTAAACTAAAAGTTCTAAAAATGTAGGATTTGGTCTGTTTGTTTGTTTTCACTTCTTTCAGTGGAAGAGTCTCAGAAGCCTGAAGGAAGAAAGACCTGATCACTATTTTACTTATTCATTGGTCTTTGAGGAGCTCAATGTTAAATTTATAGGAGTAGGATTTTTAGATGACCTTGGTTATGACACAAAATGGTTCATTCTTGACTAAAACGTCTTTGACATTTCAGCTGTCCACTTGGACTCCCAAGATCATTTTCCCATTGTATTTGGCTATGCTTCCTTTGACATCCAAGGTAGTCCTATATCTCTCCATGTTCCTATGACTTGCTCAGCCTGAAAGATAAAAGAAAGCTTCTAGTTTACCTCTTAACTACCATGGCCTCACTAGACCTATTAAATTAAAGAATCCTTTTGGGAATCATCATCATCATTGTCATCAAATTTCTGTAGCACTTTAACATTTGTTGTTGTTGCTCAATCATGTTGGATTTTTGGTGACCCTATCTGAAGTTTTCTTGGCAAAGATACTGGAGTGGTTTCCCATTTCCTTCTTCTGTTCATTTTACAGATGAGGAAACTGAGGCAAACAAGGTGAAATGATTGGTCCAGGGTCACACAACCAGTAAGTGTTTGAGGTCAAATTTGAACTCAGGTTTTCCTGACTCCAAGGCCAGCAACCTATCCACCATGCCACCTAGCTGCCCCACTTACCATTTACAAAGCTCCTTTTTAAAAACCATAGCCTGGGGCAGCTAGGTGATACAGTGAATAGAGCACTGGCCCTGGAGTCAGGAGGACCTGAGTTCAAATTTGACCTCAGACATTTAACACTTACTAGCCATGTGACTTTGGGGAAGTCACTTAACCCCAATTGCCCACCAAAAAGCAAAAAAAATAAAAAATAAAAATAAAAACCATAACCCTTGAGGTAGGAAGTATAAGTATCATCATCTACACTTTAGAAACAAGAAAACTGAGGCTCACAAAAGTGAAAAATTACTTGTATCTGTTCATGCAGCTTTAAGTATCAGAGTCAGGATTTGAATCCATGCCTCCTGACATTACCAGTAACACACATACTTCTACTTCTCCAAAAAGTGGGTTCTCCAACTCTAACAACAATAAGGGAACACTGAAATATTCTCTGTCTTTCTCAAAGCTTCCCAAAACAGCAGAATAAAATATCCTGATAGATGCAGGAGACAAACCTAGTAATTAATGGTATTTTCCTCTCCTTTGTTGTTGTTAGTTTGTTTCATTGAGGCAGGTCGAATGTGATGTATTTTATAGGTAAAGAAAATGCTGGTAATTTTGTACTATACCTAAAACCAGAGTGGAAACGTCAAGCTCTCTGTGATTCTCAGAGAGCTGGCTACCTCTACCTTCTAGCCTTGGGCATTCTAGTTGGCTTAACAGTAAGGAGCTGCTATGTTGATTTACAGAATTTAAGTTTGCTTTTATGGCTGAGGATACACTCCCCTCCCCAACCATCAAGAAAACCTGCTTAACAGCTAAAGACAACTCTACAAGCCTCAAGAAGGAAGGAGATACCTAAACTCAGAGAAAGATATAGAAAGACTATAGTTTAAATGGAGACTGAAGCAAAACTCGTTATCGTTCTCTTTTATCTCTGGTTTTGTTTTT